>CM070776.1:1370000-2015000 GCA_036346955.1 Dipus sagitta
GGCTGGAAGCCCTGGCATGCCCATTCTCTCTCTCAATCTCTCTCTCTCTCTCTCTCTGTGTGTGTGTGTGTGTGTCTGTGTCTGCCTCTTTCCCTCTCTCACTCTCTCAAATAAATCAATAAAAATAATTAATTTTTAAAAAAAATAAATGAAAATATTTATTTGGGATGGAGAGATGACTCAGTGATTAAGGCACTTGCCTGCAAACCCTAACGTCTTGAATACTGGAATCCCCAGTACCCACATAGAGCCAGATGCACAACATGGCACATGAGTCTTGAGTTCCTTTGCAGCCACTTCAGTCCCTGGCATGTCCATTCTCTCTCCCCACCTCTCTCTTTGGTGAGAGTGGTGGTCCACATCTTTAATCCCACCACTCAGGAGGCAGAGGTAGGAGGATTGCTGTGAATTGGAGGCCAGCCTGAGACTACAGAGTGAATTCCAGGTCAGCCTGAGCTAGAGTGATACCTTACCTGGACAAATCAAAAACAACTTGGGGGCTGGAGAGATGGCTTAGCGGTTAAGCGCTTGCCTGTGAAGCCTAAGGACCCCAGTTCGAGGCTCAATTCCCCAGGACCCATGTTAGCCAGATGCACAAGGGGGTGCACGCATCTGGAGTTCGTTTACAGAGACTGGAAGCTCTGGCGCGCCCATTCTCTCTCTCTCTCTCTCTCTCTCTCTCTGCCTCCTTCTCTCCGTCGCTCTCAAATAAATAAATAAACAAACAAACAAAATTAAAAAAAAAAACAACAACTTGGGAGGCAGAGGTAGGAGGATCGCCATGACTCCAAGGCCGCCCTGAGACAACATAGTGAGTTCCTGGTCAGCCTGAGCTACAGTGAGACTCTACCTCAAAAAAACCAAAACAACTTATTTATTTGCAGGTGTGTGTGTATGGGCATGCCAGGGTCTCTTGCTGCTGCAAATCAACACCAAACACTTGTGCTACATTTTTTTTTTGTTTTTTTGATTTTTTTTTTTCGAGGTAGGGTCTCACTCTAGCTCAGACTGACCTGGAATTCACTCTGTAGTCTCAGGATGGACTTGACCTCACGGCGATCCTCCTACCTCTGCCTCCTGAGTGCTTGGATTAAAGGTATGTGCCACCACGCCCAGCTTTTGTGCTACTTTTTTATTCTGCCTTATGTGGGTGGCTTGGGAATTGACCCTGGACTGGCAGGTTTGCAAGCAAGTGCCTTTAAGTGTTGAGCCATCTTCCTAGCCTTACAATTTATATTTTTCACAGGACCAAATTGCTATGTTTCTCTTGTGTAACCAGTTTGGTCTTATTTTGTAATGCTATGAATCAATCTGTATATTGTGTTTTCCTTTTTACTGAGGGGTAAAAAAGCTCAAAATAGGGGCTGGAGAGATGGCTTAGCTGTTAAGGAGCTTGCTTGTAAAGCCAAAGGATCCAGGTTCAATTCCCCAGGACCCACATAAGTCAGATGCATAAGGTGGCACATGCATCTGGAGTTCATTTTGCAGCAGCTGAAGGCCCTGGCGCATCTATTCTCTCTGTCTTTCTCTCTGCCTCTTTCTTTTTCTCTCCAATAAATAAATAAACATAAAATTTGTTTACAGGTGTGGTGGCGCACGTCTTTAATCCCAGCACTCGGGAGGCAGAGGTAGGAGAATCGCCGTGAGTTCAAGGCCACCCTGAAACTACCTAGTGAATTCCAGATCAGTCTGAGCTAGAGTGAGACCCTACCTCGGGTAAAAAAAAAGAGACTCGGGGGCTGGAGAGATGGCTTAGCGGTTAAGCGCTTGCTGGTGAAGCCTAAGGACCCCGGTTCGAGGCTCGATTCCCCAGGACCCACATTAGCCACATGCAGAAGGTGGCACATGCGTCTGGAGTTCATTTGCAGAGGCTGGAGGCCCTGGTGCACCCATTCTCTCTCTGTCTCTCTCTGCCTCTTTCTCTGTCACTCTTAAATAAATAAATAAAAATAAACAAATTTTTTTTAAAAAGTGACTGATTGAGAGGGGGAGGGGATATGGAGTTTCAAAGGGGAAAGTGGGGAAGGGAGGGCATTACCATGGGATATTGTTTACAATCATGGAAGTTGTTAATAAAAAATTGAAAAAAAATAATTATATACTAAAAAAAATTGGCCTTTCCCTCTAGCATGCGTATTAGACCTTAAGGTGTTATCTGGGCTTTTGTTTTGTTTTGTTTTTCAAGACAGTGACTATGTAGTTTCAGGGTGGCCTCAAACTCATGTGAATCTTCCTACCTCTGCCTCCCGAGGCCTGGGATTAAAGACGTGCACCACCACCCCTGACATGTTTTTTTTTTTTTGAGGGAGGGTTTCACCCTAGTCCAGGCTGACCTGGAATAGTTCACTCTGTACTCTCAGGGTGGTCTCAAACTCACAGTGATCCTCCTACCTTTGCCTCCTGAGTGGTGGGATTAAAGTCATGCACCACAATGCCTGGCTATGTTTTTTTTTCTTTTGAAGAACTCCAGATGCACGCATCCCCTTGTGCATCTGGCTTACATGGGTCCTGGGGAATCAAACCAAGGTCCTTTGGCTTTGTAGGCAAATGCCTTTACTGCTAAGCCATCCATCTCTCCAGCCCGTAAGAAATATTTTTCAGACAGGGTCACATGAAGCCTCAAACTCACTGTATAGCCCAGGAGTTTTTTTTTTTTTTTTTTTTTTTTTGAGGTAGGGTCTCACTGTAGCCCAGGCTGACCTGGAACTCACTCTGAAGTCCCAGGCTGGCCTGGAACTCACTCACAGCAATCCTCCTACTTCTGCCTCCCAAGTGCTGGAATTAAAGGCATGCACCACCACAACTGGCTCCAAGGAGAATTTTGAATGTTTTTCTCCATTTTTTTTCCTCTCTCTCCTTTCCTTTCTTCCTTCCTTCCCTCCCCCCTCCCTTCCCTTCCTTCTTTCCTTTTTTGGGTGTCACTCTAGCCTGAGCTGACTTGGAATCTTTCTTTCTTGGTGTGTGTGTGTGTGTGTGTGTGTCTGTTTGTGTGGTGGGGGTGGATGGAGTTTGCATGTGTGCCTGGCAGATGTACATGCCCCATGCACATGTATGCAGAGGCCAGAGGACACTGGCGTCTTCTATCATATTTCTGTTTTATTTCCTTGTGACAATCTTTACTGAACTTGGACTTGCTGTTATATGCACCACTTTGTGCATCTGGGTTTATGTATGTACTGGGGAATCAAACTCAGGTCATTAGGTTTTGCAGGCAAGCGCCTTAACTGCTGAGCCATCTCTCCAGCCTTCAAATGATTTTTTTTCCATTTTTATTTATTTATTTATTTAATTCACTTAACACAATACTTTGAAATAATAATTTCATGAATTCCACATTTTAATCTTGTTTTTTTTTTTTTTTTGTTTTGGTTTTTTGAGGTAGGGTCTCTCTCTAGCCCAGGCTGACCTGGAATTCACTATGTAGTCTCAGGGTGGCCTCGAACTCACCGCGATCCTCCTACCTCTGCCTCCCAAGTGCTGGGATTAAAGTCGTGCGCCACCACACCTGGCTGGGTTTTTTTTTTTTTTTTTTTGGTCCACTTTTTTATTCTTGAAGTACTCTCCAGTTTTGGTGTTTGTTGTGGACAACTTCCAATAGTATATGGATGTAGGCATGGCTTTGAAAATCATTAAAAGAAATGTAATGCTTCACAGATTTGCATCATACTTGCACAGAAGCCATGCTTATCTTCTATATATTGTTCCAATTTTAGCATATGTGCTGCTAAAGTGTTTCACATTTCTTTTTAAAAATTTTTCCACTTTATTTATTTATTATATTTTTATTCTCAAATGATTTTTTTAAGTTTATTTATTAATTTTTGTTTTTTGGTTTTTCAAGGTAAGGTTTCACTCTAGCCCAGGCTTTCCTGGAATTCACTATGTAGTCTTAGGGTGGCCTTTAATTCACAGCAATCCTCCTAGCTCTGCCTACCGAGTGCTGGGATTAAAGGCGTGTGCCACCATGCCTGGCTTCAAGTTTATTCGTTTGACAGAGAAAGAAAGCAGGTAGAATGAGAGAGAAAGACAGAGAGAGAGAGAGAGACTGGGCATGCCAGGGCCTCTAGCCACTGCAAATGAATTCCAAACACATGTGGCACCTTGTGCATTTGGCTTACTTGGGTCCTGGGGAATCAAACCTTGTTCTTTAGGCTTTGCAGGCAAGCACCTTAACAGCGCTCAAATGATATTTTCGTTTCAAAATCTCAATCTTAGCCTGAGGTACTGAGGTGTTTTGCCTTGTGAACCCAAATAAAGCTACTTCCCCTACTCCCCTAAATTTACAGGTGAACTTTGAAATTTACCATGAGATATGCTATTAAATTTTTAATGCCTGCTATCACTGTTTTGCATTCAACTGTACTAAAAGTGCTACTGGATTTGCAGAAATTAATTATTTAAGACAGTATGTCTGGATTTCCTGACGGTCTGTGACTTTCATGAGCTAGGCCACTGGAGATCAGGTTCTATCTAATAGGGAATGTTCCTATGGGGGTTCCATCATATCAAGAAAAATAACTGGCTGGGAGTGGTGGTGCATGCCTTTAATCCCAACACTCGAGGTAGGAGGATCACCATGAGTTCAAGGCCACCCTGAGACTACATAGTTAATTCCAGATCAGCCTGATCCAGAGTGAGACCCTATCTCGAAAAACCAAAAAAAAAAAAAAAAAAAAGAAACTAACTGAATTGAGGCTGGAGAGATGGATCAGCAATTAAAGGTGCTCTCGTCGCTTGCAAAGCTGGACAGCCTGAGATTCGATTTCTAATACCTACATAAAGCCAGATGCACAACATGGCACATGCATTTGGAGTTCGTTTGCAGTGGCGGGAGTTCCTGACATACCCATTCTCTCTCCAATTCTCTCTCTCTGCATGCAAATGGATACATAAATTATCACTTTTTTTTGATTTATCGAGGTAGTGTCTCGCTCTAGTCCAGGCTGACCTGGAATTCACTATGTAGTCTCAGAGTGGCCTTGAACTCATGGCAATCCTCCTACCTCTGCCTCCTGAGTACTGGGATTAAAGGCGTGCGCCACCACGCCCAGCCTAAATTATTGCTTTTTAAAGATTTATTTATTTATTAGAGACAGAGAGGGAGTGAGGAAGGGAAGGAGGGAGGGAGGGAGAGAGAGAGAGAGAGAGAGAAAGAAAGAAAGAAAGTGAGAGTGGGCATGCCAGGGCCTTTAGCATCTGCAAATGAACTCCAGACTCATGCAACACCATGTACATCTGGCTTAAGTGGGACCTGGAGAATTGAACCTGGGTCCTTAGGCTTTGCAGGCAAGTGCCTTAACTGCTAAGCCATCTCTCTAGCCCTACATATTTTTTTTTTATTTGAGGAAAAGTGGGGGGGAGAGAGATTGAGAATGGGCGCCAGGGCTTCCAGCCACTGCCAACAAACTCCAGACACATGCGCCTCCTTGTGCATCTGGCTAATGTGGGTCCTGGGGAATTGAACCTGGGTCCTTTGGCTTTGCAGGCAAGCGCCTTAACTGCGAAGCAATCACTCCAGCCCCTGCATAAATTATTTTTAAAAATATTTTCTTATTTGAGAGAGAGAAAAAGGGAGAGAGAGAGAAAATGAATTTGGGGGTGCCAGGGCCTCTAGCCATTGCAAATGAAATCCAGACACATGTGCCACCTTGTGCATCTGCCTTTACTTGTGTACTGGGGAATTGAACTTGGGTCCTTTGGCTCTGTTGGCAAGTGCCTCAACTGCAAAGCCATCTCTACAAACCCCCAAACATTTTTATTTATTTATTATTTTTTGTTTTATGAGGTAGGGTCTTGCTCTAGACTAGACTCACCTGGAATTCAGTGTGTAGTCTCAGGGTGACCTTGAACTCATGGCAACCCTCCTACCTCTGTCTCCTGAGTTCTGGGATTAAAGGCATGTGCCACCACACCTGGCTATTTGCAAGAAGATGAGAGAGAGAAAGAGAGAGAGCATGAGTGTGCCAGGGCCTTTTGTCACTGAAGATACCCCAGATGAATTTACCACTTTGTGCATCTGGCTTTATGAGTACTGGGGGAAGAGAACCTGGGCCAGTAGGCTTTGCAAGCAAGCACCTTTTAACCACTGAGCAATCTCCCTGTCCCGAATAAGTAATTTCCCCCCTTTTCCTTTTGTTTTCTGTTGAGAGAGAGAGATAGAGAGAGAGAGAGAGAGAGAGAGAAATGAGCACGCCAGGGGCCTGGAACCACTGCAAATGAACTCCAGACTCATGTGCCACCTTGTGAATCTAGCTTACATGGGTTCTGGGGAATGGAACCTGGGTCCTTTGGCTTTGCAGGCTAGTGCCTTAACTGTTAAGCCATTTCTCCAGCCCCGAATTAGTAAATTATTATATTTTCTTTTTCAAGGTAGGGTCTCACTCTAGTCCAGGCTGACCTGGAATTCAGTATGTAGTGCCAGGGTGGCCTCGAATTCACGGCAATCCTCCTACCTCTGTCTCCCGTGTGCTGGGATTAAAGGCGTGCGCCACCTCGGCAGGCTCCGAATTAATAAAAATTTTAAAAAGATAAATATCTAATGTGGCAAACTGAATTTGTTGCAATTTTTAAGTAATAAAGCGAATGGTGGAGAAGGCAGTATACATTCAACGCTTTACTAAGTGCGGAGAACTGTTCTGGAAGCTGGAGCAGTTCAGCCAAGGTGAACAGGACGCGGCTTCACCCCAAAAGAGCTTTATACATGCAAACCGTGCCGAGAACTCTGGTCGAGTCACCGAGCCAATGTTGGAACCGAAAGTTTAACATTCTAAGATTATACTTCCCACCTTGAAATTAGCAAATTTGTTGCTCCTTATCCCGAAATCATTCGTGCTCAATTTCGAAGAATAGCAAGCAAAACAGAAACATAGCAAAATGTTGGTAATTCTCTTTTTAATTAAACTCCAGAATTTTTTTTAAAAAGTTTTTCTGTAGGATAACATCAACCTTCCGGTAAGGAGACATTTCTCAGAAACTACAACTCCCAGAAGGCTGCGCGTGCAGCGCCGTGGGTACTCTCCTCAGTTTGCCGCATTGTGCTCCAATCCTGATCTGGGCTTGCAACTGACGGCCGCGCGTCCTTATTGGACTTGTAGTCTGTTCCCAAGTCCTTCTCTCGGTCTGCGCAGACTCGATCTGCCTCTGTGTGCCCTTCGGAGCGCGCCGAAGCCCGGCCCAGGTTTCAGTGCTCCCCACCCCCATTTCGCTGCTTTCTCTAGGGGGCCAACCTCCTCCGGTCACGTGGAAAGACTCACCCGCGGTGGTTGGCTGGTGCGGGGAGGGGGCTGGGCCTCAAGGCCCAGAGAGGTTCCGTGCCCCAGCTCGGGCCGCTTGTTTGGCTGCTGCCGTCACCTCATGGCGACGCGGGTTGAGGAGGCAGCGCGGGGAAGAGGCGGCGGCGCCGAAGAGCCTCTTGAGGCCGGACGGGGCGGACGGCGCCGTAGCCCTCGGCAGAAGGTCAGCGTGAGGGACGTCGTCGTTGTTGGGCCGGTGGGAGTGCTGCTCACTGAGCCATCTTCTTGGGAGCTACCTCTTCACTCAGCCTGGTTACCTTTAGTCACAGGGCGAATACCCGGCCCTTTTTCCTCCAAGGAGTGACGACACTTGGGAGCAGGTGGGGGGTGTGGGACTGACGTGGGAAGGGATGATGGGATTTGGGGGCGCGCGGCGGTGGGGGATGCGGGAGGGCAGGGTACACCGGCTTTGGGGGGGAAGGGCACCGGGCGGGGGCGCGCCAGGTGTGACAGCCACGTGCGGCCGGCGATGCCCCGGGCGTCAGGTGTTTTCTGTCTCAGCCGCGGCGTTCGCGGAGCGCCGGGCGCTCGGCTCTCTGACGTCCGTCCGAGGGGCTCGCCTGGGTTCCGGCTTCCCCCGGGCGGCGGCGGCGGGCAGGTGCGCAGGGCGCGTTGCGGGGTGCTCCCGGGCCTCTCCTGCCAGGCTGTTGCGCAGTAAGATAACCAGCCGCGCGGGAGCCGGGGCTGCGCTTCGCCCCCCTCGCTCGCCCCCTGTGCTCCCCGCCACTGTACGCGCGGGCGGGCACACGATGCCGGGGGCGGGGGGTTGTTGAGGGGACGCGTTGGGCTCTTGGGACCCAGACCCTGGGATTCGTCTCTTGTCACCACGGACCTAGCCGCACGTGGGGCAAGGGATGAGGAGGTGATGATGCTGGAGAATCTGGTCCGGTCCACTTGGTAGCAGCATCACCTGATAGCCAGTCTTCCCAATCCTTCTCCTCGCAACCCCCTTCTTTCTTTCGAATTTATTTGCTAAGCGGAAAGTGAGTGCCTCCCCGGCCTGGCCACTGGTCTTTCTTAATCTGGCAGACTGGCTGGACCGTTCGTTCCCCCTTGACTTACTTGACTCATGTCAAGGAGTTTTCAGTGTCTCCCTAGATACAAGAAAATCGAGATCTCTTTCGGAAAGGGAGAATTCCACTTGTTCTGGAGCGCAGTAGGTGGAGTTGGACGATGATTGCACAACGAATATGGTACAAGGCTTTCTGGGCTAAGGAATGGAGAGCTGTGGGGTAATGAGACTGAGAAGGAGGAAACTTCGCTCCTTTTCTTTTCACATGAACATACTGAAACACTCAATTTATTGGACTCGCTGCTTGGCCACTATTTTTTTTTTAAATATTATGTATTTGACTCATCTTTTCCATTTTGAAGCAGAGTCTAACTCTACCCTAGGCTGACCGGGAACTCCCTGTGTAGCCCAGGTTAGCCTCAAACTCATGGTGATACTACCACAGCTTCCCAAGTGTTGGGATTAAAAGGCATGCATCACCACGTGACTCGCTTATTTGACTAATCTGAAGAGTCATTCCTGTATGAAATTAGGAAAAAAAATATTTTTGTAATGTGATTCATGAACTTAAAAAGGGAGAAGGGTTGGTTTGCATTTGAGCAAGCTCAAGAATTGGCTTTTAGGGCCTGTAAGCCCATCCTTATTATTTGTGTGTACGTGTGTGTGTGTGTGTGTGTATTTTGAGACAGGAATTCACTAGCCCAGGTTGGCCTTGAACTTGGAGCCATCCTCCTGCCTCAGCTTTCCAGGTGCTGGGATTGCAGATGTGAGCTGCCACCAACTACTTTGAGGCCTTTTTTCTAAGGTCAGGTGTTTTCATGTTTGTAAAAGATTATTACTCCTTCTCAATATTCTCTCCTTTTCTCCCTCCTCTCTCCCTTTCTCCCTGTCTCCTTGTTTCTCATAAAATATGTAGTCGGGGCTGGAGAGATGGCTCAGTGTTAAGGTGCTTGCCTGTGAAGTCTAAGGACCCAGGTTCAACTCCCCAGAGCCCATGTAAGCTAGATGCACATGGTGGCACATGTGTCTGGAGTTCGTTTGCAGTGGCTAGAGGCACTGATGTGCCCATTCTCTCTCTCTCTCTCTCTCTCTCTGTCTAATAAAAAAATGAGAAAATATATCTTTTAAAAAGGTGTAGTTTAGTGCTGGGTGTGGTGGCACACACCTTTAATCCTGGCACTGGGAGACAGAGGTAGGAGTTTGAGGCCAGCCTGGGACTACAGAGTGAGTTCCAGGTCAGCTTGGAATAGAGTGAGTCCCTACCTTGAAAAAAACAAAACAAACAAATAAACAAACAAAAAGATGCAGTCTAGTGCTTGTAGGACTAAAAAAGAAGCTGGGGACAGACTGTACTTGAGAGATTCAACACTGTCACTTTGGACACTTATTCCCAAAGGGAAAGCCAATCTCAGGGTTTGATTTCATAGGTTCCCCAGGGAAGAACTCTGATAAAAAGCCACTGCAATTGAGGACTTAAGTTCCCTTTTATGCCACTGGGATAAGGACAAAGTCATTGAATTAGGGGCTGGAGAGATGCCTTAGTGTTTAAGGTGCTTCCCTGCAAAGCCAAAGGACCCAGGTTTGATACCCCAGGACCCATGTGAGCCAGATGCACAAGGTGGCACATGTATCTGCAGTGGTTGGAGGCCATGGCATGCCCATTCTGTCTGTCTGTCTCTCTCTCTCTCTCTCTCTCATGAATAAATAAAAATAAATTTTAAAAAATTATTGAATTAGGAAGTAAGGTTTAATCAACAAGTATTGATTTATTTATTGTTTTTTCTAGGTATGGTCTCACTCCAGCCCAGGCTGACCTGGAATTCACTCTGTAGTCTCAGGCTGGCCTTGAACTCACAGCGATCCTCCTACCTCTGCTTCCTGAGTGCTGGGATTAAAGGCATGCACCACCATGCCCAGCTTTAATTATTTTTTTTAATTAACAACTTCCATGATTGTGGACAATATCCCATGGTGCCCACTTTCCCCTTTGAAACTCCATTCTCCATCATATCCACTCCCCCTCTCAGTCAGTCTCTCTTTTATTTTGATGTCATGATTTTTTCCTCCTATTATGAGGGTCTTGTGTAGGTAGTATCAGGCACCGTGAGGTCATGGATATCCAGGCCATTTTGTGTCTGGAGGAGTATGTTGTAAGGAGTCCTACCCTTCCTTTGGCTCTTGCATTCTTTCTGCCACCTCTTCTGCAATGGACCCCGAGCCTTGGAAGGTGTGATAGAGATATTGCAGTGCTGAGCACTCCTGTCACTTCTTTCCAGCACCATGATGCCTTCTGAGTCATCCCAAGGTCACTGCCATCTGAAAAGAGAAGGTTCTCTACCAAAAATGAGAATAGCATTAATATATGGGTATGGACATTAACAGAAGTGCTTACTGGTCAGTTTGATAAGCATAGTATATACACTTAGCCAGACAGCAGCAGACGTTATACCCCTAGGGCTCATGACTGCCCCTGTTTTAAGTTTTCAGTATCAGGGGTGTATTCCCTCCCATGGAGCAGATCTCCAGTCCAATTAGAGTGCAGTTGGTTTCCACCATGACATATGTGCCACTATTGTACCACGTTGGCTCATTTGGCTTGGTTGGCCAAATATAAGGCTTGCATTGTCCACTGTTGAGTATCTTCACTGGTGATTTCTCTTTCTCCCATTGAACTGCATGCAGAATGGCTTCTTCCAGCTTTCTGTCAGCTGATCTACATGGAGGAGGTTATCAGCTCAGTTCCAGCAGGATTTCTCAGTGGCCTTGCGGCCCAAGTATGTGGAGTCTTCGGCAGTAAGGTCTTATCATCTATTCCTGGTGGGAAACCAAGGGCCTTGGCAATGTGCATCTGGTTTTAAATGAGTACTGCAGAATTGAACTCAGGCTGACAGGCTTTGCAAGCAAGCACCTTTAATTGCTGAGCCATCTTTCTAGCCCTTGAAATTTTGTTTTAAACCAACTCCAAATGCTTATGCCCCCTTGTACATCTATCTGACTTAGGTGGGTACTGGGGAATTGATCCTGGGTTCTCAGGTTTAGCAGCCAAGCGCCTCATCTGCTAAGCCATCTCTCCAGCCCCCGAAATTTTTTAAATTTTTATTTATTTATTTTGGTTTGTCGAGGTAGGGTCTCTCTCTAGCTCAGGCTGACCTGGAATTCACTCTGAAGTCTCAGGGTGGCCTCTAACTCACAGCAATCCTCCTACCTCTGCCTTCAAAGTGCTGGGATTAAAGGCATGTATTGCTGTGCCTGGCTTGAATTTTTTTGGGGGGGTGGTTTTATGTGTACAAAGTTGCCACAGCTCACATGTGGAGGTCAGAAGAGAACTTGGCTCTATCTCCCATCATTTTAGTTGTGTTGAGTTCCATGTATCACTTTGCACCCAGCCTTACATAGGTGCTGGAGAATTGTTCCTGTGCTGCCAGGCTCAGTAAGCAAGTGCCTTTAAGCACTGAGCCATTTGCCATTTCCCCAGGCCTCCAAAAGACATTTTTTTTGTTCGTTTGTTTTGTTTTTGAATTTTTGAGGTAGAGTCTCACTGTAGCTCAGGCTGACCAGGAACTCACTATGTTGTGTCAGGGTGGCCTTGGAGTCATGGCGATCCTCCTACCTCTGCCTCCCAAGTTGTTTTTGATTTGTCGAGGTAGGGTCTTGCTCTAGCCCAGGCTGACCTGGAATTCACTTTGTAGTCTCAGGCTGGCCTCAAACTCACAGTGCTCACCTCCCGAGTGCTGGGATTGAAGGTATGTGCCACCACACCTGGCATTTTTTTTTTTATTTTGAGGGAGGGTCTCACTCTAGCTTAAGCTGACCTGGAATTCACTATGTAGTCTCAGTGTGGTCTCGAACTCACAGCAGTCCTCTTACCTCTGCCTCCTGAGTGCTGGGATTAAAGGTGTGTGCCACCACACCCAGCTAAATTTGATATTATTATTTATTATTATTATTAGTTTTTTTCAAGGTAGGGTCTCACTCTAGCACAGGCTGACCTGGAATTCACTGTGTGTTCTCAGGGTGGCCTCAAACTCATGATGATTCTCCTACCTCTACCTCCTGAGTTGAGTTGCTGGGATTAAAGGCATGCGCCACAATGCCCAGCTCAAGTTTGATATATATTTTTAATTAATTAATTTATTTATTTATTTGAGACAGGGAGGGAGAGAGAAGAGAGAATGGGTGTGCCAGGGCCTCCAGCCACCGCAAATGAACTCCAGACACATGTGCCATCATGTGCATCTGGCTTACATAGGACCTGGAGAATTGAACCTGGGTCCTTAGACTTCACAGGCATGTGCCTTATCTGCTAAGCCATCTCTCCTGCCCTCCAGTTTGATTTTTTTTTTTTTTTGGTTTTTCTAGGTAAGGACTAGCTCTATCCCAGGCTGACTTAGAATTTACTATGTAGTCTCAGGGTGGCCTCGAACTCTAGGCGATCCTCCTACCTCTACCTCCCAAGTGCTGGTTTAAAGGCCTGTGCCACCACGCCTGGCTAGTTTGACATATATATATACATATATATGTATGTATGTATGTATGTATATATTTGTTTGTTTTTTTTTTTAGGTAGGGTCTCACTCTAGCCCAGGCTGACTTGGAATTCACTATGTAGTCTCAGGGTGGCCTTGAACTCAAGGTGATTCTCCTACCTCTGCCTCCCAAGTGCTGGGATTAAAGGCATGAGCCACCACGCCTGGCAAATTTTATATTTTTAACTAAAGTTTTGTTTGGGAATTAAATCTTACTGCGCTGCAGAGATGGCTTAGCAGTTAAGGCGCTTGACTGCAAAGCCTAGGGACCCAGGTTTGATTCTCCAGGTCCTACGTAAGCCGCACAAAGTGGCACATGCATCTAGAGTTAGTTTGCAGTGGCTGGAGGCCCTGTCATTCCTATTTTCTCTCTCCCTTCCTCCCTCCCTCCTTTTCTTTGTCTCTAATAAATAAATAAAAATTAAAAATTAAAAATATAGCCGGGCGTGGTGGCGCACGCCTTTAATCCCAGCACTCAGGAGGCAGAGGTATGAGGATCACCGTGAGTTCAAGGCCACCCCGAGACTATGTAGTGAATTCCAGGTCAGCCTGGGCTGGAGTGAGACCATACCTCAAAAAAAAATTAAAAATATTATTTATTAAACTTGTTTTTAGGTCTACAAACCTTTTGGAAGGTCAGATTACATTATAGTTAGGCTCAACTTAACAAAATCTTACATTTTACATGATGCCCTATAATTTTTAGGGCATGTCTGCAAATGTATTAACTCTTTCAACATCATTCCAGTGCTATAAATAAGGCTGGGCAGCTGTCATTGCCCGTATTTACTGATGACACACTGTTCAGCAAGGTCAAGTATTTGCCTAAGGGATGAAGCCAAATCTGGAACCCAGTGCCCTTTCATTTACAGCTCTACACTATGGTTATAAGAAGTGTACTACTGTGTAAACACTATGGATTTTAGAGTCAAGACTCTTGGCTATGTGCCATTTGCTAGCCTCACCTGTATCATCTGTAAAATGGGGGTGATTCTAATGTCTACCACGTCAGGTTTATGGTGTGACATTTGGCATAGAGCAGGTCTACATGTTTGGAAGGAAAGATAATGCTTCTCTTGTTTTGAGGGTGCTGTAAAATCTGTAAATCCACTTTCCTGGCTTGTATTTCTTCCCCTTCCCAGAAACTCTCTGGGAGAAACATAATGCGGAGAATTCAGTGAAGGTTGGGCAAGAGTATAGGATATGAAGAATTTATTTTTTGATTTTCAACGTAGGTCTCACTCTAGCCCAGGCTGACCTGGAATTCACTATGTCATCTCAGGATGGCCTTGAACTCATGGCGATTTTCCTACCTCTGCCTCCCAAGTGTTGGGATTAAAGGCGTGCGCCACCACCCCTGGCCTGAAATTATTTTATTTATTTTGTTTTTCTCTCTACTTGTCAGTTTGATGAACTTCTACTCTCTTGGCACAGATACTAAGTAGTGATAGAGTGATCTGTTTACAACATTGGATTCTAACTGTATTGCCAAGCTTTGGGGTAAATTTCTACTTTTTTTCTCCTACATAGAGTCTCACTCTAGCCTAGGGTGACCTGGAACTTGCCCTGTAGTCCCAGACTGGCTTTGAATTCGCAGTGATTCTACTACCTCTTGCCTCCCAAGTAGAATGCTGGCATTAAAGGCAGGTAGGGTCTCCAGGCTGACCTGGAACTTACTCTGTAGTCCTAGGCTGGTCTTAAACTAACAGCAATCCTCCTACCTCTGCCTCCTGAGTGCTGGGATTAAAGGCGTGCGCCACCATGGCCAGCTATGTCTATCTTTTTGAGACAGGGTTCCACTAGCCCAGGCTGATCTCAAACTTGCAGTTCTCTTGACTCATCTGCTGGAGTAGTGTGCCAGGCATGTACCATGACACATGGCTGGAGGTGATTTTTATGTTTAAAAAATTTTATTTGTTTGCAAGCAGACAGAAAGAGAAAGAATGGGTTTACCAGGGCCTCTTGCCACTGCAAATGAGCTCCAGATGCCTGTGCAACTTTGTATATTTGGGTTTACATGGTGTAGCAGACAGCTTCAGGTTCGCTGAGATGAACTTTCAGACCAGGCACAGTTATGGAGGAAGGGATATTTATTGAAGCTTACAGATCCAGGGGAAGTTCCATAATGGCAGAAAAAGCTGGCCTGCCTTCACAGGCCCAAGCAGAGAGAGAGAAGTACAAGCCTAAAGGTCAAAAGCCAAAAGCCACAGCACACTTCAGGAACTCCAGCTAGTTACACTTTGCATATCTTTAGATTGAAATCTGAAACCCACCACCACACCTTAAGATCCACACAATGGCACTGACTCCAGCCAGGTGGCTAAAGATGCAAACTACAAACAAATAAACAACTGAATATATTGGGGGCCATCTATTCTAGTCAAACCACTACACATGGGTACCTGGGCTGTCAGGCTTTATAAGTAGGCTCCTTTAACTGCTGAGCCATCTCTGCAGCCCAATTTGGTATATTGTTTGATGACTGAATGGATGCTTCCTCCTGTATGAACAGTTTCTCATTATTTAGTAAGTTTTAACCTAGTACCCCTAAGAAATGCCTTTGGCCTTTTTTTTTTTTTTTTGTCTTTCTGACCCCTTCACAATTTCTTTTGTTAGGTTCTAATGTGATTATGTGCAATTATTATTATACTAGTTAGTAAAGCTGATGTATAAGTACTTCAAATGTATAAAATAATATATAGACTAACTATAGTAGCAAGGCATGGTGTTGCATGCCTATAATCCCAAAAATCAAGGCACAGACCAGAGAAGAAGGTTGCTGGCAAGTTTGAGGCCAGCGTGTTCTGCATAAAGAGGTCTAGCCCAAGCCAGGCATGGTGGCACATGCCTTTAATTCAAGCACTCAGGAGGCTGAGATAGGAATATTTCTGTGAGTTTTAGACCGGCTTAGGACTACAGAGTAAGTTCCAGGTCAGCCTGGGCTAGCGTGAAACCCTAAAGTTTCAGTCCGGTTTATATAGCAAGACCCTCTGTTAGTCCCTGCCCCCTCACCAAACAAAAAATGTGTTTGTCAACATTGAGAATTACGTTTATTTATTTTGGTTTTTTGATAGGTCTCATTCTAGCCAGGCGACCGAATTTTTACATTAGCCCCGGGTGGCCTAAAACCCAAAGGGGAAATCCTCCTACCCGCCCCCCTTGTCTGGGTTTAAAGGGCATGCGCCACCATACCCAGCTCCAACTCATTTCTTGAGACTAATAAGGGTGAAAAAATTGAATGTGCATAAAACTTGTTGTAGATAAAATGAATAATAGTTTTTTTTTCTCTCCCTCTCTTGTTCTTTTTCGAGGTAGGGTCTCACTCTAGCCCAGGCTGACCTGGAATTCACTATATAGTCAGCCTGGCCTCAGACTCACAGAAATCCTCCTACCTCTTCGTCCTGAATACTGGGATTAAAGGTGTGTGCCAACATGTCCAGCAATAATACTTTTATAATGAAAGCAAAACATGAAAGGTGAGGTTGGATGATTCAAGAGTATGAAAGCAGAAACATTTTGAGGCTCATAGGTTTAATGCATTATTGTTTCATTCACTTCACCTTATGATAGACTTTTTGTTGTTGTTGTTTAACTTTTCTTAAGGTTCACACTGCCTGTTGTTCATAAAGAATTGAAGTGGTTTGGGTAAGTAGGACAAGTAAAAAGGCTTGCTTGATGTTTGTTTCAAAGGTGCATTGGGATTGGTCTAGGTGGGTCTTAGAAGGGTGACTACATAAAACTGGAACAAGGATTTTCCACTTAGGTAACCAGTAAAATTACGAGGACTATTTTACTCTTAAGAATCTGCCTTGAAGCCGTTCTTGGTGGCTCCCACCTTTAATTACATCACTCGGGAGCAAAGGTTGGAGGATCGTGGTTAGTTCGAGGCCACCCTGAGACTACATAGTGAATTCCAGGTCAGCCTGAGCTAGAGTGAAAGCCTACCTCGAAAACAAAACAAAAAAAAAACAACAAACAAACAAAAGAATCTGGCTTGATGTTGCTAGTTGTGTGATCTGGCCCCTTCCCCTCTGCAAAATAGGTCAGGCATATTTCTTTGGCTTTGGACAGTAAAATCTTTTGATTTCCTGGTTACTTTTGCTGCAGAGATAGGTGCTTAGGCTAATTACAGGCATCTTCTGGGTTACAAAGAGCCATTCAGTTAGTGTTTTTTTTTAAATTTTTTTTTGGCTTGTGATGTATATTCATGGACTTTAAAGAAAAAGATTTACTTTTATTTATTAGAGAAAGAGAGAATGGGTACACCAGGGCCTCTAGCCACTGCAAACAAATTCCAGACACATGTACCACCATGTGCATCTGGCTTATGTGGGACCTGGAGAATTGAACCTGGGTCCTTAGGCTTTGCAGGCATGTGCCTTAACCACTAAGCCATCTCTCCATCCCTCATGTACGTTTTTATGTGCAGATATCCATGAATGTGTAGGGGCCAGAGGTTGAGACAGGATTTCTTTCAGAAGCTGGAGCTCAACAGTTTAACCAGTCGAGCTGGCCAGCAAGCCCCAGGGATCCTCCTGTCTTCACCTGGCCATTGCTAGGATTACAGGTACACACTACCACTTTCAGCGTTTATGTGCATGTTGGGGATCTGAACGTACGTCCTCATGCTTGTGTGGTAAGCAGTTACCAACTGAGCCATCTCTCCCAGCCCCACATTACAGTTTCAGAGTTAGAAATGATTTGGGGAGGGGGATGCTAGAGAGATGGCTCAGGGTTATGGGCACTTGCTTGCAAGTGGCCTGGGAAGGATCCATTTCCTAGTTTACTCTTTGGTTGTTGCTAGAGTTCAGTTCCTCACAGGCTTGGACTGAGGCCTCAATTCCTCATGAGCTGTTGGGGAAAGACCTTCCTTAGTTCTTTGCCATATGGGTCTTTCCATAAGCTTCTTAGAACATGGCAGCTGGCTTCTTTAGAATGAGCACGAGAGTGCCAGTGTGAGAGAAGCAAAGTAGAGTCTTTTATCACAGAAGTGATATCCCTTCAGTTTTTCACTCAGTGTGCCTGCACTTGCCTTCTCTCTTTTGTGAGAAAGGGTCTCAGGTAGCCTAGGCTGGCTTCAAGCTCACTTTGTAGTCAAAGATGACTTCTGCTCCTCCTTTCTGCACTTCTGCAAAAAGAATGCCAGCTGCATTAGGCTTACATGGGTGTCTTGGGAATTGAATCCCAGGCTGGCAGGCTTTGCAAGCAAATGCCATCTTCCCAGTCCCTCGTTAATTTATTTTTTATTTCTTTTTTTTAAATATTTGAACTGGGCATGGTGGTGCACGCCTTTAATCCCAGCACTCGGGAGGGAGAGGTAGGAGGATCGCCATGAATTCAAGGCCACTCTGAGAACACAGAGTGAATTCCAGGTCAGCCTGAGCTAGAGTGAGACTCTACCTTGAAAAACAAACAAACAAAAAAAATTGACAGAGAGAGGGGGAGGGAAGGAGAGGGAGAATATGGATATACCAGTGCCTCTTAACACTGAAAATTAACTCCATATTTCCTGTGCCACTTTGTGCATCTGGCTTTATGTGGGTATTGGGAAGTTCAACCCAGACCAACAGGCTTTGTATGCAAGTACCTATAACCTGTGAGCCATCTCACCAGCCTCTAATTTTTATTTCTTTTTTTTTCAAGATAAGGTCTTGCTAGCCCAGGCTGACCTGGAATTCAGTATGTAGTCTCAGGGTGGCCTCGAACTCATGGCGATCCTCCTGCCTCTGCCTCCCAAGTTCTGGGATTAAAGGTATACGCCAGCATGCCTGGCATATTTTTGTTTCTTTAAATAGGGTTTCACTATATAGATTAGGCTGCCTTGGAATTTGTTATGTAGCCTAGGCTGGCCTTATCCTACTGCCTCTATTCCCCAGTGCTGGGATAGAGTCATCTGCCACCACATCATTTATACTGATGTATTCATCCTCTACTGGCTGTTTCCCCTAGTTAATTAACCTTGGAGATCTGTACGTATTGACTGGGAATCTACCTCATTCTTTTGTAAAAAAAGTATTTGAACTTTAATCTGAATAGTGGCATAGTTACCTAGTATAGATCATTATTTATCATTAGGCTTTGTAGGCAAGTGCCTTAACTGCTGAGGCGTCTCTCCAGCTCTATATTTCTTTCATTAAGAGCAAGGTTGAGGGGATGGAGAGATGGCTTAGTGCTTAAGGTGTTTGCCTGCAAAGCCAAAGGACCCAGGTTTGATTCCCCAGGACCCATATAAGGCAGATACACAAAGTGGCACATACATCTGGAATTTGTTTGCAGTGGCTGGAGACCCTGATGCGCCCATTCTCTCTCAAATAAATAAATTAAAATAAGGAGAAGCCGCCGGGTGTGGTGGCATATACCTTTAATCCCAGCACTTGGGAGGCAGAGATAGGAGGATTGTTGTGAGTTTGAGGCCACTCTGAGACTACATAGTGAATTCCAGGTCAGCCTGGGCTAAGTGAAACCCTATGTTGAAAAACAAAACAAAAGAAAAATAAATGAAAATAAAAAACAATAAAAGAACAAAGTTGAAAATGTTTTTCTATATTGGACATTTTTAGTTCTTTGTGACCTACTTATTTACTATTTACAAGCTCAGTCAGGCTAATCTCAGTCATAAAAAAAACTTCCTGGTAGATGGTAAATACAGAGTACTTTTTTATGTTCATTGGAAAAATTTCTACAATAGTTAATTTATTTAGCTTGGCATGGTGGTACATGCCTTTAACCCCAGCACTTGGGAGGCAGAGGTAGGAGGATAGCCATGAGTTGGAGGCCATCTTGAGGCTACATAGTGAATTTCAGTTCAGCCTGAGCTAGAGTGAGACCCTACCTTGAAAAACCAAAAAAAAAAAAAAAAAAAAAAAAAACCAAAAAAAAAAAACCAACAAACAAACATTATATGCAGGCAGAAAGAGAGGGAGGGAAGGTGAAAAAGAATATGGGAATGGCCTCCACCCACTGCAAACTGTTGTACAAAAATAATAACCATTATTTTCTACATACATCTGTTTTCAACATTCTACTGTGTATGTATATGAACATATATTTAAGGAATGTATTGAGTCTTTTTTTTTGGATGGCAGTGAGTTTATTTATCAAATTGGGGAAAATTGAAATCTTTAGTGTTCCACTTTATGAACATAAAAATAATATGCATTTTGTGCTGGAGAGATGGCTTACTGATTAAGGTACTTGCCGGCAAAGCCAAAGGACCTGGGTTCAATTCCCCAGGACCCACGTCAGCCAGATGCACAAGGTGGCCCACACATCTGTAGTTGGTTTGCAGTGGCTGGAGTCCCTGGCGTGCCCATTCTCTATCTTTTTCTCTACCGGCCTCCCCCCCCCCCCATAAAACAATTTAAAATATCTGCATTTAATTTCATACTCTTTAATCTGCAATAGATATTTCTCCCTGACAAAGTATTAAAACTTTCCTATAATTATCTCTAATTATGTTTAGCTTCTTTTTTTTTTTTTTTGATGTTTCGAGGTAGTGTCTCGTCCTAGCCCAGGCTAACCTGGAATCACTATGTAGTCTCAGGCTGGCCTCGAACTCACGGCGATCCTCTTACTACTGCCTCCTGAGTGCTGGGATTAAAGGCATACGCCACCATGCCCAGCATATGTTTAGGTTCTTTATAAATTTATATACAGATTTTATTAGCAAATCAATATACTTGTCATCTAAATTTCATTGCTTCCATTTTAAATTTATTTTTAATTGTTTGATTTTTTTTCAATAAAAAGGTTGCGTCTGGGCTGGAGAGATGGCTTAGTGGTAAGGTGCTTGCCTGCAAAATCAAAGGATTAAGGTTTGATTCCCCAGGACCCATGTAAGCCAGATGCACAAGGTGGCGCATGCATCTGGAGTCCATTTATAGCAGCTGAATACCCTGGCACGCCCCCCCCCCAATCTCTCTCTCTCTCACTCTGCCTCTTTCTCTCTTTCAAATAAATAAAAATAAATAAATAAAAAAGGTTGCATCCATAGACTCCCCTCTCCCCCACCCCAATTCTGCTGAGAGGTTATTGGTATTCATTGTGGGGACCAAGAAACCAGTTTCAGGGAAATGACAACAGACACCCAGACTCTACAGAGAAAGCAACACTAAATCAGATCTCTATTTTGCCACCAGGTGCCTGGGAGCATTGAGGAAGAGGTGGCTGAAAGACTAAGCCTCAGGGTGGGTGGGAATAGCCCAGAATGTACTGATTGATTTTTTTCCATTTGATGCTGAAACCTGAGCCCTGGGCCTTGAACATTTTAGGCAGGTGCTCTTTCACTATGCCATACTATACCTGTGTAATTTTTCTTAAGCAATATTTTGCAGCATCTCTTCCATTATTATTATTATTTTGTTTTTCGAGGTAGGATCTCACTCTAGCCCAGGCTGACCTGGAATTCACTACGCTTCCATAATTATTAATGTTTGTTTGTTTGAGGCAAGGGCTTGCTTGTTCCTGGCCTGGAAGTCTCTTGTCTTCCTGCTTCATTCTCCCGTGTTGGGATTATAGCTATGTTCCACCATGCTGACTTTCTTCTTATTAAATAGACTTTGGTAAGATGGCTAGGGTAGGACAGAGAGAGGTGTTATGATGGAAGTACATAGAGGACAGTTAAAAAGCAGTAGATTATTGGCTTAGATCTTTGCCCTGTAATGTATTGTGACCTTTGGCCATACACTTTACTCTATGCTATCATTTGTTTATCTGTGCAAGGATGTAATAATAACCCTTACAGCATGGCATTGTTGTGTGGGTGAAGTTAGTAAAAATTTTATTTATTTTTTCAAGGTAGGCTCTCACTCTAGCCCAGACTGAACTGGAATTCACTATGTAGTCTCAGGGTGGCCTCGAACTCACGGCAATCCTCCTACCTCTGCCTCCCGAGTGCTGGGATTAAATGTGTGTGCCACCACACCTGGCTTATTTATTCATTTTTTTTTTTAGAGAGAGAGAGAGAGAATGAATATGGGTGTGCCAGGGCTTCCAGCCACTGCTAAACGAACTCCAGACACATGCACCACTTTGTGCATCTGGCTTGCGTGGGTCCTGGGGAATTGAACCGAGGTCCTTTGGCTTTGCAGGCAAGCACCTTAACCACTAAGCAATCTCTCTAGTGCAAAAGTAACTTAAAAATATCTATGAGAGAGAGGGAGAGAGAATGAATGAATGAGAGTATGAATGAATCCGGACACTCCAGGGCAAACATGAATTCCAGTCCATGTGTCACTTTGTACATCTGGCTTTGAGTACTGGGGAATGAAACCTAGGTCATCAGTCTTTTTTTTTTTTTTGCCATCAGTCTTTGTAAGCAAACCAGAGCCATCTCTCAAAAAAAAAAATAATAATACTTTTGAGGGGGCTGGAGATGTAGTTCATTTGGCATAGTGCTTGCCTAGCATGTACAAAGCTCTGGGATCCATTCTCAGCACTGCATAAATCAGGTATGGTGATGTACATCTGTAATGCCATCATTTGAGAGGTGGAGGCTAGAGGATATCCTCAGTTACAATGCCAGTTCAAGTTCCAGGCCACCAGCCTAGGACGCATGAACAGTTTTTTTTTTAAAATATTTTTTATTTTTATTTATTTATTTGAGAGCAACAGATAGAGAGAGAGAGAGAATGGGCATGCCAGGGCCTCCAGCCACTCCAAACGAACTCCAGATGCATGTAGCCCCTTGTGCATCTGGCTAATGTGGGTTCTGGGAAATTGAGCCTCGAACCGGGGTCCTTAGGCTTCACAGGCAAGTGCTTAACCACTAAGCCATCTCTCCAGCCCAACAGTTTTTTTTTCCTTCATTGCAGAGATGGATCCCAGAACTTCATGGATGTGCTCAGTTACTGAGGTCCATCTCAGCCCCTCAAAAGCAGCAGAGTTTTTCTTGCCATGGAGGCAAATATTTGTTTTGTTCTTCATGACCCCTTTTCTTTGAGTAAACACTCTTTTATCATTCAAAAAGTTTTTTTGGGGGGGGGACTGGAGAGTTTGCTTAGTGGTTAAAGGCTCTTGCCTGCGAAGTCAAGGACCCAGGTTCAATTCTCCAGGTCCCATGTAAGCCAGATGTACAAGGTGGCGCATGTGTCTGGAGTTTGTTTGCAGTGGCTGGAGGTCCTGGCGTGCCCATTCTCTCCCTTCCTCTCTCTGTCTCTAATAAATAAATAAAATAATTAATAAAACCTTTATATGGGCTGGAGACAGGGCTTAGTGGTTAAGGCATTTGCCTGTGAAGTCAAAGGACCCAGGTTCAATTCCCCAGGGCCCATGTAAGCCAGATGCACAAGGTGGCTCAGGCATCTAGAGTTTGTTTACAGTGGCTGAAGGCCCTGGTGTGCCCATTATCTCTCTTTCACTTTCTCTGTCTCTCTCTGCCTCTTTCTACCTTTCTCTCAAATAATAGAATAAAAAATTAATAAAAAAGTTTTTATTAGCTGGGCGTGGAGGCGCTTGCCTTTAATCCCAGCACTGGGGAGGCAGAGGTAAGAGGATCACTGTGAGTTCGAGGCCACCCTGAAACTACATAGTGAATTCCCAGGACAGTCTGGGCTATTGTGAAACCCTAACTGGCAAAAGAAAACAAAAAAATTGTTAGCATATATTAATTACATAAAATAATGGGTTTCATTATGACATTTTCATACATGTATATGATGTATTTTGATCACATTCACCAGTCATTATTCCCCCCTTTTTTTTCAAGGTAGGGTCTCACTCTAGCCTAGGCTGACCTAGAACTCACTCTATAGTCCCCTGCTGGTCTTGAAATCTCAGTGATCCTCCTACCTCTGCCTCCCCAGTGCGGAGATTAAAGGTGTGCACCACCACACCTGGTTTACACCCCTCTTACGTAATATATAAATTGGAACTTTAATTACTTTGCTATGCTGGGGTTTGAATCCCAAGCTTTTCACATACTTGGTAACCCCCCCCCCCACTGAGCTATATTCCTAGCCCCTACATTTCAACTTTATTTTTTCCCGAAGTAGGGTCTCAGTCTAGCTCAGGCTGACCTGGAACTCACTCTGTAGTCCCAGGCTGGCTT
Source organism: Dipus sagitta (assembly GCA_036346955.1). Classification (NCBI taxonomy): domain Eukaryota; kingdom Metazoa; phylum Chordata; class Mammalia; order Rodentia; family Dipodidae; genus Dipus; species Dipus sagitta. The sequence goes on from CM070776.1 coordinate 1,393,878, forward strand.
TGAACTCACAGCATTCCTTCTACTTTGTCCTCCTCAGTGCTGGACTTAAAGGTGTGAGCTCAACTCCCTTTTAAAATAAAATATTTTATTGAAATAAAACCTTTATTAAATAAATCTACATAATTCCCTCCTGCTACCGTCCTTTGTACTCCCACATCTCCCTCCACAGAACCTCTTCTTTCCTACTATTTCAGGCTAACACCTTAACTGCTAAGCCATCTCTCCAGCTTTTTCTATTTCAAACTCTTCTGTATTGATGTCTTTTTTTAAATTTTATTTTTATTTAGTTATTTGAGAGAGAGAGAGAGAAAGAGGAATAGAAGGGGAGAGAGAGAATGGGTGCACCAGGGCTTCCAGCCACTGCAAACGAACTCCAGATGCATGTGCCCCCTTGTGCATCTGGCTTATGTGGGTACTGGGGAATCTAACCATGGTCCTTTGGCTTTGCAGGCAAATGCCTTAACTGCTAAGCCATCTCTCCAGCCCCTTGATGTCCTTTTTTATTTTTTTTATTTTTGTAGTTTTATTAGTGTTTCTATATCAACAAGTTTATACAGTTGACATTTAAATTTTCCATATATTCATATATTCATTGTACATGGTACTAAGTTACATAAGGACACTTTCACCTGAAAAAAAAATATATATATATATTGTATGTTGAGCTTGACAAGTTTTTAAACATGGTGTGAGGTGAGTCCAAATTCAAGTTGTCTTAGAAACATTTATTTAAAAGACAGTTCTTTCTCCCTCTATCAGCTGACCTCGGATGTACAGGTTTGTTCTAGACTCCAGGTATCTCTCTGACCTGTCTCCATGCCACCACCACACTGGCGAGCCTACCATGCCTGTAGTCTTTGAGTAAGGAAGTGTGATTCCTTCAAACTTGTTTATCCAAGATTGTTTTGGACATTCAGGCCCCTGAAAGCATCTTTTTAAAAAATACTGCTTTTGGTTTTTCAAGGTAGGGTCTCACTCTAGCTCAAGCTGACCTGAAATATACTCAGTAGTCTCAGGGTGGCCTCAAATTTACTGTGATCCTCCTACCTCTGCCTCCCGAGTGCTGGAATTAAAGGCATGCGACACCATGCCTGGCTTAAAATGATGTCTTAAAAATATATTTTCGGGGCTGAAGAGATGGCTTAGCGGTTAAGTGCTTGCCTGTGAAGCCTAAGGACCCCAGTTCAAGGCTCAATTCCCCAGGACCCATGTTAGCCAGATGCACAAGGGGGCACACGCGTCTGGAGTTCGTTTGCAGTGGCTGGAAGCCCTGGCGTGCCCATTCTCTCTCTATCTACCTATTTCTCTCTCTCTCACTCTCAAATAAATAAATAAATAAAAATAAACGACAAAAAAATTTTAAAAAAATATATTTTCATATTTATTTAAGAGAGAAAGTTGGAGGGGTCTAATAAGTGCACTAGGGACTTTAGCCACTGTAAACGAACTCCAGATGCATGCGCCACCTTGTGCATCTGGCTTATGTGGGCACTGGGGAATTGAACCTGGGTCCTTAGGGTTCGCAGGCAAGCACCTTAACTGCTAAGCCATCGCTCTAGCCCCTGATGTCTTTTTTTAAAAATATTTATTTATTTATTTGAGAGAGAGAGAAAGAGGAGAGTGAGAGAGAGCCTCCAGCCACTGCAAATGAATTCCAGATGCATGCTCCTCCTTGTGCTGCATCTGGCTTATGTGGGTCTGGGGAATTGAACCGGAGTCCTTTGGCTTTGCAGGCAAACGCCTTAATTGCTAAGCTATCTTCTCCAGCCCCTGATGTCTTTTTTTTGTAAACCCTCCTTCATAAAGGACAACCTGTTGGTGGGCCCATGTTATGCAGGTCTTTTGCAGGTTAATGGACAGCTGCCATGAGGTCATGAATATGACCACTTTGTATCTGGGAATCAGTGTTCCAAAGCACTTCTCCCCATTCACTGCCCCCCACATTCTTTCTATTACCTCTTCCAGTATAGTTCCTGAGCCACTGGAGGGTGTGATACAGATGTCTCATTAAGTGCTACACACTTAACTGTCACTTCTCAGCACTTGGGATAAGTTTTGAGTCATCCCAGCAGCCATCTCAATCTGAAAAGAAACTTCTCTAACCAAAAGTAATATGCAGTAATATGTAGGCATAAACGTATGTAGACTTGGTAGATATAATGTAGCCATGTAGCCAACCAACAGTAGTAACTTCTTTATAGGGCCTGTGACCTTCCTAGCCATAAGCTTTTAACCAGGATTTCCGTACTAGGCATGAATTTTCTCCCTTTCCGGGCCTCAAATCTAATCTGAGAACAGTTGGTTACCCCCATAACATACATGTCACAATTGCAATTGTGGGTGCATCTTGCCTGTGTGGCCATTTGTGTCCACTGCTGGTCAAGATAACCAGTGACTTCTCCCTCAGGAGGTTGCATAGCACTTTCCAGCACTACGACTACTAGTCAGCAGGGAGAAGGCTTGCAGCTTAGTTTTAGCTTGATTTCTTAGTATCCTGCAAGCAAAGTACATGGTGTCTTCAGCAATAGGGTCTTAACATCTAGTTTTGGTGGGAAACCAAGAGCCTTGGCACCAGCCTGTATTGCTTTGGGGACCTCAGGGTCCTACCTGACCAACACACTCAAAACTTCTAAATTTATACTTGTAATTTAAGCTTTGATTTTTGCTTCTTTATGTGTTTCTAATGTGTGTGTGCATTGTTTGCATGTGTATTTGCCCTTGTGATATTCCATGTGCTCACATGTAATGAATGCGGTGTGCTCTCCTGTGGTGGTCAGAGTGAAACATCAGGATGCTCTCTCTTTCTTTTGTCTGTTTTTATTTGAGTAAGAGTCTCTTAACGATCCTGGAGCTTGCTATTTTTTTTTTTTTCATGAGCTTTGGCAATTTTCTGGTCTCTGCTCCCCTATAGGACTGAGAAGTAACATTTGTATCTGTTCTGGAAAGGATAGAAATTACAAATATAAATCCTATAAATCCCTATCCCCAGTAGTACCTTCTCCTTATTTCTAGAATCATACATTTGCTTGGCTTCTTTTTATTTATTTATTTATTTTTGCTTTTTTGAGGTAGGGTCTCACTCTAGCCCAGGCTGACCTGGAATTCACTATGGAGTCTCAGGGTGACCTGAACTCATGGAGATCCTCCTACCTCTGCCTCCTAAGTGCTGGGATTAGAGGCGTGCGACACCACGCCTGGCACCTGGCTTCTTTTTGTTTATTTTTATTTATTTATGAGCAACAGAGAGAGAAAGAGGCAGAGAGAGAGAGAGAATGGGCACGCCAGGGCCTCCAGCCACTGCAAACAAACTCCAGACACGTGCACCCCCTTGTGCATCTGGCTTATGTGGGTCCTGAGGAATTAAGCCTCAAACCTGGTTCCTTAGGCTTCACAGGCAAGCGCTTAACCGCTAAGCCATCTCTCTAGCCCCACCTGGCTTCTTTATATGTATAAGTTGTTTCCTCTTTTTTTTCTTTTTTTAAATTTTTTTAAAGATTTATTATTTATTTATTTGAGAGAGAGAGGGGGAGAGAGATAGAGAGTGAGAACAGGCATGCCAGGGCCTTTAGCCACTGCACAGGAACTCCAGACGCATGTACCACCATGTGCATCTAGTTTATATGGGACCTTGAGAATCAAACCTGGGTCCTTAGGTTTTGCAGGCATGTGCCTTAACCACTAAACCATCTCTCCAGCCCAGATTGTTTCCTCTTATGGCACCTTCCTCATGCCATTAGGTCTGTGAAGTTCAGCTATGCTACTTTGTCTAGCTGTAGTCCATTCTCATTGCTAAATAGTGTGAACACACTTCAATTCACCCATCCTTTTAAAAAATATTTTATTTTTATTTATTAGAAAGTGTGGCAGATAGAGAGAACGAGTGTGCCAGCCACTGCAAACGAACTCCAGATGCATGCACCACCTTGTGCATCTGGCTTATGTGGGTCCTGGGGAATCGAACCTGGGTCCTTTGGCTTTACAGGCAAGTGCCTTAACCGCTAAGCCATCTCTCCAGCCATCAATTTACCTATTCTTTTGTTGATAGAAGTTTGAATTTATTCCATTTTAGGGCTATTATGAATAGTGCTGCTTTAAACATTTTCTTGGCCTTTCACTGCACATATGTACACACTTGGGTAAAGTCCTAGTAGAGTTAACTGGGTTAGAAGCTATCCATATTGCCAAAGAGTTGTTCAAATTGGCAGTGCCAGTTTGTTCTTTCAAAAATCACTGTACTTAGCTGCCCATGGTATCAGTGTTTGTAATCCCAGTACTTGGGTGGTAGAAGCAGGAGGATCAGGAATTAAAGGTCATCTTTAGAGATATAGTGAGTTCCAGGCCAGCCTGGAGTACATTAGACTCTCTTAAAAAGACAAAACAAAAAGTGAAGTAAGGCCGGTCTTGGTGGCACACACCTTTAATCCCAGCACTCACTCGGGAGGCAGAGGTAGGAGGATCACCTTGAGTTCAAGGCCACCCTGAGACTACATAGTGAATTCCAGGTCAGCCTAGGCTAGAGCGAGACCCTATCTTAGAAAAAAAAAAAAGTAAATAATATATAAACGTTAGACTATAAAGGATAAAATTTTAGTGTCCTTAACCTCTGCATTCCCTCTGATTCATAATTTAAGTCTTTATTTGGATACATTACAACTTGAAAAACAAATTTCTATAATTTATTTTATTTACATATGTAAAAATATTTCATATTTATTTATTTGAGAGAGAGACAGACCCAATGAGAATGGGCGCACCAGGGCCTCCAGCCACTGCAAATGAACTCCAGACACACGTGCCAACTTGTGCATCTGGCTTACATGGGTCCTGGGGAATCAAACGTGGGTCATTTTTCTTTTCAGGCAAGCACCTCAACTGCTAAGCCATCTCTTCAACCCCATATTTATTTTTTTTGCTCAAGCTGGTCTCAAATTTTTCCTACCTTAGACTCTTGTGTCTGGATATCCCTTCTACCACCCTCCCTCCTTTCTTCCTTTCCTACCTCTCCCCCCCCCTTTTTTTTATGGTAGGGTTTAACTCTAGCCCAGATTGACCTGGAATTCACTATGTAGTGTCAATGTGGCTTCGAACTCATCTCTATCCTCCTACCTCTGCCTCCTAAGTGCTGGGATTAAAGACATGCGCCACCACACCCTGCCCTTCCTTCCTTTTTTTTTTTTTTTTTTTTTTTTTTTTCGGTTTTTCGAGGTAGGGTCTCACTCTAGCCCAGGCTGACCTGGAATTCACTATTGAGTCTCAGGGTGGCCTCAAACTCACAGCGATCCTCCTACCCCTGCCTCCCGGGTGCTGGGATTAAAGGCGTGCGCCACCACGCCTGGCTTCCTTCCTTCCATTTTTTGAGGTAGTGTCTTGCTTTAGTCCAGGCTAACCTGGAATTCACTATATAGTGTCAGGGTCTTTTTCTTTTTTTTTAATTTGAGCCAGCGTCTCACTCTGTATCCCAGGCTTGCTTGGAATTCACTGTATAGCTCAGGCTGTTCTTGAACTTCCTCTAAATCCTCTTGTCTCACCTTTTGTAGTAACTGGAATCATGGGTGTGAGCCAATATGTCCAGCAATAGTATTTTGAAAGCTTGTTTTTGTGTGGTGCTGATGTTCAAACTCAGGTCAGTTGCCTTACCACTGAATCCCTCACAGTTGCCCCCCACAACGTCTCCAATACTTTTTCAAAGTCTCTTTGGTCCATTTGTGGTGAGAAGGACATTAGACGCCTGGTGCTTCATTTGTATTATTTAGCAAGGAAGAAGCAGCCCTTTTTTCAGTTCGAATGCAGATGTACAGAAGTTATAGTTGTGCTACATTACAGGGCCAAATCATGTTAAGAAATGGAGGGAAACACATAGATGAATTGGATTGGTATGATAATAGTAGTGCACACTTGTAATCCCAGAATTCAGGAGACTGAGGAAAGATAATAACAAGCTTGAGGTGAGCCTGGGCTACATATAACAAGACTCTGTCAAACAAAACGCCAGGGCCTTCATCCACTGCAAATGAACTCCAGACGCGTGTGCCCCCTTGTACATCTGGCTAATGTGGGTCTTGGGGAATTGAGCCTTAAACCAGGGTCCTTAGGCTTCACAGGCAAGTGCTTAACCGCTAAGCCATCTCTCCAGCCTATTTTTATTGCACGTACACTTTGTTATTCAAGACAGATAGCGCCTGAAATTGTCAGTTCATTTTTTTTCAAATATATTTATTTACTTGCAAGGAGAGAGAGAGAGAGGGAGAGGGAATGAGAATTGTGTTAGGGCCTAGTGCTACTGCAAAAAAAATAAAATAAATAAAATAAAACTCCAGACACATATGCTACTTTGTGTATCTGAATTTATGTGGGTACTGAAGAATTAAGCCCAGGTCATTAGGCTTTGCAAGCAAGTGCCTTTAAGTACTGAACCATCTCCCTAGCTCCAGATAGAGTATGGGCCCACTAGGGCCTCTTGCCACTCACTGCAAGCAAACTCCAGATACATGGTGACACTTTGTACATCTGACTTTATATGGGCAGCTGGGGAATCAAATCAAAGCAGATAGACTATAAAAGCAAGTGCCTTTAACCACTGAACCATCTGTCTCCTCAGCCCCAAAAATTCTGTCATAAGAGCAATTTACTACTTGTTCACCTAATACTCTTTGTAGGTAGGGTGGCTTTCTGTATGTACATAGGACCAAGGGGCTCAGGCTGCTTTTATTTTTTGGCTTAACCATTTTGTAATATTTTGATAGCCTTTTTATTAAACCAGAGTTGAGAAGAAATGGTGGAGAAAGAGCATATACTTCTAAAAGTCTGGTTGCAGAAGGGACAGTCATAGGCTTTGTACACGTGAGAGTCTCATCCAGCTATATGGGGCTGGGAAATGGGTAAGCTGGACCCTTTCCTTGAGTGAATGGGAAGGTAGCTTCTGTTGTATAGCTAGCTCTTTTGTCCTGTTGTCTTGATGAAACCAGCATAATTCATGATCATTGACTTGGGACAATTTAGTGCTTTTTTCTTTTCTTTTTTTTTTTTTTTTTTTTAAGGTAGAGCCTCACTCTAGTCCAGGCTGACCTGGATTCACTATGTAGTCTCAGGGTAGCCTTGAATTTATGGCAGTCCTCCTGCCTCCGCTTCCCAAGTTCTGGGATTAAAAGTATGTGCCACAATGCCCGGCTCAATTTAGCTTTTCTTAGCTACTAATTATTTTAATTTTATTTCTTCATTTCTTTAGTTTTTATAAAAACATTTATCTATTTTGAGGAGAGAGAGAGAGGTGGATAGATAGAGATTGAGGGAGGGGAGGGAAGGGAGTGGGGGAGAGAAAGAGAGAGAGAATGGGTGCACCAAGGCCTCTAGCCACTGCAAACAAACTCCAGATGCATGTGCCACCTTATGCATCTGGCTTTATGTAGGTACTGAGGAATTGAACCTGGGTCCTTTGGCTTTGCAGGCAAGCGCCTTAACCACTAAGCCATCTCTCCAGCCTGTTTTTTTTTTTTCCCCTAGGTAGGGTCTTGCTTTAGCCCAGGCTGACCTGTAGTCTCATGGTGACCCTCCTACCTCTGCCTCCCGATTGCTGGGATTAAAAGTGTATCCACCACTCCTGGCTTCTATTTTTTTTTTTTCTTTAAAGCAGGGTCTTATTAGCCTAGTCTGATCTGAAGCTCATGGTGAACTTCCTACTTCAGCATCCTGAGTGCTAGTATTTTTTTTCTTTCCAATTTTTTTTTATTAACAACTTCCCTGATTGTAAACAATATCCCATGGTAATGCCCTCCCCCCCCCCCCATTTTCACCTTTGAAACTCCATTCTCCATCATATCCCCTCTCCCTCTCAGTCCCCCCTTTAATTTAATGTCATGATATTTTCCTCCTATTATGATGGTCTTGTGTAGGTAGTATTAGGCACTGTGAGATCATGGATATCCAGGCCATTTTGTGTCTGGGGGGAGTACTTTGGAAGGAGTCCTACCCTTCCTTTGGCTCTTACATTCTTTCCACCTCTTCCACAATAGACCCTGAGCCTTGGAAGGTGTCATAGAGATATTGCAGTGCTGAGCACTCCTGTCACTTCTTTCTAGCACCATGATGCCTTCTGAGTCATCCCAAGGTCACTGCCATCTGAAAAGAGAAGGTTCTCTACCAAAAGTGAGAGTAGCATTAATATATGGGTATGGACATTAAGAGAAGTGCTTACTTGGCAGTTTGGTGAGCATAGTATATACATTTAGCTAGACAGCAACAGACATTACTCCCCTAGGGCTCATGACTACCCCTGTTTTAAGTTTTCAGTATCAGGGTTGTATTCCCTCCCATGGAGCTGGCCTCCAGTCCAAAGACAGGGCAGTTGGTTTCCACCATGACACATGTGCCACTATTGCACCCATTGGCTCATTTGCCCTGGCTGGCCAACTATAAGGCTTGCAGTATCCACTGTTAAGTATCTTCACTGGTGATTTCTCTCTCTCATTTAACTGCATGCAGAATGGCTTCTTCCAGCTTTCTGTCAGCTAGTCTACATGGAGGAGGTTATCAGCTCAGTTCCAGCAGGATTTCTCAGTGGTCTTGAGGCCCAAGTATGTGGAGTCTTCAGCAATAGGGTCTTACCATCTATTCCTGGTGGGAAACCAAGGGCCTTGAAAATGATCTATAATGTTTTGGGGGCATCAGGGACCTCCCTGGCCAACAACTCACTGGAGGTATCCCATCCCTGGCACTGAAAATTTTCTAACAACAATCTACGGCTCTTAGAGTGTTCCATTGTCCAAAAGTAGGTTTCCATATGATTTATTTATATCCTCTTAGATTTTGATTAGCCCTCCCTCCACATTTCCTTTACTCAATCTCTTCCCCTGACCTCACTTTGGGCCTTTTTCATCCCCAATAATCTATTCTTCTACTTACATATATACAATACCATCCTATTAAATGCCCCTCCCTTCCTTTCTGTTCCCTTTATATCTCTTTTCTAGCTTATTGGCCTTTGCTACTGAATTTTCACATGGAAGTCCAGTCATCTTTAGCTAGGATCCACATATGAGAGAGAATATGCGACATTTGGGTTACCTCACTTAGTATAATCCTTTCTAGATCCATCTATTTTCCTGCAAATTTCATAACTTCATTTTTCTTTACCGCTGAGTAGAACTCATTGTACAAATGTGCCACTCATCAGTTGAGGGACATCTAGGCTGGTTCCATTTCCCAGCTATTGTGAATTGAGCGGCAATAAACATGGTTGAGCAAGTATCTGTAGGGTAATGAGATGTATCCTTAGGATATATGCCTAGGAGTGCTATAGCTGTGTCATATGGTTGATCTATTTTTAGCTGTCTTAGGAACCTCCACCCTGATTTCCACAATGTGTGGACCAGGTTGCATTCCCACCAACAATGTAGAAGGGGTCCTCTTTTTCCACATCCTTGCCAGCATTTATGGTCATTTGTTTTCTTGATGGTAGCCAATCTGACAAGAGTAGATAGAATCTCAACGTAGTTTTAATCTGTATTTCCCTGATGACTAGGGATGTAGAACATTTTTTTAGATGCTTATATGCCATCCATATTTCTTCTTTGGAGAACTCTTTATTTAGTTCTATAGCCCATTTTTTAATTGGCTTGTTTGATTTCTTAGTATTTAATTTTTTGAGTTATTTGTATATCCTAGGTATTAAGCCTCTATCAGATGTATAGCTGGCAAAGATTTTTTCCCATTCTGTAGGTTGCCTCTTTGCTTTATTCACAGTGTCCTTTGCAGTACAAAATCTTTGTAGTTTCATGAGGTCCCATACCAGTGGTTAATCTGTGGTTTTATTGCCTGAGCAATTGGGGTTATATTCAGAAAGTCTTTGCCAAGACCAATATGTTGAAGGGTTTCCCCTACTTTTTTCTCTAGCAGTTTCAGAGTATCAGGTCTGATGTTAAGGTCTTTAATTCATTTGGACTTAATTCTTGTGCATGGAGAGAGATAAGGATATATTTTCATCCTTCTACAGATACATATCCAGTTTTCCCAGCACCATTTGCTGAAGAGGCTATCTTTTCTCTAATAAGTATTTTGGCATTTTTATTGAATATCAGGTGGCTATAGCTACTCGGACTTACGTCTGGGTCCTCTATTCTGTTCCATTTATATACATGTCTGCTTTTGTGCCAGTACCATGTTGTTTTTGTTACTGTGGCTCTGTAGTATAGGTTAAAATCAGGTATGGTGGTACCACCAGCTTTATTTATTTATTTATTTATTTATTTATTTATTTATTTTTTGCTTTTTCGAGGTAGGGTCTCACTCTGGCTCAGGCTGACCTGGAATTCACTATGTAATCTAAGGGTGGCCTCGAACTCTCAGCATTCCTTCTACCTCTGCCTCTCGAGTGCTGCGGTTAAAGGCGTGTGCCACCACGCCTGGCTTACCACCAACTTTATTTTTGTTGCTCAGTATTGTTTTAGATATTAGAGATTTTTTTGTGATTCCAAATGAATTTTTGGACTGTTTTTTTTTTTTCTATTTCCATGAAGAATACCATTGGAATTTTGATGGGGATTGCATTAAATGTGTAGATTGCTTTTGGTAAGATTGCCATTTTCACAATATTGATTCTTCCTATCCAAGAACAAGGAATGTGTTTCCATTTCCTAGTGTCTACTGCAGTTTTTCCTAGTGTCTTTTGCAATTTCTCACTTGAGTGTTTTAAAGTTTTCATGGTAGAGATCCTTTACTTCCTTGGTTAGGTTTATTCCAAGGTACTTTTTTTTTGATGCAACTGTGAATAGGAGTGATGCTCTGATTTCATCCTCTGTGTGTTTGTTGTTGCCTCCAAGATACTTACCTTTCTACAAATGGTGGACACTCTTTTAGGGTAAAAGGTTGGAAAACGGTGTTTCAAGCAAATGGGCCTAAAAAACTAGTAGGGGTTGTTGTCCTAATATCTCAGTGCTAGTATGAAAGGTGTATGCTACAATGCCCAGCTACTTTTTATAAAAAATTATTTTTAAGAGTTCTAGTTTATAAAATATTTATTTATTTGAGAAAAAGAAAGAGAATAAATATAAGAATACGGGCCTGCCAGTGCAACGTAATTCCAGGTGCATGCGCCATTTGGTGTGTATGGCTTTATGTGGGTACTGGGAATTGAACCCAGGCCATCAGACTTTGCAAGCAAGCATCTTTGACCCACAAGCCATCTTTCTAGCCCAAGTTCCAGGTTTTTTTTTTTTTTTGTGTGTGTGTGTGTTTGGTTTTTTCATGTAGAGTCCCACTCTAGCTCAGGCTGACCTGGAATTCATTTATGTAGTCCCAGGGTGTCCTTGAACTCATGGCAATCCTCCTACCTCTGCCTCCCAAGTGCTGGGATTAAAGGCATGCACCACCACGCCTGGATAAGTTCCAGTTGTTTTTTTTAAATGCACATTTATTAATATTATTTATTTGAGAGAGAGAGAGAGAGCGCACACGCGTGAAAGAGGCAGAAAGAGAGATTGAGAGAATATGAATGAATGAATGAATGAATGGGCATGTCAGGCCTCTAGCCACTGCAAACGAACTCCACATGTATGCACCATTTTGTACATCTGATTTTATGGAGACTGGGAAATTCAACTTGGGTCCTTTGGCTTTGCTGGCAAGCCCCTTACCCGCTAAGCCATCTATCTTTCCAGTCTCCAAGTTCCTGTTTTTTTTGTTTTTTGTTTTTTTTTTTTTTTTTTTTTAGGTAGGGTCTCAATCTAGCCCAGGCTGTCCTGGATTCACTATGTAGTCTCAGGGTGGCCTTGAACTCAGGGTGATCCTACTACCTCTGCCTTCCAAGTGCTGGGATTAAAGGCATGCACGACTGCACCTGGCTAAGTTCCATTTTCTTTTATTAAAAATCATAAGCATATATTTATAGTAACTTAAAAAAAAACATTGGGAGGGGAAGGGAGAGAAAGAGGAATGAGTATGGGGGTGCCAGGGCCTTTTGATGCTGCAATGAATTTCAGATGCATGTACCACTTCATATATCTGGCTTTACATGGGCACTGAGTAATCAAACCTGGGCCAGACCATCAGTGTTTGCATGTAAGCCCCTTTACCCACTGAGCAATGTCCCTAGCTCCTAATTACTTTTTTAAAAATATTTAATTTGACTGAGGAAATGGCTTAGTGATTAAGGCATTTGTCTGCGAAGCCTAAGGATCCTGGTTTGATCCCTAGGACCCACATAAGCACAAGGGGGCGCATGTGTCTGGAGTTCGTTTGCAGTGGCTGGAGGCCCTGGCGTGCCCATTTTCTCTCTCTCTCTGCCTCTTCCCCTCTCTCTGTCTGTATCTCTCTCTCTCTCTCAAATAAATAAATAAAATATTTAAAAATATTTAATTAATTTATTGAGAGAGAGAGAAGAAGATAGGCAGATAGAATGGCACATCAGGGCCTTCAGACACAGGCACCACCTTGTGCATACAGTTTTACATGGGTACTGGGGTATTCAGCCTCGGTCTGTATGCTTCTCAGGCAAGTGTCTTAATCTCTAAACCATCTCTCCAGTCCCTAATTAATTTTGTTATTATTATTACTTATTTGAGAGAGAGAGAATGGGCCTGCCAGGGCCTCTAGCCACTGCAAATGAACTCCAGACGCTTGTGCCACCTTGTGCATCTGGCTTATGTGGCACCTGGAGAATCGAACCTGGGTCCTTAGGCTTCACAGGCAAGCACTTAACTGCTAAGACATCTGTACAGCCCCCTTTTTAATTTTATTTAATTATTTAATTAATTAATTATTTTGAGGTAGGGTCTCTCTCTAGTTCAGGCTGATCTGGAACTCATTATGCAGTCTCAGGGTGGCCTTTAACTCATGGCAATCCTTCTACCTCTGTGCTGGGATTAAAGGTGTGCACCATCGTGCCTGGCCTATATTTAAACATTTTTATTTATTTATTTGTAAGAAGAGGTGTGGGGAGAAAGAGGGAGAGAGAAGAGATACAACAGAGAGAATGGGCATGCCAGGGCCTATAGCCACCGCAAACGAACTCCAGATGCATGTGCCACTTTTTACTTCTGGCTTTACTGGGCATTGGGGAATGGAACCCGGGTCATTAGTCTGTAGGCAAGCACATTAACCACTGGGAAATCTCTCCAGCCCCTCTAATTAATTTTAAATGGTGTTTTTTTTTTTTTAATAGGAAAACAAGTTTACATTAGACTTCAATTTTTTTTTTCCAGGCACATTCTTGCTCTAGCCCAGGCTGACCTGGAATTCAGTATGTAATCTCAGGGTGGCCTCGAACTCACGGTGATCCTCCTACCTCTGCCTCCTAAGTGCTGGGATTAAAGGCATGCGCCACCGGTCTTGCTCTAGCTCAGGCTGACCTGGAATTCACTATGTAGTCTCAGGGTGGCTTTGAACTCTTGATTTATTTTAACTTTATTTTTTTGATGGTGCTGTGTATTTTAAAACTCAGGGCCTCTTCTGCATGCAAGTTTTCTACCTCTGTGCCTTCCTATTTAAAATAACCTTACACTTAACAGATCATCTCTCACAAAACTTAGAAACCACCATATTTACATTGACTTGACAAAAATGTGTCATTGATTATAAAAATGGGCTGTGTATGATTCAACTCCTTCCATCTTTTCTTTCTTCCCTTTAGTTTGAAATTGGTACTATGGAAGAACCTGGAATTTGTGGGCTCGGAGTGAAAGCAGACATGTGTAATTCTCAAACAAATGTTATTCTTCAACATCAAGACTCCAGTTGTGGTGATACAACTAACAAGCATTCACTAGAAGGGAATGAAGGCAGTGACCTTTTAACAAAGAACAGGAATTTGGTGAGCCCAGCATTCTGTGCACAAGCAGCAAGAAAGGAAATTCCTGGACGAGAGGCTCGAACAGGTCCCCCTGATGGTCAGCAAGATTCAGAGTGCAGCAGGAACAAAGAAAAAACCTTAGGTAATCGTTGCTCAGTGTTGAAGATTTCGACATATTGCTTAGTTTATTCATATTGCCATCAGCACGGGTAACCATGGGCATGGCCATTTGTAGGTGCTTAGCTATAACCATTGCTGAGGTTAAGCTGCTTGTCTGCTGCACTTCTGTACATGACATGGAAATAATGGAGTAGGAAGCTTATTTCTCTCTAAAGAATAAAGAATTAGCTCTCTCGAAAAAATATGGGGCCCACCTGACAAGTGTTATTTGAATTCCCTTGTTTGTATCTTCAATGTAGTTTTGTTAAAAATTAAATGATAACTATATTTTTATTTGATGAGCTTAAGATTAAGCATAAAAAATTGATAGACATGATACCTGCAATCAAAACATGAGTTAATGGGGGCTGGAGAGATGGCTTAGTGGTTAAGGCACTTGCCTGCAGTGCCTAACAACCCAAATTCAATTCCCCAGTACCCATGTAAAAACAAAAACAAAAACAAAACAAAACAACACAAAAAAAGAGTTAAGCCGGACGCAGACCATTAATTCCAGCACTTGGGAGACACAGGCAGGAGTAAGTTTGAGGCCAGTCTGAGACTACATAGTAAATTCCAGGTCAGCTTGGCTGGAGTGGAGATTCTACCTCAAAAATGAAAAAAAGTGAGCTAACCAGCTTTCAAAAATAAGATCTTTTCTTTTTGTTATGTAATTTATGATTAAGACCCAGAATGTGATATGGTGAATATGTTTTTCCTCTCTGAGATATGGTCTCATGTAGCCCAGACTGGTTTTAAACTCACTGTGTAACTGAGGCTGACTTGATCCTCCTGCCTCTGTTTCCCAAGCTTATCACTTGACCAAACCATTGAATTTGTTTTGTTTTGGTAGTACTGGGGATTTAACCAAGCACTCTACCACTTTGCTATATCACCCCAGCTATGGCATAATATATCTTTTTTTTGGGGGGGGGTAAGTTTTGTATGTGTATTCTATGTTGGGGGTATATGTGATATATGCACATGAGTGTGCCCGCCCCTCACACACTTGAGAGGCCAGAGGATGTTGTTGTGTGTCTGCTATCACTCTTCCATGCTATTCCCTTGAGACTGTTTTTTGTTGGAGATACCGTTTTTTGGTCAGACTGGATGATCAGCAAACCTCATTGATTCTCCTGTCTCTGCCACTCTGGCTTTTTGTGTAGGTACTGAGTTTTGAATTCAGGTGCTCATACTTGTGCCACAAATGCTCTTATTCCCCCTCTCCAGTCATCTTCCCTGCCTCCTAACATGTTAAATCTTATGAAGAAATTTGAAATCCCCTTTTAGTGTTACTGGTTGCCTTTCAGTTGTTTGTTACCTATACCTGTATAGTAGACAGCTTCAGATTTGCTGAGATGAACTTCCAAACCAGGCCCAGTTACAGAAGAAGGGATATTTGTAGAAGCTTACAGATCCCGGGGAAGTTCCATAATGGTAGAAGTTGGCCCCCTCTTAAAGGACCAGGCAGAGAGAGAGAGAGAGGCCACAAGCGAAATCCCTAAAACCACACCCCTAAACAAGCAGACTTCTGGATTTCTAGGCACTTTGCATATCTTTAGAATAGAATGTCAAATCCACCACCACACTTTAGGGCTGGATCCTAAGATCTACCCAGTGACACCTCCTCCAGCCAAGTGGCTAGAAATTCAAGAAGTTTTAATAAATTCCTGAATCTGCTGGGGGGCATTTATTTATTGAAACTACCACAACCTGTGACTTAGATAGCTTTGTATATGACTGTAAGAGTTATCTTTCTTTTGTTATGTTTTTTTTTTTTGATACAGTGTCATGTAGCCTAAGCTAGCCTTGGACATGCCAAGGATGACCCAAACTCCTGATCCTTCTACCTATACCTCCCAAGTTCTGGGATTAAAGATGCTGGCAAGGTTTGTTCTACCATGCCCAGATTGAGTTACCTTTCTCTCTCTTTTTAAAATTAAATTAAATTATTTATTTATTTACTTATTTGAGAGACAGAGAGAGGAAGAGAGAGAGAGAGAAAGAGAGAATGGGCATGCCAGGGCCTCTAGCCACTGCAAACGAACTCCAGATACATGCACCCCCTTGTACATCTGGCTTATGTGGGTCCTGGGGAACCGAACCAGGGTCCTTAGGCTTTGCTGGCAAACGCCTAAATGCCTAGCCCATTTCCCCAGCCCTCTCTCTTTTTTTTTTTAAATTTATTTTAGAGAGACAGATAGAGAGAGAGAATTGGCATGCCAGGGCCTCAAGCCACTGCTATCGAACTCCAGATGCTTGAGCCACCTAGTGGGCATGTGTGAACTTGTGCTTGCTTCACCTTTCAGTGTCTGGCTTATGTGGGATCTGGAGAGTTGTACATGGGTCCTTAGGCTTCACAGACAAGTGCCTTAACCTCTAAGCCATCTCTTGAGCTCTTAGAGTGACACCTTGCCTTGAAAAACCAAAACAAAAAATAAAAAAAAATTCTGCTACCCTTTAAGATATAAAAAATTATGGAAATATGAAAAGAGATTTTAGTTCCTTAGAAACAAGACATAGTTCCTGAATCAATAGTCCAGATTATGCTTACAAAAGCAAATAGTCGGGCTGGAGAGATGTTTTAGTGGTTCAGCGCTTGCCTGTGAAGCCTAAGGACCCGGTTTGAGGCTCGATTCCCCAGGTCCCACATTAGCCAGATGCACAAGGGGGTGCACGCATCTGAAGTTCGTTTGCAGTGGCTGGAGGCCCTGGCATGCCTATTCTCTCTCTCTCTCTCTCTCTCTCTGTTGCTCTCAGATAAATAAATAAAAATAAACAAAAATTTTTAAAAAAGCAAATAGTCATAAAAATAATACTTAAGGGCTAGAGGGATGGCTTAGTGGTTAAGGTGCTTGCCTGTGAAACCCAAGGACCCAGGTTCAATTCCGTAGTACTCACATAAGCCATATGCACATGGGGCATAAGCATCTAGAGTTTGTTTGCAGTGGCTAGAAGCCCTGGCACACACATTCTCTCTTTGTCTATCTGCCTTTTTTTCTCTCTGTCAAATAAATAAAATATTAAAAAATAATACTTGGGCTGGAGGGATAGCTTAGCAGTTAAGGCGTTTGCCTATAAAACCAAAGGACCCAGGTTCGAAGCCACAATCACAAGGTGGCACATGCATCTGGAGTTCGTTTGCATTGGCTTGAAGCCTTGGTGCGCCCATTCTCCTTCCCCCTCCCTCTCCCTCTCCCTCTCCTCCTCCCTGCCTCTTTCACTTTGTCAAATAAATAGAAATATTAATATAAAAATACTTAAAGTGGGCATGTTAATTACATGCCTTTATACTTGTGAAGCACAGGTAGTAGGAAAGATGTGAGTTTGAGGCCAGCCTGGGACTACAGAGTGAGTTCCAGGTCAGCCTGAGCTAAAGTGAGACCACTACCTTGAGAAACCAACAAAAAAAAAAAAACCCTACTTAGTTACTATATGACAAAGAAGTTCTACTTCTAGACTTGTGTACCTAAGAGGACTGAAAATTTGTGCACACAGAAGCTTATAGACAGTGCTCATAACATTCATAATAGCCAAACTGTGGGAAACAACACAATTTCCCATTATGCAATGATGAATAAACAAAGTACAGTCTTTCCATATGATAGGATATTACTCAGCTGTGGAAAGGAATGGAGCACTGATAGATTTTACAGTTTACAGGGGCTGGGAAGATGGCTCAATGATTGGAAGTGCACAGACTTCCTGTGCAAGCCTGAGCTCCAGCATTCTGATAAAAGTAGCTTACATATCTGCAATCCCAATGCATCCATGGCAGTGGGAGGGAAACAGCAAAATCCCGAGGATCAAGAACCAGCTAGTCTGGCCTTCAAAGTGGCAAACAAGAGAGACATAGTCTCAAGGAGGAAAGGAGAGGACAAAAACCTTCAGGTTGTCCTCTGATCTCCACTCACATGTTCCCCTACAACACCCCCCCCCCCAGTTTTACAGTGAGAAAGAAGCCAAACACAAAAGGCCCCAAATTACATGATTCCATCTTATACAAAATGTCCAGAATTATAAAAACTGTGTAGACAGAAAGTTGGTTTGTTGATGACAGTGCTGGATTGGGTTGAAGTAGATAGAGGAATGAGAAGGACTTTGGTTGGCTATGGGCTGGTTTGGGGAATAATGAAAACATTCTGAAATTAGATAGTGGTGATGGTTGTAAAATCTTCTGAATATACTAAAGTATACTGTATTAAAAGTTTTATTTATTTATTTTAGAGGAGAGAGAATGAGAATGGGTGCACCCAGGGCCTAGTGCTGCTGCAAACAAACTGCAGACATATGTGTCCCTTTGCAAATCTGGCTTTACATGGGTACTGGGGAATTGAAACCAGGCTGTTAGGCCTGCAAGCAAGTGTTTTTAACCTCTAAGCCGTCTCCTCAGCCCCATTTTTATTCCTCATTGTGCTGTACGGACAAATTGTTTTACAAATGTATTTAATTTTTTTTATTTGAAAGAGGGAAAGGGGGGGAAGGAGAGGGAGAGAGAGGGCACTCCAGGGCCTCTAGCCACTGCAGACGAACTCCAGACACATGCACCACCTTGTACATCTGGTTATGTGGGCCCTGGGGAATCAAACCCCTGGGTGTTTGGCTTTGCAGGCGAGCTTCTTAACTGCTAAGCCATCTCTCCAGCCCTTCAAATGAATTTTTTTTAAAGATTTACTTACTTAATTTGTTTATTTGAGACAGAGGGAGGGAGAGAGAAAGAGCCAGGTCCTCTAGCCACTGCAAATAACTCCAGACACATGCACCACCATGTGTATCTGGCTTATGTGGGACCTGAAGAATCGAACCTGGATCCTTAGGCTTTGCAGGCAAGTGCCTTAACCGCTAAGCCATCCTTCCAGCCCTCAAGTGAATTTTAGACAGGTGTATTATGCTGTTTGAGTCTCAATTCTTCTGGAGACCAAGGCAGGAGGATTGCTTGAGGCCAGGAGTTCAAGGCCAGCCTAGGAAATTTCAGCAGATTTTATATGTGTGTGTGTGTGTATATACATGAAATTAATAAAACTGAATTGCAAACTGTGCATATTCTGTTTCACAAAGAGAAGTCCCAACATTGCCCCACCCCAAAAGAAACAAAACAGAAGTTTAAGAATCATTTCTTAATGTTCTTATTGGCCTGGGGCTAAATTATATCAGTTTTTTCACATTTTGTTTTCTTTTTTTGTTTCTAGGTAGGGTCTCCCTCTAGCCCAGGCTAACCTGGAATTCACTATGTAGTCTCAGGCTGGCCTTGAACTCGCCACAATCCTCTGACCTCTTGTCTCCCAAGTGCTGGGATGAAGGGCAGCACCGCTACACCTGGCTTTTTCTGTTTTTTTTTTTTTTTTTTTTTTTTTTTGAGGTAGGGTCTCACTGTATGTAGTTCAGGATGACCTGGAACTCACTCTGTAGCCTATGCTGGCCTCCAACTCATGTCAGTCCTACGTCAGCCTCCTGAATGCTTGGATTAAAGGTATGCACCACCATGCCCAGCAAATGAGATAAAATCTTATGTTGATAGAAAAGGTGTTTTGTTTTGTTTGCTATGTTGACTGGAATTCTTGGGCTAAAGGGAACTTCCTGCCTGAGCATTCAAGTGGCCATAGGCTAGAACCATTATGCTCAGACTAAAAAGTATTCTTTTTGTGAAATCAGCTTCTGTCTTCCCTCCCATAGGAATCTATATGCTAAATACCAGTGTCATTTTAAGACACTTTTTTTTTGAGACAAAGGGTCTCAATGGTTCACTGATTGTGCTAACCAGCAAGCTCAGGGTTATCTCCTGACTCTGCCTTCCCAGTTCTAGGATTATAGGCACGCTGCCACTCCCAGCATTTTACATGGGGGCCTGGAATCCAAACTCAGATCTTTTTTTAATTTTAAATTAAAAAAATATTATTTATTTATATTAGAGAGAGAGAGGATGGGCACTCCAGGGCCTCACACCACTGCAAACGAATTCCAGATGCATGTACAACCATATTCATCTGTCTTACATGGGTTCTTGGGACTTGATCCTGGATCCTTAAGTTTTGCAGGCAAAAGTGCCTTAACCACTAAGCAATCTCTCCAGCTCAAACTCAGATCTTTTGGCAGGCACTTTGCCCACAGACGTATCTCTCCAGCCCAAGACTCCAGCCCAAGACACATATTTTAATGAAATATCTTACATGTTAAGCAAGTGCTGTACCAATCCCCAGAAATATCTAACTTGTAAGAATGATTTTTAAAAAAATGCTCATTTGTGTGTGTGTGTGTGTGTGTGTGTGTGTAGTATGTGTGCATGTATGGTGTATTCAGGTGCATGCACACTGTAGAGGCCAAAGCTGGCTGACTATGGAGCCCTAATAATCCTATCTCTGTGTCGTCGTCACCCCTCCTGCCCCCGCCGCCACTGTGCTGGAATTACAGGCATTCATAGCCATGCACAGCCTTTGACATGCTAGCTGGCAATTGAACTCAGGTCTTCATGATTGTGCAAGTGGTCTTAACTACTGAGCCATCTCCCTAACCCCAAGAGTGAATATTTTAGAAGATGAAAATGGTACCTGTGATGTAGTGTAAGGAGTAAATCTGAAATATCAATTATTTTGAAAAATTACTCCCTCCTACTTAAGCTACGCACTTCTTCCTGCCAAAATCCTTAAAATACCACTAAACACTTTTTCCCCATGGAAGAGTTATCTTGATGTCCTTTTATTTGCAGCAACCTTGGTTAACACCAGGAATATGCTTATTAGTAAATCACCTGAAAATAATGAATGAAATTGTTCATAAGCAAAGGTAATATGTTGCCACTGATTATGACCATTTTAGATAAGCAAAGTATAGTACCAACTGAAGCTCCCTTTGAACTTGTTTCTTTGCTTGTACTTGGTCAGAAGGCAGCTTTAAAAATACTCTTTTTAAACAATATTTTATTTATTTATTTATTTAACAGGGAGGTGGGGGGAGAGAGAGAGAGAAAGAATGGGCACTCCAGGGCCTCCAGCCACTGCAAATGAATTCCAGATGTGTGTGTCTCCTTGTGCATCTGGCTAACGTGGGTCCTGGGGAATCAAACCAGGGTCCTTTGGCTTTGCAGGCAAACACCTTAACCACTAAGCCATCCCTTGAGCCCTTTAAAAATATTCTTTACCCTCATGTTTGCTCTGTCTTTACTTGGACATCAGTGATTAAGCAAGGGAATTTTTAAGCCTTCAATAAGAGTTTTTAGCGGTGTTAGTGGGTATAGAAATTTAGGTTGGTGTTAGGAAACAGAAGAAGGTCTGTTCTGCTACTCCAGAATTCAAAAGTAATTCCTTATACTGTTAAGACTCAAATCCTTTGAGCAACATCCCCAACCTCCACAATAGCTTTTTTTTTGTTTGTTGAAATAAGGTTTTACTCTGGCCCAGGCTGGCTTTGAACTCCAGGCAGTCCTCTTGCCTCATCCTCCAGAGTGCTGGGATTACAGGTATGAGTCACCACATCCAGCTCAAAATAGCTTTCTTAACTGAGCTGCTAAATACTGCATTTCTAGTTATAGGTATAAATTATTTTATTCTGTATAACAGAACATGGGAAGTGTTGGTAGAATTCACAGGTTAGGGTTGATTTTACTATTCAGGACTTATTTCTTATCTTGTTAATCATTAGGAAAAGAAGTTTTATTACTGATGCAAGCGCTAAACACCCTTTCAACCCCAGAAGAGAAACTGGCAGCTCTCTGTAAGAAATATGCTGATCTCGTGAGTATTAAATCAAAGGTGTGAGGACCATATAAGATGTAGCAGAATGTGTGTGTGTGTGTCCTTGATAAGTTTTTTTTTAGGTTAAGTAATTTTGGTAATTTCATACATGTATATAATGTTTTGATTGTATTCATCCCCCATTACTCTCTCCTACTGAACCCCTTCCTCTTCCCAACCAGTTCCCCTTCTACTTCGATTTTTTTTTTTCCAGGTAGGGTCTCACTCTAGGCCAGGCTGACCTGGAATTCACTAGGGAGTCTCAGGGTGTCCTTGAACTCACAGCAATCCTCCTACCTCTGCCTCCCGAGTGCTGGGATTAAAGGCGTGCGCCACCATGCCCAGCTTACTTTGATTTGTTTTTAATGACCTAATGAATTGTATTAGAGTTCTTTTCTAAGAACACAGGTGAGAGGATATTTACCTGAGCATGGGCAAATTACCAGTGGCAACACCCCTGAAGAAAATATCCCTCCCATTAATTAACAATAGCTCCTCAGAGAGGTGTAGGGGCCTTATGAGACCCCTCTTCTTATCCATTAACTGCCTAAAATCCTCAGGGAAGCATGGGCCCTCATTAGACCCTCAGTGGACAAGCCCAATCTTGTGAAAGTCTTGGGCAAGGTAAAAACAGCTACTAAGAGTTCATGAGTGCAACAGCCGTATCATGTCTGGAAGGTAGCATTTCACACCACTCCTCATACCAGCTTTTACATCGTCCTCCTGCCCTCCCTCTGTATTTTCTCACATCTTTATGCCTTATCTTCCTTGACATTTTCTGAGCCTTGAAAGAGATGATACAGATGTCTCAGTTAGGGATGAATTCTCACCCACTTACTCTTAGTACTTTGACCAGTTATGAGTCTTTAGTAACCGCAGTCTACTGCATAAAGAAGTTTATCTCTGAGCAAAACTGAGAGCAGCATCAATCTTTTTTCCTAAAAAAATATTTTATTTTATTTTAGGTAGGCTCTTGCTCTAGCCCAGACTGACCTGGAATTCACTATGTAGTCTCAGGGTGGTCTCGAATTCACAGTGACCCTCCTACCTCTGCCTCCTGAGTGCTGGGATTAAAGGTGTGCGCCACCACGCCTGGCTAGAAAAACTTTTTTTAAACATGTATGTGCACACATTCATGTTTGTGTATGTGTGCGTGTTCACATAGGTTTGTGTGTACTTACGTGCCCGTGAACCGGGAGGCCAGAAGACAACTTTGAGTATCATCTTTAGGAATGTTGTTCACCTTTTCTGAGACAGGGCTTCTCATTGGCCTGCAGCTCACCAATTATGCTAGACTGGCAGGTCAGTGAACTCTGGTCACTGGCCTATCTCTACTTTCCCGGGGCTGGGATTACAGGAACATGCTACCACGCCTGAGCATTTTTAGGTATATACTGGGAAATTGAACTAATGTCCTCATGCTTGTGAAGACAAGCACCCTACTACCTGACCTATTTCCCCAGAAAATGTTTTGAAACTTTTTTTAAAACTGTTTATTTATTTATTTGCAAGCAGAGAGAGAGGATGGATGGATGGGATGCCAGGGCCTCTAGTCACTGCAAATGAACTCCAGATGTGTGCACTACTTCATGCATCTTGCTTTACGTGGGTGCTGGAGAATCGAACCCCGGTTGTTAGGCTTTGCGGACAAATTCCTTAACCACTGAGCCATCTCTCCAACCCAAAACTTTATTTTATTTATTCATTTATTTTTATATTTATTTATTTATGAGAGAGACAGACAAGGAGAGAATGGGCATACCAGGGCTTCTAGCCACTGCAAATAAACTCCAGACTCATGCACCACCATGTGCATCTGGCTTACGTGGGTTCTGGGGAATCGAATTTGGGTCCTTAGGCTTCACAGGCATGTACCTTAACTGCTAAGCCATCTCTCCAGCCCCAAACTTTATTTCTTGAAACAATAATGGTTCCACTTAAAAGGCTAGAGCTTATAGCTTATGTAACAGTGAGAATATCAGGGGAATAAGTAGCCTTTACCCCAAAGATTATTCTAAACATTTCCAATTTGCCACCGCTATCCTGTGTCCTTTTATAATAGCATCATCCTGTAGCATCACTACTTGTTACACTGACATGTAGAATTGTTCTGTGGAGCTAGTATGGACTCAAGAAATTGTATTTTGTTTTTTTTGTGTGTGTGTGTGTGTGGCTACCATTAACAATCCTGTGACATGTCCATTGAGGTTTTTTTTTTGTTTGGTTTTGGTTTTTTAGGTAGGGTCTCACTATCGCTCAGGCTGACCTGGAATTCACTATGTAGTCTCAGGGTGGCCTGGAACTCACAGTGATCCTCCTACCTCTGCCTCCCAAGTGCTGGGGTTAAAGGCATGCACCATCGGTCTTGCTCTAGCCCAGGCTGACCTGGAATTCACTATGTAGTCTCAGGGTGGGTTCAAATTCATGGTAATTCTCCTATCTCTGCCTCTTGAGTGCTGGGATTAAAGGCATGCTCCATCACGCCCGGCTTCCCATTAAGTATTTTCTTTTTAAAATATTTTTATTTATTTATTTGACAGAGAAAGAGGGAAGGAGGGAGAGAGAGAGAAAGAAAGAATGAGCACGCCAGGGCCTCCAGCCACTGTAAACGAACTCCAGATGAGTGCTCCCCCTTGTGCATCTGGCTAACGTGGGTCCTGGGAAATTGAACGAGGGTCATTTGGCTTTGCAGGCAAATGCCTTAACCGCTAAGCCATCCCTCCAGCCCCCATTAAGTATTTTCTAATGATGTTTTTATTCCATAGTCAGATTGTTTGTGGTATTATGGTAAAATAATAAGGTAATTGGGTAAATATATTCTCCTTACTCTTTTGTCAGAAGTGTACTGACAGTTCTTGGCCCTTTAATCTCTTAAATTTTAAATTAATCTTCTATGTGTGGAGGGAAGAAACACCATTTTGGTTTCTTGAGTGGAAGGAAGGTGCATCTTGGTGTATTACTGAGGTTCTTTGTGATTTTTGAGGAGCATTCCATGGAATCTATAAATATATTTGGGAGAGAACTGCCATCTTCATAATAGTAATAGAACTTCAAAAAGTGATGGTATCCTATAGCCAGATGCACTAGCATGTATCCTTGTAGTATCAGCTACTGGGGAGGTTGAGGCAGAAAAATAGCCTTAGCCAGGAGTTTGAGGCCAGCCTAGGGTAATAACCCTGTCTCAAGAAAAGGGAAATGTCCGTATGAAAAAAAAAAAAAAAAACATACACCATACACAACATTGTGTTTGAAATGGATTAGATGCTTAAATATCAAAAGTGAAGAAGCAGGCTGGAGAGATTACGTAGTGGTTAAGGCCCTTGCCTGAGAAGCCTAAGGACCCAGGCTCCATTCCCCAGGACCCACATAAGTACATGGTGACTCATACGTCTGGAGTTCGTTTGCAGTGGCTAGAGGCCCTGGTGTGCCCATTCTATCTGTCTGTCTTTCTCTCTCTTTCTTTCTCTCTCTGTCTCAAATAAATAAATAAAAATAAAAATGTTAAAAAAAAGAGAGAAGCTTTAAAATTTTAAGATATTATTTAGATTTATTGATTTTTCTAACTTTGGGTTATGGAAGAATTTTTGTTGTTTTATACCGGTTCTCCCTTATGTAGCCCTGGTTGGCCTTGAATATACAGTGATCCTCTTGCCTCTGCCTTCCAGTTATCAAACTACAGGTGTTGACCGCTACGCCTGGCTGTCAGGAAGAATTCTTTTAAAAAATATATTTATTTATTTATTTATTTGAGAGAGAGAGAGAGAATGAGAATGGGAACACCAGGGCCTTTAGCCACTGCAAAAGAACTCCAGATGCATGTGCTACCTTGTTCATCTGGCTTATGTGGGTACTGGGGAATTGAACCTGGGTCCTTAGGCTTCATAGGCAGACACCTTAACTACTAAGCCATCTCTCCAGCCCTGTGGAAAGATTTCTTAAAACATAAAAAGTACTGTCAGATTGCACAAATTGGCTGGGTTATAGAATGAGACCCTGCTCAGCTTTATTGAAATTAAGACTTCATCAAAAAATTCCTTAAAAGAGCCTGGCATGGTGAGATAGACCTGTAATCCCAGCCTTTCAGGAGGCTTGAGGTAGGAGAATCACAAGTTTAAAGGCTGTGTGGGCAACTTAGTGAGATCCTGTCTCAAAATAAAAGTAAAAAGAGTGATGGGGAGATAGCCTAACATGTACCAGGCCTGTTGCAATTACCTTTGTTGTTGTTGGACAAACACCTGACCAGAAGCAGCTTATGGGAGGAAAGGGTTTATTTCAGGCTTACAGAATCCAGGGGAAACATCATCAATGCAGAAGTATTTGGTTCACTTCCACCAACTGATAGCAGAGAAATACCACCAAACAGCCAGCAAACATGAACAGCTAGAGCTCAAAACTGCCTTTTACATACTGGTAAGGGCTGGACTTAAGATCCATCCCCATTGATAACTCCAGCAGGGCTTTGTCTGCAACAGACTCAAGTTGCAAGCTTTATCAAAAATACCTTGGGGGACTGGAGAGATGGCTTAGCAGTTAAGGTGCTTGCCTGTGAAGCCTAAAGACCCGTGTTTGACTCCCCAGATCCCACATAAGCCAGATGAACAAGGTGACGCATGCACAAGGTAGCATATACACACAAAGTGGCACACATATCTGGAGTTGGATTGCAGTGGCTGGAGGCTCTGGCGTGCCAATTCTCTCTGTTTCTTTCTCTCTTTCTCTCTCTCGCTCCCACTCTCTCTAATACAAAAAGGCCAGTCTTTTGTGCTTGCCTCAAAAAAATACCTTGGGCTGAGTGGCTCATGCACCTGAGAGGCCGAGGTTGGAGGATCGTTATGAGTTCAAGGCCAGCCTGGGACTACAGAGTGAGTTCCTGGTCAGCCTGTGCTAGAGTGAGACCTACCTTGAAAAAAACAAAACAAAAAAAACCTCTCAGGTAATAAGGGTCATACATTCACATTCAAACTACCATAACACCATAGGTTCAATGTGCAGTACCCCAAAATGGAATACAAAATACCTTAAGAGAAAGAAGAAATTATAAACTGGGGAGAACACTTTCAGTAAATAGAAACAGACAGAATAACAACAGAATAAGATTTGGCATCAAGAGTATCTGAGCGGGCTGGGCGTGGTGGTGCACACCTTTAATCCCAGCACTCCAGAGGCACAGGTAGGAGGATCGCCATGAGTTCGAGGCCACCCTGAGACTACATAGTGAATTCCAGGTCAGCCTGAGCTAGAGTGAGACCCTACCTCTAAAAAAATAAAAAATGTCTGAGCGAGTGGTGGGGACTGGAGAGATGGCTTAGCGGTTAAGGTGCATGCCTACGGAGGCTAAGGACACAAGTTATATTCGCCAGGTGCCACATAAGCCAGATGCACATGGTGGCACATGCATCTTGAGCTCGTTTGCAGTGGCTAAAGGCCGTGGCATGCCCATTCCCTCTCTCTCTCTCTCCCCTCCCTCTATCCCTGTCCCTCTCTCTATCTCAAATAAATAAAAATAACATCTTAAAAAAAAGGAATATCTGAGTGGGCTGGGTATAGTAGTGTATGCCTTTAATCCAAGCACTCAGGAGGCAGAGGTGGGAGGGTCATTGTGAGTTCAAGACCATCCTGGAACTATGGAATAAATTACAGGTCAGCATGGGCTAGAGTGAGACCCTACCTAAAAAAAAAAAAATCTGAGCAGGAAAGGTTCATGAGCCCCCCCCCCCCAGGAGCTTTGGCAGTTAATATCCTTAGCCACTTGTAAGCTGCCCGTGCTCCCATAAATAACCCCCATGCTTGTGCAAGAGGCTCTAAACTCATTGGGGAGCCAAAACAGGAAAAAAGAGGGACTGGCTGGAAAGAAGGGGCTCAGCAATAGTGTGAGGAGGTAATTTTGATCAAAGTAATTTTATATATGTGGTAAAATTTTCAAAAATACTTTAAATATCTGAAAAAATGCCTGGGGCTGGAAATATAGCTCAGTGGTAGAGCAATTGTCTAGCATGCACAGGGTCCTGGGTTCAATCCCTAGCACTGCTAAAAGGAAAAAGAAAAAAGAAAATCCCTACAAACATATAGTAAAAGAACAACAAGGAGAATAAAAACAGTGGAAAGTTGGACAGAAGACATGAAAGAGATTTTATAGAAGTGGCAAGCCAAGATACAAAGATAACTGAGCCTAAAGGTCATAAACACATGTAGAACCTACTGACCTCATGGTGGTCAGAATAGTACAGATCAAGATCACCGCAAGATGTCATTTTATGCCTATTGTAGTGCCATAAAACAAGGACTGTATTATTTTTGTGTGATTTAGAGGACATGAGTTGTCATGATCTCTTTTACATTGCTGTTTGGAACCAAATTTGCCAGCAACTCTGGAAAAAGAGTTTAATAATGTCCTATGAATCAAACATTAGAAGTCAGCAACCCTGCCTTTAGGTTTGCATCCAAGGAGAGAGAGAGAATGAATGAGAATATGGGCGCACTAGGGCGTCCACAGCCACTGTAAATGAACTCCAGATGCATGTGCAACTTTGTGCATCTGGCTTTATGTGGGTACTGGGGAGTCAAACCTGGGTCCATAGGCTTTGCAGGCTATCCTAAACCATCTCTGCAGCCTGGGGGTTGTTTTTAAAAGGTGAAGTAGTTTGCAGCCTGTGGGCCCACTTCAGTCAGAGCATGTTTTTCTACTGCCCACAAGTTCAGAATGGTTTGCAAAGTGTTTAAAAATAAAGAATATATGACAGATGCCATATTTGGCCCACAATGCCTGTAATATTGGTTGACTCTTTACAGAAAAAAAAATTGACTAATCCTGATGTATATGTACATGGCCAACAACATGGATGAGTCATAGCTACATAATCCAGTGTTGTGCTGTCTGAGAGTCACCACTGGTCACCTGTGGCTATTTAGTATAAATTAATGTAAATTATTAAAGAAAATCAAAAATCAGTTTTGCAGTTGTACTGCTCACAGTAAAGTTACAACAATGAAAACAAAAAAATTCAAGGACTACACACAGATGAAATAACATGAAAAGAGCAATGAAGGATAGGTGAACACACGACAGTAGTGATTCTGGGGCAGAGACAGTTCAAAGTGTGGACTGACTGTAGTCTGAAACTGTACTGTCACTCTTAATTTTTTTTTTTTTTTTTTGCTTTTTCGAGGTAGGGTCTCGCTCTGGCCCAGGCTGACCTGGAATTCACTATGGAGTCTCAGGGTGGCCTCAAACTCATGGCGATCCTCCTACCTCTGCCTCCCAGGTGCTGGGATTAAAGGCATGCGCCACCATGCCCGGCTGAAACTTCTTTTTTTTGAGACAGAGTCTCACTGTAGCACAGGTTGACCTCGAAATCACAGTGATCCTCCTACCTTTGCCTTCCTCTCTGCTGGGATTAAAGGCGTGTGCCATCACACCCTGGCAGATTCATTCTTTCTTGAGTCAGGGTCTCACTGTAGTCCAGGCTAGTCTCAAATTCATGGCAATCATTCTACCTCAGCCTCCTGAGTATTGGGATTAAAAGCATGTGCCACTATTCTCAGCATTTTTTCTTTTGGTTTTTTGAGGTAGGGTCTCACTCTGGTTCAGGCTGGGGTTAAAGGTGTGTGCCACCTCGCCCGGCTTCAGCTTTATGTTTTTTTTGGGGGGGGGGCTTTCGATGTAGGGTCTCACTCTAGCCCAGGCTGACCTGGAATTCACTATGGAGTCTCAGGGTGGCCTCGAACTCACGGCAATCCTCCTACCTCTGCCTCCCGAGTGCTGGGATTAAATGTATGGGTCACCATGCTTGGTTTAAGGTTTTTTTTTTTTTTTTTAGCATATACTAATTATACATAACTGGGTTTAATTATGACATTTTCATGCATGTAAATATTGTAGTTTTATTATTTACTGCCCTCATATAACCCTCTCTTGTTCTCTTCTTCCTCCCACTGATCCCCTTCTTCCCAACTTCTCCTTTCTATATTAGGGTTTCTTACAGGATTCTAGTTGAGGAATTATTTTTAGGAGCTTGGGTTCCTTATCAGTAGCTATAGCACTGAAGAAAATGTCTCTTCCTCTCTCAGCCGCCATTGACTGCATATAGGTACTCAGGGCTCTCTTCTCCATGACAGGGCCAGTCTTGTACAGGTCTTATATTGGTAATCATAACTGTTGCGAGATCGAGAATGCAGCAGTGATGTCATGCTCTGAAGACAGTGTTCTGCCTCATTCCATTCCTTCCTCTGGCTCTTAACTTTTTGCTTCCTTTTCTGAAGTGTTCCCTGAGCCTTGGAGGGAGTGATGTCTTATTATTTATGGCTGAACACTCAACAGTCACTTGTTTTCAGCACTTTAACCACTTACTGAGTCTGCAGGAATTTATATAAAGGTATTAATATCTGTAAGCAGATAGCTTGTAAGGATGCCCTCCCATACCCCCATTTTTGGTCTTTAGAGACAAGGACTTATGTGGCCTAGGATGGCCCTGAATTCACTATATAACCAATGATGATGACCCTAAATTCTTGATCCCTCTGCCTCCACCTCCCTAGTGCTAGGATTGCAGGCAGGAACTCCCATGCCCTGCTGGAAGAATGCTTTTGATGTGTTTCAGTAGGCCACAAGATGGCACTGTAGCTCCTTGTGACTCAGCATCATTTCCTTCAGTAAAATCTGTACAGAAAGGTTAGTAAGGCTTCCATCTTCTCTGTTAATGTTGATTTGTTGTTACCTTGAAGTAGAAACGTTTGCTTTAAACCTAAAATTACAGCAATTCTCACAAGGAACTTTTTTTTTTTTTTTGAGGTAGGGTTTCACTCTAGCTCAGGCTGACCTGGAATTCACTATGTAGTCTCAGGGTATCCTTGAACTCCCAGCGATCCTCCTACCTTTGCCTCCTGAGTGTTGGGATTAAAGGTGTGTGCTACCACACCCAGCTCTCACAAGGAACTCTTTTTTTTTTTTTTTTTGGTAGCAGGCGCCTTTAATCCCAGCACTCAGGAGGCAGAGATAGGAGCATTGTTGTTTCACAAGGAACTCTTAAGTGCTGGTTACTAAGTTCTAAATGCAGTACAGTGGCCTATGGGTGTTACTTTAGAAAAATAGAACTTCAGTATTTATTCCTAAAACAGCTTAAAAAAAAGTAAGGGGCTGGGGCTTTATAGCTCAGTGGTTTAAGGTGCTTGTAATGCCTGGCAGCCCGAGTTTGATTCCCCAGTACCCATGTAAAGCCAGATGCAGAGTGATACACACATACAAATAAATATAATTTAAATATGAACTGTAAAGACACAAAGCATAATCTTGTATTTTATATTTGGATTTCAGATAGGAAGTGGTCAGCCAACAGCAACTCAAGATGTGCCTAACCTTAGAACTGAGTTAGTCCTGGCCTCAACATTGGAGGAAGTCTCAGCCAGAAGAGGCAGGAGTTCCTTTTCCAAAGGGTTAAGCACAGAACACTTGGTCAGTGTTACCAGTGGGTTTCAAACTTCTAGGATGAGAAAGTGTGCAGCCGAAGGGTATCATCGGTTCGAAAGACAAGCTAATAGGTAGAAATTGAGGAGTTTGCATTTTCTGGGAGTCATTGAACCAAACAAAGAAGAAGAGCTATAATTAGTCTCTGGAGTCAGGTAAAGTGATAAATTGAGAACCTCAGGTCAATGTGAAAGGTTTGGAGATGCAAATCCCACCTTCTTGGTATTAATTATGGAACACTGGGTAACATACTGATGCCTCTGGGCTGCTATCCTTTAAAAGGCTTGGGAGATAAAGCTGAAGTTGGATAATGAAAAGTTCTCACAAAGGAATACATCTAAAGGGCCCCACTAAATTTGCTTACTGTCTTCACAGTTAGAAATGAGAGGAGATTGGTAGTGTCACATGATATGAAACAGTTTACATAAAATGCTATACTATATTTTATTTATTTATTTGAGATAGAGAAAGAGAGAATGGGCACGCCAGGGCCTCCAGCCACTGCAGACGAACTCCAGACGTATGCACCACCTTGTGCATCTGGCTGCATGTGGGTCCTGGGGAATCGAACCTGGGTCCTTAGACTTTGCAGACATGTGCCTTAACTGCTAAGCCATCCCTCTAACCCCAGCATTTTTACTTTGTGTGTGTGTGTGTGTACATACATGCGTGTACATGGGGAGATGCTAGGTTTTTCAGTATGCCTAGCAAGCACTCCACCAGTGACCTATACCGTCAGTTGCTGTAATTTGGCTTTTAGGGTAAAACATACATAGCTTTTAGCCAGTTGTGGTGGTGCATGTCTTTAATCCCAGGACCCGGGAGGCTGAGGCAGGAAGATCAAGGGTTCTAGGCATGCCTCAGCTTTAGAGCAAGATTCCATCTCTTAAAAAAGAGGGAGAGAGCCAGGCGTACCAGAGGTATGAGGATTGCTGTGAGTTCGAGGCCACCCTGAGACTACATAGGTAATTCCAGGTCAGCCTGGACCAGAGTGAGACCCTACCTCGAAACCTCCCCCCCCCCCAAAAAAAAAGAGAGGCTGGGGAGATGGCTCAGCCACTTAAAGTACTTGAGCTTGATTCCCCATTATCTATGTAAAGCCAGATACAGATACACACAGTAGCACATGTGTCTGGAGTTCATTTACAGTGGCAAGAGGCCTTGGCAGATTCATATTCTCAAATAAGTAAAAAAAAGAAATCAATAAATGTTAAAGAAAGAAAGGCCAGGCAATTCCAGCACTTGGGAGGCAGAGGTAGTGAGTTCGAGGCCAGCTAAGAACTACAGAGTGGGGTCCAGGTCTGCCTGGGCTAGAGTGAGACCCTGCCTCCAAAATAAATAAATAAATAAATAAATAAATAAATAAATAAATAAATAAATAAATGAAGGAAAAGTCATGAAGCCAGCATGGGCTACAGAGTGGTTCAGGTTAGCCTGGCTAGAGTGAGACCCTGTATCACAAGAAAAGAAAAATAGAAAGAAAAGTTTGTGTAGTTGTAGCCATAACTCTCTAAATGTAAAGTGTTTGTTAATTTTAGCTGGAGGAGAGCAGGAATGTTCAGAAGCAAATGAAGATTCTGCAGAAGAAGCAAGCCCAGATCGTGAAAGAGAAAGTTCACTTGCAGAGTGAACACAGCAAGGCCATCTTGGCAAGAAGCAAACTGGAGTCTCTTTGTAGAGAACTTCAGCGTCATAATAAGACCTTGAAGGTTAGTTGCTTCATTTTTCTATTTTATAGAAAGGACTTACGTACTCAGCTGATTTTATACTTACCTTGTGCCTATTTTAAATAAATAAGTGTATTAGCTTCCGGACAGTAATGTGAACCTCTTTCTGCTTTGGTTGGGCTGGTGTTGTGTGAGGTCAGTATACTGTAAGAATTATTATTATTATTATTCATTATATAATTATTCAAAGAAGGGGTCTTAGTTCACTCATATTTGGTCACAGGGAGTTAATATGGAACTGCTGTTCATATTCCGTGCTCTCTTGCTTTAAAGCCATGACTTTTGAAAGCTCAGAGTTGCCAGTTTTCTGCTGAGTACTGTTGTGGTTGATCATCATGTATGCCAAGCTACCATTAAATGAGAGGCTCATTAAGATTATTCAGTGAATCTGAGAAGGGAGACCAGCTGAGTTCTCAGGTCATTGTCCAGGTCCCCTGGCCTACCCCCAGATGTTGGTTGCTGAATACTTTTGATATGCAGAGGAGAAGAGGGAAAAGAGCAGAGAGGAATATGTCTCTTGGAGTGGAATGGTCCTGCCCTTGTGCTTAATGCAATAGGACTTTGATCAGGATCTGTGATTAACTTAAGTAAATAAATAAGTAAGAATAATTCCAGGGCTCTAGGTACAGTAGGACTCATAATATGAATTTTCATTTGATGTAGGAACCATAATTTTCTCCCATTATATTTATATATTTAGATCTTAAAGCAAGTAAGTGGTAGCTGGGCCTGTAGGCACATGCCTATAATCCTAGCTACTGTGGAGACACAGACAGGAGGATCATAAGTTCAGGACCTGCCTGGGCTATAGGGCGAGTTCAAGGCCAAGGCCAGCCTGGACAACATAACATGACCCTGTCTCAAAATTTAAAAAAAAAATGGGCTGGGAAGTTAGGTGGTATTCTTCCTTATAACAAATCATTTTGAGTGGACCGATAACTTTAGACATAGAAAGGTCTTTTTTTTTTTTTTTTTTTTTTTTTGGGTTTTCTGAGGTAGGGTCTCACTCTAGCTCAGGCTGACCTGGAATTCACTGTGGAGTCTCAGAGTGGTCTCAAACTCACGGCGATCCTCCTACCTCTGCCTCCCGAGTGCTGGGATTAAAGGCGTGCGCCACCACGCCCGGCTGATTTTTTTTTTTTTTTAATGAGAACGGGGGAGAACGAATTGGTGCGCCAGGGCATAAAGCCACTGCAATTGGACTCCAGATGCATGTGCCCCCTTGTGTGAAGGTGCGACCTTGCATCACCACATCTGGCTTATGTGGGACCTGGAGAGTCGGACATAAGTCCTTAGGCTTTGCAGGCAAGTGCCTTAACCACTAAGCTATCTGTCCAGCCCATAGAAGGTCTTTTGATTCTTAAATTGTAGCACAAGCTGAAAGTAAGTTTTTTTTTTAAAAAAAGTTAAAAATGCTTTTAAAAAGAGCTTGAATGGGGGCTGGGAGGTATGGTTTAGCTGTTAAGGTACTTGCCTGCAAAGCCAAAGGACCCAGGTTCGATTCCCCAGGATCCACATAAACCAGATGCACAAGGTGGCACATGCATCTGCAGTTCGATTGCAGTGGCTGGAGGCCCTGGTGCCCCCATTCTCTCTCTCCCTGCCTCTTTCTCTCTGTTAAATAAAATAAGAAATAAAATATTTTTTTAAAGCTTGAATGGATTTCACCTGTTTAGAAGATGTGTTCTTGTTGAAGATAAAAAGTATGTGACTAGAGGAAACTCTGGCTTTGGTTTTGAAAGAGTATAGGAATATCAGGTTTCTTGGAATTGTTTTATTAAGTAAGTAGGTAGAGGGCTTCTTAGGGAATCACTACAAGAAGTTTTCCCTGTGTTCTTTATGCATCTTTCCTTGAACACCATTTTTTTTCTGGTTTTCTATTTATTCATTTGAGGGGGTGATAATGGATACACCAGGGCCTCCAGCCACTGCATGTGCCACCAGCTTACGTGGGTCCTGGGGAGTTGAACCTGGATCCTTTGGCTTTGCAGGCAAACGCCTTAACTGCTAAACCATCCCTCCAGCCCATTTTTTTTTTCTATTCATTTCTCTGCTTGCCACATCTTATAATTGGGGGATTTCGAGCTGTTTGTCATCATCATTGTATCTGGGTACTTCTATTTGAGTTTTTTTCTGTTTTAACTAAAGCTGTAATCTCAGAAGTGTCAGGATTCCCCCATCTTTAAAAATCCAAGGTCATCTTGGCAAGATTTTTATTTGACAGAGAGAGAGAATATGAATGGGCATGTCAGGGCCTCCAGCCACTGTAAACAAACTCCAGATACATGTATCACCCTGCATATATGGCTTATGTAGGTTCTGGAGAATCAAACCTGGGTCCTTAGGTTTCACAGGAAAGGGCCTTAACCGCTAAGTCATCTCTCCAGCACAAGATTTTTTTTTTTTCTTGGAGGTAGGTTCTCACTCTCGCCCAGGCTGACCTGGAATTCACTATGTAGTCTCAGGCTGGCCTTGAACTCATGGTGATCCTCCTACTGCTGCCTCCCAAATGCTGGGATTAAAAACCATACTTGGTTTTAACTTTTTTTTTTTTTTTTTTTACTTTGCTGGCTTTTTTCTTTTTCTTTTTAAATCAAGATTTTATTAAAGAAGTATTTTTTCTGTACATACAGAAAGTAGCTTTTAGTATAATCTTGTTTGCATGTGTTTTTAATTCTCAAATGATGGATAGAAAAATGTAGGTAATAAGTTCAGTTCTGTCCAGTCATGTATTTATGCTTAATTTTTTTTTTTAAATGAAGGTACTGAAACTTGGCATGGTGACACACACACACACCTTTAATCCCAGCACTCAGGAGGCTAAGGTAGGAAGATCTACATGTGTTCCAGGCCAATCTGGGATACAGTGAGACCCTTCTTTAAATTTTTTTTTCAAATTCAGATGCCATCTTAGGAATGGAAAATGAACTGCAGAAGGGCTTTGTTTGCTCAAGGTGATGTAAGATAATGCCCTGAATGGCCATCCAGAAGGGAGCTGGTTGTGTAGAGAAGCCCTTTCCATATATATATATATATTCCAATACAGGGCACTGAACCCAGGGTTTACTGAACTGTATCCCAAGCCCCCCCCCCCCTTTTTGGTTTTTCGAGGTAGAGTCTCACTCTAGCCCAGGCTGACCTGGAATTCACTATATAGTCTCAGGGTAGCCTTGAACTCATGGCAATCCTCCTACCTCTGCGTCCCGAGTGCTGGGATTAAAGGTGTGCGCTACCATGCCCAGCTCCCCTTCTTTTTTTTTTTTTTTTTTTGAGGTATGGTCTCACTAGCCCAGGCTGACCTGGAATCCTCAGACTCCCAGCGATCCTCCTACCTCTGCCTCCCTAGTACTGGGATTAAAAGTGTGAGCCATCATGCCCCGCAACCCAGCCCCCTTTTCACCTTTTTGAGATCGGATCTTTTTTAATTGCCCAGGCAGGCCTTAAACTTTTTATCCCCCTGTGTCAGCTTCCTACCTCACTGGGATTAGATGCCTGCACCACCAGGCCTGGCCATAGCATCTTCTGTGAGTATTTATCTACAGGTCTCCACCTATTAACCGAAATTCTTTTGGGTACTAAGGAGGAAAATATGCAGCAGGCACGAGAGGAGGAAGAACGACGTAAAGAGGCAACAGCACATTTCCAGATTACTCTTAATGAAATCCAAGCCCAGCTGGAACAACATGACATACACAATGCCAAACTCCGACAGGAGAACATTGAACTGGGAGAGAAGCTGAAGAAGCTCATTGAGCAGTACGCACTAAGGGAAGAGGTAACGGCGTTTACTGTTACACAACCTCCCATTCACTACTGCAGTGAAAGTAATGCCATAAGCTATTATCGAACCTCTGTCTAATAGAAGAGTAGCTTATTGATTAGGAAAATAAAAGCCACCACAGGACCACAATGATTCATTGGGAGCATCAATTGGTGGCCCATGAGTTCATGGATATGGATAGGCAAGCTAATTTCTTTCCTTCCTTCCTTCCTTCTTTTTTCCTGATGAGGGGTCTCGCTCTAGCTCAGGCTGACCTGCAATTCACTATGTAGTCTCAGGGTGGCGTCGAACTCTCAGCAATCCTCCTACCTCTGCCTCCTAAGTGCTGTAATTAAAGGTGTGCGCCTCCACGCCTGGCCAGGTAAGCTAATTTCTAAGAGACTTGTTAAGTACTAATTCCATGTGATACTCGAAGGTAGCAATTTTCACATACAGATTATTTTCCTTATCTAGACTAATAACAAGTATTTGGCCCCAAAATACCCTGCATCTCAGACATTTGCAGTCTATACACTGTCCACTACCATTGTATTAAATCTGTGTTTCAGGGTCCCCCCCCCATTTGGGGTTTTGCTGTGTCTAATTTGCGGGCTCCAATAGGTCCTCCTATCTCAACCTCCCAGGAAGATGGGACCATAGGCACATAAAATCATGCTCAGCTTGTTAATGAATTTTAAAATAATCTTGATTATTTTTTCAAGATTTATTTATTATTTATTTATTTGAGACAGAGAAGGGTGGCAGGAGAGAGAGACAGAGAGACAGAGAGAGAGAATGGGTGTGCCAGGATGTCTAGTGGCTACAAATGAACTTCAGATGCGTGTGTCCCCCTGTGCATCTGGCTTACATGGGTACTGGTGAATCGAACCTGGGTCCTTAGGCTTTGCAGACAAGCACCTTAACCACTAAGCCATCTCTCCAGCCCTGAGACTACATAGTGAGTTCCAGGTCAGCCTGGGCTAGGTGAGACCCTACCTCAAAAAACAAAACAAAACAAAAAAACAACTTGCCAGCTTCATCAGTACTTAGCTTTTACCAAATGTCTAATATGTGCCCCGTATCAAGCACCTTATATAGTTCCACCATTGCATTTATTCCCATAGTTCTGTAAAGTAGGTGTGGTTATCCTCCTGGCAGATGATGCCACTGAGATTCAGCATGAAAGAAATTTGTCTAAGGGTCGCACACTAGCCAGGCCTTGGCTCACATAATTCAAAACTGTCGCATCCTGCCTCCAGCTGAGAATTTGGGGAAATTTAATGGGTAGAAAAACAGAATGGGTAAAAAAGGAACATGCATGATATATGGACTAATAGCTTGGTCACTCATCTGTCTGGATTGATGATATTTGACTATTTTTAGTGTAGGGCAGAAATAAGAATAGTAAAATTTGTGATGGTGAGGGAGTGTTTGTGAGGCAGTGTCAACAAGTACTTCTCCCCGGGTGTGGTGGTGCACGCCTTTAATCCCAGCACTCGGGAGGCAGAGGTAGGAGGATCGCTGTGAGTTCGAGGCCACCCTGAGACTACATAGTGGATTCCAGGTCAGCCTGAGCTAGAGTGAGACCCTACCTCAAAAAACAAAAACAAAAACAAAAAAGTACTTCTGCACATGCAGAGACAGAAACCCAGCATTCTTAGCTATGTGGCATAAAGAGCAAAGCAGGGTGTTGTAACTGGTGGTGTTTCTTCCCCATTGTGCGCTTTTCTTCATGAGGTGATGGAAGTAATTTTACTTTTTCCATAGCATATTGATAAGGTGTTCAAACATAAGGAATTGCAACAACAACTTGTGGATGCCAAACTTCAGCAAACGACTCAGCTGATAAAAGAAGCTGATGAAAAACATCAGAGAGAGAGAGAGTTTGTAAGTTCTATTCCTTAAGGAAAAAAAAAAAAAAAAGGTATTGCCAAGATTGTAACCAAAGTCATTTAAAACAGTTTAACTTAACTCTGCACTATTGCCCCTGGGGCATGATAGTTTGTTTTGAGCTACAGAAAGCATTTGATTACTTCTATTTAACATTTTATCCAGAAAATAAGACTGTAGAACTCAGGCTAAGAATTTTACTTGTTTGATATTTCTGTGCTTAGATTTATTTTACTTCTTAGCATTAGGTTCAAGAATTGTGCGATTGGTAATTCAGTTGTACATCAAATATTTCAAACGTGGGTCTCTGAACATGATTTTGTTTTCAAATATGTTGACAATAGGGAAATGACTTCTTTGGTATGATTGTATGTTTTGATCTTTTCAGTTAGGATCTCATTGTAACCCAGGCTGGCTTAAAATTCATCATGTAGCGAAGGATAACCTTTACTCCTAATCATCCTTCCTTGACCTGTGTTCATGTAGTGCTGGGGTATATACGAAGGGCTCTGTTCCCTCTTCCTCCCACCCCAGTCCCATTCCCATTCCCACTCCATTAAATTCCCTCATCTTTCCAACTATTCCCTCTTGTATTTTGTTTTGGTTTTCATGAGGCAGGGTCTCACTCTAATACAGGGTAACCTGAAACTCTGTAGCCCAGGCTAGCCTTGAGCTCTCCCACATCAGACCCCCAAGTGTTGCGCCCTTCAATTGAAATATCCTTTATTGACCTCATCCATCATGCTAATAGGCTCTATCATGCATAGGTTTTGTGCAGGTCATATCTGCCACCACTCTGGAATTTTTTTTTTCCTTTGTGGTAGTTGGGAGTCAGGCACTCCACACTCAGTTACAGCTCTAGTCCCCCTCTGTCCTGGTATTTAGACTGGCTCTCTTATAGCCTATGCTGGCCTCAAACTCCCCCTTTATAGCCAAGGATGACCTCAAACTTCTGAGCCTCCTGCCTCCACCTCCTGAGTGCTGATATTACAGGTATGCACTACTATGCCTGGTCATGTGGTTATGAGGGTCCAACTCAGGGCCTTGTGCAGAACTAGGCAGGTACCTGCTTGGCCACATTCTGAGCCCTCTTACTTGGTTTTTAGAAATACTTAGAAACAAATCGTCAGATGTTATTGTTTTGCTCCACACCCTTTTTCAGGTCTCCTCTTGCCTCCCAGGGAGTAAAGAAGCTTTCTAGGTCATGCCAATAGTATTGATGCTTAACCATGTTTTTTGCTACTAGTAGCCATGTTTATTTTTAATTACTTTTTTTTCTTTATTTGAGGGGAGTGGGAGAGAGAATGGGCATGCCAGGGCCTCTAGCCACTGCAAATGAAATCCAGACACTTGAACTACCTTGTGCATCAGGCTTATGTGGGTACTGGTGAATCAAACTGGGGTCTTTTAAGGCTTTGCAGGCAAGTGCCTTAACCACTAAGTTATCTCTCCAGCCTCCATGTAATTATTTTCACCTAAAACACAAGTTTAACCCTGAATTCCCTATTTTTTTTTTCAAGGTAGGGTACTCTATAGTACCAGACTGGCCTCGAACTCACAGTGATCCTCCTTCCTCTGCCTACTGAGTGCTAGGCTTAAAGCATATGCCATCACACCTGGCATGAATTCTGTAAATCCCTAAGTGGTTACAAGTGCAGTGATGGAAGGTATATAGCAACTGATGGGAACAAGATGCCATCTTTATCTCACTGATTCTTACTAAAATAGGTCTAACTGTATGGTCATTTGACATTATAGTCATAATCAGTATTATGCCAGAATGTTTCTATTTTCTAGTTATTAAAAGAAGCAACAGAATCCAGGCACAAATATGAACAAATGAAACAGCAAGAAGTACAACTAAAACAGCAGGTAACTTGACATGAAGATTCATTTGATACATACCTTGAATTTCCCCTCAGATGGGTTTTGGTTATTCCCAGCCAGAGGTGACTGAAACTGAGAAAGGTATCAAATAGTCTCCCTTGGAGGTCTATCTTTTTCATTTAGTGATCATGCAAACTTGATGAGCACTTCTCAGGGTTTAATACAGAAAAGTCTCCTGTCTCAGGAGGCTTCTATCCCCAAATCTCAGGTCAACTGGGATGGTTGGTAACTTCCTAATTTTATTTTGTTTTTTTGAGGTAGGGTCTTGTTCTAGCCCAGGCTGATCTTGAATTCACTATGTAGTCTAAGGCTGGCCTTGAACTCAGTGATACTCTTACCTTTGCCTCCCAAGTGCTGGGATTAAAGGTGTGTGTCTCTACACCTGGCTACTTTCTGACATTCTTAAGTGTGTTCTGACATGTGTTACCTCATTCCCTAATAAAGGAAAACTGATAAATCTACCAATTTAATGAAGTCAAGATACTTGATTTTTTGGCATGACAAAATGACAATTTCATATAGTTTAACCTAGTACATTTCAAATATTGTACTGTTAACACATAAGCTGTTTTAGAAACTGCTTGTAAACACATACATAGTTCTACTCCCAATTTGTTTTCTGATAGGTTTTCAGCCAGGGTCTTCCCTCCCTTTTTAGTCTAGACTCTGTAGGTATGTCCTGTTAATAATCTCCAAGTGGTTGTCTTGTCCAATGAAAGGCTTCCTGTCTTAATAGATCAGTGAAATAAGTTATTTTGTACCTGCAATTCACTTTGAAAGCTTAATGTAAGATTCTCAATTCTAAAAGACTAGTATAAATCTACATTAGTACCACTTTTGGGTGCTGAATTTTTGTAGGGAACATCTTAAATGTTTGTGTTAGTTTCCTATAAAGTGTCATTTCAGAGGTCTTTGGAAATATTACTGAGAAATTCCTTTTATCTGGCTTATACATTCTCTTGTACATGTAGAAAAGGTATAGTCTATAGGTGGCTTTAGCCCTTTCCCCTCAAGGCCTCAGAGCAGCTGGTTCTGTGTATTATGACCAGTATGCTCTCCTTTCATCTGTACCACCCATTGTTCTCTTAGACTGGGTTCCTTGGCCACTACTATTTCTGCTACCTGAACGAGGCTACCCTTCCCAGGAATCTGGTACTCTGCTCTTACGCAGTATTTTCTGACACTTCTCTTACTGGATGCCTTTGGCCACTTTTGTAATAAGTCATGTTCAGGGGTGATGGTAGTTGCCCCTTACTACCCACTGGGGGCCAGAACTGAGCTTTCAGTAGCCTTTACCTGGATGTCCGTGTTCATTTAAGTGCTGTGTTCTCAGTCTGAGCTACCTCTGTTGTCCATGAAGGTCATTAGCTTTTGACATATTGTCATTGTGCTCCTCCTCCACTGATGGATGCTAAATCCCCTGCATTCTTCTCTAATTCCCATGCATCCTGTTCATTCCTCCTAGGCCACACCCACATTTCTATACAGAGAGCCACTAATTTTGAGAGAGGAGTAAGAGAGAGAGAGAAAGGGTGCACCAGGGCCTCCAGCCACTGCAAACGAACTCCAGATGCATGCTTACATGGGTCCTGGAGAATCAAACTGGGATCCTTTGGCTTTGCAGTCAAATGCTTTTAACCACTAAGCCATTTCTCCAGCCTGAGAGCACTTTTTTTTCCCCCAAAGTAGGGTTTTACTTTAGCCCAGGCTGACCTGTAATTCACTGTGTAGTCTCAGGGTGGCCTCAAACTCACAGCAATCCTCCTACCTCTGCCTCCCAAGTGCTGGGATTAAAGGCATACCACACCCAGCTTCAATCCTGTTATTTAACAGGTGATGCTGTTTAATATTCCTATTACAATGCTGATTATGTGGGGCTTTGGTCTCTGAACTCTTACCTCCCTTCCTTTTATTGGAAATAATGCATGCTAGACAAGTACTCTACCACCAAGCTATATCTCCAGTTCTGCTTTCTTGTGTATTTTGTGAGCTTGGGAAAGCATTCCTCTGACTGTTTTTCTCATCCTGAAAATAACCTAATATTTGATGGTCTCTGAAGGGTTCCTTCCTGATCTAAAACATAGCTCTTCAAGCCACCTTTGAGGCTTTGCCTCTCCAAAGACTCCTAACACTGTGCCCTCCCCTTACACTTTTCTGAATGCTTTTTCTAAGGGAGTAAAGCATGACTGCATTATATATTCTGTTTATTTTGTTGGATTTTCTTACCTTGAAATGCAAATTCCACCACAGTAGGAGTCAAAAGAAAAATTGGGTATGCTATGTTAGCTCCCCCCCCTTTTTTTTATTCCCACTGAATAGCTTTCTTCTATCAAACCAAATTTTTGGCTTCTGCTGCACTTCTCTGTTGGCATTCAGGAGTTGTCCTTGCTACCAAACTAAAAACTATGTAGGTGCTACTCTAAAAGAATGAACTTTTCCTAAGAATAACTTTATGAACCATCCCCTATGTTTACAATATTTGCAGGTGTATAAAATTTCCTTTTCAAACTTCAGGAATAATCTATTTACTATTTTTTTCTGTAGCTTTCTCTCTATATGGATAAGTTTGAAGAATTCCAGACCACCATGGCAAAAAGTAACGAACTGTTTACAACCTTCAGGCAGGAAATGGAAAAGGTAAGGTATCTGCAACTTTTTAGTAGACTATAATAACAATAATAGAAAAGGGATCTTATATAAGATCTTTAAAAAATATCTCAACTTAGTGAGTTTGTTATGAAACTTTCCAGATTCATCAGACCATTTTGTCTTCAGTGTATCCCAAGTAGCTAATCATTTGTATAAATTTTAGAATTCTACTTTTGTTAGGTAGTTCTTTTATGGTTTTTACTGTTTTGGTTTTCCTTTTACCCCCCTTACTCCTTCCCTTTTTTTTTTTTTCATTGAGACAGGGTCTCACAGAACTGAGCTTGCCTTAAACTCACTATGTAGCCAAGGATAACCTGGAGCTGTACTTCCTACCTCAAGCGTATGCCCCACAACCAGTTCACTTTTTTTTTTTTTTTTTTTTTGAGAGGTTCTATGTTGCTCAGCCTGGTTTATAAGTACAAACCACCATAATGGACTGAGGTGGAGAATTATAAAAGATGGTGTTGCGAAGTACTATAGTGTATGGCAGGCACCTTTTTAAGCATTCACTAGATGTTAGCCATTAAATATCTGCCATCTGGGTTAATGTTTTAGGTATATCCTATACTGTATGACTAAAGTTTTTGCCTTTGTTCCTTTTAAAAAATGGTTATTATGGGCTGAAGATGGCTTAGTAATTAAGGCACTTGCCTGCAAAGCTTAAGGACCCATGTTTGACTTGCCTGATCTCATGTAAGCCAGACTCACCGAGTTGTGCACGCATCTGGAGTTCACTTGTAGTGCCTAGAGGCCCTGGCACACCCAACTCTCTCTTAAAGTTGTGTGCCACTATGCCCAGCCGAAAAAAAAAAATGGTTATTAGAAAAACCCTGCCCTTCCATAAAATAGTATTTTCAGGTGGCGCTTGGCAGATTACACATGCTCAATTACTGTGAACTAAACAGTGGTCAAATTACCACAAGATATTTTTAGACTTAGTAACCTGGAGAATCCCATGAGCAGATTTGTTCTACCAGTCCTTTCAGTTGACAATCCAATCAAGGGGCACAGTGATATATTAGCTAGACTGCAGCATATGCCCAACGTTGCAGAGAAATCAGTACAGGGACTCACCAAATTTCCTATCCCTGTTGAGCATCCTGTGGGATAGAAAAATGCAGATCACTGTGTGTTAGCATTCAACCCAGATCTTCAGTGAAATGAGCGCTTTCCATGGCCTTTGTTCCAGTTTGCCTTATCCATTGCACAGGCCATTGCTGTCTTGTCTTTGGTTCATTTAACAGCACCTGGCTCAGTGCCTCAACTTGAATCAGAGCTGGTGCATTGAGCAGTGGGCAAAAAAGATTACTGAGAATGTGGCTAACTGATAGGTATAGGTCAGTCTATTCTGAAACCTGAGTTCTGGTAATAGAGATTTAAGAATTCTCCTTGGATTTTCTTTGTTTGCTCATTTTTTTCCCCTGAGGCAGGGTCTCTATTCCAGGCTGGCCTCGAACTCAGTGATCCTCCTACCTCAGCCTCCCAAGTGCTGGGATTAAAGATGTGTGC
This sequence comes from Dipus sagitta, assembly GCA_036346955.1. Lineage (NCBI taxonomy): Eukaryota > Metazoa > Chordata > Mammalia > Rodentia > Dipodidae > Dipus > Dipus sagitta. The sequence goes on from CM070776.1 coordinate 1,438,426, forward strand.
CACCATGCCCGGTTCCTTGGATTTTTTTCCCCTAAAACATTTTATTTACTTATTTGAGAGGGGAGAGAAAGAGGCACATAAAATGGGCACACTGCTTTGTGCATCTGGCTTTATGTAAGTAATGGGGAATCAAACCTGGGTCTTTTGGCTTTGCTGGCAAGTGCCTTAACCGCTGAGCCATCTCTCCAGCCCTCCTTGGATTTTTGAGCCCACTGTATCTTTAGCAAAATTGGGGACAAACCAGTCTTGAGTTAATGATAACTACAGCTTAAGGGTTAAGCTTTCATTTTTCTTGGTGTCTTAAATTATGCTGCTATCTCCATGTGGAGCCAAAGCAGCATTCAAGCATTAAGAGTTTTTTGTTGCCTACAGATTTGAGATTACATTTGTTTTTCTCATGTGAACCTCCTACTTTCATTCCACTGTAGGAGCAGACAGGCATACACTTTTCCTGAAGGTGCACACACAGCTCTCAGCAGATGTAGTGATGAAGGAAGTTAACATTAAAACTGTGTATGTGTGTGTGTGCGCGTGCGTGCGGTTGGACAGGGAATAGAGATAAGAAATAGAATTTAGGATTTAAATTTGCAACTATGTTCCTTCACAGATGACAAAAAAAATTAAGAAACTGGAAAAAGAGACAATAGTATGGCGCACCAAGTGGGAAAACAATAACAAAGCACTTCTGCAAATGGCTGAAGAGGTGAGATGGTTTCCCGAGATAAAGGTGTGTTCTTAGTTATAGGAACCCATTAAATCCAGGTATCTTACCACAGCATAAGACATGTTAGGACACTACTGTGGCAGTTGCCAAGTCGTCTTTCTTGGTTGTTAGGTAGATGTTTGTTAACCACTTAATTCACCTAGCCTTGTGTTAGAGACAGCCAATGTTTCTTAAATTTGTAGCAAACTCCCCTTGCAAAACCAAGATTACTAGGGCCCAGCCAGAGACGGGGACTCATAATTTAGATTGGGCCAGGGCATGCAGAGATGGTCGGAAAGCATTCATTGGACTTCAATGATTGTGCAAACATTTCAGTTCCTTTCCACCTTGATGTAGTCTTTCCAGAAAAACAACAAAATACTTGTTCCAGTGTTATAAGGTGACATGTATTGCTTACAATCGCTACACATCACATTTTCAGAAATTACAGAAGTAGTTTTACATATACTAGGAGAATAAACTGTTGGAGTTTATGTATATAAGTGTCTTGGTCTTAGACCATCCTAACAGGAGGGAACGTGACATCTTTAGAATAGAAGAGACTAATTGGAAAGAAGGGATTTAAGGGAGGGAGGGCTTGGGAGGGGGGTAATTGGAAGAAAATATTATGGTTTATTGTCTGTACTTGTGGAAATTGGCAAAAAAAATAAAATTTCAAAAACTTGTAAGTTTAAAAAGGTATCTTGTTCTTAATCAAGCCCTTAGGTTTTCTGCTAGTCTGACAGATATCATAGTTTCTTTAATAATCAGTATGAATTGTTTCATAATAAGGTCATCTCTTGTTTGTGTATATGTTTTACCCCAGGCTGACCTGGAATTCACTATGTTGTCTCAGGGTGGCCTTGAACACAAGGTGATCCTCCTACCTCTGCCTTTGCACTAGGCTTTCCACGGGAGGGGGGAGGATTGACTTGAGTTGGCAAGCTTGCAGAAAGTACTTTATTTTTGGTTTTCTGAGGTGGCGTCTTGCTCTAGGCCAGGCTGACCTGGAATTCACTATGTAGTCTCAGGGTTGCCTTGAACTCATGGTGATCCTCCTACCTCTACCTCTCGGGTGCTGGGAATAAAGTCGTGCACCACCATGCCCAGCTTAGGAAGCACTTTTAACCACTGAGCCATTTCAAGAAACCTGACAGAGAAAATTTGGTTTTGTCATTCTAGAATAGTATCATCATATCATTGCTTAGGTATGTATACAGTGAAGCTACCTATTAAGTATTTGAAGAAACATAATAAACATAATAGGTGGAAACACAGGTAGTTTTCATTGTGGCTCACTTATTTTTTGCATATAAACAATAATATGATTTGAAGTTATGAAAATCTTGCCAACTTTTTTTTTTCCTAACAGAAAACTGTCCGTGATAAAGAGTACAAGGCCTTTCAAACAAAACTTGAACGGTTAGAGAAGCTGTGCAGGGCTCTTCAGACGGAAAGAAATGAGCTCAATGAGAAGGTGGAAGTCCTCAAAGAGCAGGTCTCTGTCAAAGCGGCAAATGGGGACTTGGTGCCACCGGTGCTGCTATCTTGTGCTGCCCTGGATTCCCACAAGGAGCTGAACAGTGCCTCAAGCAGAGCCCTGGGAGTGCACCTGGAAGCTGAGGGTGAGCCCAAGGCCATGAATGAGAGAAGTGTTGCCCAAAAGCCTCCATCTCCAGGCTCTGCTCCAGGTATTGAGTCAGTTGACTAAGGTGAAGTGTGATCACTGTGTTGAGAGATATATTTTGTGTATAACTTCTCTGTTAGTAGTAACTATTGGTTTTGTGGTGAAATTTTTCTTACTTTTTCTACCATATCTGTATTTTCTTAGAACTACTGAACTTATGTGGTACAGGAGGCTGCTTAGCAGTTTGGAATAGTTTTAATCTATGAAATTTCCCTCAACTATGTTGCACATATGCTTCATTCCCCCCTTCATTGGAGTGCATGTGTTCATTCTCTTCTCCTTGCACCTAATGTTTCTAGTTAACTTTCACTCAAGACAAGGCCAACCGTTGCAGGGGAATTATATTCTCGACAGTTCCTTGATGTGAAAACAATATTAAGTGTCTTGGCCTCTCCCATTAATATTATTTATAATACAAAGATGATTTACATAGCAAGGAAAAAAGTAAGACTCTATTGTTGGGTCAGAAACAAGCATCACATACTCAATTCAAATTAACTTTCTTGACAAATTGAGATAGCCACAGCACTGACTTCAGTTCAAGTTCCAGAAGAATATAATGTACAAGCACAGCACTGGACAAAACTGGCTTAATGTTTGTATTAGTTTCAGGCTGCAACCTACCACACATGAAAACCTGGTCTGCCTGAGACTGTAGAGGGTGCTTGCTGGTGGCTTATGTTTAAAATCCAACTTGGTTATATATTCTCAGCTTCCCACAGAAAGCCACTGATTCTCTGAAGACTGCTGCTCATGTCTGCAGTTCTTTCTAAGTTTAGGACGAAGGTAAATTTGTGTGTTGCTTCCACTTGGCAAGAGCTTCTCAGTACCTTCTGACTATGTGAAAGTTCAGTTGCTCAATCAGTCTCACTAGGGATGTAGCTCAGTGATAAAACACCTGCCTAGCATATACACCAGCAAAGAACTGTTTTTGTTTTGTTTTAAAGTGAATTTAAATTTTGGATGCACACTACCTGAAACATTTATTTTCCAAGGTAAATATGTTGTAACCAGCATTTTTACTTTGGGATAACTTGGGAGAGTATTTACATAGTCAAGACCTGTAACTTGAGCTTTCAAGTCTCTTTGTTACTGGGGAAAAAAAACAGTATTATTACAAACCTCTACACTCTTTGAATTGGGGAAATCTGAAATTAAGCACACAACTTGTTTTCTTCAATGTTGAATGTGGCTCAGTGATGCAAATGGCTAGAACCTCTTTACTGTCCCTGGCAAGATTTGCATTGAAATACTTTATAAAATAAGGTTCTACTGGAATATGAATACAGCACATTCTACTGAGCAAAACTATTACACTAACTTGTTAAATTGCTTTCTGGGCTGAATAAACTCCATTTCTCTTTGCTAAAAGTTTTATTTGTAAAGTCCTGTGACATTCATGGTTGAAACTGGGTTGAGAGAATCAGACTGTCCAGTAGATAAATAGTGCCTGGAGTAAAGGACTATTATGTATCTAAGCTTTCACCATCAGTCATGTTATTCAAGGGGTCAGACAGTGAAGGAAAAGAAATCCACAACAGAAGGGAAGGGAACACCCTCCTACAGCTTCTTAGACTCTCTCCTTCAGCTACTAAATGGTACTGGACTCACTTCCTCTATCAGAAATGAAGGTATATATTGGAAATATATACTAATGATCACAATTCATAACAGTCTGCTGGACACACAGCTCTTAGCGTCTTGTCAAGCCACATGTGTAGCCCACTACATTTTTGTGGTGCTTGTCCCACGTGGAAGACTAAATCTTGGGCCTGCTGCATATTTTCAAGGGCTTTATAAAGCAATGTGATTAATAGTACTTGGCCTGCTGCTTTCAGCTTTACACGTATCTTTAGCTAGATGTTTAGAGGATATGGATTCTGTCTGGGATGCAGTCAGAATCTCTCCTATTATTACCCTGTGAATAAAAACTGGGACCTGAGAAGGACATCCTCCCTTCAAGTGATCACCTCACCAGCCAGTGTTGTGGCTTCGTAGCACGCCCTATATCTTCTAGAACACTGTAATACTACTAGGCTGGCCCAGAAAAGGTTTAAATGTTGAATTCACTTATATTGCATTTGTTGCACCATCATGCAATCTTGATGTACATTATTTATAGTGGCAGTAGACCCCAAAGTGTAGCAGAAACTTGGATCTTTGATAAAGGACCATTTCATCCTCAGACTTGGAGGAGTGCATTTCTTGGTCTTGAGACCAGTATGTTTTAGTTATGTATGCAACTGCCTTTATTATTACACACCTGGTTATCACAATTCAATTCTCAGGTGTTGCAGAAAAAAAAATCTACCTCTTTCAGACTGTAGATGGAAATAACTGTGAAAAAAATTGATGCAGATATCTTCTAGTTTGTGCTAAACACACTGCTTTATTTTTACAGCCCACGTCTTTCATGAGGATATGAATTGTTAAGAGGCAGTCTTGTTTTGCTTTTCAAAGACATTTTGTAGAGATTTTTCACTAATGTGAATCTGATTTTATCTACTCGATTCTGTATAGATTAAGTAAATATGTATGATAAATTTAACAAGCTTCTGTGTATTCTTTTGTTATTATCCCATGTGGCCCTAATTACTTACAAATCCAAATATCTATTTCACCCAAGAAAGGGGAATATAGGTATGCCCCGCACAACCACTCCTTCCCAGTTTCTAAAAGAATAAAACAAAATTTATTTTAAAACTTTATTTCTGCAAAGCCAATCAAGAAGTGTTGGAAGGAAAAAGTGTAAAAGTTATCCTTGCATATTTGGGAAATTGAGCAAGCACTTAAGTTTGAGAAAACGAGGATCAAAGGCAGTACCCTGCAACTTGTATTTTAAAACAATGATGATGTCCTTTCTTAAGCAACATTTCTTTTTTCCCTAATAGCTACAATATGATACAGTACGCAACAGCTCACTTGAAAGTGCTAGAATCAAAAGGTAAAGAACGCCATAAGCCATCCCACTTACAATTCCTACTATACAATGCCTTTTTGGTGCTTGATAAATCAAGCATTTCTGTAGCATTACATTCAATAGAAAAATCTCTCATACTTTGGGTTTAAGATCCTTGTCCCTCCAGTTCCGATGTTGTGACATCTGACTCTTCATCATTGTAAATATTTTCAGCCTGGAGATAACAACCAAATAAATTGACAGGTAAAACTCCCCAAGGTTTTCACAGTATCATCTCAAACCAGAATTTAATCTGTGAATCCACATTTTAAGTTCACTATCAATGTGCTTTGGTATTATTTGTTAAGTATTTTCATTTTTGCTACCCATGTACTGCTTAGTCATTGTTCATAAAAGGTGTTACAAGCATCACTTAGATGGAACAATTGCCATAATGGGGCTTGCTTACTAACTCAGCACCTTAAGAAATCTCCCTCTCCTATCCTTCATGTCTATGACACCACAGACACTGGAGATGGAACAGAGTGAAACAATGAAACTCAGCAGATGCCGTGCATATGTATATATGGAAACATGCAAAGATTTCTCCCAAACCAGCAGGTGCTACACTACAGATAGTGGAATCAATATTGAAAAGGTTTCTTTAAACTGTTTTCTTATTATAAGAATATGTACCTAAACAAAAAATTAATCACTATTATAACTTTTATTATAATTATCAAAAAATATTTTCAGCTCACCATTTGCCATATCTGCATGATGTTATCCTCCGACACTGAGCAAATGACCCAAGGCTCATTGGGGTTCCAACTAAAGTCTGAAATCTTGGCAGTGTGCCCTCCATGAATAAACTATTAATAAAAGAACAAAAGGGCTTGGTTTTATGTCCATTCTTATTAATCCTAGTACTTAAAAGATTTAAATTAATTTCCAGAACATCCACTTATATATTTTTGAGAGAGAAAATGGGCACACCAGTGGCCTGCAGCCACTGCAAAAGAACTCTAGACACATCTGCCACCTTGTGCATCTGGCTTACGTGGGTGTTGGGGAACTGAACCTGGATCCTTAGGTTTCACAGGGAAGCATCTTTTTTTTTTATTTGAGAGTCAGAGAAGGGACTTGCCAAGGCCTTTCAGCTGCTACAAACCAATTCCAGACGCGTGCCCCCCCCCCAAATGTGTGACACTGCACCCTTGCATCACTTTGTGTCTGTTCTTAGGTTTCACAGGCTTTAACCGTTAAGCCATCTCTCCAGCCCTTAAAAATAATATTTATTTATTTATTTATTTATTTATTTATTTATAAGAGAGAGAATGGGTGTGCCAGGGCCTTCAAATGGCTCAAAGGAACTCCAGATGCACATGCCACTTTGACATTTAGCTTCACGCATATACTAGGGAATTGAACCTGGGTCGTTAGGCTTTGCAGGAAAGTCTTAACCATCTCTCCAGCTCACAACACCCATTTTTTTTTAAGGATACAGGGTTGCCCCACAATTTGGAGAGCAGGTGGGTGAGGGCTCTAATAAACCACCCTCATGACTCAACATTGTTCAAACTTCCAAACTTTCAGGAAAGGGTCCAAATGCCACACTTCAATACCTATATGTGCACTTTACCTAGATTCACCAAATGCTGCTGTTTGTTAACATGTGCTTTCTGTCCACATGCACCTTACATTCAAATGGCTCAGTAGACTGAGCTTGTTTGATGTTGCAGAATGGACACTTCTCTGGCCTGTGTCACCCAAGGACATTTTTCTATATAACCATGATGCCATTTCTAAACTGAGTATTAACCAGCATTATTGGCTCCTGCAGTTACGTGTCTAGTCTGTGGGTCACGTGTCTCAGGATAGCAATGAATGTGGTCCAGTACACTGTAGATGACAATGCCATGTTGCAATGGCAAAAGGCTGGACACGTCATATTTCCAACGTGCCTGGCCACATACTTGAATGTCCAGGTTCTCCACCATCCTTTCACAGTACTCCTCCTTTACCTTCATGTCCCAAAGTATACAGTGCCCCAGGATGGAAAGCTCCTGAGACTACAGATCCACACACTTCCTCGTAACAACTAAGCCCAGAGAGCTTAAATGCTTAATTAAGGAAGCAGTCCTATTATTCACAAAACTAGTTGTAGGAAGGCACCACACTTGTATCTTCAAATTAGGACTTCAAGGAACCAGTTCTTTGCAAGGGCAAAAACCAATACATTGTCTAAACAAAGTTTGACTTGATTCTAGTTTTGACAATGGTCTGCCAATTCAACTACATGCAATGTGACTATTTCACCTAATTATTTTAGGTGAGATGGGCAGGGTAAAATGACTTACACCTATAAGCCTAGCTCTCTTGGAGATTGAGGAAGGACATCTGCTATGAGTTTGATCCCAGCCTCAGCCTCATAGTGAGATTGTGTTCCAGAAACGAGAAGCAAAACAAAAAAACTCATCTTCTTCCCTTTCTCCTCCCTGTGTCCCAGGTATGTGGCCATCATACTCAACACACAAATATATCTTAAGAATGTTGGGATTTAAAACTTGCAAGGCCATAATGTACAAAGAATACATTTTCCTGTTATCAAAAAATAGCTGGAAACCTTGAAAACAGGACAAGTAAAATGATCGTGCAAGACCATATTCCACTTATATGAAATGTCTAGAATAGACTATTACTCCCCCCCATTATGTAGCCCAAGTTGACTTTGAAATTGTGATGTCCCTGCCCTAAAACTTAGAGACAGATCAGGGGCCATTCAAAGACAGAATTGGGAGGTGATACCCACAGTGCTTTTTGCCAAATAAAAATACTCTAGGGCTGGACAGATGGCTTAGTGGCTAAAGCACTTGCCTATGAAGCCCAAGGACCCATGTTCAACTCTCCAGATCCCACATAAGCCAGACGCACAAGGTGGTACATGTGTCTGGAGTTTGTATAGTGGCACGCCCATCCTCTCTATCTGCCTCGTTCTCTATCAAATAAAATAATAAAGTATTTTTAAAATAATCTATAATTGACTTGAGATGGTTGAAAAATTATTAACATACTAAAAAACCCCACTGAATTGTATTTCTTTAAACATGTGAATTGTGTGATATGTGAATTATTATAGCTCAATAAAGCAGTTACCAAAACCGAGCAGAGAGAGGGAAATAGTTAAGAAGCCTTCCATGGTGGTGCACGACTTTAGTCCCAGCACTCAGGAAGGCTGAAGTAGGAGGATGCCTATTAGTTTGAGGCCAGAATGATTTCCAGGGCAGGCTAGGCTAGAATGAGACTCTGCTTGAGAAAAAAGAACTTAGAAACAAAAGGCTTTTTAAGAAAATACTTAAACCATGGAAGTCTGCTTTACAAACATTTCTCAGAATAAGTCATGTAAAATAAAGCATTTATATGCTACCGTCTGTTTAGGGCAATAATTTGTTAGGAAATATTTTTGAGACAAGGTTCCCTATATAGCCCCACTTTATCCTTCTGCCTGAGTCTCCCAAATGCCGATTCTTTAAGCAGCAGTGGTTTGAACACTGAACATACTGGTTAATTTTAGGCTCCTGTCACTCTTGCTGATTTCTGCCTGGAGCTGTTGGACATGGGAACCAGCTGGCTAAAGGAGTAAAAGGGGCTAAGGCAGTTTCTATAAAGTTGGACTTAGCATCATCTGTCTTGGGCTTACACTCAAAGGCCTTCTTTATGCTTTAAAACTTGTGGGTTAAGCTCAAGTGTACCAAGAATTAGTACTGGCATAAGAGCTAAATAAAACATATGTTATAGAGTGATACATGATTATCTGCCAAATGACTGGAGGAGACAAATACTGAATTCAGAGCAAGGACAAAGAACCATTACTAAATCTGGCAATGCTTCACCAAGTGCCTTGAACTTGAAAATCAGGTTGTTAAATTTTTTTCCATACAGTTAGAAAGTGTTAAGTATTACTGACTGAATAGCAGTGACAGAGCTCCCCCACCCCCTAATATTACCGCTGACACCACTGAGAAAGTACACTATTTTCAGGGGATTAATTTACTCTCACTGAAACATTCATACTGCTTTAGATAAAATTCAAAGCCTGAACATAGTAACTTCCAAGATTTCCATTTGAAGCTATCAGCAAAAGCCAGAATTTGAAGCTTCGACTATATTTTTTTGTTAGTTTTTTGAGATAGGGTCTCCCTCTAGCCCAGGCTGACCTGGAATTCACTTGGTAGTCTCAGGATAGCCTTGAACTCACAGCGAGCCTCCTACCTCTGCCTCCTATGTGCTGGGATTAAAGGCATGCACCACCACACCTAGCCAATTTTTGAGATAGATGAATGGCAATGCAGTTGTATACATTTCGTCTTGCACCAGAGAGCCAATACATACCAGGAGTTCCGGAGGCCCATCTTCGGCATCTTCTGCTGATTGTTCTTCTCCAATTTTACTGGTAAGAAAGAACATAATACTTTCATTACTGAAAATTCTTGTAGTATAGTTTACACTAAACCAGTATCATCCCACAAAATGTATTTTAAAACACACACCCCCATTGGGCAAACATTTCTATAACAAAATAGGGTTTTTCTATAGATTTCATGGGAAAAAGTTATTTCCTTCCTGGAAATGTGCTATAGCTTATTTACAACAAGCTACAGAATGAAATGTTCATAAGAAACATTAAATCAAAACCTGTCAACAGTTTGTTGTTCGTTTTGCTTTTTGAGGTAGGCTCTTGCTCTAGCTCAGGCTGACCTGGAATTTACTACGTAGTCTCAGGGTGACCTTGAACTCAATGTGATCCTTCTACCTCTGCCTCCTGAGTGCTGAGATTAAAGGTGTGTGCCAACATGCTCGGCAAGACCTGTCAGGTATCTTTAAAAAAAAAATAAAAATATTTTATTTTTCTTTCTTTCTTTAACCGAGAAGGGTGGGGGAAGAGAATGCTGTCAGGTATCTTTTTGTTTAAAGTTATTTATTTATTTGAGAGAGAAACGGGGTGGGGGGAATGGGTGTGCCAGGTCTTCCAGTCACTGCAAACGAACTCCAGATGCATGCACCCCTTTGTGCATCTGGCTTACGTGAGTCCTAGAGAGTCAAACCAGGATCCTTTTGGCTTTGCAGGCAAACGCCTTAACCACTAAGCCATCTCTCCAGCCCTGTCAGGTATCTTAACCATGGTGCGTACTCAGAATCAAAAGGCCAAACACTTATAAGGATGTACACATGAACTAATGTATAGTATCTATAGTCTTAAAGCCTTTTGCATTCCAGGAGTAAAATACAATTAAAGATCAGTAATATGGACCTGTCTACAGCAACAGAACAACTTTCCGCTATGGAATCTATAAGCCAAGGGAAGGTGTGTTTGGATTCTTTTACGGGTGGTGGTAGAGTGGGCACTAAAGCCAGGGCTTCACATGTGCTAGGCAAAAAGCTCGTCTACCACTAGACCTTCTCCTCCCACCCCAAAGGAAAGTGTTTTTTTTGAGGTAGGGTTTCACTTTAGCCCAGGTTGACCTGGAATTCACTTGGTAGTCTCAGGGTGGCCTTGAACTCACAGCGATCCTCCTACCTCTGCCTCGCAAGTGCTGGGATAAAGGCTTGAAAGGTTTTGTTGTTGGTTTAAGATAGGGTTGCACTATGATTCCCAGGCTGGCCCTGAACTCATAATCTTCCTTACAACTCGCATAAACCTAACCAATCCTTGTGCTAACAGACTCAGCCAAAAGTGTTCTCTTAAATATTTCAATTTGTAGACTATGCCACAGTTACATATCAATGTCAGCCCTAGCTTACATCTAGCCTAAATACTGATTTTACTAGGAATAGCTACAAAAATCTTCCAAACCAAAAAAATAACAAAAAACTACCCCCAACCAGTCCAAGTGAGACTTCTCTCCTTTCCATACATAACCTAACCAAATTCACCTGTGTTCCATCAAGGGTATAGTTGTTAATACCATTTTAATATATAATTTTACATAATGAATTATAAATCATTATACATAATGCCCACAAGTTACTCTTTATTTATTACAGAGAGAGAGAGAGAATGAATGAGAATGGGCATTCCAGGGCCTCCAACCACTGCAAACAAACTCCAGATACATGTGCCACTATGTGCATCTGACTTACGTGGGACCTGGAGAATCTAACCTGGGTCCTTAGACTTTGCAGGCATGCACACTAACTGCTAACCCATCTCTCCAGCCCAAGTTACTGATACTTTTATGGGTGACTCAGCCTGCCAAGGCATGAGACTTCCAAACACTGTTATACCACTTCATAAACTACACAGGATTTGCATTTTAATATTAAAATAGTGTTCAAATAAAAATCTCTGCTTCAAAGACTTTTTTCTACATCTTCAAGCCTCTACCATGGCATGAGTTTGTCCTATAAGAATCCAGAAACATTGGACATTCTAAGTTTTCCACACACACATTTCGTTTCACAATGTGACTTCCACATATTGATGAATGAGCATACTGTCTCTGGAATTAAGGCAGCCTTGAGTTGATTTTGCAGCACTGGAGATCAAATCTAGGGGTCCTGAGCACAGCAGGCAAAATGCTCCACCATGGAGCCTAATTCCTAGTTCTCATCCTTGGTTTTAATATTCTAATTTAGTGTACTTCAAATATAAGCAAGATGATATTTTGATAATTTTATGATTTAAACTTAAGATGGTAAAATCGCTCAGAGAGGCACCTACCAAGCAATTAATGGCTCTAAAGGCTGAGACAAAAAAAGTAAGGGAAACTGGGTGTGCTGTCATATGCCTTTAATCCCAGCACTTAGGAGGCAGAGGTAGGAGGATTGCCATAAGTTTGAGGCCACCCCAAAACTACATAGTTAATTCCAGGTTAGCCTGAGCCAGAGTGAGACCCTACCTCAAAAAAACAAACAAAAAAACAAACAAAAAAAAAACCCAAAAAAAAACAAACAACAACAACAACAACAAAAAAAAAAACCAGCAACCAACAAGATCCCAATAGAGCCAGGCGTGGTAGCACATGCCTGTGGATCCTAGCACTTGGAAGGCTGAAGCAGAAAGTTCAGAAGTTAGAGACCAGCCTGAGTGTAAGACCCCAACAGTCTTGCTGGTATGACATGAAGAACTGGTGTCTGTCTCTGTCTGTCTGTCTGTCTGTCTCTCTCATGGTACTAGAGCCCTATGCTTATTTCTTATGGAAAAAGTTGTTAACTAGTCATCTGGCTATAAGCATACCACTTCTTCATGCTTGAAAATTGAAAAACATCACAAAAGATTGTGGTATGGTTCATTTGCTGATCTGCCTTTATATCACAGAACTAAGGCTCTTAATATTAGGTAGTTTAAAGTTTATCGAAGTGAGATTAGCAAATTGCTTTTCTAGTTTATGCATTATTTTGCACAATGTGCCAGATTTTTAATTATGCAGTACTTGGACATCGGATTGTAAATTACCTTAAATCCCACACATTCAGGCGGCGATCAGTACCACTTGAAGCCAGAATAGTCTCATTATGTGGAGACCAGTGGACCTAGCAATGGATATTTTAGAAAATATATTTAATGATTCCTTACAAAAAAACCTTTGTAGATTTGTAGTTATTATTCCAATCCATGACATTTCCCCATTTCACATTCTGTATCCACTTCTCAACTTTCAAGCCCTCACTGTCTTAGGCTTTTGAGTGTATCCCCTCCCCCTGATTGAACCCAGAGTCTTGCGCTTGCTCTACCAAAGGACTAAGTCCTCCAACCCCATAAGTAGTTTTAAAGGGCCCCAACCCCCAGCCTGCTAACAGGAAGGTCAAACTCCCTAGTTCTGAAGAAGTAGTGGTCCTATTAAACCTTTTCAGTTGTATAACCACCCCAGAGCCCTTTAAACTCCAGTCTAACCTAAACTATGAAATTCTGTTAAACCATGTATAAGACATTTTTTTTTTTTAACTAGTGGACCCACTATAGTGATGCAAGTTACTGAAGAATTTTTTTTTAATTGATTTTGTATTGCTTGGACTTTTCCTGTACTTCTGAGTTTATTGACTTTCAAAAAACTCCAAAGTGGTTTCCTATTAGTTGGTAAATTAGAATCAAGAGGCACTTGTAAAAAAAAAAATCCAATGCCTCATGATCAATAAATAAAAATATTTCAAAATATTCCTCTGCCACAACTTAACCAAAATTTGACATACAGACATCAGGAAACTATCACATACCTGGAAAATTTCATCCTTATGAGATTCGAAGGTATGGAGTTTTAACTTTAGATTACGCAGGTCCCACAAAGCTACAGTCTAAAAACAAAAGGCCAAGTGAAAATGATTTCTATACTTTAAGACCTTTAATATACTTAAATAAAGCACAAAACAATAGGGTTTGGTAAATACTAAATAGGCAAAAACTATGAAACCTTATCTGCAGAACCAGTTGCTAGAATGAACTCGCTGTAGGGATTGAACGAGAGGCAGTTGACCTCAGCAGTGTGCGCATCCACCAAATGGCTTGGCTTAGAAGTGGTATTGGATCTGGTGTCCCATCTACAACACAAAAGTACAAGGCACACAACACCTAAGGAGGACACTGAGTCTCCCAAACCTATCACACTTGGCTCCCCATTCCACTTTGTATAACGGTCTGCTATGTTCACCCTTTGCAAAGACACTCAAAGCTGGCAAAGAGGACTCCAACCACTAAATAACATATTTTATACCTCTGGATAAGAACTAGAGCTATCCCAGCACTTGGGAGGCAGAGATAGGAGGACCACCATGAGTTCAATGCCACCCTGAGACTACATAGTGAATTCCAGGTCAGCTTGGGCTAGAGTGAGACACTACCTCAATAAAACAAAAAACACCTAGAGCTATTATTTCTGATTCTAGGCTTAATTGCCATAATTTGATACTTATAACTAGCCTCAAATTTCAGTATTTTACCCTTTGTCTAAGATAGTAGTTACTTCATGCCACACCCTAATGGAATCACTCTCCCCGCCCCACCTCTAACCAGTTAGGCTGGGTCTCAAATTTAGTATCTATCACTAATAAGCCTTTTACTTCATATTTACACAGCCATTTCTCTCATTTTTTTGAGGTAGGGTCTCTAACCCAGGCTGACATGGAATTTACTATGTGTTCTCAGACTGGGCTCCAACTTGCAAAGATCCTCCTACCTTGGCCTCCCAGGTGCTAGGGTTAAAGGTGTACACCACCACACCTGACTATTTTTCTCTCATTTTATATACATATAGTGTGTGTGTGTGTGTGTGTGTATATATACACACACATCAGGGTCTCACTATATATAGGTACAGTTAATTGTATGTCAATTATATCTCACCTGAAGCTATTTCTAATTTTAAGACCACAATTTTAGGATTATAACTTAGAAGATGGAATCTAAGGGCCAGGGACAAGGCTCAGAGGGCAAAAGTGCTTTCTTTACACAAGGATATAAATTCAATCCCCAGCACCCACATAAAAAGTCAGGTATAGTTGCACATGCCTGTAATCCCAGTACTAAGGGGGAGATAGTGGAGAAATGAGGATGGCTGGAGCTCCCTAGCTAGCTATTCCAACTGACAAGAGTTCCAGGTTCAGTGACTCTCTCAGGGAAATGAAGTGAAAGACTGATACTGGATGACACCAATATCTTCCTCTGACTTCTGCATAGGGTGTGCATATAGGCAAATACACAATCAAGTCACAGTCTACCACAATCACTGATGGTCATTCATATCATCTATCAAGAGCCCACTGAACTTTCCATCTTACATCATAAGCTTCTGATCATCAGCAACAGATCCAAACAAGGACTCATGCAGCAGGTGCCAGGCCACATCCTCTACAACGGCTGAGTGGCCAGTAAAGATTGCTTTAGCATCCACAATTTTGCCTTCTTTTGGTCCTGCATTTATATCCCACAGGCAGACAGTCTAAGGGAAAAGAAGGAAAAAGAACAAAATATGTAAAACACTAAATTTACAGGCTAATATGTTATTTTTTAAAAAGTATTTTATTTTCATTTATTTGACAGAGAAAGGGGGGGGAGAACGGGTGTGCCAGGGCCTCCAACCACTGCAAATGATCTCCAGACACGTGCGCCACCTTGTGCATCTGGCTAACATGGGTCCTGAGGAATCGAACCTGGGTCCTTTGGCTTTGCAGGCAAGCTCCTTAACTGCTAAGCCATCCCTCCAGTCCCAGGCAAATATGTTATTTAAAGGCATCTTCATTAAAAACAAAAGCAGAGCCAGGAATGGTGGCACATGCCTTTAATCCCAGCACTCAGGAGGCAGACGTAGGAGGATTGCCATGAGTTTAAGGCCACCATGAGACTACATAGTGAATTCCAGGTCAGCCTGGCATAGAGTGAGACCCTACCCTGAAAAACAAATAACAACAACAAAACCAGACTGGGATGTAGCTCAATGGCACAGTGCTTGCCTAGCATGTCCTAGGCACCCTAGGTTCAACCCCTGGTACCACAGAAAATTAAAAACAAACCAAACTAGGTAAGTTAGAAATACACATGAAATAGAGTGCAGCTTCCATGATGTGTGGAGGGGAGAACTAGCATGGTAGCATGCAAGGGCCGGGTACTCAATTTGGCATTTCTACCTAACTGTTGTTATTAAACTTTTAAGTATTCTTACTTCATGCAGATAATCAGAAATCCAGGAGCTGAGGGAGGAAAAAAAAGGAAAATCCAGGAGCTGATCCTAAAAATTCATACTGGTTTTGGAAATGTGAAAATAAAAATTAAAACAAGTTTCTTAAAACATAAAAGCAGCCGGGAGTGGTGGTACATACCTTTAATCCCAGCACTTGGGAGGCAGAGGTAGGAGGGTAGCTGTGAGTTCAAGGGCACTCTGAGACTATATAATTAATGAATTCCAGGTCAGCCTGAGCTAGAGTAAAACCCTACCTCAAAAAAACAAAGATTTTGGGACAATTTTCCCAACCACTAGAGATGAGGAGGTGTAGCAGGAGGATGACCCTGGGCCAGAACCCCTTACTGGTTCTATTAACAAAGCTTGGGGCTTGCACTCAGATCCCAGCGCCATGTTCCTTTAGACATTATGCATCCAAGCAGAGGTTACAAGGTCTTCTTCAGGGCTCGAAGATCACAGCAGCCCACAAATCATGAGGCTTCAATGATCAAAGCTTTCTCTTGACATCTCACCACAAAGAAGTCTTGTTTTGTGAAAAAAAAAATACTGTTTAAAATGTAGTGCAATGACTATTAAATAGTTTAAAATCCAAAGTAGTTCTCATAAGGAATGTTGCACTAATAATAAAACCAATGAAACAGATATTGGCTTCATCTCTTTTTAAGGCACTTCTTTTTGCAGTGCTGGGGGCAGAACTCAGGGCCTCATGTATCCTAGGCAAGCTCCTTAACACTTAACTGTGCTGTGCCCCTAACCCTTAAGCTATTTTCTTACATGAAGGGTTGCTATATAACAAAGCTATTTATTTCTCAGTAACAGCTATTTTCCAAGTAATTTTTTTTTTTTTTTTTGGTTTTGTTTTTTTGAGGTAGGGTCTCAGTCTAGCACAGGCTGACCTGGAATTCACGGTGATCCTCCTACCTCCGCCTCCCGGAGTGCTGGAGTTAAAGGCATGTGCCATCATGCCTGGCTCTCAAGTAACGTTTCTAACATAGTACATGTGCCATGATGGAAACAATATATCTAATAAGGGATTTGTGACTATAACACAAAAAAGTATTTCTCACAACTCAAGAAAATGACAACAAACTGTAAAAAGAAAGGACTGAGGAGCCGGGTGTGGAGGCACACACCTTTAATCCCAGCACTCAAGAGGCAGAGGTAGGAGGACCACCATGAGTTCAAGGCCATCCTGAGACTACATAGTGAACTACAGGTCAGCCTGGGCTAGACCAAGACCCTACCTCAACCCCCCCAAAAAGGACTAAAAACATATTTTCCCAAAAGAGATAAAAATAACCAATAAGGAGACCCTACCCTGAAAAAACAAAAAAAGTACAAAAGATAATATTCATTAGTCATCTGAGAAATGCAATCAAAACCGACAATGAAATATCACTACACAAACACTACAACAGCTTATATACAAAATGACAGGAAGTGTTGCTGAGGATATGGAGAAGAGAGAACATTCCTTTATGCTGGTGGGAATGTAAAATGAGCAGCTGCTATGAAGTTTGGCAGTTCTTCAAAAACCGATCCAAACCACAGTGTTACTATATGAACCAGCAATAATTCCATTCCTAGGTAACTAATAAAGAGAAATGAAAATACATTATTTCATATTTTTAGTTTTTAAACGGTACACAAGTGTTCAAAACATCACTCAAAAAGGTAACTCAAATGTCTATCAAGTGCTAAGTGGAAGATTATTCAGCCACAAAAGGAGTAAAGTGCAAGCACTATTACTTAAACATTAAAGTTAAAGAAGCCAGACAAGAAAAGCCACCTATTATAAAATCCCATTTACATAAAATATCAATAAGCCAGGCATAGTGACATGCCTTTAATACCAACACTCAGGAGGCAGAGACAGGAGGATAACTGAGAGTTCAAGGGCAGCCTGGAACTACAGAGTGAGTTCCAGGTTAGCTTAGGCTCGAGTGAGACCATACCTTGAAAAAACAACAACAAAAAATCAGTAATACTAAAAAGAAACAAAACAGCCAGGTGTGGTAGCACCTGCCTTTAATCCCAGTACTTGGGAGGCAGAGGTAGGGGATCACTGTGAGTTCCAGGCAAGCCTGGGTTAGCGTGAGACCCTACCTGGGGGTGGTGGTGGTGGTGGTGGAGGGAACAAAACAAAATGAAAAAAAAAAAGGTGGTTACTAATAATTAGCAGAAGGAAAGCAGGGAGTGCACACTTACCCCACAAAACTTTATATGCTTTCCATCATAAGGGCCTGGGGGTCCTCTTTTACTAAACAATGCAAAGTCTTTTTCCTACCCTACCTACATTTTTTTTTTTTTTTTTTGGTTTTTCAAGGTAGGGTCTCACTCTAGCTCAGGCTGACCTGGAATTCACAATGTAGTCTCAGGTGGCCTCGAAGAACTCTTGGTGATCTTCCTACCTCTGCCTCCGGAGTGCTGGGATTAAAGGCATGCGCCACCACGCCCGGCTCCTACATTATTCAAGAGATTTGTGAAACCCCTCAGGCTTCAAAACAAGGTAGTCTGAAAACCACAGCTATAAAACCTAGGAAAAAATTGTCACAATATTCAACAGTGTTATCTTAGCAAGCTTTCCATCTGCACAGTGTTCCTCTAGTACAGAACTGTCTTGTAATATTTTCCTCACAGTATTAGGAAGAACATGTTTCTTACATGGTCATCTGATGCACTCAGGAGATGCCCACTCAAATTAGAATTCCAGGAAAGACCATAGCCTTCCTTTTGGTGACCTCTCAGTCTAAGATCAGGATTACATTCTCCACTTGGGTCTAAGAGAAAAAAAAAAATACATTATCCACCAAGTCACCTGTTTATCAGAACTCACAAAACCAAACTCTCACTCCTTCAATGAATTAGCCATAACAGCAATTCCACACAAACCATATATCTGACCCCCAAGTACTTTGAAAACTAGTTCTTTTGGTTTCATGTTATTTTTATTTTTTTTCAAATTTTTTTTGTTACTTTATTTGAGAGCGACAGAGAGAGAAAGAGGCAGAGATAGAGAGAATGGGCACGCCAGGCACTGCAAACGAACTCCAGACGCGTGCACCCCTTTGTGAATCTGGCTAACGTGGGTCCTGGGCAATTGAGCCTCGAACAGGGGTCCTTAGGATTCACAGGCAAGCACTTAACCGCTAAGCCATCTCTCCAGCCCTCATTTTAATTTTTTTCGTTTTTTTATTTTTATTTATTTATTTGAAAGTGACAGACAGAGAAAGAGGCAGAGAGAGAGAGAGAGAGAGAGAGAGAGAGGGGGAGAATGGGCGTGCCAGGGCCTCCAGCCACTGCAAACGAATTCCAGACGCGTGCGCCCCCTTGTGCATCTGGCTAATGTGAGTCCTGGGGAATCGAGCCTTGAACCGGGGTCCTTAGGCTTCACAGGCCAGTGCTTAACCACTAAGCCATCTCTCCAGCCCTTGGTTTCATTTTAAATACTCAAGGTAATCTTAACCTCATTATCATTAAAAAATGCTTTCCCTGGAAACTCAAACACAGAAATATGGAAAACTACAGCAATCAACAAATTTGTGTAGTGGCAACCCCATGCCCTCACCCTCTGGGCAATTTCTTTTTCTTTCTTTTCTTTTCGAGGTACGGTCTCACTCTAGCCCAGGGTGACCGTCACTATGTTGTCTCAGGGTGGCCTCAAACTCACGATGATTCTCCTTCCTCTGCCTCTTGAGTGCTGGGATTAAAGGTGTGTGCCACCACACCTGGCACAATTTCTAGAAATATTTCTAACATAGATCTGTCCTTGCATGTTTCCAGTGTAGCCTGGAACCATGGATGAGCCTTGGACAACCTGAGAATGTGACGTTTAGAAAATTCTTTATGTCACTATCTGATGAAACTGTTGTCAGCCCAGAGCAGTAGGGAAATACTGTAGCAATTTGTCAAGACTTTAGGATTATTTAGCAAGAACTCACGATGTCTGGCTTCACTGGTGAGGTCCTGAGTTTTCATTACCATGACTGCCCATGGAAAAGAACGTGTCTATGTGACCAGACCACCATTCGAAACTCTAGACCCTGGGATTCAAATAGACTTTTCTGGACAGTCATTAAGCACATGTTCTTGTGGTTTGCTGTTACAGAAAATGCATGTCCTGCCGGTCATGGTGGCACACACCTTTAATCCCAGCACTCGGGAGGCAAGGGTAGGAGGATTGCCGTCAGTTCAAGACCAGCTGAGACTACCTAGTGAATTCTGTCAGCCTGAGCTAGAGTGAGACCCTACCTCGAAAAACCAAAAGAAAAAAAAATGCATATCCTGTTTAGCCTGAGAGAGGAAGGACTCAGAAGCCTGTGCCTGACCTCTCTAGAAATTGATCCACCTAGTATCTATCCTTTCCCTGCTGCAGTGCTCTGAACCCTTAACTGTAATTAACCTTCCCTACAAATACAACCATTTGTTAGGTTCTTCTGGAGAATTATTGAGCTTAAGCATAGTTATGGGACTCTCCAACTTGTAACATTTAATACTATACAGCAAGGCCAGCCTGGGACTACAGACTGAGTTCCAGGTCAGCATGGGCTAGACCGTACCTTGAAAAAAACTATATATATGTATGTATGTATGTATGTATGTATGTATGTATATATATATATATATATATATATATATATATATATATATATATATATATTAAATATATAGTGTACTTTAAATGACAAGTTTTTAAAAGTTTACCAGTGTGAATCAAGAAGTATGTTCAAGGGCTGGAGAGATGGCTCAGCAGTTAAGAGCACTTGCTTCCAAAGCCTGATGGCCTGGGTTTCAATTCCCAGCACCCACATAAAGCCAGATGCACAAAGAGGCATGCATCTAGAGTTTGTTTGCAGTAGTGCATGTGCGCGCGCACATACACACACACACATACACACACATATACTTTCTCTCCCTAATGAATAGAATATTTTTCAAAGAAATATGTTCAAGTAAAGGCTTAATTTACTTATTACATACCTGGCTTAGCAGGGTGTTTTGTATAGTCAAAAACCAACACATCAGAAGATGGTGTTTTTGTTGCTATGATGTGAGGATTCTGCGGCATGTAACGAGCACGGTTTACTTCTCCTTCATGATTGATTTTAATTTCACATTCAATTTTTCCTGTTACAGAACCAAAGCCACCAAATTCTAATGTGAGGAGAAAGAAACAAACACATACACTTAGGATTAACTACCATGAGTCAATTGGTTCAGTCAATCCAGCAGACTTTACCAACAGAATAGAGCACTAATTGATGAGACAGATAAAGGAAACTCAAAAATATAGGGCCCCTGCCATGTGAAATTTATTCTTTAATTTTTTTTAAATTTACCTTTATTTAATCCTAGCATTTGGGCGGCAGAGGAAGGAGGATCACCATAAGTACAAGGCCAGCCTGGGACTACAGAATGATTTCCAGGTCAGCTTGGGCTAGAGTGAGACCCTACCTAAAAAAAAAAAAAAGTATTTATTCATTTGCAATCACAGAGGTGGGGGAGGTTGGTTTATTAGGTCTTCCTTGTGCTGCAAATGAACTCCAGATGTATGTAACACCTTGTACACATCTGGCTTTAAGTGGGTACTGAGGAATTGAATCCAGGCCAGCAAGCTTTGCAAGCAAGCACTTTTAGCTGCTGAACCATATTCCCAGCCAAAATTAATTTATTCTTAAAGCCCATATGCATTAGAAATTACTAGTATCTGTATTATGTACGATATTTCAGTTTCACTTTGGATTTAAAACAATTAAAAACTAGCCTCTTTCAGTCACAAAGACAATGAACAGACAATTTTTGTATTAAATGCAACTCATTTGAAACTGTTTCATAAAAACAATGGCTGTACTCACAAGAATATGGACATTGGGTTGGGGATACAGCCTAGTATTAGAACACCTGCCTAGCATGCACAAGGTCCTAGGTTCAACCCTCAGTCCCACAAACACACACACACCTCTGCGTCTAAGTTAAGAAACATTCTCATATCAAAAACCCATGTTGACCAAACCCCACCAGTCTCTAAAGACACACAGAGCATTAGCCCTGCTATATTACTTGTTCACCTGCTTGTATAGTGCCAAGATTCAAATAAAGGAATTGATCTCTCAACCTGGTACATAAATAAGACTTCAGTGTTACAGTCAACCAAATTGCATAAAAAGTATAACCTCTAAAAATCAGTAATGGTACATATATAAATAGTGTTATAGTCTTCAAAAAGGTCTTGTAAAGTAACAAAGCTCCACAAAAATTCTGTTAACTTCTGAAAAGTAGTAAGATCTTAGCAGAGGGCTGGAGAGATGGCTTAGCAGTTAAGCGCTTGCCTGTGAAGCCTAAGGACCATGGTTCAAGGCTTGATTCCCCAGGACCCACATTAGCCAGATGCACAAGGGGACACACGCATCTGGAGTTTGTTTGCAGTGGCTGGAGGCCCTGGCGTGCCCATTCTCTCTCTCTCTCTCTATCTGCCTCTTTCTCTCTGTCACTCTCAAGTAAATAAATAAAAATAAGCAAAAAAATTAACATATTTAAAAAAAAGATCTTAGCAGAAAAAAATACAAGCAGATAATATCTAAGTAGATATAGCAAACAAGAACATTTTCTTTTTGGTGATTGTAGATAAAAATTTGAACTAGGAGCTAGAGAGATGGCTTAGTGGTTGAGGCACATGCCTGCAAATCCAAAAGACCCAGGATTAATTCCCCAGGACCCATGTAAACCAAAGGCACGAGGTGGCACATGCATCTGGAGTTCGTTTGCAGCAACTGGAGGCCCTGGCACACCCATTCTCTTTCTGTATCTGCCTCTGCCTCTGCCTCTCTCTGTCTGTCTTTCTCTCTCAAATAAATAAATGGAAAATATTTTTAAAAAATTGAATTGGTTGCCAATACCTAAGAAGTTTAGCAAGCATCACAATGTAGTAGTCATTTTTTCTGACTAATAATGCCCCTTTGTACATTCTTTTTCATTTCATCTTGTGTCTAAGATCAGGTACCTCTAACTCAAATGTCTAATGGGGCAAAGCAGGTTAAGTAGGCAGGTAAGTAAAGAGAAAGGAGATAGTAACAAACACACTGAAGCCAGACATGGTAGCACATACCTTTCATCCCAGCACTTGGGAGGCAGAAGTAGGAGGATTACTGTGAATTCCAGGCCAGTCTGGGCCTACAGAGTTTTAAGTTCCAGGTCAGCCTGAACTAGAGTGAGACCCTATCTTGGGGAAAAAAAAACTGAAAGGAATAAACCACTTTCCAATTCTTGATGAATCAACATTGGCCCCTAGGGTTTTTGTCTTTTTTTTAAGACAGGGTCTTGCTATGTAAACCCAGGCTAGTGGCCTTCAACTTTCGATCTTCCTGCTTCAGTCACTGGAGTGCTAAACTTACAGGAATGCATTGCCCTTCAATACCCCACACTCCTATGTCTCAGTCAGCATCTAGCCATTCTTTGCAGTGGACACAGTTACAGGCAAGCCTACATTACACAGTAAGTGGTCTCAAGAGAGCCAAACAAGTATTAACAAAGAGGCACAGTGGCACCTTTAATCCTAGCACTCAGTAAACAGAGTAGGAGGATCACTGTGAGTTTGAGGCCAGCCTGGGCTAGAGTGAAACCCTACCTCGAAACACCAAAAAGAACGAACAAACGAACTACTGGCAATACCTACCCAAGACCAGTGTAATAGGAGGAAAAGCTGATGACATTAAAATAAAAGAGAAACTGATTGAGAGGGGGAGGGATATGATGGAGACTGAAGTTGTGAAGGGGAAAGAGGGGAATTATCATAGTTTATAGTCTATAATTATGGAAGTTGTCAATATTTTTTAAAAAAGATGCTTAATTGATTTCCTATGAACCACCTAGTTTGCAGATTGATTCTAATTTTTCTTTTTTTTTCTAAGGTAGAGTCTTCATTGTAGCCCAGGCTGACCTAGAATTTACTATGTAGCCTAAAACTCACAACAATCCTCCTACCTCTGCCTCCCAAGTGCTGGGATTAAAGGCATGCGCCACCACACCTGGCTTGGTCCGAATTTTTCAATCCTGCAAATAATGCGATTGTGAAATCCTATTACACATGTGGGTGAGTAGTTCAGTATGATACTCTTAAAAGCTACACTGCAGAGCCAAAAGCTAACAATGTAAATTATAAATAGTATATGCTTTAAAAGAATACTTTTCACACCAATATTGGAATGTATGGTATACCTACCTCCTTTGTCACTGTCACAATGGGAAGCATCAAACTGCGCATCATCATTGGGAATATGAACTCGAGCAACCACCAGGTGATTCTGCTCATCAGATGTATGAGTCCCCAACACTAGCCAATGAAGGGCATAGTCCTTTCCTTCTGGTCTGTTTAAGGAAAAAAGAAAGCAAGCCACACTCATCTTACAGGAACTCTTCAGTTGCTAACAAATTCAGTCTATTTCCTTCAAAGTGTATTAAAATTTCTTTGGCAAATACATACTGATTTTCAATTACAGCAACCCATCTAGTCAGCAACTTCATTTTATTAACTCCACATGTTCAAATGTAAAAAAATACTCTAATCAACACAGAGGTTTGCTTCTTTCCTGAAGTCATCCACCCTTGCCTCAACTACAAATGTGAAATGCCTTTTCTAGAGAAGAAATTCAGTAAACAGACAAGCATTTACACAGGAGTCCATCGTTGATCCTCATACTCATATATCCTGGTTTCCCACTTTAAATATACCTTCTTCCAATCATCTGCATTTTAACTAGATGGGGCTGGAGAGATGGCTCAGAAGTTAAAGGAGCTTGCTTGCAAGGCCTCATGACCCAGGTTTGATTGCCCAGTACCCACATAAAGCCAGAAGCATCAAATGGCACATGCATCCGGACTTTGTCTGCAGTGACAAGAGGCTCTGGTGCACCCATTTACACACACTCACTCTCCTCTGCTTGCAAATAAGTAAAAATATTTCTTAATTTATTTGAGAGAAAGAAAGACACATAGAGACAATGGACACACCACGGCCTCTAGCTGCTGTAAACGAACTCCAGACGCATGCACCATCATGTACATCTGTTGTTATGTGGTTACTGTGATTCTTGGGCTTTTCAGGCAAGTGCCTTAACCAATGAGCCATCTCTCCAGTCCAGCAAAAGTACATTTATTTGAGAGAGTGAGAGAAAAAGAGGAAGAATGGACACATCAGGGCCTTCAGCCACTGCAAATAAACTCCAGATGCATGCGCAACCTTGTGCATCTAGCTTTACGTGGGTCCTGGGGAATTGAGATCAGGTTCTTAGGCTTTGCAGGCAAGTGCCTTAACCACTGAGCAACTTTTCCAGCACTATAATTTGATTTTTAACAAAACAGATGCTTTCAATTTCCCAGTTAAGTGGTAATGAGGTAGAATGCAAAGAATAAAGTGTGATAAATCAGGAAAACTGGGAGTAAATCCTGGTTTACACTTAAAATTAGATAAATATGCAATTGTTTAAAGCAGCTTTCCAGAAGCCTGTTTCTTCACCTACAAAAGTTGTTGTCACCCTCCCCCACACCCAAGCAGGGTCTTACTCTAGCCCAGGCTAACGTGGAACTCACTTTGTAGCCCCACACTGGCCTCAAACTCAGTGATCTTCCTATCTGATTACTAAAACTAAAGGTATGTGCCACCATGCCTGGCTCCAAAAATAGTTTAAGTGCAAATGCCATGATATACAACCCTTTTTGTCTGTGATGCCTACAGTTTCTGAAATATACACTAAGTATTACCAACCTGTCTTTGTTACCTTGTTCTATAGAAACTTACCTTGAAGCTGAAGAACTTGCCAGTTCCTCTGGTACAAGCAGTGATTTTTGCACTGTTACATATCAACAATGCTTCCCCGTGTTTATGTCATTTAGAACACCAATTTTCTTTTTTATTTCTCTTAAAATATTTTTATTTATTTGCAAGGAGAGAAAGAATGGGCACACCAGGGCCTCCAGCCACTGTGAATGAACTTCAGACACATGTGCCAACTTGTGCATCTGGCTTATGTGGGTCCTGGGGAGTTGAACCTTGATCCTTTGGCTTTGCTGGTAAGTACCCTAACCACTAAGCCATTATCTCCAGCCCTAGAACAGCAAATTTCAATTGTGCTTAGTCCCAAACTCAGGTACAGAGGCTGAGAAGTAGGCCCCAACATCAGAAAAGTAAGGCCATTCATCTGTTTCTAAATTTCCTTAGTTGTACAAAGGAACTAGTTGTTTTTTTTTGACCAAGAAAAGGGGAAGGTAATAACGTAGTAATAACTTAAAGAATCTTTTTTTTTTTTTTCATTTTTTCAAGGAAGGGTCTCACGCTAGCCCAGGCTGACCTGGAATTCACTATGTAGTCTCAAGGTGGCCTCAAACTCTCATTGATCCTCCTACTTTAGCCTGCCTCCTAAGTGCTGGGATTAAAAGCGTGCACCACGAGGCCTGGCTTTTCAGAATCAAATTTTATCAAGTTAAAATTTGATGTGCTATAAAACAGAAACACACAGAATTCCAAAAACAAAGTAAGTACTCATTTTATTTGTACACAGAAAAAAAAATCACTTAAGGTGGGTATGGTGGTACAGGCAGAGGTAGGAGGATCACTGTGAGTGGCATACCTATTCTTTCTGTACCTCTTCTCTCTCTGCTTGCAAAAATAAGTAATTTTTTTTTTCCTTTTAGAAAACATTAAGCTCTAGCCTGGCATGGAGGCGCACGCCTTTAATCCCAGCACTCGGGAGGCAGAGACAGGAGGACTGCCATGAGTTCAAGACCATCCTGAGCTACATAGTGAATTCCAGGTCAGCCTGGGCTAGAGTGAGACTCTACCTCGAAAACAAAACAAAAAAGCTCTAGCTCTGAAGTGTGGTCTACACCTGTTAATTCCAGTTACTCAGGTTCTATTCACCAGGATCCACATAAGGCAGATGCACATAGCACATGCAGCTGGAGTTCCTTTGCAGTGACTAGAGGCCCTGGCGCACCTGTTCTCTTTTCTCCCTCAAATAAATAAATTAGTGCCAGGTGTGGTGGTGCTATGCCTTTAATCCCAGCACTCGGGAGGCAGAGGTAGGAGGATCACCATGAGTTGGAGGCCACACTGAGACTACATAGTGAATTCCAGGTCAGCCTGGGCTAGAGGGAGACCCTACCTCGAAAAAAACAAGCTAAAAGCCAAATCATCCCACAATTTGTTCCTACAACTTCTTTGTATACAAACAAGAAACAGCTTAATATGTAATTCAACTATTTTCTGTTAAACTCCTAATGTTACATTAAAGTAACCAGTCTGTGAGAAAACAACATAATACAGGTTGAGTATACTTAATCCAAAATGCTCCAAGATCCAAAACTACACCTGTGGCTGGGGAGATGCCTCAAAGGTTGCAAGTACTTCCTTGCAAAGTCAACCAACACCAGTATGATTCCTCAAAACACATGTAAAGCCAGATTCAAAATGTGGTACAAGCATCTGGCATTCATTTGCAGGAGGCAAGACACTGATGCCTATGTGCATATGTGTGTGTGTGTGTGTGTGTGTGTGTGTGTGTGTGTGTGTGTGTGTGTATGCTTAATTTTAAACTTGCTGGGTGGTGGTGGTGCACGCCTTTAATCCCAGCACTCAGGAGGCAGAGGTAGGAGGATCACCAAGAGTTCAAGGCCACCCTGAAACTACATAGTGAATTCCAAGTCAGCCTGTGTTAGAGCAAGACCTTAACTTGAGAAAAGAAATGCCACTAGTCAAAGCACAGGTGCATTGAAAATATACTACAGAATAGTTTTCAGGCACTGGATGTGGCAGCTCATGCCTGTACCTCAGCACTCCAGAGGTTGAGGCAAGCAGATTGTCATGAGTTTCAGGTCAGCCTGGGTAATAAAGTGAGACTGTCTCTCAAAAAAATTATTTTCAGGGGCTGGAGAGGTGGCTTAGCAGTTAAGCGCTTGTCTGCAAAGCCAAAGGACCCAGGTTTGATTCCCCAGGACCCACGTTAGCCAGATGCACAAGGGGGCACATGCGTCTGGAGTTCCTCTGCAGTGGCTGGAGGCCCTGGCATGCCCATTCTCTCTCTCTCTCTCTCTCTCTCCTTTTCTCTCTGTTGCTCTCAAAGAAATAAATAAGTAAAAATTAAAAAAAAATATTTTCAGGCTATGTGTAGACTTAGGTCCTATCTCTAAGATATCTCATTAATTCTATGCAAATGGGGAGCTGGAGAGATGGCTAAACAGTTAAGGCACTTGCCTGCAAACTCTAATTACACGGGTTTGACTCCCCAGTACCCAGGTAAATCCAGATGCAGTGGTTAGAGGCCCTGGTGCGCTCATCCTCTCCCTCTCTGTTATCTTTTCTATCTCTCTCTGCTTGCAAATAAATTCAAAAACATCTATGCAAATATTCAAATACACCCTCCAAAATCCAAACTCTTGTGGTCTTGAGCTTTTATAGGGATACTCAGCATGTACTATCTTTAAAAACTTTAAGCAAGCCGGGCGTGGCGGCGCACGCCTTTGGGATGCAGAGGTAGGAGGATCACTGTGAGTTTGAGGCCACCCTGAGAATGCAGAGTGAATTCCAGATAAGCCTGAGCTAGAGTGAGACCCTACCTTGAAAATCAAAAAAAAAAAAAAACTTTAAGCAAAACATATTATAGATAACATTAAAATATAGTTTTTCAAGCAGGGCGTGGTGATACATGCTTTTAATCCCAGCACTTGGGAGGCAGAGGTAGGAGGATCGCCATGAGTTCAAGGCCACCCTGAGACTACATAGTGAATTCCAGGTTGGCCTGGGCTAGAGCAAGACCCTACCTCGAAAAACAAAACAAAAAATAATAATAATAATAAATAAATAAAATAAATAATATAGATATAAATTTTCATTGCAATCCAAGTGAAAAATATGTATTTCAACTCCTACAAATTATTTCTCATCAGGAAGAGGTAGGAAAATCAACAGCACTTACCACCTTAACTGTGTTTTTACTCTGTGCAAGAAACTTAAACATGTAGAACCTTATTTAATTCTCTCAAGCATAAGTAGCTCTAAAACCTCCAGTTGTCTTTAGACTACACACCTCAGATAGACACTGAACAACTTGCCTCATTCACAAAACTAATAAACAGAGGCAGGGTTCAAACCAAAATCTCTGTCCTTAAAATGGCTGCTCTTTTCTATCATGCTGTGTCAAATTACAAAGATGGAAAAATAACAAATTTTTGAGAATTTTTAAGTCTGCTTAACAGGAAGGCGCCTTTTTTTTTTTTTTTTTTTTTTTTTTTGAGGTATGGTTTCCCTCCAGCCCAGGCTGACCTGGAATTCACTATGTAGTCTCAGGGTAACCTCAAATTCAGTGATTGTCCTACCTCTGCCTCTCAAGCGCTAGATTTAAAGGCATGTGCCACCACATGCAGCAAAACAATTTTTTTTAAATTTTTATTTATTTATTTGAGAGCGAGAAAGAGGGAGGGAGGAAGGGAGGGAAAGGGAGAATATGGATGCGCCAGGGCCTCTGGCCACTGCAAACGAACTCCAGATGCATGAGCCACCTTGTGTATCTGGCTTACGTGGGTCTCGGGGAACTGAGCCTTGAACCGGGCCCTGAGGCTTCACAGGCAAGTGCTGAACTGCTAAGCCATCTCTCTAGCCCGTAAGACAAAAATTTTTTGAGGCAGGGTCTTATTGCGTATGTAGCTCAGGCTGGCCTAGAACATGTTCCTCCTACCTCAGCCTCCTAAGCACTTTGATTATAGATGCACCACCACACACATAACTCAATTTTAAAATCAGTTGAAAAGCAGTTTTAAGGCGCTGCTGGGGAGATGGCTCAGTGGTTAAAGACTCTTGCTGTGCAAGCTATAGTCCAGAGTTCAGATCCCCAGTACCCACATAAAGCCTGACACAAAGTAGTGCACATGTCTGTAATTTCAATGGGAGGTGGAGACAAGAGAAGCTGGAAGCTTGTGGGCCAACTATACTGGCCCTGGGAGGTGGGGGAACAAGAGATCATGCCTCAAAAAAAAAAAAAGGACAGGGAAGACCAACACCCTCCTGAGTTTTTGTCTTCTGACTTTCATATGTGTGTATATACACACACACACACACACGTAATAAAGTAGTTATGATCTCTGAGAGTGAGGCCACCCTGAGACTACAGAGTGAATTCCAGGTCAGCCTGAACTAGAGTGAGACCCTACCTTGAAAAAACAAACAAACAAACAAACAAAAAAAAAAAAACAGAAAAAAAAGAGGAGTTGCAAAATTCTATGTATGGGGTACAGTTCAGTGCTAAAGTGCATACCTAGCATGTGCTGGCACTGGGTTTAACCCCTAGCACTGCAAAATGTAAAAAGCCAATGCCGCTGGGCAAGCCTTTAATCCCAGCACTCCGGAGGCAAAAGGTAGGAGGATCAGCGTGAGTTCAAAGCCACCCTGAGCTAGAATGAGATTCTACCTCGAAAAACCAAAAAAAAAAAAAAAAAAAAAAAAAAAAAAAAAAAAAAAAGCCAATGCCTACAAGTATTTAGCTCTTCTCTAAGACTCTTTCCACACTTGTACAATTATTACCAGAGAAATTTTACAACTATCTGAAGAGGACTTTTATTAAGATTAACAGTAATCACAGGCTGGAGAGAGATGGCTTAGCGGTTAAGGCGTTTGCCTGCAAAGCCAAAGGATCCCAGTTCAATTCTCCAGGACCCACGTAAGCCAGATGCACAAGGGAGCACAAGCATCTGGAGTTCGTTTGCAGTGGCTGGAGACCCTAGCATGCCCATTCTCTCTGTCTCTTTCTTTCTCAAAAATAAATAAAAATATATTTTAAAAAGATTAACAATAATCTCAAACTGTATTCCATACTATAAACCAATTAGCATTTTTTCTTTGGTCAATAGCTGCCAAATTCTCTTCCCTTATACAGTTCTATTAGGTGTCCTATACATGTGCCTATTTATCACATAAACCTTAACTTCACCAGACCTTAACAACTTGTACATGTATGCTATATTTTCCAATAAAAAGGTTTTTTTTTTTTTTTTTTGGCTTTTCAAGGTAGGATCTCACTTTAGCCCAGGCTGACCTGGAATTCACTATGGCGTCTCAGGGTGGCTTTGAACTCACAGTGATCCTCCTACCTCTGCCTCCTGAGTGCTGGGATTAAAGGCGTGCAGAACCAGCTGGAGAGATGGCTTAATGGTTAAGGCACTTGCCTGGAAACCAGATTCAATGTTTGTGTAAGCGAGATGCACAAGGTGGCACATGCCTCCGGAGTTCGTTTGCAATGGCTAGAGGCCCTGGTGCGTCCATTCTCTGCCTTTATCTCTCTCTCAAATAAATTAATTAAAAATATTTTTAAAGGGGCTGGAGAGGTGGCTTAGTGGTTAAGGCGTTTGCCTGCAAAGCCAAAGGATCCATCCCAGTTCTACTCTCCAGGACCCAGGTAAGCCAGATGCACAAGGGGGCACATGCATCTGGAGTTCGTTTGCGATGGATGGCGCACCCATTCTCTCTCTCTCAAATAAGTAAATATATAATTTATATTTTTAAAAAAGAAAATTGGACTTGGGTCCAGAGATGATGTCTATAATATGTAATGTCAGATAAATTCAGTATTTCCTACAATCATTTATCTTAGAACAGACTCTCCCCTTCACCACATTTATGTGCCAAAAATCTTGTCATAAATCACTTAACTTTTTTAAAAAAACTACATGTGATCTCATCCACGGGCTGATTGCGTATTTTCTATGTGTAAAATACCAAAACTAGAAAATTCAAACCAGCCGTTAAATGTATGCAAAATAAAAGTTACCAGAAACCCTTACTTAGTCACTTCAGGAAGCCACTGAACAGTAAGACTGGGCCACTGAAGAGCATGGGTCATAACCAGGTCATACAGAAACGGTGTATTCTTCTTCCAGATTTTATATTCTTCGTTGATGACACGCTCCTCCACAGTATCTTCAAACACTGAAATTTGGAGAAAGCCCACACAATTAAGTGGCTAAGAGGGATTGAAGTCAGAATCTGTACACGGACAGCCGAGGTCACCTCGAGATGGCCACACCTAATCTATCTTTTCCTTTTACCTACACTGTGCACACGAACAACCGCGCTTCCACAATGCGAAGAGAATACTAACACCAGGAAGCTTTTTTTTTTTTTTCCACTTTCAAGATCAGTATTTCCTGCGCATACCCAACTGGGCCAATTAATTGCACGAACGTTCAGATTGCTCAGCCTGTTGCAGCTGTTTGCACCTGTTCTAAGATGATAATCTATATGCAAAGGGGCTCCAAGACCCACTCGGAAAGACCAATCCACGTGTATGAGAAACCCACAGGCCTGTTTCCTCCATTCCCTCCCGCCCCGCCTGCAGAGGCCCCAGTTCCCACCACGCCAGCGTCGGCAGCCATAGGCCGGCGGGTTCCAGAACCCCTCCTCTCCCCCTTCCATCCCGTACTAGGGCCGCGACCCCTAGGCGGACGACGAAGACGCGCGGAAGGAGCCGCAGAGCTCGCCTCTCAGCGGTGACCGCCTGCGACCCCGGGCCAAGGGCGCTGGAAGGAGCGAAGCTGCGGAGGGGGTGGGGAGGGGGGAGGGGGGCCTCCTTCTCGGCCC
This sequence comes from Dipus sagitta, assembly GCA_036346955.1. Lineage (NCBI taxonomy): Eukaryota > Metazoa > Chordata > Mammalia > Rodentia > Dipodidae > Dipus > Dipus sagitta. The sequence continues at coordinate 1,471,003 of CM070776.1, forward strand.
CGCGCCCGGAAGTGCTCGGAGCCCTCCGCGAGGCTGCCGCGTCCCGCGCAGGCCCCTCGAGGCGCGCGCCCGGCCTCGCGCCCGGCCCCGCCCCCTGAGCCTCACGCCAATTCGCGCCTTTCCTCGACGCGTGCCGTGGCCTCGCGTGCCCGCCGCCCCCCGCAGCCCCGGCGCGCGCCGCCCCGCAGGGCCTCTTACTCTCTTTACTCGCCATCTTGCGTCGGGTCGTTCGCCCCTTGTTACCGCCTTGGACTCCTCTCGCTAGCCCAGAGCAGCCCGATGCTGACGCTCCTGCCTTTCCCAGGCGCGTCACACCGAGCTCTCAAAGCCCGAGCTCTGTGTCGCTATCTGGGTGATCCCCAGACGCCGCGTCCTTCTCTCTTGCCTCCTCCCCGCTTTCGGGTACCGAGGTCTGAGGCTCTCTTCTCTCTCTCTCCAAACTTGGAACGAGACTTTTCAACCCGCGCCTCCCAGCCCGCCCAGGCAGCTGAGCGCAGGCGCATCCGCCCTGGGAAAAATGAGAGGCGGCGAGGAGGCGGGTCTGGGAGCCAACGGCTCCACCGCCTGGACCAATCCTGTGCGGCGGGCGGGTTCACTCGTCCTTTGGAGGCAGGCTTTACAGGGGTGTGTGGGGCGTTTCGCGGCAGGAAGTAGGCAAGGCGCAGGCGCGAGGACTCACTCGGCGCTCCCAGGGCTGGCCGCGGGGGCGGATGGGGGCGCGCGGGGGTGGGGCGAATGGAAGCGCGGTGTGCTAGCTGCGCGGGGGCTGCGAGCCCCAAGGCCGACGAGCCCTGAGGCCCGCGGGGCGTGGTTGCTTGAAGCAGCAGCGATGGGGGTGGAAGGGGGGCAGGGAGACTGCAGCCGCTTAGCCAAGCAAAATCTCAGCCCGAGAGAGGAAAATGGTTGCTATTCTCGAGAGATCAGTGTGCCCTCAAAGTCTCCCAGAAAATCACGGACATGCAATTTTTGCACTTCTCTGAGGTTCCGGATTAGCCTTTCCTGGGGCCTAGTCGAGCCGAGGTGGTGTTTGTCACAGGCGCAGGGGGCCTGTAGGAGAGAGGCCGTGGGCCGTTTTGGCCTGAAGAAGCAGGGCCTCCCTGTTAGGCAAAACGTAAGGGGCGAGATGGCACAGGCCTCCCTAGTCCTCCCATGGACCCAAGCTGATTGAAATTACGATTTTGTTTGTTTGCAAGTCTGGGGCCTTAAAAGGTCGATTTGTGGCCTTTATACTTCAGGGGATTTTGAACCAGCTTCAGTCCAGCTTAGGTCTCTGCTGAGTCATTCTTGTCACCCTCTGGGGTCCCCACCGCTAGCTGGCTAAACTGGAGAGATCTGGGCTGGGCTGGCCTGACTCGGGCTGGCATACCTGAGACTTGCTTTGTGGGGAAGCTTTGTAGCCAGAGTGTGTGAGAGTGAGAAGGGGGCTGCGAGATCAAAGGGGGACTGGAAAGAAGAAAAGGAGGGTCGGGTCGAGACGGGGTACCTACGTGCAGAGGGGGCCGCACTTTACATCTAGACACAGAGGCTCCTTGCAAAAACACCCACACCCACGGAACAATTGTTCCCTTGATATCTTTCCAAGTGTCTTCATGCTCAAACCCCACGATGCAGATTGCCACTGTTAGGCCCACTTTACTGACTGGGAAACAAACCCACACGTTACTTAGGTCCGTGGCAGAACTAGTCTTATTCCCTTATTTAGAAATTTACTGTCTTGGTCTCTGGTTTCTCGTGTACAATTAATTATTATAACGCCCTTTCTCCATGTCAGCTCCAGTATTCTTGTTAGTTTACTGAGGAGGGGCTGGAGAGGGAAGAGGGTTAGAAGGGTGTTGCAGAGCACATCCCTTGTGTTGTAGAACACTGGTGGTTAAACATGTTCTAAGAAGGGGCCAGGCAGTATAAATATTAGATTTGGGAAGAAGAGGTTCAACTTGGCAGTGTTGTAGCACAACAGCAGCCATAGAAAATATGGCCAGCCTGGCCGTGCTCCAGTAAAACTATAGACGCTGAAATTTGAACTTCATGTTCTTTTCACGGGTCACAAAATATTCTTTTGATTGTTTTCAACCACTCGAAAATGAAAAAAGCAAAAATCACTCTCTGCTCCAGGGCCACACAAAAACCGGTGGTGAGTGAGGTTTAGTTCAAGGACTGTAGTTTGTCCAACTTGTTCTAGAATAATTGTGTCCCACAACTCTGCTTTAATGGGAACTTTATGTGCTCAGCAAGATAAAGCTTGGGAGATGCTTTTCTGTCTCCTTTTAATGTACCAATTTTCATAGGCAGTTGTGATTTCTAAAACATTAAATGTTTAAAGGAATGGGAGAATGTGGCATGGTGGTATATGCCTATAATCCTGCAGGATCACTGGTGAAAAAAGTCAGCATGGAGTTGTATAGGGACCCTGTCTCCAAAAGAAAATCTTCCCACACAATCTTACTTTAATTATTTTAACTGCCATTGTCTTTTTGTGGTCCTGGTTCAAACCTTGGGCTTTCCACATACTAGGTGAGTATTTTACCACTGAGGTACATCCTCAGCTGACTTTAAAAAATTCTTTATACTGGGGCTGGAGAGATGGCTTAGCGGTTAAGCGCTTGCCAGTGAAGCCTAAGGACCCCAGTTCGAGGCTCCGTTCCCCAGGACCCACCCAGGACCCATGTTAGCCAGATGCATAAGGGGGTGCACGCATGCAGTGGCTAGAGGCCCTGGCGCGCCCATTCTCTCTCTCTCTCTCCCTCTCTGTCTTTTTCTCTGTGTCGCTCTCAAATAAATAAATAAAAAAACAAAAAAGTTTTTTAAAAAATTCTTTATACTGTTTATCTTACTGAAAGTTAAAAAAAAGGAAGTATGGAACAGAGATTTGGGGAGTTTCTCCAACGATTCACATGCTATCATATACTTAATCTGAAAGTGTCATATGCACTGTGATGTTTCTTGTTGTTTTGTTTTTTGATGATAGGGTCTTATACAATAGCCTGCCTTGAACAGCTGAGGCTGGGCTTAAACTCCTAATCCTCCTGTCTCTGCCTCTGGAGTGCTGGAGTTCAAAGGCATGCACCACCATCATCACCACTACACCCAGCTTTAATTTTGTATTTTTTGTTGTTCAGTTTGTCTATTGTATTTCTTTTTTCCTATTTATTTATTTATTTATTAGAGACAGAGAGAGTGAGAATGGGTGCGCCAGGGCCTCTAGCCACTGCAAACGAACTCCAAATGCATGTGCCACTATGTGCATCTGGCTTATGTGGGACCCAGAGAATCTAACCTGGGTCCTTAGGCTTTGCAGGCAAGTGCCTTAACCACTAAGCCATCTCTCCAGCCCCTGTCTATTCTATTTCTATATATCTTTTGTCTTTCCATCAGATGCTTTTTCCTATAGAAATATACTAGTTTTGTCTCTTGAACTGTGTAACTCTTCAGTTTTATTTTCCCTCTCTCCCTAAACTCTTATCTGTGGGTCTCAGTCCTGTTTGGCACTTTTTCTGTGATTATTTCCTTGTTTTGCCTGTACTCAGCTAAGTTTCTCAAATGGATAAGGCACAAATAGGTGCACACATGAGCCATGAGTTATCTTAACCAAGAACGTTCCTCCTTAGGTACTTTTCCACCAAGATTGCTCACCTCAAAATTGCCATGGCATTAACCACTATGTTCTCCAAGTGTGACAGTGTTTTGTAAAATAGCACATGCGCATATAAACTGAGACAAGTGGCAGGAAACAAGTGCTGACCTTTATTCTTGTGATACACTCTGGTGCTTTATTTCTTCTAGAAATGCAGATCAAGAGCAGGACGTGGTGGCACATGCATTTAATCCCAGAACTAGAGGCAGAGGTAGGAGGATCACCATGCATTCAAGGCTACCCTGAGACTACATACTGAATTCCAGGTCAGCCTGGACTAGAGTGAAACCCTACCTCAAAAACAAAAACAAAAACAAAAACAAAAAAAAATGCAGATTAATTTCTAAATTGATTTCATTATTGCATTTTGTTACAATTTGAAGTTTTGAGAAGCATGTGTGTGTGTGTGTGTGTGTGTGTGTGTGTGTGTATAATGTTTAAAACCTTTAGTGTCCCTCAGTACCGTTGATAAAATAACACACCTTCATCCTTCTCCACAGGTAATTGTTTTCTAGCCCCTTTATTATTTTTTCATAGCACACTTCACCTGAGAAATGTTTGTTCATAGGCTTTCTCCTCTACACTGGACTGTAAATTCAAGGAAGATATGTTTTGTTGTACCTTCAGCACCTGGACTAGGTTTTACCAGATGAACAAGGTAAGGCAGAAAAATGTTAAAGTTGCTTGCTAAGGTCATACAGCTATAGAGTATTAGCCATGCTATTTGAATTCAGTCTTACATCAAGACAACATGTTAGAATGAAATGTCTAGTAAAAGGAATGTGTGAAATAATATTGGGACATAGCTCCAGAGTGATTCCATGTTCATTAGCAACCATGTCCTGCTAGTTCTTTGGCATAACCCTTAGGCATTCAAAATCAATTATTTTGGGGTACCTATTATGTGCTGAGCAGTACTTGGAACTGGAGATACATGGATGAACAAAGGTTCATTTCTTCTTAAAAATATTTTTATTTATTTGAGAGAGTGAGAAAGACAGAGAGAAATAGGCAGACAGACAGAAAATGATTATGGGCATGCCAGGGCCTCCTGCCACTGCACACAAACTCCAGACTTATACACTACTTTATGGATCTGGCTTTACATAAGAACTGGGGAATCAAACCCAGGCTGTCAAGCTTTGCAAGCAATTGCCTTTTTAACCTCTGAGACCCCCAGCCCCCATTTCTTGTTTTTTTTTTTTTAACTATATAAACAAAGCTTAGGGTGGCTGGAAATGTAGCTCAGTAGTAGAGCACTTACCTAGCATGTGAAAGGCCCTGGGTTTTATCCCCAGCACTGCATAGCAACAGCAGCAGCACCAAGTAAACAAAGCTGCTTTGCAGAAAAATCTACAAATTATGCAAGTCAAAGGACAGAGAATACCAATTTTATTTTGGGCCAGATCATTTTCATTCAAATCATTAGGAGCAGATTAAAAAAAAACAACCTAATGTATCAATTGCCACTGTCTCTTGGTACATGGAAGAGGGTTATTTTTTGATTATGTAATTTAGATTTTACAGTACTGGGGATTGAACCCAAGGCCTTATGAATCCTAGGCAAGTACTCTATCACTGAACTATACTTCTAGCCCAGGATGATGATTATTTTATCCTTTGTATAGTGCCCTATCTAAACATCTTCTCCCATGGACACAGTTTACTTTTGTAAGCAGAAAAAAAGCCATGTATTTTAGAAAAATATATAAATGAGTGGTAAAGGAGTAATACAAATAGCAAGAGTTGTCAGTGTGATCAAATTCCAAGTATTCATCTTAAATACTGTTTAATGCAATTATGTAGGAGAGGATTGCAAGAAAATTAGTATAATAGAAAATATACTGTTTGTTTTAATGTATACTCTTTCATTTACTAATGTTATATTTTATTAGGTAAAGTAATTGTTTTCTATCTATACATGCATTAATATTTAACCTTTGTGAGGGTTCCCTCTAGATTCTAAAAGGCTAACTTATCCCTTTGTGTTAGCTATTAATGTGAAGCAACACAAGATCCACATTGGTGACAGCAAATAAAGGAAATGACCTAGACTGGAATCACTGGGGCTTAGACACAGACTCACTGGGGCGTAGTAAATAAATATTTGTCAAACGGAAAATAATGAATAAGAAACTTGTCCTGGGCTTGTCCCAACCGGCAAGCAGTGATAAGAGGGCATCACACATGAAACTTTATTTTTATTTGGGGAGGGGATGAGACAGGGTCTTGCTATGTAGTCCTGGCTGGCCTGGGACTCACTATGTAGAGCAGACTGGGCTTGAACTTTGGCAATCCTCCTGCCTCTTGCCTCTCAAGGACTGAGATTACAGCTGTGCACCACCATGTCTACCCCAAATGTTCTTCAGAATCCATTTTGAAACAATTATAGCCTTCAAACTTGTATATGCAAACTTCTGTATATAACATTGCTCCCAGGTAAAACCTTCATTTCATTTTATTTTAAATTGACAAATAATAGTTGTCTATATTTACTGGGTATAAAGTATTGTTTTGATATGTGTCTACATCGTGGAATAGTGAAATTGATAATTTTTGTGATGGAAACACTTAAAATCATTTAACTATTTTGTATATACAATTACATATTTGTTATCTTTTCAACTGTTTTAAGATTTTACTTTTATTTATTTATTTGAGAGAGCACACACCAGGGCCTCCAGCCACTGCAAATGAACTCCAGATGCATGCACCACCTTGTGCATCTGGCTTACGTGGGTCCTGGGGAATCGAACCTAGGTCATTTGCCTTTGCAGGCAAATACCGTAACCACTAAGCCATCTCTCCAGCCCTATTTTAGTCATCTTTCTGTGCAATAGGCCACTAAAGTTTATCGCTCCTGTGTAACTATAGGACCTTTATAAAAATATTGTTCTGAACTTTTTTTCAAGTATGTGTAGTATGGTGTGTGTAGTGTGGTTTATGCATGTATGCGTGTGTAGATGCACATGCCAGAGGCCAGAAGAGAACATTGGGTATCCTCTATCATTCATTTGCTTGTTTCCTTGAGACAGTTTTTTGGTCAGACTGGCTGACCAGTGAGCCCCAGTGATTGATTCTGAGGTCTCTGCCCACCATAGGACTAGAGTTATAGGCATGTATGGATATTCCCAGCTGTTTACATGGGTGCTGGCAAATCAGACCCAGGATGAATCAGGCCCTCATGCTTGTGGAAACTCTTACCCACTCAGGTATCTCCCCAGTGCTGCTCTGAAATGTCTGACACAAGCAGCTTGTGTACAATGCATTCTTTGTTTTCAGTGTTGAGACTCAAACCCAGAGCCTTGTCGCTACCACTGGGCTTGTTTACAACTGAAGGCCTCTTCTAAAGGACTGCTCATCAGGATGTCCTTCTCCTCACCAGCCAAATGATAGGCACCTGACCCCAGCAGGTTTCCCCTTTCCTGGAATGTGCATTCTCTAGATTCATGCAGGAGAGGCACTGTGGTGGTTTGATTCAGGTGTCCCCCATAAACTTAGATGTTCTGAATGCTAGGATCCCTAGCTGATAGATATTTGTGAATTAATGCCTCCTAGAAGGAGTGTATTGTTGGGGGCAGGCTTATGGGTGTTTATAGCCAGTTTCTCCTTGCCAGTGTTTGGCATACTCTTTGGTTGCTGTTGTCTACCTTATGTTGGCCAGGGGTGATGTCCACCCTCTGCTCATGCCATCATTTTCCCCTGCCATCATGGAGCTTCCCCTTGAGCCTACAAGCCAAAATAAACCTCTTTTTTCCCACAAGCTGCTCTTGGTTGGGTGATTTCTACCAGCAACATGAACCTGACTACAACAGTAAAGTGGTACTGAGAGTGGGGTTGCTGCTAGACACCTGACTGTGTGGCTTTGGCCTTTTGGAGCTGATTTTCAAGAGGAATGTGAAACCTTGGCCTAAGAGATGCCTTGCAGTGCTGTAAGTACAATTTGATGGACTATTCTGGTCAGAGTTGAAAGGCCTGAATGCATTAAGAACTATGGACTGTGAGGTTTGGCTTATGAGGGTGAGAAAGAGCTTTGCCCGAACTGGGCTAGCAGTTTGTGTGGGAAGCTTGCTGTTATGCCTGGGTCCTGAGAAGTTGTGCAGGGTTGCTTTGCATAGAATTGAACTAGTGTGAGCAGAGGGATATGGCACAGAAAGAAAAATCTTTGGGTGAACTGCTGTCTGTTCAGCTGCAATTGAGAGGTTACAACCTTTGAGATTGGGCCAGCTGACCTGCACTGGGACAACAGGAAGAATGTAGACTCTTTTGAAGGAGCCTGAGTGCTCAAGGAGTGTCCTGTTCTTCAAAGTCTACTTTATTCCTTCTTGGATTAACAAATTGGTACCCTACCTGGTATTATGGAGTATAAGATATGCAGGGAAGAGAGGGTCATTGAGTTTGCAACATGGTCTTGTGTTTTGGAAATGGCCATGGGCAGTGTGAAGCAGGTTTGTTGGATGCCTGCATGCAGACCCTATGGAGCCATGAGGATGAACCGTGGATTGCAGTAGAGACCCAGTGGAGATGCTGGGACCACGAGATGGCTGCTAAGGAAAGCTGCTGGCCCAGGATGAAGTTCCAGGACTGTGAGTAGCCTAGCTTGAGGGGCGGAATTGGAACTCTAGAGATTTGTTGCTGGTTAGAATTATCAGACTTGGAGATTTGTCACTAACTAGAGTTGTTGGACTTAAAGCTGGAGTTTGAAGTTTGCCCTGGTTGTTATAAATCTTGTATTGGTTGAATATTTCTTTGCTATGCCCAATGCCATCTTTTGCAGTGTGAATGTTTATTCTCTGCCATTATGGTTTTTTGGGGGGATTTTTTTGGTATTATGGCTCAGTTACAAGATCTTGGACTATGGGGATGTATGAACATCACTGGGATTAATAAAACAATGGGGACTTTTAAAAATGGATTAAATGCATTACATTTTACATCATGTATGGTTATCAGTTTATGGGGGTCAGGGGTGGAATGTGGTGGTTTGATTCAGGTGTCCCCCATAAACTTAGGTGTTCTGAATGCTAGGTTCCCCAGCTGATGGATATTTGGGAATTAACACCTCCTGGAGGGAGTGTATTGTTGGGGGCAGGCTTATGGGTGTTATAGCCAGTGTCCCCTTGCCAGTGTTTGGCACACTCTCCTGTTGCTATTGTCCACCTTATGTTGACCAGGGGGTGATGTCCACTCTCTGCTCATGCCATCATTTTCTCCTACCATTGTGGAGCTTCCTCTTGAGCCTGTAAGCCACAATAAACCACTTTTTCCCAAAAGCTGCTTTTGGCTGGGTGATTTCTACCAGCAATGTGAACCTGATTGCAACAGGCACCCTTCACAGAGATGAGACCCACTGGTTCTTGCTTCCTAGATCTCTGGTATGGCTCTGATTGCCACCTCTTCCAAATGAGCTGCTATGATTCTGTGAGTTGCTTCCGTCCTTTCAAAGACTCCTCTTTCCCCTGAAGCTAGTCTAAGTTCTGTTTTGTTGCTTAATGTGAAAGATTTCCACTATTTGCCTTGCCTCTTCTGACTTCAACCAGACTATCATGAATAAGGAATGTGACCCTGATAGTTAGACAAGATACCAAAATCTTTTAATCCCAGTACTTGGGAGATGGAAGCAAGAGGCTCAAGGGTTCAAGATTATTCTTGGGGACTGGGGAAATATCTTAGCAGTTATGGCATTTGCCTGTGAAGCCTAAGGACCAGGGTTCAATTCCCCAGGGCCCATGTAAGGCAGATGCACAAGGGGGCACATGTGTCTGGAGTTCATATGCAGTGGCTAGAGGCCCTGGCACGCCCATTCTCTCTGTCTGTCTCTTTCTGTCTCATAAATAAATATTTTTTTAAAAAAGATTATTCTTGGTTACATAGTGAGTTCAAGGCTAGCCTGGACTACATGAGACCCTGTGGCAAAAAAACAGCTATAGGGCTGGAGAGATGGTTTAGTGGTTAAGGAGCTTTCCTACAAAACCAATGGACGCAGGTTGGATTCCCCAGGACCCACATAAGCCAGATGCACAAGGGGACGCATGCATCTGGAGTTCGTTTGCAGCAGCTGGAAGCCCTGGTGTGCCCATTCTCTCTCTCTCTCTCTCTCTCTCTCTCTCTCCCTCCCTCCCTCCTCACCTATTTCTCTCTCTAATAAAGAAAAATTAAGTGCCGGGTGTGGTGGTGGCGCACGCCTTTAATCCCAGCATTTAGGAGGAGCACCATGAGTTCGAGGCCACCCTGAGAATACATAGTGAATTCCAGGTCAGCCTGAGCTAGAGTGAGACCCTGCCTCAAAAAAAAAAGAAAGAAAGAAAAATTAAGCCAGGTGTGGTGGCGCACACCTTTAATCCCAGCATTTGGGAGGCAGAGGTAGGAGGATCGTTGTGAGTTTGAGGCCACCCTAAGACTACAGAGTGAATTCCAGGTTAGCCTGGGCTAGAGTGAGACCCTACCTCAAAAAAAATTAAAATAAATCCAGTTATAACACTTTGGAAACAGAAATCATCCTGAGTATTTCAAATATATTGAAATAATTTAATAAATTAAATTGTCTGACTTAATACAATTGGGAATGTTGTTATGGATATGCTCAAAGCAGGCACAAAAAGGTAACTCAGTTATTTACCACTGCTTTCTGTACCCCTAGAGCTGATAATAACAGCTGAATGCAGCCAGCTACCTTGCCCAGCTGGCTGGTGCTTGGATCTCTTGGAGGCACCCTCAAAGTTATAGCTCAGACGCCTGCAGTGCCTGGTACTCGGCTCGGGTTCAGTGAACCAAGGAAGGTAGGCTAGTGGGTGCTGATAGCACTTTGGGGCCAGACTATGGTGATGCTGTGAAGGCTGAAAGAAGGTGCAAGCTGGAGACATGGAGGGCAGGCTGTTGGTGGTGGCTGACAACCAGAAGTTGCTTCTTCCTTCCAATCACCCAACAGAACCTTCCATTGACAGGACCTGATGGGAAGGCAATTCTCACGGGGGTTTGGTCAAAGCAGTTTGTAACTCTAGTATCATGAAATAGAATCAAAAAGGTCATCTGAGAGCTAACAGGAGGTGAGCAAATAACTATCACAAAACCCTGCCTCACTTGTAAGAGGATCGGTAATAGTTTTTGAAAATAAAATTCCCTAGTAAATTGGAAATTTTCAATATATCCTTGGCTGAATGTAAATTACATTGCTATTGCACTAGCTGGAAGACCTAAGGGCACAAATTTCAAATCTGTAATGTGTTCTCTGGCTGTTGCAGTCTGGTTCGCATTGATGGCAGAAATCACTCGACCAAGAGCAGCTTTTGGGAAAAAAAAAGGGTTTATTTTGGCTAACAGGCTTGAGGGGAAGCTCCACGATGACAGGGAAAATGATGGCATGAGCAGAGGGTGGACATCACCCCCTGGTCAACATAAGGTGGACAATAGCAACAGGAGAGTGTGACAAACACTGGCAAGGGGAAACTGGCTATAACACCCATAAGCCCGCCCCCAACAATACACTGCCTCCAGGAGGCTTTAATTCCCAAATCCCCATCAGCTGGGAATCTAGCGTTCAGAACACCTAAGTTTGTGGGGGACACCTGAACCAAACCATCACACTGACCCTTAGTGATGGCATGTGAATATATTGGTTGGAAAATTTCTCTCTCAGTGCATATTTATTAGGTGCAGCATGGTTGTTCAGATTATTACAAAGAAGAAACTGACCAGGCATGGTGGCACACGCCTTTAATCCCAGCACTCGGGAGACAGAGGTAGGAGGATCACCATGAGTTCGAGGCCACCCCGAGACTACATAGTGAATTCCAGGTCAGCCCCTGAGGTAGAGTGAAACCCTACCTTGAACCCCCCACCAAAAAAAACACTTGGTATTGATGTAAAGCTATAGGTATCAAATGGTCTGTAATAGTTACATCACTTACAAATTCCTGTTGAGAAATGCTTTTAAGTATATGTTAGAAGAGACCTGGGGATGTAACTCAGTGGGAGCACCTGCCTAATGTGCATGAGGCTCTAGGATCAATTCCCAGCAATGTAAAACAAATGTTATAAAATGTTAAACAAATTCATTATATCATTGAAAAAATATTTTAAAAAAATTAGTGAGAAAAACAAAAACAAAATTTACTATCTAGGACTGGGGATATAGCTCAGTTGGTAGAGTGCCTAGCATGCAGGAAACCCTGAGTTTGGTCCCTGTGGTAGCTTGAATGGGTTGCCCCCAATATATTCCACATTTTATTAAAGTTTGTAATTTAGACCTGCAGCTATCTGGCTGGAGGAGGTGTCACTGTGGGTGACATCCTAGGATCCAGCCCTAAGGTGTGGGAGTGGATTTGGAATTCTAGTCTAAAGACATGCAAAGTGCCTGAGCTTTGCCTGGAGTTCCTAAGTGTGCTTGCTTGCATTTTGGTGATGGGTTTTTATCTCTGCTTGGACCTGTGGAAGTGAGACCAACTTCTTCTGCCATCATGGAACCTCCTCTGCTTCAATAGATCCCTTCCTCCCATAAAAAAAGAAAAATATTTTAAGCTTGGCATGGTGGTACATGCCTGTAGTCCCAGCACTTGGGAGGCAGAGGTAGGAGGATTGACATGAGTTCGAGGCCAGCCTGAGACTACATAGTGACATAGTGAATTCCAGGTCAGCCTGGGCTAGTGTGAGACCCAACCTCACTAAGCCATCTCTTCAGCCCTTTTTTTGTGGTAGAGTCTCACTCTAATCCAGGTTGACCTGGAACTTACTCTGTAGTCCTAGACTAGCGTTGAACTCACTGTTGTTCTCCTACCTCTGCCTCCCAAGTGCTGGAATTAAAGGTGTGCACCACCATGCCTGGCTATAAGTGATGAATTTTTATATACACATACGTTCAAATGAGTCTAAGTAAAACTGGAGAAATCTGAATCAGATAAATGTGTTATATTAGTATCAATAACCTGGTTTTGATATGATGGTGTAGTTTTGCAAGATATTACCTTTTTGAGAAACTGGGGAATGTATACACAGGCTATCTCTAGAATAGTTTTTACCATGATATATGAATCTACAAGTATCTCAGAAATTTAAATCAGAAAGTGTGTTAGTTACTTTCTCATAGCTATGACAAATACCTGATAAGAGATGGCTTAAGGGAGGATGGGTTTATTTCAGCTTGCAGCGCAAAGGGACATAGTCCTTTATGGAGGAGAAGGCATGGCAGCTGGAGCAGGAAGCAGCTGGCTGCACCCATTCTCTCTCTCTCCCTTTTACTCTCTCTCAAATAAATAAATAAATAAAATATTAAAATGGGTTAAGGATCTAAACAGCCACCTTATCAAAGAAGATATCTAGGTAATAAATAATCATATGAAACAATACTCCACATCACATGTACTTACAGAATTTCAAACTCAAACAACAGTGAGATACCACTACATATCTATAGAATAGCTAACATGTACAAAGAGTAAAATGGGGCTGGAAGGATGGCTTAGTAGTTAAGGCATTTGACTGCAAAGCCAAAGGATCCAGGTTTGATTCCCCAGGGCCCATGTTAGCCAGATGCACAAGGGGACACATGCATCTGGAGTTCATTTGCAGTGGCTGGAGGCTCTGGCATGCCCATTCTCTCTCTCTCTTTTTCTTTTTCTCTCCCCTTTCTCTGTCAAATAAATAAATAAAAATTAAAAAAAATATTTTTTTAAAATAAAGAGTAAAACAGTCAGTGTTCAGATAGCTGTGGTTGTGTACACCTGTAATCCTAGAACTGGGGAGACTGAGGTAAGATAATTGAGATTTCAAGGCCAGCCTGAGCTACATAATGAGATCATGTCTCCAAAAATACATAAAGAGGGTTGGGGAAATGGCTTAGCAGTTAAAAGTGCTTGCTTGCAAAGCCTTCCATACAGGGTTTCATTCCACAGTACCCACATAAAGCCCGATGCACAAAGTGGTGCATGTGTCTGGAATTCATTTGTAGCAGCAAGAGGCCCTGGTATGCCCCTACACTCTCTCACTCATGCTGATTCTCTCATTCTGTCCCATAAACAAATAAAAATAATTTAAAAATGAAGGGAGGAAAGAAGGAAGATCGATGCATTCCAGCAATTTAGGAAGAAGGAAAGAGGGATGAATAGATAGGTATAGGAAATATGGGGGGACAGTGATACTATTCTGTATGATATTGTAATGGTACATGTATGTCATGCATTTGTCAAAAGAATATATAATGTGCAACTGGGTTGGGAAGTTGCTCAGTGGTTAAAGGTACTTGTTTGCAAAACCTGCAGGCCTGAGTTCAATACCCCAGTACCCACATAGAGCCAAATGTACAAAGTGGTGCATTCATATGGAGTCTGTTTGCAGTGGCAAGAGGCCCTGGCATGCTCATCCCCCCCCCATGCAAATAATTGAGAATGTTTTTAAAAAGATCAAATCCCAATATAACTGATAGACTTTAGTTAATAGTAATGCATCTTGGGGCTGGAGAGATGGCTTAGCGGTTAAGTGCTTGCCTGTGAAGCTTAAGGACCCCGGTTCGAGGCTCAATTCCCCAGGACCCACGTTAGCCAGATGCACAAGGGGGCGCACGCATCTGGAGTTCGTTTGCAGTGGCTGGAGGCCCTGGTGCGCCCATTCTCTCTCTATCTGCCTATTTCTCTCTCTGTTTGTCACTCTCAAATAAATAAATAAAAATAAAGGACAAAAAAATTAAAAAAAAATAGTAATGCATCTTTACTGGCTTATCAATTATAATGAATGTGACATGCTAATGCAAGGTTAACATGAGTATATTTAAATCAATAGAAATTAACATGGGTCAGGGTTGGTGGAACACACCTTTAATTCCGGCACTTGAGAGGCCGAAGTAGGAGGATCACTGTGAGTTTGAGGCCAACCTGGGATTACATAGTGAATTCCAGGTCAGTCTGGGCTAGAGCAAGGCCCTACCTCAAAAAACAAAAACAAGGGCTGGAAAGATGGCTTAGCGGTTAAGGCATTTGCCTGCAAAGCCAAAGGATCCCGGTTTGATGCTCCAGGACCCATGTAAGCCAGATGCAAAAGGGGGCACATGTGTCTGGAGTTCGTTTGCAGTGGCTGGAGGCCCTGGCATGCCCATTCTCAATCTCTCTCTCTCTCTGTGCCTCTTTCTCTCAAATAAAGAAATAAAAATTTAAAAAAATAGAAAAAAGAAAAAAAAAAAGAAATTAATATGGGAGGAGCTGGAGAGATGGCTCAGCAGTTAAGGGGCTTGCCTGCAAAACCTAAGGACCTGGGTTCGATTCCCCAGTATCCACGTAAAGCCAGATGGACAAGGTGTCACATACGTCTGGAGTTTGTTTGCAGTGGCTAGAGGCCCTGGTTTGCACATTCTCTCTCATAAATAAATAAATAAGAAATTAACATGGGAAACTGTATTGATGGGATGAGGGTCTATATGGGGCTATATTCTCACTTGTTCTATAAACCTAAAACTTTTCCCCAAAATAAGGATTATTATAAAAATATCTTAATCTCCCAGACCTCATTTTCCCTATCTATAAAGAGAAGAATTGAACTGGGTCTCGGAATTAAAACCTGCCCTTGGGCTGGAGAGATGGCTTAGCAGTTAAGTGCTTGCCTATGAAGCCTAAAGACCCCAGTTCGAGGCTTGATTCCCCAGGACCCACGTTAGCCAGATACACAAGGGGGCACACACGTCAGGAGTTCGTTTGCAGTGGCTGGAGGCCCTGATGCACCCATTCTCTCTCTCTCTCTTTCTCCCTCTCTCTATCTGCCTCTTTCTCTGTATGTCGCTCTCAAATAAATAAATAAAAAATAAACAAAAAATTTAAAAAAAAACCTGCCCTTATACATCCACTATAATCCAGGGTGGCTTATTACTTGCTATGTAGCCCAAGCTGGCCTTAAACTACTGGTGATCCTTTTGCTTCAGTCTCCTGAGTGCTAAAATTACAGGCATGGACTGCCATGCCTGGTAAACTTTTTTTTTTTTTTTCTCGAGGTAGAGTATCACTCCAGCCCAGGTTGATCTGGAATTCACTATGTAGTCTCAGGGTGGCCTCGAACTCACAGTGATCCTCCTACCTCTGTCTCCTGAGTGCTGGGATTAAAGGTGTGCGCCACCACACCTGGCTTAACTTTAAAAAAAAAACACAACATTTTATTTATTTATTTATTTATGAGGGAGAAAGAAAGAGGGAAAGAGACAGAAAGAGAAAGGGAGAGAGAGAATGAATGATGGGCACGCCAGGGCCTCTAGACACTGCAAATGAACTCCAGATGCATGTACTACCTTGTGAATCTGGTTTACATGGGTACTGGAGAATCAAACTCTGGTCCTTGGGCTTTGCAGGCAAGCACCTTAACTTCTGAGTCATCTCTCCAGTTCAACTTTTTTTTTTTTGGTTTTCCGAGGTAGGATCTTGTTCCAGTTCAGGTTGACATGGAATTCACTATGTCGTCTCAGGGAGGCCTCGAACTCATGTCAGTCCTCCTACCTCTGCCTCCCAAGTGCTTGCTGGGATTAAAAGGCATGTACCACCATGCCTGGCCCTCACCTTTTTTTTTTTTTTTTTTTGAGGTAGGGTCTCACTCTAGCCCAGGCTGGCCTGGAATTCACTATGTAGTCTCAGGGTAGCCTCAAACTCATGGTGACGCTCCTACCTTGGCCTCCTGAGTGATGGGATTAAAGGCGTATACCACCATGCCCAGCTCAGCTTTTTTTTTTAATTTTTTTATTTACTTTTATTTATTTATTTGAGAGCAACAAACAGAGAGAGAAAGAGGCAGATAGAGAGAGAGAGAATGGGCGCGCCAGGGCCTCCAGCCACTGCAAACGAACTCCAGACGCATGCGCCCCATGTGCATCTGGCTAACGTGGGTCCTGGGGAATTGAGCCTCGAACCAGGGTCCTTAGGCTACACAGGCAAGCACTTAACCACTAAGCAATTTCTCCAGGCCTTTTTTTTTTTTTTTTTTAGTGATGGAGATCAAATCCAGATCATGGTGTATGGTCAAGTGCTTGACCACTGAGCAACATTCCCAACTGAGATCAATGTGTTTTTTTTTCAATTTTTCTGGTTTATTTTTATTTATTTATTTGAGAGCGACAAACAGAGAGAGAAAGAGGCAGAGAGAGAGAGAGAGAGAATGAGCACATCAAGGCCTACAGCCACTGCAGATGAACTCTAGATGCATGCACCACCTTATGCATCTGGCTTATGTGGGTCCTGGATAGTCAAAAAGCCTCGAACCAGGGTCTTTAGGCTTCACAGGCAAGCCCGTAACCACTAAGCAATCTCTCCAGCCCCAATGATTTTTTGTAAGTTTTACACAAATTTATTGTGTCCAAATAGTTATGTATATGAAACAATGTACTATTTACCTCTCCATAAACACAAACACTGGAAATGTATTACAATGCTACTAAAAAAGCAAGGCATTGAAATTTATACACAGAATTACACAATTGGGTACAAATATACAGACAATTACAATTTGCTCTCTACCAAGACACATCCCACTCAAAAAATATATAATTGGAAAATGAAGGCCAGATTTAATCATGATCTGCAAAATTTTTAAAATTTGTTTAATGCATATTCAAATATGCTCAATACATTCTGTATAAAATAGTGCAAAAGGATAGTTGTGTCCCCATCATGATTAGATAACCCATGCATATTAGATACCTCTTTGGTGTTGTGACTATTAAACAAGTTATTAACTGTAAATTTTGTTGAAGCACATTAAACTGAATATAAAGACATGCTTAAGATAAAATTCATTTCCTCTCAAAAGCACTCAACAGTCAAAGGGGAAAGTGGGGGAAGGGAGGGTATTACCATGGATTTATAATCATGGAAGATGTTAATAAAAATTGAGAAAAAAAATAAATAATAAAAAAGAAGTGTAAAAAAAGTACTCAACATGATTGTATTTTTTATCACATATACAAGATGAAATTAAAGATGCTTTCCAGTAAAACACTTGCCAGTTACAGAAAGACACAATCAAGTAACTTAAAACATGAAACTATTACTTATATTTTATGGGCTGTAACAAAAGAATTAATTTGGCACAGTAAAATTAAGATAGAGGGGCTGGAGAGATAGCTTAGCTGTTAAGCGCTTGCCTATGAAGCCTAAGGACTCCGATTTGAGGCTTGATTCCCCAGTACCCACGTTAGCCAGATGCACAAGGGGGTGCACACGTCTGAAGTTCGTTTGCAGTGGCTGGAGGCCCTGGCGTGCCCATTCTCTCTCTCTCTCTCTCTCTCTCTCTGCCCCTTTCCCTCTCTCAAACAAATTAATAAAAATAAAATATTAAAAAAATTAAGATAGAATGTTTTCAGGATTATAGTAACAAACCGGGTGTGGCGGTGCATGCCTTTAATCCCAGCACTCGGGAGGCAGAGGTACGAGGATTGCCATGAGTTCGGGGCCACCCTGAGACTACAGAGTGAATTCCAGGTCAGCCTGGGCTAGAGAGAGACCCTACCTCAAAAAACAACAACAAAGAGATTATGGTAACATTTAAGGAGTCATGTCTTATAGGAAAACAAATCTTAGCTATATATATATATATATATATATATATGTATATATATATATATATGGCAGGAATTAATAAATTTTAAGTGAATCAAATTCTGAATGCAATGTTTTTTTAAAAAATATTTTGTATTTATTTAGTTAGTTACTAGCAGAGAGAGAGAGAGAGAATATGGATGCACCAGGGCCTCTAGCCACTTCAAATGAACTCCAGATGCATCCACCACCATGTGCATTTAGCTTATATGGGATGGGTACTGGGGAATTGAACCTGGGTGCTTAGGCTTCACAGGCAAGCACCTTAACCACTAAGCCATCTCTCCAGCCTGATTAATGGTTTTTTAAAAATCCATTTGCATTTCTGAAATTGTTCCCCTCTTTATACTTCTACCTTCCTGGCACGTGGCTTTCAATGATTGCATTATAGATCAGCTGAACTGGTATCATATGGCTGTGGATGTTCTGGTAAAGATTGCCTAACACCAAAGATTCAAAAAAAGTTTCCTTTATGGGAGTCTTTTTTTTTTTTTTTTTAAGGGAGAAAGGGCTTATTCTGGTTCATGGTGAAGGCGGCAACCAGCTCTCAGCTGCGGTGGCTAGAACCCAAGGCTGCTTGCTCACATCCTGATGGATCCGGGAGCACAGAAAAGAGAATTGTCTACAGTAAGTGAGCTTTTTCCTTTGATTCATTCCAGGGACTCAGCCAGTGGGATGGTGCCACACATGATCAGTGTGGGTCTTCCCACCTCAGTTAAACTTCTCTGGAAACATCCCTTCTTTTCTTCTTCCTTCCTTCCTTCCTTCCTTTCTTTCGTTCTCTTTCTTTCTTGCTTTCTTCCTTTCTTCCTTTCTCCCTTCCTTCCTTCATTCCTTCCTCCCTCCCTCCCTCCCCCCTCCTTTCTTTCTTTTCTTTTTTTTCGAGGTAGGGTCTTGCTCTAGTCCAGGCTGACCTGGAATTCACTATTTAGTCTCAGGGTGGCCTCAAACTCAAGGCAATCCTCCTACCTCTGCCTCCTGAGTGCTGGGATTAAAGGCATGTGCCACCATGCCCCAGCCTTTATTTATTTAGTTTTAAACAGGGTCTCACCTGGGCTAGAGCAAGACCCTACCTCAAAAAAGCAAAAGAAAAAAGTTTAAAGCAGGGTCTCATTCTAGTTCAGGCTTACCTCTCTCTGTAGCCCTAGGCTGGCCTCAAACTCACAATGATCCTCCTACCTCAACTTCCAGAGAGCTGGTATTAAAGGCATACGCCACCATACCCAACTTCCAGAAACATCCTTTATAAAGTCTTTCATTTTTTTTTCTTTGATGCAGGGTCTTTCTAGCTGAGGCTGACCTGGAATTCAGTCTGTAGTGCCCTCTGGCCTCTTACTTTAGCCTCTTGAGTGCTGGGATTATAGACATAAGATACCACCCAGCTATGAAATCCTTTTTGGTGACTTTTAAAGTAAAACTTTGGGAAGAAACTTATTTCTTATGCCTATCAAATAGCTTTTGTTCATGTTAGTTTGAATAATTTTGTGTATTCATCCAAAATTTTGACTTCAATGATCTAGAAAATGATTGTTCAAGTTAAGTAAATATTCTACTCTTGAGGAGTAATCTTCATTATAACTAGTGCAATCCTTCATTATCCATGTCTTACAGACAAATATATGAATACTTCATTCTTAAATGAACATAAAGATTTATGTCCTGTTTTTAGCTTTTCATAAATTGGAACATTTGGGAGAGAAAAGTCATCAATGGTGTTAAACAGCAGTGGACTCTATAAGCCTTATAGCTGGTCAGCTAGGCCAAATAGGTCAACTGATTCAGTAATGGCATGTCTTTTATGAGAGAAATCAACTGCTGTCTGATTAGACTAGAGGACTGTTTCATGGGAGGGAATGCATGCCTGGTATTGAAAACCTAGTCAAAAACCTATGGCTCGGGAAGTCATAAGTTCTAAGGGAGGAATGACTTCTGTTGTCTGGCATAAATAGATATGCCCACCAGACTGTCCTCTAGGCACTTATGTTTATACCCATATATTAATGCTACTCTCACTTTTTTGGTTAGAGAAACTTTTCTTTTCAGATGGCAGTGACCACTCAGGTGATCAAAACTCACCATAGTACTGAGAAGTGATTATGGAGTACTCAACACTAAGTGAGATGTCTTTATCACACCATCCAAGGCTCAGGGACCATTGCAGAAGCGGTGGCCAAAAGAATGTAAATGCTAAAGGAAGGGGAAGAGTGCTTACAATGCTGTCATCCAGAAACAAAGTGGGATTGATATTCATGATCTCACAATGGCTGAGCCGTCTCTTCAACCCCTAAAACTCTATTTTTGCTTCCTTGCTAAAACAGCTTTTAAATTATTAAATAGAAATTTTGTTTATTTATTTATTTATTTGAGAGTGATAGACAGAGTGAGAAAGGCAGAGAGAGAGAGAGAGAGAGAGAGAGAATAGGCGCACCAGGGCCTCCAGCCACTGCAGACGAACTCCAGATGCATGCGCCTCCTTGTGCATCTGGCTAACGTGGGTCCTGGGGAATCGAGCCTCGAACCGGGGTCCTTAGGCTTCACAGGCAAATGCTTAACCGCTAAGCCATCTCTCCAGCCCTTAAGTAGAAAGTTTGTATGGACACATCATGTGTTGTTGCCATCATTTCCCTCCTCTCTGCCCTCACTCCACTGAAGGCTCTCCTCAGTGGGATTTCTGGTATTCACCATGGAGTTGTATGTTATGAGTTGTGAGAGCAGCAGTCAGTCATTGAGAAGGGGAGAATGCCTCTGCATGTTCACTCCTACCACATGGCTCTTACAGTCTTCTTTTCTACCCCCTCTTCCTCAAAATTCCCTGAGCCATGGTGGGCATGTTTTAAGTCTACTTTAGTGCTGAGCTCTCAGCAGCTTCTGGATTTCTGTTTTGCTACATCTCAGTATCCTCAGTGTCTGTCTCCATCACCCAGGTGCAGGTTGTCAGGCTTACCATGGAAGCAGCACTCTTGCTCATCTTGCCAGTTCCTCTGTGGTTAATCCTATTTTTAAAAAATTTTTTGTTTGTTTTTTATTTTTATTTATTTATTTATTTTAAGTTTTATTCATTTATTTACTTGAGAGAGTCAGAGAGAGAGAGAGAGTGAGACAGACAGACAGACAGACAGAGAGAATGGGCATGCCAGGGCCTCCAGCCACTACAAACAAACTCCTTGTGCATCTGGCTAACATACGTCCTGGGGAATTGAACCTGGGTCCTTTGGCTTTGCAGGCAAACATCTTAATTGCTAAGCCATTCCTTCAGCCCTATTTTTATTTATTTGAGCACGACAGACACACACACACACAGAGAGAGAGAGAGAGAGAGAGAGAAAGAAACAGATAGATAGAGAGAGAATGGGTGCACCAGGGCCTCCAGCCACTGCAAATGAACTCCAGATGCATGTGCCACCTTATACATCTGGCTTATGTGGGTCCTGGGGAATCAAGCCTCAAACTGGGGTCCTTAGGCATCACAGGGAAGCACTTAACCGGTAAACCATCTTTCCAGCCCGGTTAACGCTATTTTTAAAGAAAGCTACACATGGTGGTAAACCTAGCAGACAAGAGGCTGAGACAGGAAAATCATGAGTTTGAGGCCAGCCTAGGTTACATAAAAAGTTCTTGGCCAGCCTAAACTACATAGTAAGACTCTGTCTCTGCCAAACATCAGAAAAAGATTTATAGGGCCTGGAGAGATAGCTCAATCAGTAAAATTATTACCTCACAAGCATGAGGACCTGAGTTCAATCCTAGTACCCACATAAAATTTCAGGTGTGGTGGTGTACATCTATAATCCCAGCACTGAGAAGGCAGGTATGGGCAGATCTCTGAAGCGAGCTGGCCATCTACTATAGCCTAATGGATGAGCTCCAAGCCAACAGCATACCTTGTCTCACAAACAGCTGGATGATGCCCAAGGTTGTCCTCTGGTCTCCACATGCCTGCACACATGTGGGTAACCCCGGTTGTAGTCAGGTTCACATTGCTGCCAGAAATCACCTGACCAAAAGCAGCTTTTGGTAAAACAGGTTTATTTTGGCTCATAGACCCAAGAGGAAGCTCCATGATGGCAGGGGAAAACAATGGCATGAACAGAGGGTGGACATCACCTCCTTACCAACATCAAGTGGACAACAGGAACAAGAGAGTGTGCCACACACTGGCAAGGGGAAACTGGCTATAATACCCATAAGCCCTCCCCCAACAATACACTCCCTCCATCAGCTGGGAACCTAGCATTCAGAACACCTAAGTTTATGGGGGACACCTGAATCAAACCACCACATTCTGGCCCTGGTCCCCATAAACTGATAACCATACATGACATAAAATACAATATATTCAGTCCAACTTTAAAAGTCCCCATAGTTTTTATCAATTCCAGTGATGTTCAAACATTCCCATAGTCCAAGATTTTTTTTTTTTTCTTTTTGGTTTTCGAGGTAGGTTCTCACTCTAGCTCAGGCTGACCTGGAATTTACTAGGTAGTCTCAGGGTGGTCTTGAACTCATGGTGATCCTCCTACCTCTGCCTGCTGAGTGCTGGGATTAAAGGCGTGCACCACCACGCTGGGCAAAGGAACACCAAGATCTTTTAACTGAGCCATAATACCCAAAACATCCCCAAAAGCCCATAATGGCACAGAATAAACAATCATACTGCAAAAGATGGCATTGGGAATAGCAAAGAAATATTCAACCAATACAAGATTTAAACAGGGCAAACATCAAACTCTGTAGCTTCAAGTCCAACAAGTCTAGTCAGTGACAAATCTCCAAGTCCGATAATTCTAACCAGCAATAAGTCTCTGGAGTTCCAATTCTGCCCCACCAGCTAGGCTACTCAAAGTCCTGGAAAATGTCATCAGAGCTGAGAGCTTTCCTTAGCAGCCATCTTGTGGTCCCAGCATCTCCACTGGGTCTCCACTGTAAGTCACGGTTCATTCTCATGGCCCCATTGGGTCTTCATGCAGGCATCCAGCAAACCTGTTTCATAATGCCCATAGCCTGTTTCCAAAACACAAGACCTTGTTGCAAGTTCAATGACTCTCTTTTCTGCATTTCTTATGCCAGTATAATACCAGGTGGGGTGCCAATTTGTAAATCCAGGGGGTGGATAAAGCAAACTTTGAAAAACAGGACACTCCTTCAGCATTCAGGTCCCTTCAAAAAATTGCATTCTTCCTTTTGTCCCAGTGCAGGTCAGCTTGCCAAATCTCTATGGTTATAATCTCTTAATTGCAGCTGAATGGGCAGCAATTTTGGCCCAAAGATTTCATTTTTTTCTGTGCCATATCCCTCTGCTCACACGAGTCCATTTCTATGTAGTGCAACTCTGAACAATTTCTCAGGACATGGGCATAACAGCAAGCCTCTTTTACAAACTGTTTGTAGCCCAATCCAGGCAAAGCTCTTTGTCACCCTCATAAGCCAAACCTCACAGTCCATAGTTCTTACTGCATTCAAGTCTTTCAACTCTGACCAGAATAATCCATCAAGCTGTACTTACAGCACTACAAGGCGTCTCTTAGGCCGAGGTTTCAAATCCTTCCACATTCCTCCTGAAGAGACGCTCCAAAAGGCCAAAGCCACACAGTCAGTTTTCAAGGAGGAATGACACCACTCTCGGTACCAACTCTACTGTTGCAGTCAGGTTCGCATTGCTGGCAGAAATCACCCAACCTAAAGCAGTTTGTGGGAAAAAGGGTTATTTTGGCTTACAGGCTCGAGGGGGAAGCTCCATAATGGCAGGGAAAACGATAGCATGAGCAGAGGGTGGACATCACCCCCTGGTCAACATAAGGTGGACAATAGGAACAGGAGAGTGTGCCAAACACTGGCAAGGGGAAACTGACTATAACACCCATAAGCCCGCCCCCAAACATACACTGCCTCCAGAAGGTGCTAATTCCCAAATCTCCATCAGCTGGGAACCTAGCATTCAGAACACCTAAGTTTGTGGGAGACACCTGAATCAAACCACTACACTCCCCAACAAATACCCATACACATATGCATACCATACAAAGACAAAAGATTATATAAAAATATTAAGTAAATTGGTCACATGGACCTT
Organism: Dipus sagitta; assembly: GCA_036346955.1. Lineage (NCBI taxonomy): Eukaryota > Metazoa > Chordata > Mammalia > Rodentia > Dipodidae > Dipus > Dipus sagitta. The sequence continues at coordinate 1,495,259 of CM070776.1, forward strand.
GTTGCATTGTTTTGATATGAAATGAAGACAACTGAGGAGTGTCATGGCCATGTCAACTCTGCCATGCTAACTTCACATGGCTGAGGAGAGGTACAACATTTATATAAGTGGCCATGTCCAAAGTTTCCTTAGAGAAATGCGGAAATGTCTTTGTGTTTTGGCAGTGCTGAGGATTTATCTCAGGGCCTTGCTCATGCTCAGCCTCTGACAGTCATAAGTATTTGCTGATAATGTCTACTGAGTAAAACTGAGTCAAGAAAGGAGTGTAAGAGAATGAGATTAAAAACCATAAGCAGGGCTGGAGAGATGGCTTAGTGGTTAAGGCGCTTGCTTGCAAAGCCTAAGGACCCAGGTTTGATTCCCTAGATCCTAAATAAGCCAGATGCACATGGTGACACATACGTCTGGAGTTTGTTTGCACTGGCTGGTGTACTCATTCTCCCCCTGCCTCCTCCCCCTCTCTCTCTCCCTCGCTCTCCCTCTTTCTCTCTCATAAATAAATAAATAAATAAAAATTTTAAAAGAAAGTAAGAAACAACCTTGGGCCAGGTGTGGTGGTGCACGTCTTTAATCCCAGCACTTGGGAGGCAGAGGTAGGGGAATCAACATTAGTTTGAGGCCATCCTGAGACTACATAGTGAAGTCCAGGTCAGCCTGGGCTAGAGCGAGACCCTGCCTCAAAAAAAAAAAAAAATCTGGGCTGGAGAGATGGTTTAGTGGTTAAGTGCTTTCCTGTGAAGCCTAAGGACCCAGGTTCGAGGCTCCATTCCCCAGGACCCACGTTAGCCAGATGCACAAGGGGGCGCACGTGTCTGGAGTTCATTTGCTGGGGCTGGAGGCCCTGGCGCGCCCATTCTCTCTCTCTCTCTATCTGCCTCTTTCTCTCTCTCTCTGTCACACTCAAATAAATAAAAATTAAAATAAACAAAAAATTAAAAAAAATCAGCAATCACTTTAAAGCATACCTAAGGTTTAAATGAGAAATTTCTAAAACCATTATGGTTCTTTTTTGCATGCATATATGTATGTGGTAAGCATGAGTGTATTTATCTATGTTCACATGTGTGTGAGTCTATGTGTGTGAGTGTGTGTGCATGTATGTGGAGGCCAGGAGTTGATGTATGTAACTTTGGGACAGGGTATCTTGCTGAACGTCAAACTCATGGATTCATTTAGAGTAGCTAGCCAGTGAGTTCCAGGTGTCCTCTGTCTCTGCCTCATCAGCAGTGGGTTATAGGTGCGCACCACCACACCCAGCATTTTACATAGGTTCTGGACTTGGTCCTCTTACTTGTGCAGCACGACCTTTACCCACCTTTTGTTTGAGACAGGATCTCTTTTTAAAAAAAAAAAACAAAACAATTTTATTTATTTATTTGAGACAGAGGGATAGAAATAGGCAGGGAGAAATAGAGAGAGAGAGAAAGAGAGAGAGAGAGAGAGAGAGGATGGGTGCACCAGGGCCTTCAGCCACTGCAAACAAACTCCAGATGTGTTTGCCCCTTTGTGCATCTAACTTACGTGGGTCCTGGGGAATTGAACCAGGGTCCTTTGGCTTTGCAGGCAAGTGCCTTAACTGCTAAGCCATATCTCCAGCCCCCAGGATCTCTCTCTTTTTTAAAAATATTTATTTATTTGAGAGAGGGATGAAGAGAGAGAGAAAGAATAGGCACACAAGGGCCTCCAGCCACTGCAAATGAACTCCAGATGCATGCGCCACCTTGTACATCTGGCTTACGTGGGTCCTGGGGAATTGAACCTGGGTGCTTAGGCTTCGGAGACACACCTTAACTGCTGAGCCGTCTCTCCAGCCCTTGAGACAGGGTCTCTTGTTGAAAGCACTGGCATGACAGGCACAATTTTACCTGGTTGCGGGGGATTTGAACTCAGACCTTCATGCTTGTGTGATAAACATTGTACCAACTGAGCTAACTACCCAGTCCTGAGTTTTTCCATGTGTGTGCATGTTCATGTGTATGAGTAAAGGTGTGCATGTGCCACATTGTGCATATGGAGGTCAGGGGACAACTTCAAGTGTTGGGCCTCACCTTCCACCTCGTTTGAGACAGGGTCTTTTGTTGTTCTCTGCTGTGTTCACCAGGAGAGCTGGCCCATGAGCTGGCAAGACATTCTCCTATCTCGGCCTCACTTTTTGCTGTAGGTGGCTGGGATTATAGCCATCTGCCACAATATCTGGCTTTTACATGGGTTCTATGGAGCTAAACTCAGGTATTCATGCTTGTGTGATGAATGCTTTATACACCGAGCCATCTCCCCAGCCCTCCCAGTTCTGATTCTTATTGAATTCCCAAGGAATCAGGGCAGTTTGAATTGATAAAGACCTGACCTTAAATTTACACTAAATATTATTTAATATGCTATAAGAATTAGTGGGATTTTTTTCAGGGGACTGACTATTTAATAGTAGGTAATTTTGTCCTATATGTGTGTATTTATTAAAAAAATTTTTGCATGTGTATGTGTATTTGATGTGCAAGCATGTGTATGGGCACTCTGTGTATAACCGTGTGTGTGTGTGTGTATGTGCAGATCAATGTCATATGTCTCCCCGTATCAATCTCCATCTTATTAATTTTTTATTTATTTTTATTTGAGACAGAGAGAGAGGGAGAGAGAAAGAGAGAGGAGAGAGAGAATGAGTATACCAGGGTCTCTACCCACTGCAAACGAACTCCAAACACATGTGCCACCTTGTGAATCTGGCTTATGTGGGACCTGGAGAATTGGACCTGGGTCCTTAGGCTTTACAGTCATTCAACTTAACTGCTAAGCCATCTCTCCAGCCCTCCATCTTCTTTATTCAGACATGGTCTCAGGCTGAATCCAGTCTAGCTAGCCAACTTGTCCCAGGGATCTGCCTGTCTCTACCCACCTTTATGTGGGTTCTGGGGTTATGAAGTCAGGTCCTCACACTTTACCAGCTGAATCATCTCCCCAGGGTTTTTTTTTTTTTTTTTTTGAGGTACGGTCTCACTCTAGCCCAGGCTGACCTGGAATTCACTGTGTAGTCTCAGGGTGGCCTCTAACTCACAGTGATCCTCCTACCTCTGCCTCCCAAGTGCTGGGATTAAAGACATGTGCCACCACAACTGGCTACGCCCTGATAGTTTTTTTTAAATTTATTCATTCATTTATTTGAGAGAGGCAGAAAGAGGGAGAAAGAGAGAGCGAGCGAGAAAGAATGGGTACACTAAGGCCTCCAGCCACTGCAAACAAACTGCAGACACATGAGCCACCTTGTGCATCTGGCTTAAGTGGGTACTGGGGAATCAATTTTGGGTCCTTAGGCTTTGCAGGCAAGTGCCTTAACTGCTAAGCCATCTCTCCAGCCTTAGTTTCCTTCTTGAGGCAAGCCCAAGAGACTGGCCTTTTTATGTGAGAGAGTGAGCGTGAGAGAGAGAGAGCATGGGCGTACTAGGTCCTCTAGCCACTGCAATTGAACTCCAGACACATGTGTCCCCTTGTGCACATGTGTTACCTTGCATGCTTGTGTCTCCTTGTGCATCTGGCTTATGTGGGACCTGGAGATTTGAACATGAGTCCTTAGGCTTTGCAGGCAAGTGCCTTAACCGCTAAGCCATCTTTCCAGGCCCCCTAGTTTTTTTTGTTTTTTGTTTTTTTTTTTTTTTGGTTTAATGAGGCAGGGTCTCACTCTAGCCCAGGCTGACCTGGACTTTACTATGTAGTCTCAGAGTGGCCTCAAACTCATGGCAATCCTGCTACCTCTGCCTCCTGAGTGCTGGGATTAAAGGCATGTGCCACCACATCTGGCTTCCTAGTTTTGTCTTTGAGACAGGGTCTTGCGGTAGTCCCAGTTGACCTGAAACTCACAATGTAGCCTAGGCTGGCCTCAAACTCACAGTGATATTCCTTCCTTAGCTTCCCAAGTGTTAGGATTACAGGCATGAGCCACCACCTCCGGCTTGCTTATGTTATATTAATTATTCTATTTTAAGCACGAAAGAAGAGACCCATCCACTTTGTCTCATTATAGAAAGGAATGTTAAATATATATTTAGATTGCTTACAGCACTGGTTTTTAAGTCTTTCTTGGCTGCAACCCTCCAGCAACACATTCAAACATACAACATGCAGTCATTCCTTTCCTTCCTTCCCCCTTCCCTCCCTTCCTTCCTCCCTCCCTTCCTTCCTCCTTTATCTCTTTGTAATTGAAATAAATTTCTCACAAAGTAGCATTTCTCAATATCTATAAAGTACTCTGATCTGATCTATTTTATTTCAATTAAAAATGCTAGTCATGGGCTGGAGAGATGGCTTAGCAGTTAAGGTGCTTGCTTGTGAAGCCTAAGGGCCAATGTTTGACTCTCCTACGTAAGCCAGACACACAAGGTGACACGAGTGTGCAAGGTTGCACATGCACGTGTCTGGAGTTTGATTTCAGTGACTGGAGTCCCTGGTGTGCCAATTCTCTCTCTTTCTCACTTGCTCGCTCTCTCTCATAAAAAATGCTAGTGATGGGGCTAGAGAGATTTCTCAGTGGTTAAAGCCCTTGCCTGCAAAGCCTAATGACCCAGGTTAGATTCCCTGGTGCCCACATAAAGCCAGGTGCACAAAGTGGCACATGCATCTGGAGTTTATTAGCATCAGCTAGAGATGTCTTGGAGTACCCATTCTCTCCTCTCTCTCTCTGCTTGAAAATAAATAAGACATTTTTTAAAAATACTAGTCATGAGCTGGACATAGTGGTGAATTCCTGGAATATCATCACTTGGGAGGTGGGAACACAAGGATCAGGGGTTCAAGGCCAGTCTTCACTATATAGCATGTTCAAGGCCAGCTTGGGCTACATTATACCCTACCTTAAAATAGCACAGAAAAAGCTAGTCATGTAGCAGATAGACCAAATTATCACATATAATCAATAATGTACACGAAAGGAGACTTTTCCACTTCATATGTGCATAAACATCAAATTTAAACTGACATATCATAGACCATTTCTGGGTGTAAGATTGAGAAAGAAAAATTTATCTTCCAGGGATGGAGAGATGACTTAGTGGTTACGTGCTTGCCTGTGAAGCCTAAGGACCCCGGTTCGAGGCTCAATTCCCCAGGACCCACATTAGCCAGATGCACAAGGGGGCAGATGCATCTGGAGTTCATTTGCAGTGGCTGGAGGCCCTGGCGTGCCCATTCTCTCTCTTTCTCTCTATCTGCCTTTTTCTCTCTGTCTGTCACTCTCAAATAAATAAACATTTTTTAAAATTTATCTTCCAAACTTTTTTTTCTGAGATAGGCTCTCATGTATTTCAGGCTGGCCTTGAACTTGCCATGTAGCTGAGGATGACTTTGAACTTCAGATCTTCCTGGCTCCAATCTCCCAAATGCTAAGATTAGAGGTGTGCACCATCAGTCCTTGTTTATGTGGTGCTAGGAATTGAATTCAGAGCTTCATGCAGCACCCTTCCAAACTGCTTGAAAAGATAATTTTCATGCATGTCACTGCTAAATTTAAATTTTATTTTCCTCCTTCTCACATGTATAATTTTTATCATAAAACTGACATGATGTAGCTATTTACCTTAAGGAGTTGATGTCATACTTTCTAAAAGTCATGTTTTATAAAAATAGTAAAAGTTGACATAACAGGAATGTTTGATTATAGGGTATCAGTTGCTTAAGTTGTACATTATTCATGGGATGTACTACACAGCCATTAAGAATAATTATGTGGGCTGGAGAGATGGCTTAGTGGTTAAGGCACTTGCCTGGGAAGCCTAAGGACCCAGGTTCGATTCCCCAGCACCCACATAATCCTGATGCACAAGGGGGAACATGTGTCTAGAATTCATTTGCACTGGCTGGAGGCCCTGACATGCCTATTCCCTCACTCTTCTCTCTCTCTCTCTCTCTCTGTCTCTCTTTCAAATAAATTTTTAAAAAGAATGATTATGTAAGGTGCATAACTCAGTGGTTCTCAACTAGAGGCATTTTTGTCTATTGGGGGATACTTGGCAATATTTGGTGACATTTTTGGTTGTCCTAACCAGGGGAGGAAGGACAACTGGTATCCAGTGGTAGCCAAAGATACTGTTAAACATCCTTCAGCATTCAAGACAGCCCTGGCAACAAACAGTAACCCCCAAATATCAAGAAGGCTCAGCTGACAAATCCTAGGCTGACTACCTGGCTATATGTATGTGGAAGTCCCACTCATTCTGCATGCCTATAAAGAATCTTCTTCTTTTCTTGGTGTGTGTGTGTGTGTGTGTTTGTGTGTTCTGGTGTGCAGATGTGCCTGTCCACACACATGTGGAGGCCAGAGGAAGATATGAGCTCTCCCCCTTTGTTGCTCGTCTGCCTTATTTTCATGTGACAGAGTCTCTCACTGAACCTGGAGCTTAGGGCGATTTCAGTTAGCCTGGCTGACCAGTGACCACCCCCCTCAGCTCTGGAGTCACAGGCATGGCCATGTGTGGGTGCTTGCTTGAGTCCTGGAGATTGAACTCACATCCTCGTGCTTGTGCAGCAAGTGCCCTTGACCACTGAACCATCTCCCCAGCCCTTCTTTGTTTGAGAGACAGTCTCAGTTTGTGGCCCAGACTAGCCTTGAAGTTGTGATTGTCTTCGTTTACTCTCCTGGCCACTGAGATTGTCCTACACCACCATAATTTTTTTTTTGTTTTGTATTTATATTAACAATGTAGTTTCTCTTCCTACACTGAAAGCTTTTCTTCTCCTCTCCACTCCCCTGTCCTTCCCTGTCCTCCTTTTCCCCTCCTATCTTTCTTCCCTGTCTGACAGTTTCTCATGTAACACAGATTGGCCTTCAACTCCCTATGTAGCTGAGGATGACCTTGAGCTGAGACTACAGGCTTGTGCCAAGACATCTGGAAATTTTAATTTAATTTATGTTTTGGTGTTCTCGAGTGTAGCCAGGCTGGCATCGAACTTACAGCAGTCCTCCTGCCTTAGCTTCATTTGTTCATTTTGTGTGTGTGTTTGTGTGTGCGCGTGCACGCGTGTGTGTGTTAGAGCCTCACTCTAGCCCAGGCTCACTTGGCTGGCCTCAAACTATTAGTGGCTCTCCTACCTCAGCCTCCTGTGTGGTGGGATTAAAGACATGCACCACAGCACCTGGCCTTATTTGTTTTTAAGTCAAGGTCTCACTAAGTTGCCAAGGCTGGCCTTTAAATCATTCTGTAGCCCAGACAAGCTTTGAACTTGCTATGTGTGATGCTGATGCCAGAATCTAGAGGCTTGCACATACTAGGCAAATGTTCCACTACAGAGCTATATCAGCCCTAACTCTTATTTGCTTGAGACGGGTCTGATGTAGCTCAAGATAGCCTGGAATTGCCAAGGTAGCCCAGGATAGCTTCAAACTCTTAAGAATCCTGGCTCAGCCACCCAAGCACTGGGATTACAAACATATTCCACCATGTCCAGTTAAAAGATTTTTAAAAATTATTTTTATTTATTTATTTGAGAGCGACAGACAGAGAGAGAAAGAGGGAGACAGAGAGAGAGAATGGCCGCGCCAGGGCCTCCAGCCACTGCAAACAAACTCCAGACGTGTACGCCCCCTTGTGCATCTGGCTAACGTGGGTCCTGGGAAATGGAACCTTGAACCGGGGTCCTCAGGCTTCATAGGCAAGGGCTTAACCGATAAGCCATCCAGCCATTTTTTGATTTTTTGAGGTAGGGTTTCACTGTAGCCCAGGCTAACCTGGAATTCACTCTGTAGTCTCAAGGTGGCCTTGAACTCATGGTGATCCTCCTACCTCTGCCTCCTGAGTGCTGGGATTAAAGGTGTGTGCCACCACACCCTGGAAGTTAAAAGCTTTTATGGGCTGGAGAGATGGCTCAGTATAAAGCAATTGCCTGCAAAGCCTAACGACCTGGGTTTGATTCCCCAGTACCCGCGTACAGCCAGATGCATAGGGGTTCACATGTGAGGAGGCCAGAGGAAGATATAAGCTCTCCCCCTTTATTGCTCGTCTGCCTCATTTTCTTGAGACCGAATTTCTCACAGAGCCTGGAGCTTATGGCGTTTTCAGTTACACGGCCTGCATCTTGAGTTCGTTTGCAGTGGCTGGAGGCTTGGCATGCCCATTCTCTCTGTCTCTTTCTCTCTCTCTCTTTCCACTTGAAACAAAGTTCTTCATTACAGCTGAGATATGTACATGATTAATCTTGATATCCCCACAATGAGACCATCCTGTGTCCTATAATTAATTGATAAATACTTAAATAATTACATAAGAAAAATGATAAATTCTGTAATTATTGAAATGGAAAGCTGTTCATAATATGTTTAGCTAAAAAAAGTTAGTTATAAAACAGTATGTAGCTGGGTGTGGTGGCGCATACCTTTAATCCCAGCACTTGGGAAGCAGAGGTAGGATTACTATGAGTTGGAGGCCAGCCTGAGACTACATAGTGAATTCCAGGTCAGCCTGAGCTAGAGCGAGACCCTACCTCAAAAAACTAATAAATTAAGTAAGTAAGTAAAAAACAAAACAAAACAAAACAACAGTATGAGTATCCAGGCATGGTGGCACAAGTCAGTATGTTATCTCAGCACTCACAAGGCTGACACAGAAGTACTGCAAGTTCCAAGCCAATGTGGGTCACCTCAAAAACCAAGCAAGCCAGGCATGGCAGCACACACCTTTCATCCCAGCACTCCGGAGGCATAGGTAGGAGGATATTGTGAGTTCCAGGCCATCTTGAAACTACATAGTGAATTCCAGGTCAGCCTGGGCTAGAGTGAGACCTTACCTCGAAAAATTGAAAAACCAGTCAGGCATGGTGACACACGCCTTTCATCCCAGCACTTGGGAGGCAGAGGTAGGAGGATGACCATGAGTTTGAGGCCACCCTGAGAATACAGAATGAATTCCAGGTCAGCCTGGGCCAGAGTGAGACCCTACCTACATCATAAAACCAAGAAAAAAAAAGAAAAATTTAAAAAAAAACCAACCAACCAACCAACCAACCAAACCAACAAAATAAACAAGGAATCAAGCAAACCAAAACAAAACAAAAAACCCCAAGCCCCCAAATCAGTATGAGTGATTTACAAATTCTTTGAAATCCCTATCAAAGCCCAGCCACCATCTTTGTAGAAGTGACAAGCTGATCCTCAAATGCATATGTAAAGTTAAAGGATTTGGAAAAGGAAATGTGATCTTAAACAGAGTTGGAGGACTTATGCTTCCGTCTACCAAGAGTGACTTTAAAGCCACAGTAATAAAACAGTGCAGCCAAGCGTGGTGATACATGCCTTTAATCCCAGCATTCAGGAGGCAGAGGTAGGAGGATAGCTGTGAGTTCGAGGCCACCCTGAGACTACATAGTGAATTCCAGGTTAGCCTGGGCTAGAGTGAGACCCAACTCCAAAAACCAAAAAATAAAATAAAATAATAAAATAAAAGATCCAGAAAATAAAAACTGTGCAGTGCTGGCATAAACACATATTAACATAATATATATAATTGGCAGTCCAGAAATAAAGCCGTATATGTATAATTACTTGAATTTTTTGATAGGATTACTAAGATAATGAGAGAAAGAATAGAGTTTTCAACAAATAGATACCCTTATGTATTTGTGACCTCAATACTACATACAAAGATTAACTCAAACTGGGCCATGGATGAAGATCTAAATGAAAGAACTAAAACTAAAACCCTCAGAATAAGATTAGGAGTTGTGGGTTGGAGGGATTTCCTGCAAAGCCATACAACCCAGGTTCAATTCCCCAGTACCCACATAAAGCCATGTGCACAGTGTGGCATATGTGTCTGGAGTTTGTTTATAGTGGCTGGAGGCCCTGGAGCACCTATTCTCTCTCTCTTCTCTCTGTCTCTCTCCCTTCTCTCTATTTCTCTCTGCTTGCAAATATATATGTATATATATGAAGCCGGGCATGGTGGCATACGCCTTTAATCCCAGCACTTGGGAGGTAGAGGTAGGAGGATCACTGAGTTCAAGGCCACCCTGAGACTACATAGTGAATTCCAGCTCAGCCTGGGCTAGAGGGAGACCCCACCTCAAGAAAAGATCAGGGGTTGCTGGGAATGGTGGCATATGCCTATAAGCTTAGCACTCAGGAGGTACAGGCAGGATTACAAGTTCAAGGCCAGCCTGGTATACATAGTGAGACCCTATTCCCCCAAAAAACAAACCCTTAGAAGTTGTTATCAACTTCTGGTTATTGGCAGAAAGCACCACACCAAAAGTAGTTTATGGGAGAAATGGGTTTATTTTGGCTTACAGGCCCAAGGGGAAGCCCCACGGTGGCAGGGGAAAATGATGGCATGAGCAGAGGGTGAACATCACCCCCTCACCAACAACAGGAAGACAGCAGCAGCAGGAGAGTGTGCCAAACACTGGCAAGGGAAAGCTGGCTTTAACCCCCATAAGCCTGCCCCAAATAATACACCTTCAACAAGGTTCCAATTCTCAAATTACCATCAGCTGGGGATCTAGCATTCAGAACACATAAATTTATGGGGGACACCTGAATCAAACCACTGCATTCTGCCTCTCCCCCATAAACTGAAAACCATATATGATATAAAATGTAATGCCTTCAGTACAACTTTAAAAGTCCTCATAGTTTATCAATAGCAGTGCTGCTTAAACACCCCATAGTTCAAGGCCTTTTAACTGAGCTGTAATAATAATAATAATAATAATAATAATAATAAAATAAAAAGACATTCACACTGCAAAAGATGACATTGGACATAGAAAAGAAATATTGAACCAATACAAGATTTAAAACAAACAGGGTGGGCTGGAGAAATAGCTTAGCAGTTAAAGCACTTGAGTGCAAAGCCAAAGTACCCAGGTTTGATTCCCCATGACCCACATAAGCCAGATGCACAAGGTGGCTCATGTATCTGGAGTTCGTTTGCAGTGGGTGGAGGCTCTTATGTGCCGATTCTCTCTCTCTCTCTGCCTCTTTTTCTCTCTCAATTAAAAAAAATAATTAAGAAACAAACAAACAAACAGGGCAAACCTCAAACTCTGTAGATCCATGTCTGACAACTCTAACCAGTGACAAGTTTCCAAGTCAGTACTTCTAATCAGTGATAAGTCTCTGGAGTTCCAATTCCGCTCCTCCAGCTAGGCTACCCACAGTCTTGGAAAACTTCATCTGGTGCCAGCAGCTCTCCTTGGCAGCCATCCCATATCCCAGCATCTCCATTGGGTCTACATTGCAACCCATGGTTCATCCTCATGGCTCCATCAGGCCTTCGCACAGGTAATCCAACAAGCCTGCTTCATATTGCCCATGAACATTTCCAAAATACAAAACTGGGTTGCAAATTCAATGACCCTCTCTTTCCTGCATTTGTTATACTCCATAGTACCAGGTGGGCTACCAAATTTGTTAATCCAGGGGGGAATAAAGCCAACGTTGAAGAGGACACTCCTTCAACATTCAGGCCGCTTCAAAAGAGTCACATTCTTCCTGCTGTCCCTATGCGGATAAACTGGCCCACTCTCAATGGTTGTATCCTCAAACAATTACAGCTGAACCAAGCTGTTGCCTTTTCAGCCCAAAGATTTCATTTCTTTCTGTGTTGTCTCCTTCTGCTCCCACCAGTCCATTATAGAAATGCACCCCTCTACAAGTTCTCAGGACACAACAAGGCAGGATGCAGCAAATCTCTCATACAAACTGTTTGTAGCCCAGTCCAGGCAAAGCTCTTTTTCACCGTCATAGGCCAAACCTCACAGTCCATAGTTCTTACTGCATCCAGGTCTCTCAGCGATGACCAGAACAGTCCATCAAGCTGTACTTACAGCACTGCAACGTGTTCCTTAGGCCAAGATTTCAAATCCTTCCACATTCCTCCCCTAAATCAGTTCCAAAAGGCCCAAAGCCACACTCAGGTTTCTATCACTAACAACCCCAGTCTGTTGGTATCACCTTTAGTGTTGCTGGCAGGAAGCACCTGACCAAAGGTAGTTTATGGGAGGAAAGGGTTTATTTTGGCTAACAGACTTGAGGGGAAGCTCCATGATGGCAGGGGGAAATGTGGCATGAGCAGAGGGGGAACATCGCCTCCTGGACAACATCAGATGGACAACAGCAGCAGAAGTGTGTGTGCCAAACACTGGCAAGTGGAAGCTGGCTATAACACCCATAAGCCTGACCCCAGCAACACACAACCAACAAGATTCCAATTCCCAAATTGCTATCAGCTGGGGATCAAGCATTCCGATCACACAAGTTTATGTGGAACACCTGAATCAAACCAACACAGAAGTAAATCTTCAAAACCTTTTGTTTCCTAGATATGACACCAAAAGCACAAGTGACAAAATCTTAAGTTGAATTCATTAAAATTAAAAACCTTTACAGGGCTGGAGAGATGTTTCAGAGCTTAAAAGAGCTATTGAGGATGACACTTGAGGTTGTCCTCTGGCCTCCACACACAAGTACTCAGTTGTACCCCCCCCTACACATGAGCATGAATGCAGACATACACATGCATGAAAAACAAAAAGTAGCCAGGCATGGTAGCACACACCTGTGATCCCAGTGATTGGGAGGCAGAGCTAGGACCATCATTATGAGTTTGAGGCCTGCCTGGGACTGAGTTCCAGGTCAGTCCGAGCTACAGTGAGACTCAATTTCAAAAACAGGAAAAAAAAAGTAGGGGGCTGGAGCTATAGCTCATGAGGTAAAGGTGACTGCCTGCAAAGCCTGGGGGCCTGGATTTGATTCCCCAATACCCACATAAAGCCAGATGTACGAAGTGGTGCATGCATCTGGAGTTTGTTTGAAGAGGCAAGAGGTTTTGAAGCGCCAACTCTTTCTCCCTTCCCTCTCTTACCTTGCAAATAAATAAATAAAAATATTAAAAAAACATAAATGTATACAAAAAGCATTTTTAAAAAGTGGCTGAGCCGGGCGTGGTGGTGCACACCTTTAATCCCAGCACTCAGGAGGCAGAGATAGGAGGATCGCCATGAGTTCGAGGCCACCCTGAGACTACATAGTGAATTCCAGGTCAGCCTGGGCTAGAGTGAGACCCTACCTAGAAAAACCAAAAAAAAAAAAAAAAAAAAAAAAGTGGCTGAGTATGGTGGCACATGCCTTTAATCCCAGCACTGAGGAGACTGAGGTAAGAGGCTTGCCATGAGTTCAAGACCAGCCTGGGCTAAAATGAGACTGCTTCAAAAAACCAGAAGAGGGCTGGAGAGATGGCTTAGTGGTTAAGTGCTTGCCTATGAAGCCTAAGGACCCCGGTTCGAGGCTCGATTCCCCAGGACCCACGTTAGCCAGATGCACAAGGGGGCGCACGCATCTGGAGTTCGTTTGCAGTGGCTGGAAGCCCTGGCACGCCCATTCTCTCTCTCTCTCTATCTGCCTCTCTCTCTCTCTCTCTCTCTGTCACTCTCAAATAAATAAAAATGAACAAAAAACAAACAAACAAACAAAAAAACAGAAGAAAGTCATATATATGTTATGCAATGTTTATAGCACCAATGGTCACAATAGATAAGACATGCATATTACAAGTGTCTATTAACTGCTAAATGCTTACATAAAAGTTAGTATACAATGGAATATTATTTTGCAATAAACAGAAATGAAGTATTGATATATCCTACAACATGGATAAACCCTGGAGACATACTAAATAAAAGTAGCCAGATATAAAAAGCACATATGGCATGATCTCACTCATGAAATGGCCAGAGAGGGGAATGGCTCAGTGGACACACACTTGACATGCAGGTGTGAGTACCTGAGTATGGATTCCCAGACCCCATATAAAAGGCAGAAGCCATGGAAGACAGGCTTCTATAATCTCAGCACACGTTATGATGAGATGGAAGGCAGAGACAAGAGAACTTCCTTGAGGCTTGAGGGCCAGCTAGCCTGGTGAATAGAGTGATGAATAAAAAACCCAGTCTCAAATGAGATGGAAGGTGAGGACGGATGTCCAAAAGTTTCCCTCTGACCTCCACACGCACACTGTGTCAAGCTTGCCCCCACACACCCATGAACACACACACACACACCACCACCACCACCACCACCGACAACAACAACAAAAAATGGCCACAGCAGAAAAATCTGCAGACACAAAACAATGTTTGCCAAAGCTGGGCGTGGTGGCACATGCCTTTAATCCCAGCACTCGTGAGACAGAGGTAGGAGGATCGCCATGAGTTCAAATCTGTAGCTACCTGGACTTACATCTGGGTCCTCTGTTCTGTTCCATTGATCTACATGTCTGTTTCTGTGCCAGTACCACGCTGTTTTTGTTACTATGGCTCTGTAATATAGGTTAAAAATCACATATGGTGATACCACCAGCCTTATTTTTTATTTCAAATTTTTATTAACAACTTCCATGATTATTAAAAAAAATCCCATGGTAATACCCTCCCTCCCCCCACTTTCCCCTTTGAAACTCCATTCTCCATCATATCCCCTCCCCATCTCAATCAGTCTCTTTTATTTTGATGTCATGATCTTTTCCTCCTCTTATGATGGTCTTGCGTAGGTAGTGTCAGGCACTATGAGGTCATGGATATCCAGGCCATTTTATGTCTGGAGGGAGCACGTTGTAAGGAGTCCTACCCTTCCTTTGTCTCTTACATTCTTTCCGCCACCTCTTCCGCATTAGACCCTGAGCCTTGGAAAGTGTGATGGAGATGTTACTCAGTACTCCAGTCACTTCTTTCCATCACTATATGATACCTTCTGAGTCGTCCCAAGGTCCCTGCCATCTGAGAAGAGAAGATTCTCTACCAAAAGTGACAGTAGCATTAATATAAGGGTATGAACATTAAGAGAAGTGTTTACTGGGCAGTTTGATAAGCATTGTATATACACTTAGCCAGACAGCAGCAGACGGTACACCCCTAGGTCTCATCACTACCCCTGTTATAAATTTTCAGTATCAGGCATGTATTCCCTCCCATGGAGCGGGCCTCCAGTCCAATTAGAGGGCAGTTGATTTCCACCATGACAGACTTGCCACTATTGCACCTGTTGGCTCATTTGGCCTGGCTGGTCAAATATAAGGCTTGCAGTGTCCACTGTTGAGTATCTTCATTGGTGATTTCTCTTTCTCCCATTGAACTGCTTACAGATGGCTTCTTCTAGCTTTCTGTCAGCTGGTCTACATGGAGGAGGTTATCAGCTCAGTTCCAGCAGGATTTCTCAGTGGCCTTGCATCCCAAGTGTGTTGAGTCTTCAGCAATAGGGTCTTACCATCTATTCCTGGTGGGAAACCAAGGGCCTCAACAATGGCCTATTATGTTTTGGGGGCACCATGGACCTCCCTGGCCAATAACTCACTGGAAAGTATCCCATCCCTGGCACTAAAAATTTTCTAGGAACAATCTATGGCCCCTGAGTGTTCCATTGTCCAAAAAAGTAGGTTTCCATATGATTTATTTATATCCTTTTCGATTTTGATTAGCCCTCCTTCCACCTTTCCTTTACTCAATCTCTTCCCCTGACCTCACTTAGGCCTTTTCACCCCCATTAATCTGTTCTACTTGCATATATACAATACCATCCTACTAAGTCCCCCTGCCTTTCTATTCCCTTTATATCTCATTTCTAGCTTAATGGCATCTGCTACTGAATTTTATTCCTACTCACACAGAAGTCCAATCATTTGTAGCTAGGATCCACATGTGAGAGAGAACGTGACGTTTGGCTTTCTTGGCCTGGGTTACCTCAGTAAGTATAATACTTGATAATCTCGTTCTTTTTTTCTTTGTTTTTCCAGGTAAGGTCTCACTGTAGCCCAGGCTGACCTGGAATTCACTCTGTAGTCTTAGGGTGGCCTTGAACTCATGGTGATCCTCCTACCTGTGCCTCCCAAGTGCTGGGAATAAAGGCTTGTGACACCATGCCCAGTTCTTGGTAACTTCTTATACAGGTTCGCTTTTTAGTAGAACAGTGTATTTTGCTGAGTTTTTTGTTTGTTTGTTTTTTTCTCCCTTAGGCTGCTTTGGTGGTTTTTTTTTTCAACGTATTGCCTCACTGTAGCCCAGGCTGACCTGGAACTCACTCTGTAGTCTCAGGCTCGCCTCAAAGTCACAGTGATCCTCCTACCTCTGCCTCCCCAATGCTGAGATTAAAGGTGTGCACCACCACACCTGGCTGAAAAATGATCTCTTTTTTTAAGTGTGTGTGTGTGGACAGACACACAATCCAGGATGCCAGAAGGCAACCTTGATGTTATCCTTACAAAGAACATTTACTTCCTTTGAGACAAGGTCTTTTACTGGCTAATGAGCCCCAGGATCCTCTGTCTCCACCTTCCCAGGGGTGTGCAAGCTAACTCCAGGGATCTGCATGTCTCCGCTTTCCCAGGGGCATGTGCCACTATGCCTGACATTTATGTGGGTACTGGGGATCAAACTCGTGTCTCATTCTTTTTATTAATAAATAGATTTATTTTATTTTTTATTTATTTGTGAGATAGAGAAAGAGGCAAAGGGAGGGAGAGGAGACACAGTGGGCACGCCAGAGCCTCCAGCTATTGCAAACGAACTTCAGATACATGTGCTACCTTGTGCATCTGGCTTAATGTGGGTACTGGGGGGGGGGAATCAAACCTGGGTCCTTAGCCTTTGCAGGCAAATGCCTTAACAGCTAAGCCATCTCTCCAGCCTTCATGTCTCATTCTTTCAAGGCAAGAAATTTACCTACTTAGCTATCTCCTCATCCCCATGAGTCCTATTTTTTTAAAAATTTTATTTGTTTGTTTATTTATTTATTTGAGAGCGACGGAGAGAAGGAGGCAGAGAGAGAGAGAGAGAGAGAGAGAGAGAGAGAATGGGCACGCCAGAGCTTCCAGCCTCTGTAAACGAACTCCAGATGCGTGCGCCCCCTTGTGCATCTGGCTAACGTGGGTCCTGGGGAATTGAGCCTCGAACCCGGGTCCTTAGGCTTCACAGGCAAGCGCTTAACCGCTAAGCCATCTCTCCAGCCCATGAGTCCTATTTTTAAAGTTAATATGTGCATCATAGGAAATAAAGACATAAGGAGAAATAACATCTGTTTTAAAGTTAATATGTACATTACAGGACACAAAAACACAAGAAACAAAGAAGCCATCCACTTGCACATTTTTAATGGGTGAATTGTATAGTGTGTGAATTACAGCCCAGTAAGCTAAAAAAAGAACAGCAACACTATCTGCTCTCCGGAATGCAGTGAGCTCAGATGATTTTGGAATCTTAGTGGCTCAGCTTGTACCTGGTTTCCAAAAACATTCCTTGTGAACCCCCTGACTGATGAATCGCAGCTGCCCTAGGAGGGATATGACTTGGCCCTCTTTCCCGTGCAGACAAATACTGAGCATAGTACGCGCCTGTCCCATCGGAGAGATGGCTCTGTCTCAAGTCCAACTCAACTATTGCACTGACCATGCCCTGCATGGGGCGAAGGCCTGGAAAGGCTTGGAAGCTTCACCTGCCTGAGTCCAGACCTGCTTTTTGGCCAAGTGACTATTGCATGCCTTTTGAAGGCTAAACTAGCTTGGGGGGAAATACCACTACATGTAATGTGATCTTATACTTAGCTGTATTAGTTATGTGATTGTCCTTGGATGACAGGATTATGGGTAATCCTTATTTGGGTTTTTCTTGTGTGTGTGTGTGTGTTCAAATTATATATTGATGTGGACTTCAGACAAAAAGCCTTTCAAAGAGGTCTGGCGCTCCCCACTCTCACCAACAGCAGGGGAATATTGGTGAGGCTAGAATCTCAGGCAGAGGGGTGAAAGACTGCATCGCCGCTCCCCGGCTCCCAGCATCCTGTGAACCCAGGGCTTGGCTACAGCAGCACGCAGGCGCAGACTGCGCCGCGGGAAGCCCCGCCCTGTGCCACGGGGCTCCGTGTTTTATTGCGCAAGCGCGAGGTGGGGCTTAAACTTTTGAGCTCAGACATTTGGAGAGCTAAGCTTAGATGCCAGCGGTGGGAGGGGGTGCTGGGAAGGAATAGGTGCCGGGCAAGCCGAATCAGGAGTTCCTTTCATCCAGGGGGGAAGTGGAGTTTAGTCCTTCTGGCCACCGGGCGAGCCTCCGGTTCCAGTGCATTGGTTGCTAGGTACCACCGAGAGAGCCTTGCCGTCATCCATCCACTAATGCGGCTTGTCCCTCCTCACTTAAGGCCAATGTTCTAGCGACCTAGCGGGGGGCTGCTCCTCCACTCTCTTAAGTAGCCAGATAGTAACATCCTTTGTTTAGGCAGGGAGTGATCTCAGCTCACAAACGTAGGTACCTCAGGAAACGCTGAGATTTAGGAATAATGTGATTAAACAAGATTTTATTTAGTCTTCACCATATTATGTTACCATTCTTTCTTGTGATCAAATTGTTACAAATTAAGCTACCCGGTTTAAAAATGTGCTGTTTAAGCTGGGCGTGGTGGCGCACGCCTTTAATCCCAGCACTTGGGAGGCAGAGGTAGGTGGATCGCCGTGAGTTCGAGGCCACCCTGAGACTCCATAGTGAATTCCAGGTCAGCCTGAGCTAGAGTGAGACCTTACCATGCTGGTTGATCACCATAAGCACAGACTGGTTCCCACCGCTAGCCACAGGAGGGCGTACAAATACATGAGCGAAGTGAGGTTTGGTCAAAAATGATGGGGCATCTTGAGTTCGCAACCATAGCACTATTGTATTATTATTATTACGGTGGAGCAGCATTGTCCAGTGGCCTTTTCTATAACAACGCAAGTGTTCTGCGTCTCTGTCGTCCCTCACATCAGCCGTTAGCCACATGTGGATATCAAACCAACAAACCTACCATCTGTATTTATCTATGTATCTGTCTATCTATCAATCAATCATCATCTATCCATTCATCCATCTACCTATATCTTTCTATTGCAGAGAAAGAGACCGAGAGGCAATATGGGTGAGCCAGGGCCTCCTGCCACTGCAAACGAACTGCAGACATAAGCGCCACCTTGTGCATCTGGCTTTATGTGGGTACTGGGAAATTGAACCCTGGGCTGTCAGGCTTTGCAAGCAAGTGCCTTTAATGGCTAAGCCATCTCCCCAGCCAGAAATCAAACCTTTGGAATGTGACCAATGTAACTGAGGAAATGAATTTTTTTTTGGGGGGGGGTAGGGTCTTGCTCTAGCCCAGGCTCATCTGTAATTCACTCTGTAGCCTCAGGCTGGCCTCAAACTCACAGCAATCCTCCTACCTTGGCCTCCCAAGTGCTGGGATTAAAGGTGTGTGCCACTATGCCCAGCCCGAATTTTTTAAGCTATTTTTTCTTTTTGCATTCTGATTTACTGTTTACCAAATTGATTCTTAGCACAACTTATTACTGTTGGATTTCTTCTTTGGGAGATTGATTTTTTAACTGTTTTGGTAACAACCTCTATACATGGACACAATATCTCTCCTCCAACCATTCTCCTTTGTCTCCTTGCCCTTATCGCCCCTCCACTGAGTCCTTTCTTCTTTTCAACTAGTCTTCTATTCTATTCTGAGTTATCATTTTTTCCTCCTATTATGGAGGTCCTGTGTAGGTAGTGTCAGCCACTGAGGTCATGGATACCATGGCCAGTTTGTGTCTGGAAGACAGTATTATAAATAGCACTCCTCCCTTTCCTTTGGCTCTTACATTGTTTCCACCACCTCTTCTGCAATGGTCCTTGAGCCTTGGAGGGTGTGATACAGATGTCCAACTTAGTGCTGAATACACTACTGTCACTTCTTCTCAGCACTTTAATGAGTTTTGAGTCTCCCTAGTGGTCACCAACATCTGAAAAGAGAAGTTCCTATAACCAAAAGTGAGAGCAACATTAATATAGAGGCATAAAAACATAAGTATTTAGGGGGCAGTTTGGTGGGCATGATATATCCATTTAGTCAAACAACAGTAGCAGTTCTCCCCCACCGGGGCCTATAACCTCCCCAGCCATAAGCTTTTTATTAGGTTTTCAATACCAAGCATGAATTCCCTCCTGTGGAGTGGACCTCAAGTCCAATCAGGGGACAGTTGGTTTCTCTCATAACAGACATGCCACCATTGCACCAGTTGGTACATTTGGCCTGGCTGGCCAGCTGTAAGGCTTGTAAGGTCTACTGCTGGTTAAGGACATTAATAACCTTTCTTCCTCAACAAGCTATATTGCTCTTTCCAGCCTCCTGACAGCTAGTCAATAGGGAGGAAACTTCCAGCTCAGCTCCAGCTTGATTTCTCAGTGATTGCAGCCCAAGCATGTGGTGTCTTCAGAAACAGGGTTTTACCATCTAGTTCTGGTGAGCAACCTTGGCAATAGACTGTAATATTTTGGGGGGCATCAGGAGCCTCCCTGACTGACAACTCCCTGGATGGTATCCCACCCTTGGCACTGAATTTTTCTTGTAGTAATATATGGCTTTTGGGCACAGCATTATCCACCCCCACAGGGTACTTCTGCCCAAACTCTTTTTTTTTAAACATATATATTATTTAGCTAGCAAAAAAGTAGGTTTCCATATGGCTTATTCGTGACATTTTAAAGTTTGCTTAACCCTTCTACCACTCCTTTCTTCTCCATCCTTCTGATCCCACTTAGACAATTCTATCCCTAGTATTCTGCTCCTCTGCTTAAAAGTATAGTATACCCCCCCTTAAGCCCTCTCCTCCTCCTTCCCTCATGGTCCCATTTCTAGTTTCCTGGCTTCTGTTACTGACATCTGACATACAAATCTAAACATTTGAAGCTGGAATCCTCATATGAGAGAGAACATGGGGCATTTGACTTTCTGAACTTGGTTTACCTCCCCTATTATAATCTTTATCTAGAGCTATCCTGTTTTTTTGGTTTGTTTTTTCAGAGTAGAGTCTCACTACCACTCTAGCCCATCCTGACCTGGAATTCACTCTATAATCCCAGGCTGGCCTCAAACTCACAATGATCCTTCTGCCTCTGCCTCCTGAGTGCTGGGATTAGAGGTGTGAGCCCCCACGCCCTGCTCTATGGTGTTTGTTTGTTTTTGTTTTGCAAGGAGGTGTCTTACTCTAGCCCAGGCTGGCAGTTCACTATGTAGTCTCAGTGTGGCCTCGAATTTACTGCAATCTTCTTATGTCTGCCTCTGAAGTGCTGGGATTAAGACATGTATGTGCTACCATGCCTGGCTCTGGTTTTTTTTTTTTTTTTTTTTTTTTTGAGACAGTGTCTCATGTAGTCCAACCTGGCCTCAAAATGTAGAAATATATTTTAATTTTTTGGTGTATTTTAATTTATTTATTTGAGAGCGACAGACACAGAAAGGTAGATAGAGACAGAGAGAGAGAATGGGTGCACCAGGGCTTCTAGCCACCGCAAACGAACTCCAGACGCGTGGGCCCCCTTGTGCATCTGGCTAACATGGGTCCTGGGGAATCGAGCCTCCAACCAGGGTCCTTAGGCTTCACAAGCAAGCACTTAGCTGCTAAGCCATCTCTCCATTCCTAGAAATATTTTTTAAAATAATTTTACTTTCTTTCTTTCTTTCTTTCTTTTTTTCTTTATGTATGTATGTGTGTGAGAGAGAGAGAGAATGGGTGCACCAGGGCCTCCAGCCACTGCAAACGAACTCAGACGCATCCACCACCATGTGCATCTGGCTTATGTGGGTTCTGAGGAGTCAAACCTGGGTCCTTAGGTTTCACAGGCAAGTGCCTTAACCACTAAGCCATCTCTCCAGCCCGAAATCATTTTTTTTTTAAAATTTTGTGACAAGGTCTCACTGTAGCCCAGACTAACCTGGAACTTACTCTGTAGTCCCAGGCTGGCCTCAAACTCACAGCAATTCTCCTACCTCTGCTTCCCGAGTGCTAGGATTAAAGGTGTGCCCCTCTACACCTGGCTTGTAAATAAATTTTTAATTTTAGTTAATATAGTTATAATTTTTTTTTTCGAGGTAGGGTTTCACTCTAGCCCAAGCAGCGAACCTCCGACCTCTGCCTCCCATATAGTTATAAATTTAAGTAGCCACATGGATTGGCTATCACATTGGATTGAACACCCCCAGAGCATTAGATTGCACAGGGTGATTGGTTTTTCTGAAAGGCAGTATGAAGCTGGCATCTATAAATGACTAAATACAACTTAAGCATTGAGTTGAAGGGAATTCGTGGATGGTTCCACCATGGGCCAGGCATTCTTGCATATACATGCCATATCAACTTCCAGATAACACTTGAGAGATGCGTATTAGTACGCTTATTTTATGAACAAAGAAATGAAGTAGCCGTCCCAAAGACACTGAGATAGTCATTAAGTTAGATATATCTATATAATATTTGAGGATGTATAATGCCCATAGAAATATTAGAAGCATTATTACGGGTACTAGAAATCTAAATTAACCAATACTCGATACAGGAACCCTTGCGTGCACGCGCGCACGTTATATGTATGTGATTTATGCATACATGTGTGGTTGATAAGCACGTCCTGTGAAGGCCGGAGGAGAATGTCAGGTTCCCTTCTCTGTCACTCATCTGCATATGTCCTTGACATAGAGTTTCTCTCTCTGAACCCAGACGTTTTCACAAGCTTCAGCAATTCTCCCCGGTCTCTGCTCTTTACAGGATGAATGGGCCTTCTGACGCGCCCTTATGCTTGTGCAGCAAGCGCTCTTAACTGCTGAGCCATCTCCCTAGGCCTGATACGGGAACCTTTTTAGCAGATGCGTCATTGTGGCCTATGTAACACTTTTGGAGCTATCTGAGGATGATTATACGTCTTAGCACATCATAGTCTCCGTGCTGAGAGGAACACAGACGAGCTGTTATGGCTGTCTCTGATGTATTTCTAATCAACATCAGCTCTGATCCAAGCTGGAATATTTGGGTCCCATTTCCAAATCTGTCACTAACTATGCCTAGGCCTTAAGTGGATGGTTTGTCCTTTCAAAGCTATGATTTCCTTATTTCTCAAGCATTGCATTTAGCCTAAGAGGTCTCCAAGAGCTAGTTCATATTTCACTGATTCTGAGATTTACTTTCTTGTTTTCTTCAAGTTTAACATCTCTGAGTTCAGGTTTCATCTGATAGCAAATAGCATGTTCCAGTCTAGTTGGCAGCATTTTTCTTAGTTTTATATATAAAAATGGTGTATCCTATAATCATGGCATCTTACAGTAGATAAAATATGGCCTGGGTAATCGGAGAATGTCAGCAGAGGGCCTGCTCGGTGGTAGACTGCAGGCTCAGCAAGTTCAAGGCTGCAGCATAAAGAAAGATTGTGGCTGGAGAGATGGCTTAGCGGTTAAGTGCTTGCCTGTGAAGCCTAAGGACCCCGGTTCGAGGCTCGATTCCTCAGGACCCACGTAAGCCAGATGCACAAGTTGGCACATGCATCTGGAGTTTGTTTGCAGTGGCTGGAGGCCCTGGTGCACCCATTCTCTATCTTCCTCTTTCTTTCTCTGTCTGTCTGTCATCCTCAAATAAATAAATAAAAATATAAAAAGAAAAAGAAAGACTATCAGTGAAAAAGTGTATATTAATTTCAGTATATATTTTGAAATTCCCCTGAGGCAAAGAGAGTGTCCTTTTACTGTGAGTGTAAAGTCAATTTAGAATATTAAGTTACGCATGTCATAATCAGTGCTTCCCCATGTAGCCTAGGCATCACATGTGACACACAAGCTCAAACATGTCCACTGTCTGCCCTTCTCCATGTAGACATGAAGGTCATCAAGAGTCAGGTGAAGTTGAGGGCAAATATAGTTTTGTTTTTTAGTTTTTCGAGGTAGGGTCTCACTCTAGCTCAGGCTGACCTGGAATTCACTATGAAGTCTCAGGGTGGCCTCGAACTCACAGCCATCCTCCTACCTCTGCCTCCCGAGTGCTGGGTGGGTGTGTGCCACCACGCCCAGCTAAAATTCTTTTTTTAAAAAACTTTTATTTATTATTAGAGGGGGGAGAGAAAAATGGGCACCCCAGGACCTCTAGCCATTGCAAACTTTGTGCATCTGGCTTACGTGGATACTGGGGAATCAAACCTGGGTCCTTAGACTTCACAGGCAAGTGCCTTAACTGCTTAGCCATCTCTCCAGCCCTGAATGGAGTTTTTGTCCTAAGAGATTCTGAAACTTTTTCTTTACCCTTTCTCTCTCTCTCTTTCTTTCTTTCTTTTTGTTTTTTGTTTTCCGAGGTAGTGTCTCACTCTAGCCCAGACTATCCTGGAATTCACTATGTAGTCTCAGGGTGGCCTTGAACTCATGGTGATCCTCCTACCTCTGCCTCCCGAGTGCTGGGATTAAAGGTGTGTGCCACCATGCCTGGCTTTTTTTTTTTGCGAGGTAAGGTCTCACTCTAGCCCAGGCTGACCTGGAATTCACTATGGAGTCTCAGGGTGGCCTCGAACTCACGGTGATCCTCCTACCTCTGCCTCCCGAGTGAGTGCTGGGATTAAAGGCGTGCGCCACCACGCCCGGCTCTGGCTTTTTTTTTTTAATGGTGCTGGGGATTCAACTCAGATCTTCATGCATGCCAGGGAAGTGCTCTGTCACTAAGCCCCGGGAAATGAACCTTATGTCATTGTGGAAGCTAGAGGGCTGTTCAGGAAGGAGATTTGGTGGGAGCGGAGGGATTGTAGGCATTGAGTGTTGCCCAGTGCCAGTGCCACCTGTGTGAGCGCTGCAGCTGTGCCTGGCCCATGGAATTAATCTTCACAGCTTCAACAACAGGCCTGGCAGTGTAGATTTTCTTTCCACTTTGCATAAAGAATGTTTCTAATGGCCAGCACTAACCTGGAACCACAAAGAGCAGGGAATTCTGGGAAACTGTGTTCAAGTTATAGCTAAATTGAAACAGCGGGCTGGAGAGATGGCTTAGTGGTTAAGGCATTTGCTTGCAAAGCCAAAGAACCTCGGTTCGATTCCCCAGGACACAAGTAAGCCAGATGCACAAGGTGGCACATGCATCTGGAGTTCGTTTGCAGTGGCTGGAAGCCCTGGCACGTCCATTCTCTCTCTCTCTCTCTCCCTCTCTCTGTGTGTGTATGTGTGTGTGTCTTCCTCTCTTGCTTTCTTAAATAAATAAGTAAATAAATAAAATTGAAACAGCACAAAGAGATCACAGCATGTGCAATGGAGGTGGAGCCAGAATGGAAAGAGACAGTGCTTGTAACTGATCAGAGCTTGGGGATTTTACTCAGGCAAATTTAGACACATGGCCATGTGGACACATTGCTGGGATCTTTCCTGAAGCTTCATTAGCTTCATGGTAACTCTTTCCTGTCAGAGAGTCAACAGAGTCTAGTTCCTATCTCTCTGTCTTATCTGATCTCCCTTCCCTTTCTGTCTCTGTCTCTCCTTGTTATTTATTCCTATTTCTCTCTCTCTCTGTCTCTATGTCTCTCTTTCTCTGTCTACCCATCTCTCTCTCTCTCTCTTACACACACACACACACACACACACACACACACACACACACACACACCATTTATTGACCTCTCATGTACCAGGCAGATTCTAAGCACAGAGGATCCAGTAGGGCTGAGGTTCTACCTCAGTGGTAGGGCACTTGCCCAGTGTATGAAAGACCCTGGGTTTCATCCCCTGCAAAAGGAAGCTTGCCTTTAATCCCAGCGCTGGGGAGGCAGAGGTAGGAGGATTGCCATAAATTCGACGCCACCCTAAGACTACGTAGTGAATTCCAGGTCAGCCTGGGCTAGAGTGAGACCCTACCTCCAAGAAAAAGAAAGAAGTGGATACCTCATGGGATTTATATTCTAGTGAGATAAATCAAAGCAACCAAACTTGTTTCTGTGGTGAATGCTTGCAAGGGTCCCGGAGAAAAGGAAAGTAGGAAAGTGAGAGGCCAGGCATGGTGGCACACCCCTGTAATGCTGCCATTTGGGAGGTGGAAGCAGGGGGATCAGGTTCAAGGCCAGCCTGAGCTTCATGAGACTGTATCTCAAAATTTTTCTTTAAAAATGGGGGGATGGCTGGAGAGATGTTTCAGCAGTTAAGACGCTTGCCTGCAAAACCTAATAACCCGGGTTTGATACCCCAGTACCCACATAAAGCCAGATGCACGAAGTGGGACATGCATCTGGAGTTTATTTGCTGCAGCTAGAGGCCCTGGCATGCCCATTCTCTCTCTCTCTCTCTCTCTCTCTCTCTGCTTGCAAATAAATAAATAAAAGGAAGAAAGAAAGAAAGTAAGAAAGAAGGAAAGAAAGTAAAATTAAAACAGTGAAAAGGGTGAATGAGCAGGGACTTTTCTGGGTGGTCAGATAAGGCCTTACTGCAGACTTCTGCAAGAGGGGAGGGAGGGAGCCACCAGAATATCTGGAACACAATGTCCCAGGCCTAGTGAAGTAGCACAAAGCCCCCAGGCAGGCAAGGCGAGGCAGGATAGCTTGCTTTGTTCTTGCAAGATGGGAACAGATGGGAACAGAGTAGTCTGGTGAGGTTGGTGAGCTATGGAAAATGGTGGGCAAAGAGGTCAGACAGGTGGTGGGGGTGGCTCTTGCAGGGCCCTGGGCATATTACCTTTTCCTTCTGGGGGTAATGGAGCATGATTGCATAATGGTATTTTGATCACCAGGGATTCATGTTGAGACAGACTGAAGGGGGACATGGAGGGAGTAAAGGGGGTTTTCGTAGTAATCTTTCTGCTCCACGTTCCAGAAACTTTTTGCCCACCATCCTCGGCCTGTTCTTGTTTTCTTTGCTTATGTTCTTTTGATCTCCATCTACCTGGATTGTTTTCCCTGCTTCCTCTTTTCCTCTCATTTAGACTAAAATTGATATCATAGTGTCATTTAAAGTTTTCTTTTAAAAATTTAATAGCATAATTTTATTTTTGCAAGATTTCCTCCCAAACCTCATAAGTGATGGTAGGTGAATTGCTTACTTTTTTTTGTTTGTTTGTTTTGCAGTGTTGAGGATGAATCCAGGGTCCTGTGCTTGCTTTACTGAACTATATAACCAGACCTTCATCCTTTTTTTTTGTTTATTTTTATTTGTTTATTTGAGAGCGACAGAGAGAGAGAGAGAGAGAGAGAGGCAGATAGAGAGTGAATGGGCACGACAGGGCCTCCAGCCACTGCAAATGAACTCCAGACGCGTGCGCCCCCTTGTGCATCTGGTAACGTGGGACCTGGGGAATCCAGCCTCGAACCGAGGTCCTTAGGCTTCATAGGCAAGCACCTAACCACTAAGCCATCTCTCCAGCCCCTCCTCCCTTTTAATTTTGAGACAAGGTCTGGCTAAATTACTCAGGCTTGCCTTGAACTCACTCTGTAGCCTAGGCTTGGATCCTTATGCTTCAGCCTCCTGAGTAGTTGGGAATACAGGCCCGTGTTACCAGGTCAGGCTTCCTTATGTTCTTTTAGAAAATATTTTCATTTATTTATTTGCAAGCACAAACAGAGACAGGGGACGGGGATGGGCATGTAAGGGCCTCTAGCCATTGAAAATAAACTCCAGATGCATGCACCACTTTGCGCATCTGGTCCTACATGGGTACTAGGGAATCAAACCCCTGAGTTGTCAGGCTTTGCAGGCAAGTGCCTTAACCATTGAACCCTCTCCCCAGCTCCTTTATGTTCTTTTTGTTGTTGTTGTTGTTTTTTGTTTTTTGTTTTTTTTTTTGAGGTAGGGTGTCACTCTGGCTGAGGATGACCTGGAATTCACGATGTAGTTTCAGGGTGGCCTCGAACTCTCGGTGATCCTCCTACCTCTGCCTCCCAAGTGCTAGGATTAAAGGCGTGTCGTGTACCACCATGCCCAGCACTCTTTTTTTCTTTTTAAATATTTTATTTATTTGAGAGAGAAAGTGGCAGGCAGAGAGAGTGAGCATGGGCATGCCAGGTCCTCCTACCACTGAGAGAAAAAGAGAGAGAGAGAAACAGAGGGAGAGAGGATGGGCACGCCAGGGCCTCTAGCCACTGAAATAAACTTCAGATGCATGCACCACTTTGTGCATCTGGCTTTACCTGGGCATTGGGGAATCAAACCCCAACCCTCAGGTTCTTCAAACAAGTACCTTTAACCATGGAAGCATCTCTCCAGCCCCCTTAGGTTCTTTTGTGGTGTGTGCACTTGTGTGTGCAGATGTCTGCACCCTGTGTGCACACATGTGGAGACCACCCAGGATCTTCAAGTGCTCTTCCACTTGATATCTTTGAGACAGAATCTTTCACTGAACCTGGAACTGTCAGAGCCCGAGTGATCCACCTGCCTGTGAGCCCACCAGCACTGAGGCTATAGGCATGGACAGCTATTCCTGGTTTTATACATAGGTGCTGGGACTTGAACTCAGGTCCTCATGCTGGCACAGCAAGAGCTCTTACACTTGGAGCCATTTCTTTGCTCTGCTTATGTTTTTTTTTTAATTTTTAATTTATTCGAGAGAGAGAATGGGCGTACCAGGGCCTCTAGCCACTGCAAGTGAACTCCAGACACATGTGTCACCATGTGCTTTTGTGGCTTTTGTGGGTACTGGGGAATCGAACATGTGTCCCTAGGCGTTGCAGGCAAGCACGTTAACTGCTGAGCCATCCCTCCCACTCAGCTTATGTGTTTTGAAAAGGGGGAAACTAGCATCTGCCCACCAGGGACTGGACTATGCTAACCACTTTACTTCTTCAGCCTAATCCTGGCCTGGAAGGTCCCTGTGTATGAGTTGACATCATCTTAATTAAGTGATCAAAAGCCAGGCATAGTGGCACTTGCTTATAATCCTAACACTTGTGACTAGAAGTGAGAAGTTCAAGACCATCCTTAGCCACATAGTGAATTAAAGGCTAGCCTGAGATATATGAGACCCTGTCTCAAAAAGTTAAATGGCAATTGATACTTGTCTTCTGTCTTAGCATTCAGGACCCTGCCTCAAAAAAGACAAAAATAACAAAACAAGAAAGAGATCAGCTGGGCATGGTGGCACATGACTTTAGTCCCAGCACTCAGGAGGGAGAGGTAGGAGGATCAATGTGAGGTAGGGGCCACCCTGAGACTACATAATGAATTCCAGGTCAGCCTGGGCTAGAGCGAGACCCTACCTCAAACAAACAAACAAACAACAAAAAAGGTGATCAAACTATGTTTTACCACTAATGGAACTAGCTGACTTCATGAACCTCCTGATGTCACATACCAGAAAAATCACACTAGTTCTTATATGTATACCCATAAAACTCCAATAATGACAAAACATAAAAAATGTGTAATGTTGCCTGCCATGATGGCACACACCTTTAATCCCAGCACTCAGGAGGCAGAGGTAGGAGGACTGCCGTGAGTTCGAGGCCAGCCTGAGACTACATAGTGAATTTCAGGTCAGCCTGGGCTAAAGTGAGACCCTACCTCAAAAAAAAATATATATACATACATACATACATACGTATACATATACATATATACATATATATAATTATATATATATATATATATATATATATATATATATAAAACACTTAGGGGCTGGAGAGATGGCTCAGCAGTTTAGGCACTTGCCTGCAAAGTCTAATGACTTGGGTTTGAGCCCCAGGACCCACATAATGCCAGGTGCACAAAGTGACACATGAATCTGGAGTTCGTTTGCAGTGGCTAGAGGCCCTGGTGTGCCCACTCTCTCTGTTTCTCTTTGCTCTATCTCTCTCTGTGGCAAATTTAGACACATGGCCATGTGGACACATTGCTGGGATCTTTCCTGAAGCTTCATTAGCTTCATGGTAACTCTTTCCTGTCAGAGAGTCAACAGAGTCTAGTTCCTATCTCTCTGTCTTATCTGATCTCCCTTCCCTTTCTGTCTCTGTCTCTCCTTGTTATTTATTCCTATTTCTCTCTCTCTCTGTCTCTATGTCTCTCTTTCTCTGTCTACCCATCTCTCTCTCTCTCTCTTACACACACACACACACACACACACACACACACACACACACACACCATTTATTGACCTCTCATGTACCAGGCAGATTCTAAGCACAGAGGATCCAGTAGGGCTGAGGTTCTACCTCAGTGGTAGGGCACTTGCCCAGTGTATGAAAGACCCTGGGTTTCATCCCCTGCAAAAGGAAGCTTGCCTTTAATCCCAGCGCTGGGGAGGCAGAGGTAGGAGGATTGCCATAAATTCGACGCCACCCTAAGACTACGTAGTGAATTCCAGGTCAGCCTGGGCTAGAGTGAGACCCTACCTCCAAGAAAAAGAAAGAAGTGGATACCTCATGGGATTTATATTCTAGTGAGATAAATCAAAGCAACCAAACTTGTTTCTGTGGTGAATGCTTGCAAGGGTCCCGGAGAAAAGGAAAGTAGGAAAGTGAGAGGCCAGGCATGGTGGCACACCCCTGTAATGCTGCCATTTGGGAGGTGGAAGCAGGGGGATCAGGTTCAAGGCCAGCCTGAGCTTCATGAGACTGTATCTCAAAATTTTTCTTTAAAAATGGGGGGATGGCTGGAGAGATGTTTCAGCAGTTAAGACGCTTGCCTGCAAAACCTAATAACCCGGGTTTGATACCCCAGTACCCACATAAAGCCAGATGCACGAAGTGGGACATGCATCTGGAGTTTATTTGCTGCAGCTAGAGGCCCTGGCATGCCCATTCTCTCTCTCTCTCTCTCTCTCTCTCTCTGCTTGCAAATAAATAAATAAAAGGAAGAAAGAAAGAAAGTAAGAAAGAAGGAAAGAAAGTAAAATTAAAACAGTGAAAAGGGTGAATGAGCAGGGACTTTTCTGGGTGGTCAGATAAGGCCTTACTGCAGACTTCTGCAAGAGGGGAGGGAGGGAGCCACCAGAATATCTGGAACACAATGTCCCAGGCCTAGTGAAGTAGCACAAAGCCCCCAGGCAGGCAAGGCGAGGCAGGATAGCTTGCTTTGTTCTTGCAAGATGGGAACAGATGGGAACAGAGTAGTCTGGTGAGGTTGGTGAGCTATGGAAAATGGTGGGCAAAGAGGTCAGACAGGTGGTGGGGGTGGCTCTTGCAGGGCCCTGGGCATATTACCTTTTCCTTCTGGGGGTAATGGAGCATGATTGCATAATGGTATTTTGATCACCAGGGATTCATGTTGAGACAGACTGAAGGGGGACATGGAGGGAGTAAAGGGGGTTTTCGTAGTAATCTTTCTGCTCCACGTTCCAGAAACTTTTTGCCCACCATCCTCGGCCTGTTCTTGTTTTCTTTGCTTATGTTCTTTTGATCTCCATCTACCTGGATTGTTTTCCCTGCTTCCTCTTTTCCTCTCATTTAGACTAAAATTGATATCATAGTGTCATTTAAAGTTTTCTTTTAAAAATTTAATAGCATAATTTTATTTTTGCAAGATTTCCTCCCAAACCTCATAAGTGATGGTAGGTGAATTGCTTACTTTTTTTTGTTTGTTTGTTTTGCAGTGTTGAGGATGAATCCAGGGTCCTGTGCTTGCTTTACTGAACTATATAACCAGACCTTCATCCTTTTTTTTTGTTTATTTTTATTTGTTTATTTGAGAGCGACAGAGAGAGAGAGAGAGAGAGAGAGGCAGATAGAGAGTGAATGGGCACGACAGGGCCTCCAGCCACTGCAAATGAACTCCAGACGCGTGCGCCCCCTTGTGCATCTGGTAACGTGGGACCTGGGGAATCCAGCCTCGAACCGAGGTCCTTAGGCTTCATAGGCAAGCACCTAACCACTAAGCCATCTCTCCAGCCCCTCCTCCCTTTTAATTTTGAGACAAGGTCTGGCTAAATTACTCAGGCTTGCCTTGAACTCACTCTGTAGCCTAGGCTTGGATCCTTATGCTTCAGCCTCCTGAGTAGTTGGGAATACAGGCCCGTGTTACCAGGTCAGGCTTCCTTATGTTCTTTTAGAAAATATTTTCATTTATTTATTTGCAAGCACAAACAGAGACAGGGGACGGGGATGGGCATGTAAGGGCCTCTAGCCATTGAAAATAAACTCCAGATGCATGCACCACTTTGCGCATCTGGTCCTACATGGGTACTAGGGAATCAAACCCCTGAGTTGTCAGGCTTTGCAGGCAAGTGCCTTAACCATTGAACCCTCTCCCCAGCTCCTTTATGTTCTTTTTGTTGTTGTTGTTGTTTTTTGTTTTTTGTTTTTTTTTTTGAGGTAGGGTGTCACTCTGGCTGAGGATGACCTGGAATTCACGATGTAGTTTCAGGGTGGCCTCGAACTCTCGGTGATCCTCCTACCTCTGCCTCCCAAGTGCTAGGATTAAAGGCGTGTCGTGTACCACCATGCCCAGCACTCTTTTTTTCTTTTTAAATATTTTATTTATTTGAGAGAGAAAGTGGCAGGCAGAGAGAGTGAGCATGGGCATGCCAGGTCCTCCTACCACTGAGAGAAAAAGAGAGAGAGAGAAACAGAGGGAGAGAGGATGGGCACGCCAGGGCCTCTAGCCACTGAAATAAACTTCAGATGCATGCACCACTTTGTGCATCTGGCTTTACCTGGGCATTGGGGAATCAAACCCCAACCCTCAGGTTCTTCAAACAAGTACCTTTAACCATGGAAGCATCTCTCCAGCCCCCTTAGGTTCTTTTGTGGTGTGTGCACTTGTGTGTGCAGATGTCTGCACCCTGTGTGCACACATGTGGAGACCACCCAGGATCTTCAAGTGCTCTTCCACTTGATATCTTTGAGACAGAATCTTTCACTGAACCTGGAACTGTCAGAGCCCGAGTGATCCACCTGCCTGTGAGCCCACCAGCACTGAGGCTATAGGCATGGACAGCTATTCCTGGTTTTATACATAGGTGCTGGGACTTGAACTCAGGTCCTCATGCTGGCACAGCAAGAGCTCTTACACTTGGAGCCATTTCTTTGCTCTGCTTATGTTTTTTTTTTAATTTTTAATTTATTCGAGAGAGAGAATGGGCGTACCAGGGCCTCTAGCCACTGCAAGTGAACTCCAGACACATGTGTCACCATGTGCTTTTGTGGCTTTTGTGGGTACTGGGGAATCGAACATGTGTCCCTAGGCGTTGCAGGCAAGCACGTTAACTGCTGAGCCATCCCTCCCACTCAGCTTATGTGTTTTGAAAAGGGGAAACTAGCATCTGCCCACCAGGGACTGGACTATGCTAACCACTTTACTTCTTCAGCCTAATCCTGGCCTGGAAGGTCCCTGTGTATGAGTTGACATCATCTTAATTAAGTGATCAAAAGCCAGGCATAGTGGCACTTGCTTATAATCCTAACACTTGTGACTAGAAGTGAGAAGTTCAAGACCATCCTTAGCCACATAGTGAATTAAAGGCTAGCCTGAGATATATGAGACCCTGTCTCAAAAAGTTAAATGGCAATTGATACTTGTCTTCTGTCTTAGCATTCAGGACCCTGCCTCAAAAAAGACAAAAATAACAAAACAAGAAAGAGATCAGCTGGGCATGGTGGCACATGACTTTAGTCCCAGCACTCAGGAGGGAGAGGTAGGAGGATCAATGTGAGGTAGGGGCCACCCTGAGACTACATAATGAATTCCAGGTCAGCCTGGGCTAGAGCGAGACCCTACCTCAAACAAACAAACAAACAACAAAAAAGGTGATCAAACTATGTTTTACCACTAATGGAACTAGCTGACTTCATGAACCTCCTGATGTCACATACCAGAAAAATCACACTAGTTCTTATATGTATACCCATAAAACTCCAATAATGACAAAACATAAAAAATGTGTAATGTTGCCTGCCATGATGGCACACACCTTTAATCCCAGCACTCAGGAGGCAGAGGTAGGAGGACTGCCGTGAGTTCGAGGCCAGCCTGAGACTACATAGTGAATTTCAGGTCAGCCTGGGCTAAAGTGAGACCCTACCTCAAAAAAAAATATATATACATACATACATACATACGTATACATATACATATATACATATATATATATATATATATATATATATATATATATATATATATATAAAACACTTAGGGGCTGGAGAGATGGCTCAGCAGTTTAGGCACTTGCCTGCAAAGTCTAATGACTTGGGTTTGAGCCCCAGGACCCACATAATGCCAGGTGCACAAAGTGACACATGAATCTGGAGTTCGTTTGCAGTGGCTAGAGGCCCTGGTGTGCCCACTCTCTCTGTTTCTCTTTGCTCTATCTCTCTCTGTTGCAAATAAATAAATAAAAAATTTT
Source organism: Dipus sagitta (assembly GCA_036346955.1). Lineage (NCBI taxonomy): Eukaryota > Metazoa > Chordata > Mammalia > Rodentia > Dipodidae > Dipus > Dipus sagitta. The sequence continues at coordinate 1,529,341 of CM070776.1, forward strand.
AAAAAACCTTTTTAAAAGTATTTTATTAATTAATTTATTTATTTGAGATCAACAGACAGAGAGAAAGAGGCAGATATATATATAGAGAGAATGGGCATGCCAGGGCCTCCAGCCAATGCAGACGAACTCCAGATGCATATGCCCCCTTGTGCATCTGGCTAACATGGGTCCTGGGGAATTGAGCCTTGAACCGGGGTCCTTAGGCTTCACAGGCAAGCGCTTAACCGCTAAGCCATCTGTCCAGCCCTAAAAAAAAACTTTTTAAAAGTTGGCTATACATTGTGGAAATTAGTGTGGAGGTTCCTGAGAGAGATAAAAATAGATTTACCATATGACCCAGCTATACCACTCCTAAGCATATATCCTAAGGACTCTTCTGACTACCTTAAAGACACTTGCTCAACCATGTTTATTGCTGCTCTATTAATAGCATCTAGGAAATGGAACCAGCCTAGATGTCCCACAAATAATGAATGGATAATGAATATGTGGTACATTTATACAATGGAGTTCTGTTCAGTGGTAAAGGAAAACAAAATTATGAAATTTGTAGGGAAATGAATAGATCTGGAAAGAATTATACTAAGTGAGGTAACCCAGGCCCAGAAAGCCAAATGTTTAGACTTGTGTCTGAGTTGGAGTAAAAATTGTTAGCAGAGGCCAGTAAGCTAGAAAGGGGCTATAAGGAAGGGAGGAGAGAGGAGGGCTTAAGGAGATACTATTGTATATATTGTATATATGTAAGTACAAGAACAGATTACTGGGGGGTACAATGACCTAAGTGAGGCCATGGGAAATGATTGAGTAAAAAAGTGGGGGGAGGGTTAATCAAAATTCAATATAGTGTGAATAAGCCACATGGAAACCTACTTTTTTGGATAATGGCACACCCAGAAGCCATAGATTTTTACTAGAAAAGTTTCAGTGCCAGGGATGGGATACCTTCCAGTGAGTTGTTGGCCAGGGAGACCATTGATGCCCCCATAACATTGCCAAGAGTCTTGGTTTCCCACCAGAAATAGATGGTAAGACCTTACTGCTGAAGACTCCATATGCCTGGGCTGCAGCTCACAGAGAAATCAAGCTGGAGTTGAGCTAAAAACCTCCTCCCTGTAGACCAGCTGACAGAAAGCTGGAAAAAACTACACTGTATGTAGCCCTATGGGAGACAGAAGTCATCAGCAGTGAAAACAGTGGACACTGGAAACCTCAAATTTGGCCAGCCAGGACAAATGACCAAAATCGTGCAATAGTGACATGTCTGTTATGGGGGAAACCAACCACTCTCTAGTTGGACTAGAGGCCCACTCTATGGGAGGGAATACATGCCTGGTACTGAAAACCTAATTAGAAGCCTGCGGTGGGGGAGGTCATGAGCCCCAGGAGTGTAGCACCTGTTCTTGTCTGGCTAGATGCATATATTATGCTCACCAAACTGCCCTGTAAGCACTTTACTTAATGTTCACATCCATATATTAATACTACTCTCACTTTTGGTCAGAGAAGCTTCTCTTTTCAGATGGCAGTCACCACTGGGATGACCCAAAAGGCACCATAGTACTGAGAAGAAATGACAGAGGAGTGCTCAGCACTGAAATACCTCTATTATATCTTCCAAGAATCAAGGCCCATTGCAGAAGAGGTGGTGGAAAGAATGAAGGAGCCAAAGGAAGGGTAGGGCTGCTTACAATGCAATTGTTGAGACAGAAATTGGCCTCGATATCCATGACCTCACAGTGCCTAGCAGTACCTTCACAAGACCCTCAGAATAAGAGGAAAAGATGATAACATCAAAATAAAAGAAACTGGCTGGAGAGATAGCTTAGCGGTTAAGGTGCTTGCCTGCAAAGCCAAAGGACCTTGGTTCAATTCCCCTTGACCCACGTTAGCCAGATGCACAAGGTGGGGCATGTATCTGGAGTTCATCTTCAGTGGCTGGAGGCCCTGGTGCACGTATTCTCTCTCTCTGTCTTTCTCTCATTCAAATAAATAAGTAAAAAATATTTAAAATATAAAAAAATAAAAGAGAAACTAATGTAGAGAGGGAGGGATATGATGGAGAGTGGATTTGTGAAGGGGAAAGTGGGGGAGGGAAGGGAATTATCATGATTTATTGTCCGTAACTATGGAAGTTATCAATAAGAAAAATATTTAAAAAAATAAGGAATGCCGGGCGTGGTGGTGCACGCCTTTAATCCCAGCACTTGGGAGGCAGAGGTAGGAGGATTGCTGTGAGTTCAAGGCCACCCTGAGACCACATAGTTAATTTCAGGTCAGCCTGAGCCAGAGTGAGACCCTACCTCAAAAAGCCAAAATAAATAAATAAATAAAACAAAAAATAAAAATTAAATAGAAAGGAAGAAAATGGCTATAATTTTAGACTTCTAGATGAAGGGAACGAAGTTTTGCAATCATTTTTCATAATAGATAGCAATCTCTTCTGCTTTCAGAATGAACCCGAGAGTTATCAAAAGTAATCTTTCTAAAACAATTGGGGAAGACAAATCATTAACTTCTTCATAGCTTTGAACTTGCAGTTCCCATTTGCATCTTAAGCCCACCATTGTTAGAGTGGGCAATTAATAAGGTACAAACAGTTATGAGTTCAAATGGCTAACCAACCTGCTTATCTTTAATTGCTTAAACAGACAGAAACTTTTAAGGATTTTTTTTTCTTTTGAGTTTTTCAAGGTAGGGTCTCACTGTAGTCCAGGTTGAACTGGAATACCCGCTGCAGTCTCAGGATGGCCTTGGATTCATGGCAATCCTCCTACCTCTGCCTCAGTGCTGGAATTAAAGGCTTGTGCTACTATGCCTGGTGGAAAAATTATTTTTTAACATTGATTTTATTTATGTGAGAGAAAGAGGGAGGTGGACATGCCAGGGCCTCTAGCCACTGCAAACAAACTCCAGATGCATGTACCACCATGTGTATCTGCTTTATGTGGGTATTGGGGAATTGAACCTGGGTCCTTAGGCTTCGCAGGCAAGCGCCTTAACCAGCAAGCCATCTCTCCAGGCCAGGAAAAATTATTTTGTATAACTGACAAAGAGCATGTTAATTAGTAAGTGAAGCTCATCCACACATGGGGTATGCATTTAATCTGTGCAGCACTAGAATTCAGCACAGGTCTGTGAATATAATAGTGGTCTGTTGAATATAAACCTTGGAATCACCTTGGAAAATTTTTCAAACGTTGATGTGCCCCCAGATTTTGACTTAATTGTTTTGCATCCCAGATGATTCTAGCAAGTGGCCAAGGAAAATTGGCTTGGAGTCTTTCTTTCCTTTTTTTTTTTTCCTGTTTTTTTTTCGAGGTAGGTCTCAGATCCTCCTACCTCTGCCTCCCAAGTGGTGGGATTAAAGGCATGTGCCACCATGTCTGGCACTCTTTTTTCTGTTTGTTTTTCTGACAATCATAGTAACATCTTTTTATTGAGATATGATCTCACTTGGTAATTAGGCTGGCCTCCTTAAACTCAACTCACTGTGTAGTCCAGGAAAGCCTTGAACTTGATGTGAGTCTCCTGCTTCAGCTTTCTGACTGCCAGGATTACAGGTGTATTCCACCATGCCTTGGTTCACAGTAACTATTTTTTTTTCCTTTTTTAAAAAATATTTTTGAGAGTGACAGAGAGAGAAAGAGGCAAAGAGAGAGAGAGAGAGAGAGAGAGAGAGAGGGAGAGAATGGGTGCGCCAGGGCCTTCAGCCACTGCAAACGAACTCCAGATGCATGTGCCCCCTTGTGCATCTGGCTAACGTGGGTCCTGGGGAATCGAGGCTCAAACTGGGGTCCTTAGGCTTCACAGGCAAGCGCCTAACCGCTAAGCCATCTCTCCAGCCCCTTACTGGACAATTTGATGAGCATAGTATATACATTTAGCCAGACAGCAGCAGACGTTATACCCCTAGGGCTCATGACTACCGCTGTTGTAGGTTTTCAGTATCAGAGATGTATTCCCTCCCATGGAGCGGGCCTCCAGTCCAATTAGAGAGCAGTTGGTTTCCCCCATAACAGACATGCCACTGTTGCACCCATTGGCTCATTTGGCCTGGCTGGCCAAACTTAAGGCTTGCAGTGTCCACTGTTTTCACCACTGATGACTTCTGTCTCTCATAGGGCTACATGAGGTGTAGCTTTTTCCAGCTTTCTGTCAGCTGGTCTACATGGAAGATGGTTTAAAAAAATTAGAATATTTATTTTATTTACGAGAGAGAGAGAGAGAGAGAGAGAGAGAGAGAGAGAGAGAGAGAGAGAATGGGTATGCCAGGGCCTCCAGCCACTGCAAACAAACTCCAGATACATGCATCCCCTTGTGCATCTGGCTTACCTGGGTCCTGGAGAATCAAACTGGGATCCTTTGGCTTTGCAGGTATACACTTTAACAGCTAAGCCATCTCTCTAGCCCTTTAAAAATTAGAATATTTATTTGCAAGGAGGAGGTTTTCAGCTCAGCTCCAGCAGGGTTTTTCAGTGACCTTGCAGCCCAAGTATGTGGAGTCTTCAGCAATCGGGTCTTACCATCTATTTCTGGTAGGAAACCAAGTGGCTTGGCAATGGCCTGTAATGTTTTGGGAGCATCAGGAACCTCCCTGGCCAACAATTCACTGGAACATATACCATCTCTGGCACTGAAGATTTTTTAGTAGTAATTTATGTCTTCTGGGTGTGCCATTGTCCAGAAAAGTAGGTTTCCATATGGCTTATTCATACCCTCTTAGATTTTGATTAACTCTCCTCCACCTTTCCTTTACTCAATCTCTTCTCTTGACCTCACTTAGGCCTTTCCAACCCCCAATAATCTGCTCTTCTACTTACATATATACAATACCATCCTCTTAAGTTTCCCCTCTCCTCCCTCCCTTTCTATGCCCTTTCTACCTTATTGGCCTCTGCTACTGAGTTTTCTTCCTACTCACACAGAAGTCCAAACATTTGTAGCTAGGATCCACATAGGAGAGTGAACATGTTTCGCTTGGTTTTCTGGGCCTGTGTTACCTGCATATTAATTTCTTAGGAGAAGAAGTTCTCTTTAGCCTGGTTTATTTATTTAATTTTTTTTGACATAGGGTATCACTCTAGCCAGGCTGACCTGGAACTCACTCTGTAGCCCAGGCTGAGTTCTGGGATTAAAAGCTGGGTATGAGTCACCACACCCAGCTTCTGATTTATTCCTTATTTATTTATTAGAGAGAGAGAGAGAGAGAGAGAGAGAAAGAAGAAGAGAGAGACACAAACAGAGAGATGGGGGTTGGAGAGATCGCTTAGTGGCTAAGGCACTTGCCTGTGAAGCCTAATGACTCATGTTTGATCCCCCAGTACACACATAAGCCAGATACACAAGGTGGTACATGCATTTGAAGTTCGTTTGCAGTGGCTAGACGCCCTGACACATCCATTCTCCCCTCCCCTCTCTATCAGCCTCTTTCTCTCTCTCTCTCAAATAAATAAATAAAATATTTTTTAAAAAGACAGATAGTATGGGTGTGCCAGGGTCTCCTGCCACTGCAACTGAATTCCAGACACAGTGACCACTTTGTGTATGTGGCTTTATGTGGGCCCTGGGGAATCAAACCCTGAGCTGTCAGGCTTTGCAAGCATGTGTCTTTAGCCTCTCAGCCATCTCTCCAGCCCCAATTTATTCCTTTACAATTGTATATCTGGTTGCCTCAACACCACTTGTTGTATAAACTACTTTTTCCTGAATTTAATAGTATTGGCACTCCTGTCAAAAATCAAATGGCCCCACAATGTGGATTCATTTCTGGAATCTCAGTTTTGTTCTGTTACCTTATTTTTAAATTAATTAATTCAATTTTGTGTTTTTTTTCGAGGTAGGGTCTCACTCTAGCCCAGGCTGACCTGGAATTCACTATGGAGTCTCAGGGTGGCCTCGAACTCATGGCGATCCTCCTACCTCTGCCTCCTGAGTGCTGGGATTAAAAGTGTGAGCCACCACTCCCGGCTTATTGTGTGTGTGTGTTTTTTTTGAGGTAGGGTCTCACTCTAGCCCAGGCTGATCTGGAATTCATTAAGTAGTCTCAGGGTGGCCTTAAACTCATGGTGATCCTCCTACCTCTGCCTCCTGAGTGCTGGGATTAAAAGTGTGAGCCACTATGCCCGGCTTAAATTAATTTTTTTAAAGATTTATTTTTATTTATTTTTTCAGTTTTAAACTTTCAGCATTTATTATTATTATTATTTTACTTTTTATTTATTTATTTTTAATTTTTATTTACAACTTTCATGATTATAAAAAAATCCCATGGTAGGTGAGCAGGGCTTGGTGGCGCACGCCTTTAATTCCAGCACTCAGAAGGCAGAGGTAGGAGGATTGCTGTGAGTTCGAGGCCACCCTGAGACTACATAGTGAATTCCAGGTCAGCCTAGACTAGAGTGAAACCCTACCTCAAAAAAAAAATATCCCATGGTAATACCCTCCCCCCTTTCCCCTTTGAAACTCCATTCTCCATCATATACCCTCCCCATCTCAATCAGTCTCTCTTTTATTTTGATGTCATGATCTTTTCCTCCTTTTATGATGGTCTTGCGTAGGTAGTGTTGGGCACTGTGAGGTCATGGATATCCAGGCAAAGATTTATTTTTATTTATTTATTTATTAGAGACACAGGCGGGGGAGGGGGAGATAGAGAGAGAATGGGCATGCCAGGGCCTCTAGCCACTGTAAATGAACTCCAGATGCATGCACCACCATGTGCATCTGGCTTACATGGGACCTGGAGAATCAAACCTGGGTCCTTAGGCTCCGCAGGCATGCTAAGCCATCTCTCCAGCCCTAAATTAATTTTTGATGTGTGTGCATGTGTTTTAGCATGCACGTGTATGTACTTATGTGTGGTGGCCAGAAGACACCCTCAAGTATCATCCTTAGGAATGCTGTCTTCCTACTTTGACACAGGATCTCTCATTGGCCTAGAGCTCACCAAGTAGGCTAGACTGGCTGGCCACTGAACTCCAAGGATCTTCCTGTCTCTGCCTCCCCAGTATTGGGATTGTAGGCACATTCCACCATTCCTGGCATTTCTCCATGGGCTCTGGAGATCGAACTGAGGTTTTCATGCTTGTAGGGCAATCTGTTTACAAACTGAGCTATCTCTTTATTCCTCCATTGTTTAATATGTCTGTTCTGGGGCTGGTGAGATGGCTTAGTGGTTAAGCGCTTGCCTGTGAAACCTAAGGACCCAGGTTCGAGGCTGGATTCCCCAGGACCCACATTAGCCAGATGCACAAGGGGGCGCATGCGTCTGGAGTTCGTTTGCAGTGGCTGGAGGCTCTGGCGTGCCCATTCTCTCTCTATCTGCCTATTTCTCTCTCTGTCTGTCACTCTCAAATAAATAAATAAAAATAAATGACAAAAAATTTTTTAAAAATATGTCTGTTCCCATTCCAGCACTACACTGTTTTTGTGAAAAGTAAAACTTCAACACAAGCCAGGCGTGGTGGCGCACGCCTTTAATCCCAGCACTCGGGAGGCAGAGGTAGGAGGATCGCTGTGAGTTCAAGGCCAGCCTGAGACTGCATAGTGGATTCCTGTTCAGCCTGGGCTAGAGTGAAACCCTACCTGGAAAACAACAACAACAAAAGTTCATCACACTCCACAGAGCCTGTCATGACTTGGTCCTCTGTCTCTCCAGCCTCATCTTTTGGGCCACTTTCCTTCACTTCCTCACATCTTGCTAGTTTGGTTTCTTTCGACTTCTATTATCCATGTTTCCTCCTCACAAATGATTTTTGCATGTGTTGTTCCTTAGCCTGGAAAGCTACTTATGTATCCTTAGAACTCAGTGTCAGGGCCCTTCTTCAGAGAAGCTTTCCAAGACCTTCTTTATCATGTCGCATACCCTTTAGCAAGCTCTCATGGGGCATATGCTTATGTGACGATTTCACGTCACATATCCTTTCCAGATGGTAAGTTCCATGAAGAAAAGGACTCTAATGTCGCTTACTATGGCTGCTCTTCTTCCTGACTATGTCTTGTACAAGAACACTTTATATTTATTTATTTGAGTGAGGGAATGAGAGAGAATGAGGAAGAGAGAGAGAGAGAGAGAGAGAGAGAGAGAGAGAGAATGAAGATGAAGATGCCAGGGCTTCTAGCCACTGTAAATAAACACCAGATGCATGTGCACCCTTGTGCATCTGGCTCACATGAGTCCCTGGGAATAGAACCTAGGTCCTTTGGCTTCTCAGGCAACTGCCTTAACCGCTAAACCATCTCTCCAGTTTTTGCATAAAAACATTTTAAATGAATGAATGAATAAATAAATAAATGTTCTGGCAAACTAGGCCTATTCCATCAAGATAGTTCAGACCATGGCCACTGGCTGTGCCTTAATGTTTTGTTGTTCATTCACTTAAAGTTGATTCAGGATTTAATTAGCATCATAGTCATAAATAAGGTTGGTTGGTACTTTCAATTTTTCAGGCCTATATCAACCAGGAGTGTTATGAGACAGAAACCACATTAATTATGTGGAATTTGATATAAAGGATCTTTAAGTAGAAAATGATAATTCTAAGGTGTCATGGCTGAGTGAACAGTGAAGAGGTTAAAATTATGAAACTTAGCAACTTAATAAGACAGTGTCTGGGACCGAGATCTTGGGTAGAGGGTGATGTCTCATTGGGGAATGAACTGCTTAGGCCAAGGTAGAAAAAGCAGAAGGGAATTCTCCTCCAGATTTACAGCTTCTATCTAGCGCTCTCTACTGGCAGAGACTATGAAGGAGCAGCTGGCAAAGCACAAATGCTATCAGAGGAACATAGGAGAGGCTTGGAGACAAGGTTGTAGAAAAATGATTTTCCCTATGTATATCATAAATTATTACAATTTATACAATCCAGGATTATCTCTTATTACATGTATAGTTTTCAAAAATATTTTATTTATTTGCAAGGAGAGAGAGAGAATGTGGTGCCAGGGCCTCCTGCCACTGCAAATGAACTCCACACACATGTGCAAGTTTGTGCATGTGGCTTTACATGGGTACTGGATAATCAAACCCAGGTCATTAGGATTTGCAAGCAAGTGCCTTTAACAGCTGAGCCATCTTCCCAGCGCATATATGTAGTTTTTTTTTCTTTCTTTTTTTTCTTTTTTTTTTTCGGTTTTTTCGAGGTAGGGCCTCACTCTAGCTCAGGCTGACCTGGAATTCACTATGGAGTCTCAGGGTGGCCTCGAACTCACAGCGATCCTCCTACCTCTGCCTCCCAAGTGCTGGGATTAAAGGCGTGCGCCACCACGCCTGGCTGATGTGAGAAACCAAAAAAATATTTTATTTATTTATGTATTTATTTGAGACAGAGAGAAGTCAGAGAGAATAAGGGTCTCTTGCCACTAAGAACAAGCCCCAGACATATGTGTTATGTTGTGGATCTGACTTTATGTGGGTACTGGAGAATGGAACCTGGGCTATTAGGCTTTGTAAGCAAGTGCCTTTAACCACTGAGCCGTCTTCCCAGCCCTATATGTGTAGTTTTGGATGAACTTTTTTCTAAGAATGAAACCCAGGGCCTTGTGTATGCTAGCCAAGCTCTATCACTGAGCTATAGCCCTACCCTAACCCTGTTTTTTTTCCTAATACAAGATCTCATGTAGCTGAGGCTGGACTTGAACTAAACTATGTAGCTAAGGTTGACTTTGAACTCCTGATCCTCCTTTTACCTCCTGAGTACTGAGATTACAGGCATGAGCCACCATGACCAGCTATTTTTGGAAGGTCTTTTAGTTATTCTTATCCCAGGAAATGTCAATGCCAGCCAACTAATTACTGAATCCCAACCTTGGAGTCATCCTTCATTCTTATCTTCTACATCAAATTCATAAGCAATTTCTTTTTAAAAACTTATTTTTATGATTAGACATTCTGAGTCATCCAATTATAAATATCTGCTTCATCTAAAATTTCTTTAAATTTAAATCAGAATTGGCATTATAACATCTTTTCTTTCTTTCTAAAAATATTTGTTAAGCTTGGGCTGGGGAAGATGGCTTAGCAGTTAAGGCGCTTGCCTGCAAAGCCTAAGTCTCTAGGTTTGATTCTCCAGATCCCATGTAAGCCAGACACACATGGTGGCACATGCGTCTGGAGTATGTTTACAGTGGCTAGAGGCCCTGATGTGCCCATTCTCTCTCTCTCTTTCTTTCCCTCTCATTCTCTAATTCGTAAATTTTTTTTAAAAAGTTTGTTAAACTTATTTTTTTATGGGAGGAAAGGGTCAGGCTTACAGATTCCAGGGGAAGCTCCATCATAGTGGAGGATGCTGGCTCACTTCATCATACATCCATAGCAGAGAGGCAACACTTCCAGAGCTCAAGCTAGCTGTCAACACATCATAGGGCTGGATTAGGGGTTTGGCCCCCAGTGACACACCTCCAAACCACAGGGTCAGGATTGAGCCTTGTACTCACAGGCTTCAAGAAACAAGTGAGAGAAGATTCTAGAAGACTGGAGAGCTTAGGCAGCAGGAGACTGTCTAAGGAGATGGAGGAGTTACAGAGAGGGATGGAGTGAGCAGGGCTTTTAAGTTTACACAAGCCATCCACTGAACACTGTCGGGGGACATTTCCACCCCTGGAGCTTAACTCTGTTAGCCCAGACAGCCACAGTGGGGCCTTGAGGGAGAGATGGCCACACACACTCTGCCTCTCAGCTCCCTGGGTTTGAATCCCTGGCCCAGTCATGAGTAGATATTTTAGCTGACTTCTCTGTCTACCCATCTCTAAAATAGGAGTGGTGTATAATAACTGAATCACAGCTTCCTTACACCTTGTGGAAAAATTGGATAAAATGATATGTAAACTGCTTAAAATAGGGCTAGGCACATAACATGTGCTGATCAGAGTTAGCTGATAAGCCCATCCTTTGATTAGTGAGTGGTAGGGACAGTCACACATAGCTAAATATAGTTTCGATTTTTCTTTCCTTTTTAAAAATATTTTATTTATTTATTTATTTACTTGAGAGAGAGAGAGAGAGAGGTAAATAGGTAGAGAAAGGGAGAGAGAGAAAGAAGGAGAGAGAGAGAGAGAGAGAGAGAGAGAGAGAGAGAGAGACAGAGAGAGAGAGAACAGGCACGCCAGGGCCTCCAGCCACTGCAGAACTCCAGACGCCTGTGTCACCTTGTGCATCTGCCCTACATGGGTCCTGGGGAATTGACCTGAGTCCTTAGGTTTTGCAGACAAGTGCCTTAACCACTAAGCAATCTCTCCAGCCCTCTCTAGATTCTTTTCTTTTTTTCATTTTTGCTATTTTTTAAAGTATTTTTATTTTTATTTATTTATTTGACATAGAAGGAGAGAGAGAGAGAGACAGAGAATGGGCGCACCAGGGCCTCCAGCCACTGCAAGCAAACTCCAGACACATGTGCCCCCTTGGGCATCTGGCTAATATGGGTCCTAGGGAATCGAACCTGGGTCCTTTGGCTTTGCAGGCAAATGCCTTAACCGCCAAGCCATCTCTCCAGCCCATTTTTGCTTTTTTTTTTTTTTTTGTTTTTTCGAGGTAGGGTCTTACTCTGGCCCAGACTGACCTGGAATAATTAACTATGTAGTCTCAGGGTGGCCTCGAACTCACAGCAATCCTCCTACCTCTGCCTCCTGAGTGCTGGAATTAAAGGCGTGCACCACCACGCCCGGCTTCATCCATCATTTTTGAGACAGGCTCTCTCATTGCCCTGGAGTTCTTGGAGTAGACTGGACTGGCTGGCCAGCAAATGAACACCAGGAATCTGCCTGGGTCCACATCTCCAGCACTAGGATTACAGGTGCTCACCATCATGCCCAACTTTTCTGTGTGAGTACTAGGGATCAAACTCAGGTCCATATGCTTGTAAGGCAAGCAGTTTAACAATTGGGCTATCTCTTCAACCTGCTTTAAAAAAGTATTATTAAAAAAATGAAGCTAAATATAGTGGCTCATGCCTATAATGGCAGCAGTTGGGAGGTGGTGGTAGGAGAAACAAGAGTTCAAGGTCATCTGGGCGTGGTGGCGCACGCCTTTAATCCCAGCACTCTCGGGAGGCAGAGGTAGGAGGATCACCATGAGTTCGAGGCCACCCTGAGACTACACAGTGAATTCCAGGCCAGCCTGAGCTAGAGTGAGACCCTACCTGGAAAAACAACAAAAAACAAAACAAAAAAAGGTCAGGGTCATGCTTTGCTACATGACTTTGAGATCAGCCTAGGATATGTGAGACCCTGCCTCAAAAAACAAGCAAACAACAACAACAAAAAAAAAACCAAACAAAACAAAATAAAAGGAAACAAATGGCTGGGCGTGGTAGCACAAACTAATTCCAGTTATCAGGAGGCAGAGGCCAGGGGATCACTGCAAGTTTGAGGCGAGCCTGATCTATGAGGCAAGTTTCAGGCCCGCCAGGGCTATGTAATGAGACACTATCTCAAAAAACAAAATCACAGAGACAAAGGAATTTGTTACTATTTGATGAAGTGGATTTGTTTTTCAGGCAGGGTCTTACTCTGCCTAGGCTGACCTGGAATTCATTATGTAGCCTCAGGCTGACCTTGAACTCACAGCAATCCTCCTACCTTGGCTGAGATTAAAGGCATGTGCCACCATGCCCAGCAAAAGTGTTTTTTCTAAATATTTATTTGAGAGAGAGAGAGAGAGAGAGAGAGAGAAATAGAGGTAGAGAGAGAATGGGTGCACCAGGGCCTCTAGCCACTGAAAACTCCAGACATATGTGCCAGTACTGGGGGAATCAAACCTGGGTCCTTAGGCTTCACAGGCAAATACCTTAACCGCTAAGCCATCTCTCCAGCCTCAAAGTGGATTTAAAAAATTAATTAATTTATTTATTTGAGAGAGTGAGAGAGGCAGATAGAGAGAGAATGGGCTCACCAGTGCCTCTAGCCATAGCAAACGAACTCCAGATGCACATGCTACCTTGTTCATCTGACTTATGTGGGTATGGGGTAGACGAACCTGAATCCTTAGACTTTGCAGGCAAGTACCTTAACCACTAAGCAATCTCTCCAGCCTTAGAGTATTTAAAAAATATTTATTTATGAGAGAGGGAGAGAAAGAGAGAGAGAGAGAGAGAGACAGAGAGAGAGAGAGAGAAAATATGGGCGTGCCAGGGCCTCTAGCCACTGCAAATGAACTCCAGACACATGCACTACCTAGGGCTTACTTGGGTACTGGGGAATTGAAGCTGGGTCCTTAGGCTTTGCAGGCAAGGGCGTTAACCACTGAACTATCTCTCCAGCCTCAAAGTGGAGTTTTAAAAATGAATTATTGAGTTAATTTAGGGAGAAATCATAATTTGTGAGGTTTATTTAGGGAAAATTGGTATCTAGGAAAAGGCTGGAGAAGTGCCACACACACACATGCATGTGGAAGAGAAGACCCTTCAAATTACAGACCAGAGAAGACTAAGGAATAGTGAAGGATTCAGAGATCAAAGATAAATCTTTCATATAATCAAAGTGAGAAGGTAGCCCCAGATAGATACAGACACAGATAGGAGGTGTGGTGGTTTGATTCAGGTGTCCTCCATTATCTTAGGTGTTCTGAATGCTAGGTTCCCAACTGATGGAAATTTGGGACTTAATGCCTCCTGGAGGCAGTGTATTGTTGGGGGTGGGCTTATGGGTGTTATAGTCAGTTTCCCCATGCCAGTGTTTGGCACACTCTCCTTTTCCTACTGTCCACTTGATGTTGGCCAGGGGGTGATGCCCACCCTCTGCTCATGCCATCATTTTCTCTGCCATCATGGAGCTTCCCCCTCAAGCCTGTAAGTCAAAATAAACCTCTTTTTTTGCCACAAGCTGCTTTTGGTCGGGTGATTACTGCCAGCAATGCAAACCTGACTGCAACAGTAAAGTGGTACCGAGGAGTGGGATTGCTGCTAGACCCCTGACTGTGTGGATTTGGCCTTTTGGAGCTGATTTTTCAAGAGGAATATGGAAGGATTTGAAACCTTAGGCTAAGCGATATCTTGCAGTGCTGTAAGTACAGCTTGATGGACTATTCTGGTCAGAGTTGAAAGACCTGAATGCAGTAAGAACTATGGACTGTGAGGTTTGGCTTATGAGGGTGAGAAAGAGCTTTACTTGAACTGGGCTTGCAGTTTGTGTGAGAAGCTTGCTGTTATGCCCATGTCCTGAGAAGTTGTGCAGGGTTGCTTTGTGTAGAAACAAACTGGCGTGAGCAGGGGGATATGGCACAGAAAGAAATCTTTGGGTGAACTGTTGCCTGTTCAGTTGCATTGAGAGATTACAACCTTTGAGATTGGGCCAGCTGACCTGCACTGGGGCAATGGGAAGAATGTAGACTCTTTTGAAGGGCCTGAGTGCTCAAGGAGTGTCCTATTCTTCAAAGTCTGCTTTATTCCCCCTGGATTAACAAATTGGCACCCTACCTGGTATTGTGGAGTATAAGAAATGCAGGAAAGAGAGGGTCATTGAGTTTACAACACGGTCTTGTGTGTTGGAAATGGCCATGGGCAGTATGAAGCAGGTTTGCTGGATGCCTGCATGGAGACCCCATGGGGCCATGAGGATGAACTGTGGATTGCAGTGGAGACCCAGTGGAGATGCCGGGATCACGAGATGGCTGCCAAGGAGAGCTGCCATCCCCAGATGAAGTTTTCCAGGATTGTGAGTAGCCTAGCTGGAGGGATGGAATTGGAATTCCAGAGACTTGTTGCTGGTTATAATTATTGGACTTGGAGTTACAGAGTTTGATGTTTTCCCTGTTTAAATCTTATATTGGTTGAGTGTTTCTTTGTCATCTTTTGCAGTGTGAATGTTTATTCTGTGCCATTATGGGTTTTTGGGGGGAATTTTTGGTATTATGGCTCAGTTAGAAGATCTTGGACAATGGGGATGTATGAACATCATTGGAATTGATAAAAATATAGGGACTTAAAAATTTTTTTATTTATGGGCTGGAGAGATGGTTTAGCAGTTAAGCGCTTGCCTGTGAAGCCTAAGGACCCAGGTTCAAGGCTCAATTCCCCAGGACCCACGTTAGCCAGATGCACAAGGGATCGCACGCATCTGGAGTTCATTTGCAGTGGCTGGAGGCTCTGGTGCACCCATTCTCTCTCTCTCTCTCTCTCTCTCTCTCTCTCTCTCTCTATATATATATATATATATATATATATATATATATATATCTGCCTCTGTCTCTCTCTGTCTGTCACTTACAAATAAGTAAAACTAAACAAAAAAATATTTATTTATTTATTTGACAGAGAAAGGAAGAGAGAGAGGGGTGGAATGAGAATGGACATGCCAGGGCCTCCAGCCACTGCAAACAACCTTCAGATGCGTGCGCCCCCTTGTGCATCTGGCTAACGTGGGTCCTGGGGAATCGAACCTGGATCCTTTGACTTTGCAGGCAAGTGCCTTAACCGCTAAGCCATCCCTCCAGCCCTGTAGGGACTTTTAAAGTTGGATGAATGCACTACATTTTACATCATGTGTGGTTATCAGTTTATGGGGGGTGGGGGGTGCAAAGTGATGGTTTGACTCAGGTATCCGCCATAAACTTAGGTGTTCTGAATGCTAGGTTCCTAGCTGATGGATATTTGGGAATTAACTCCTCCTGGAGGCACTGTATTGTTGGGGGTGGGCTTATGGGTGTTATAGCCAGTTTTCCCATGCCAGTGTTTGGCACACTCTCCTGTTGCTACAGTCCACCTGATGTTGGCCAGGGGGAGATGTCCCCCCTCTGCTCATGCCATCGTTTTCCCTGCCATTATGGAGCTACCTACTCGGGTCTGTAAGCCAAAATAAACCTTTTTTTCCCCACAAGCTGCTCTTGGTTGGGTGATTTCTCCCAGCAATGTGAATCTGGCTGCAATAGAAGGTAAGAAGAAAAATATCGGAGCCAAGAAAGTACTCTCCCCTTCCCAACCAGGCTGTGAAGGAGGGATGGACTATGCGGATGTTCAGACCGGGTCACAGGGCAAAAGGTGATAGAGAGGGGACTGGGCCATGCAGGTAACCTCCTGTATATGGTTCAGGCATCTAATCAGGGTTGCCTCCTGGGCAGGCTCAGCTGGGTAAGCAGAGACCTGATTGGTTCAGTCAAGGGGCAAAGAGCCTACCCAGGGGAGACCAAGCTGAACAGGAAGTAGGACGTTCCTGCTGGGCGGCTCACTGGCAACTATTTTGGAGAAATGTGATCACCCCCAAATTTCTGTTTGGCATCTCCTTGTTCCCTCTTTGGGCTTCTGTCCCTAGTGACAAAGTGGATTTTTTTAAAAAAATTTAGTTTTATTTTTTATTTATTTATTTTTAAAAAATATTTATTTATTTATTTGAGAGCCACAGACAGAGAGAGAAAGAGGGAGGGAGGGAGAGAGAGAGAGAGAGAGAGAGAGGGAGAATGGGCGTACCAGGGCTTCCAGCCACTGCAAAAAAACCCCAGATGCGTGTGCCCTCTTGCGCATCTGGCTAACGTGGGTCCTGGGGAATTGAGCCTCAAACCGGGGTCCTTAGGCTTCACAGGCTAGCACACAGCTAAGCCATCTCTCCAGCCTGCAAAGTGGATTTTTAAAAAGCAAAATCTTTTCTTTGTTGGTTTGTTTTACTTATTTAAAAATAATGTTTATTTATTTGTATGTGTGTGAGTGTGTATGTGTATGCATGTATATGGGCATGCCAGGGCCTCTTGCCATGCGGACAGAACACCAGATACTTGTACCACCTTTTTTCCTCTTTCTTTTTAATACTTTTCAATATTTTATATTTATTTATTTATTTAAGAGAAGGAGGCAGGGGAGCCAGGCATGGTGGTACACACCTTTAATCCCAGCACTCAGGAGGCAGAGTTAGGAGGATCACCATGAGTCTGAGGCCACCCAAAGAATTCCAGGTTAGCCTGGGCTAGAGTGAAACCCTACCTCTATAAACCAAAAAAAAAAAAAGGGAGGGGAGGGAGAGAGAATGGGAGCATGAAGGCCTCTAGCTGCTGGAAACGAACTACAGATGCATGTGCCACCTTGTGCATCTGGCTTTACATGGGTACTAGGGAATCAAAGTTGGGTCCTTGGACTTTGCAGGCAAGTGCCTTAACCTCTAAGCCATCTCCCCAGCCCCTCTTTTTAAAACTTTTTTTTAAAATTTTTTTTGTTTGTTTATTTATTTATTTGAGAGCGACAGAGAGAAGGAGGCAGAGAGAGAAAGAGAGAGAATGGGCGCGCCAGAGCTTCCAGCCTCTGTAAACGAACTCCAGATGCACGTGCCCCCTTGTGCATCTGGCTACCGTGGGTCCTGGGGAATTGAGCCTCGGACTGGGGTCCTTAGGCTTCACAGGCAAGCACTTAACTGCTAAGCCATCTCTCCAGCCCCTCTTTTTAAAACTTTTTATTGACAATCTTCATATATGTAGACAATATACCATGATCATAATTGTAAGGAAAGTGTAAGAAAAAAGCAAAAGAGAACACCGGACTTGATCTCTGCAAACTGTTTATTGAGAGGAACAGTGAGGCACAGCAGCATTCCCACGGGATGAAGGTGAAGCACTGAGCCAGGCTGGAGTTCAAACTTACCAGGAGGATCCCAAGAAACACACTGTACCAGGTGCGGAAGATAAGGAACTTGTAGCTTTTGTCTTTGTTTAGAATAGGCTTCTTTAGCCAGGAATGTCTAAGGGAGGGTACCCAGATGGTTTCTGGTCCTTCAAGGCCATCTGAACTAAGGGGAGTATGTCAATCAGGGGAGACCAGCTGAACTCCTCTGTTGTTTCTTTTATGGCCTTCTAGCCTTAGGGATAGTTGTTAACTCTTTAGTTCCCTCTGGTTCTCAGGGAAAGCTATTAACCCTTCAACAATCCCCTTTCCCCTCCTGCATCTTCCCGCCACTGTTGTCATCATTTTCCCTCCTGTTATGCAGGTCTTGTGTAGTTTCAGCCACCGTGAGGTCATGAATACCATGGCCACTTTGTGTCTAGAAAACAGCATGGCCAAACACTCCTCCCCTTCCTGTGGCTCCTACATTCTTTCCATAGCCTCTTTCCACAACGGTCCCTGAGCCTTGAAGGGCGTGATAGAGATGTCTCACTTAGTGCTGAACACTCCACTGTCACTTCTTCTCAATACTTAGTCAAGTTTGAATCTCCCCAGTGGTCACCGTCATCTGAAAAGAGAAGCTTCTCTAATCAAAAGTAAGAGTAGCATTAATATATGAGCATAAACATAAGTATTTAGATGGCAGTTTGGTGGACATAATATATCCATTTATCCAGATAACAGTAGTAGTTTCCACCCAGGGTTTATGAACTCCCCAGACTCCCTTTAGACTTTTTTTTTAAGATTTATTTTTATTTATTATTTATTAGAGACAGAGAGGGAGAAAGAGAGGGGGAGACAGGAAGAGAATGGGCGTACCAGGGCCTCCAGCCACTGCAAATGAACTCCAGATGCATGCACCACCATGTGCAGCTGGCTTATGTGGGACCTGGAGAATCGAACCTGGGTCCTTAGGCTTTGCAGGCGTGCACCTTAACCACTAAGCTATATCTCCAGCCCCCTTTAGACTTTTGATTAGGTTTTCAGTATCAGGCAGGAATCGCCTCCTGTGGAGCAGGACTTGTGTGCAATCAGAGAGCAGTTGGTTTCTACCATGATAGACATGCCATCATTGCACCAGTTGGTACATTTTGTTGGGAGCTATAAGCCAAACCTTGACCATGTTGACAGAAACCGCCATGTCACGAGTTAAGTTTCTGTTTCCTGGTTCTTGAATCGCTTACTGGAAATCGCAAGACCCGGTTCTGCTTACGTGCTATACGACTAGCCTTCCTTCCCCGGATCTCCCTATATAAACCCTCCAGTACTAATAAAAATCGAGACCTTGACCAAACGTTCGGCTTGGTCTCCTTCCTTGTGTCTGTTTGCTTATTCCCATTCAGGTTGACTTCTCCTCAGGTCTCTGTTGAACCCCCGCAGGCCAGGGCAACATTTGACATGCCTGGCCAAGTATGAAGCTTGCAGGCTCCACTGCTGGTTAAGGACATTGATAACTCTTCTCCCCCAATAGGCTCCATAGCTCATTCCAGCATCCTGATAGCTAGTCAACAGGGTGGAGGTTTACAGCTCAGCTCCAGCTTGATGTCTCCGTGGCCTGCAACAAAAGCACAAGGAAACTTCAGCAATAGGGTCTTACCATCTAGTTCTGGTGATCAACCAAGACCTTTGGCAATAGCCTGTAATGTTTTGGGGGCATCAGGAGCCTCCCTGACTGACAACTCACTGGAAGGTATCTCACCCTTGGCACTGAATTTTTCTTGTAACAATCTATTGCTTATGGACACATTATTATATACCTTTGCAGGGTACTTTTGTCCAAACTCTTTAAAATTTTTATTTATGAGAGAGAGAGAGGGAGAGAGAGAGAGAGAGAGAGAGAGAGAGAGAGAGAGAGAGAGAGAGAATGAATATGGGCATGCCAGGGCCTCCAGCTACTGCAATTTTAGTATATGTGCTGCCGAAGCGAGCACCAGCTACTGCAAATGAAGTCCAGACACATGTGCCACCTTGTGCATCTGGCTTACATGGGTCCTGGGGAATCGAACCTGGGTCTTTTGACTTTGCAGGCAAGCACCTTAACCATTAAGCCATTTCTCTGGCCTTTTTTGAATATTTTTTTATTTTCTCTTTTTTCTAACATATATATTATTTGGGTACTGAAGAACTATGATTCCATATGGCTTACTCATGATATCTTTAATTTTTTTTTTTTTTTTTTTTTTTGGTTTTTCAAGGTAGAGTTTCACTCTAGCCAGGCTGACCTGGAATTCACTACTTAGTCACTTAGTCTCAGGGTGGCCTCAAACGCATGGTAATTTTCCTACCTCTGCCTCCCAAGTGCTGGGATTAAAGGTGTGTGTCACCACATCTGGCTTTTTAACATCTTTAATTTTTTTTTTCATTTAAAAATATTTTATTTATTTATTTGCAAGCAGACACACACACACACACACAGAGAGAGAGAGAGAGACAGACAGACAGAGAGGATGGACACACCAGGACCTCCAACCACTGCAAATGAACTCCAGCTTCATGCTCCACTCTGTGCATCTGGCTTTACGTGGGTACTGGGGAATCGAACCTAGGTCCTTTGGCTTTGCAGGCATAACATCTTTAATTTTAATTAACCCTCTTTCCACCCCTTCTTTTTCTCCATCCCCTCTTCTGACCCCATGTTCTACTTTTAGTCTGGCTTTATATAGGTGGTTGGATAATTGAACCCCACTGGCAGGCTTTTTACAAGCAAGTGCCTTTAAACATTGAGCCAAATCCTCAGCACCATTGTTTTTTTTTTTTTTTTTTTTTTTGGAGAAAGGGTCTCATGTACCCTGGGCTGGCCTCAAACTTGTTATAGGGCTGGAGAGATGGGTTAGTGGTTAAGGCATTTGCCTGTGAAGCCTAAGGACCCAGGTTTGATTCCCCAGGACCCACGTAAACCAGATACACAAGGGGGTGCATGGATCTGGAATTTATTTGCAGTGAGTAGAGGGCCTGGTGCACCCATTCTCTCTCTCTCTCTTAACTAATATTAAAAAAAACTGTGGGCTGGAGAGATAGCTTAGTGGTTAAGGTGCTTGTCTGTGAAGCCTAAGGACCCAGGTTTGATTCCCCAGTACCCACATAAGCCCAATGCACAAGGTGGCACATGCATCTGCGGTTTGTTTGCAGTGACTGGAAGCCCTGGCACATCCATTCTCTTTTGCTCTCTTATCTGCCTCTTTCTCTGTCTCAAATAAAAAAAAATATTTAAAAAAACTCAAGCCATGTGTGGTGGCGCATGCCTTTAATCCCAGCACTTGGGAGGCAGAGGTAGGATCGCTGTGAGTTCAAGGCCAGCCTGAGACCGCATAGCAAATTTCAGGTCAGCCTGGGCTAGAGTAAGACCCTACCTTGAAAAACCAAACCAAACCAAACCAAACCAAAGAACCTTGTTATATAGTCACAGATAACCTTGAACTCCTGATCCTCCTGCTTTAATATCCAAGTGCTGGGATTACAGAAGTTTGCAACCACACTCAGCAAGAAATTTCTTTTGATTCTGCCTATGAAGTGTATTTTAGGACGTTCCAGTTATTTTTTTTTTCTTCCTCCTCCTTTTCAGTGCTGGGGATTGAACGAGGGCCTCACATGCTGGGCGAGTTCCCTTCCCTTTCCATCACCACAACTACTACCTTAACCCCGACCACCATCATCCTTCACCTAACCAGAATCCCAGCGTCCTATCTGATGTTTCATCACCACCCTTGATCATTGCAATCCATTTCCCACAAAGTATCAAGAAATAGTTGATGATTTCGTTCCCCAATTGTAACGTCAATGCTTTTCCATTTACTGTAAATAATAGGCAAACTCTTTTTTTTTAACATTTTATTATTATTTTTATTAACAACTTCCATGATTGTAAACAATACCCCATGGTAATGCCCTCCCTCGCCCCACTTTCCCCTTTGCAACTCCATTCTCTATTATATCCCCTCCCCCTCTCAATCAGTGTCTCTTTTATTTTGATGTCATGTTCTTTTCCTCCTCTTATGATGGTCTTGTGTAGGTCAGGCACTGTGAGGTCATGGATATCCAGGCCATTTTGTGTCTGGAGGAACACGTTGTAAGGAGTCCTACCCCTCCTTTGTCTCTTACATTCTTTCCCCCACCTCTTCCGCAATGGCCCTGAGCCTTGGAAGGTGTGATAGAGATATTTCAGTGCTGAGCACTCCTGTCACTTCTTTCTAGCACCATAATACCTTCTGAGTCATCCCAAGGTCACTGAAAAGGCAAACTCTTTACCAGAGTTTCTAAGGTCTCACCTAATCAGATACTACCTTCTATCTCAGATATATTTCATGTCAAATTAACCTTTGCTTACTGTGTACCATGATCATTCTGGTCTTTTAACTCACTGAACTTGCCAATTATCTGTCCTCCTTCAGGGCCTTTGAATTGCTTGCTCTTTTTCAGCCTTTCTATCCCCACAAATTTACTCCCTCTTCTCTTCCCTCAACTATCAGCTTAGATGCCATTTTCCCTAGGAGGCTTTTCTCAATCACCCAATCTAAGTGGGCTCCATTTCCTCTTACTTTCTGGTCCAATATAACTGTCTGTTTTCTTCCCAGTGCTTTTCATAGTGCAAGACATCTCTTCCCTTTGTTGGAGTGTGCACTTTCCACAGCATCTTCAGCTAGAATATAAGTGTCCAAATACTACAACCATTTTGTCTTCTTTATTTTTATATTATTAATATATATTATATTATATTATATTAATATATATTATATAATTATATAATAATATTATAATTATATAATTATATATCAATATATATTATATTATTATATATTATATATATTATATTATTAATATATATATATATATATTAATATTGGTTTTTCAAGGTAGGGTCTCACTCTAGATCAGGCTGACCTGGAATTCACTATGTAGTCTCAGGGTGGCCTCGAACTCATGGTGATCCTCCTACCTCTGCCTCCTGAGTGCTGGGATTAAAGGCATGTGCCACCACGCCCAGCTTAAATATTTACAATATTTTTGTTTATTTTTATTTATTTATTTGAAAGTGGCAGACAGAGAGAGAAAGAGGCAGATAGGTAGAGAGAGAATGGGCGTGCCAGTGCCTCCAGCCACTGCAAACGAACTCCAGATGCATGTGCCACCTTGTGCATCTGGCTTACGTGGGTCCTGGAGAATTGAATCCGAGTCCCTTGGCTTTGCAGACAAGCACCTTAACCACTAAGTCATCCCTCCTGCCCTGTGTCATCTTTAGTACTGTCTCTTGTACATAGCATGATACCTATTCTATAGCAGATACTCAAAATTTATGTAAAGAACAATCTAAAAGAAGGCCTTTTCCCCTTCACCTCACAGGCTGGGAGTCAAACAGGAGGAGGGAGGGAGACCATTTAATGTGATGAAAACAATGGTCAGGCTGCTTTGCCCAGCCAGGCATAGGCAAGGCCCAAGTCTAAGAATGGGCCAGCTTGGAGCTCGGGTTTCCGCACTTCCTTTTCCTCCCCTGGGGGCGGGGGTGAAGAGGTAAGTAAAAATGTGCGAGAGGAAGCTGACTGCGGTGACTTATACACGTTTCTTTCTGTGACGATTGAAAAGAAGGAGAAGGGTGACTGCTGCTCTGTTGTGTGGGACAGGCTCTAGAGGCAGTCTGATGAAATCCCAGCCTGGTTAGCAGATGCTGCAAGTGAGTGCGACTTGGAAGGGGTGGCTGAAATGGGTTTTGTGAGAAACACAGTACAAAAGAGATCTTTAGAGCTGGGTGTAGTGGCTCATGCCTGTGATTTTCTTTCTCCCGAGGTATGGTTTCACTCTAGCCCAGGCTGACCTGGAATTCACTATGTAATCTCAGGGTGGCCTCAAACTCATGATGATCCTCCTACCTCTGTCTCTCAAGTCCTGGGATTTTTTGTTTGTTTGTTTTTTGTTTTGAAAGGCTGAAACAGAAGAATTGTCATGGGTTTGAAGGCAACCTAGGTTACATACTGAGTGCAAGAAGCTTGTGCTATAGTGAGAACTTGTCTCAAAAAATAAAGAAAAACTTGGGCTGGAGAGATGGCTTGCATCACCTTGTGCATCTGCCTTACATGGCATCTGGGGAGTTGAACATGGGTCCTTAGGCTTTGCAGGCAAGCACCTTAACCACTAAGTTATCTCTCCAGCCCTATATAATGCATTAAAAATTATTTATTTATTTATTGAGAGAATGAGAAAGGGAAAGAGGCAGACACACACAGAGGGAGGGAGAGAGAGAGAGAGAGAGAGAGAGGGAGAGAGAGAGAGAGAGAGAGGGAGAGAATGGGCACACCAGGGCCTCCAGCTGCTGCAAATGAACTCCAGATACATGTGCCCCCTTGTGCATCTGGCTTCTGTGGTTCCAGGGGAATCAAACCGAGGTTTTTTGGCTTTGCAGGCAAATGCCTTAACCACTAAGCCATCTCTTCAGCCCTGTAATGCATTTTGATGTCATTCCCATAGTTGTTCTTTTTTATCCCTCTCCACTACCATGAATACATTTCTTCTTCCCCATTAATCCCTATATTTAAATTTTTTGTTAATTGTATTTATTTGAGAGCAACAGACAAAGAGAGAGAGAGAGAGAGAGAGAGAGAGAATGGGCATGGCAGGGCCTCCAGCCACTGCAAACAAACTCCAGATGCATACGCCACCTTGTACATCTGGCTTATGTGGGTCCTGGGGAATCGAGCCTCGAACCAGGGTCTTTAGGCTTCACAGGCAAGCTCTTAACCACTAAGCCGTCTTTCCAGCCCCTTAATCCCTATCTTACTTACATGCCCTTACAAATATTATTTACTTATTTAATTGTGTGTACATGTGTGTGTGCAGGTGTGCCAGGACCTTTTGCCACTGCAAAAAGACACTAGATTTTTGTGCCACTTTTTGTGTCTGGCCTATGTGGGTGGCTTGGGAACTAAACCCAAGTCAACAGTCTTTGCAATCAAATGCCTTTAACCACTGAATCATCTTCCCACCCATCATGCTTTTTTTTTTTTTTTTTTGCTTTTTCAAGGTAGGGTCTCCTTCTAGCCCAGGCTATCCTGGAACTCACTCTGTAACCCCAGAGTAGCCTTGAACTCACAGCGACCTTCCTGCCTCTGCCTCATAAGTGCTGGGATTAAAGGCATGTGCCACCATGTCTGGCTGCTTTTGTGATCCTCTGAGTTAAATTCAAGTCACTTTTATGGTGATGGGTGGAAGGTTAACTGTGGAATGGGCAACTTGTCAGTGTCTATTCCACTGACGAACCTGACTCCCGTCTCCCAGCAATCGTTGGCTGTCACTAGCTCCTCTGGGAGGCCTGTTGTCTCACAATCCTTTCCCCATCAATGGTGAAGTATTGACAGAGTCTATCTTGTGCTGTCATGGCCATGTCATATCCAGAAGACAGTGATTTAAAGTCATTCCCCTTCTGCTGTTCTCACATTCTTTCTGCCCTCTCTTCAACGAGGTTCAGAGAAGGATGTTTTTTTAAATTCACTTAACTATTTATTAATACTAAGTGGTGACAAATTTCTGATAGCTAAACAACTTGTCAAAGTTAAGATACAAGTTGAATCACTATGTAAAAGATATATAAACCCTAAGATGGCGTCTGTGGTGGTTTGATTCAGGTGTCCCCCATAAACTTAGGCATTCTGAATGCTAGGTTCCCAGCTGATGGAGATGTGGGAATTAGCGCCCCCTGGAGGCAGTGTATTGTTGGGGGCGGGCTTATGGGTGTTATAGTCAGTTTCCCCTTGCCAGCGTTTGGCACACTCTCCTGTTGCTATTGTCCACCTTATGTTGGCCAGGGGGTGATGTCCACCCTCTGCTCATGCCATTGTTTTCCCCTGCCATCGTGGAACTTCATCTCGAGCCTGTAAGCCAAAATAAACCTCTTTTCCCACAAGCTGCTCTTGGTTGAGTGATTTCTACCAGCTATCTTTAAATCTTGTATTGGTTGAATGTTTGCTGTGCCCAATGCCATCTTTTGCAGTGTGAATGTTTATTCTGTGCCATTATAGGTTTTTTGGCAGTTTTTTTTTTTGTTTTGGTATTATGGCTCATTTAAAAGACCTTGGGTTATAGGGATGTTAGAACATCATTAGGTTAGATAAAAAAACATAGGGACTTTCAAAGTTGGACTGAATGCATTGCATTTTACATCATGGATGGTTATCAGTTTATGGGGGACAGAGGGCAGAATATGGTGGTTTGATTCAGGCATCCCTCATAAACTTAGGTGTTCTGAATGTTAGGTTCCCAGCTGATGGAGATTTGGGAATGAACACCTCCTAGAGGCAGTGTATTGTTGGGGGTGGGCTTATGGGTGTTTTAGCCAGTTTCCCCTTGCTAGTGTTTGGCACACTCTCCTGTTGCTGTTGTCCACCTGATGTTGGCCAGGAGGTGATGTCCACCCTCTGCTCATGCCATCATTTCCCCTGCCATTGTGGAGCGTCCCCTCAAGCCTGTAAACCAAAATAGTTCTCTTTTTCCCACAAGCTGCTCTTGGTTGGGTGATTTCTGCCAGCAATGTGAACCTGACTGCAACATAGTCTATTTAAAATATTATTTAAAATTTTAATTTAAGCCGGGCGTGGTGGCGCACGCCTTTAATCCCAGCACTCGGGAGGCAGAGGTAGGAGGATTGCCGTGAGTTTGAGGCCACCCTGAGACTCCATAGTGAATTCCAGGTCAGCCTGGGCTAGAGTGAGACCCTACCTCGAAAAATTGAAAAACCAAAAAAAAAATTTTTTTAATTTAAGTTATTTACTTATTTGAGAGGCAGAAAGAGACAGATAGAAAGAGAGAGAATGGGCATGCCAGGGCCTCCAGCTCCAGATGCATGTTCCACCTTGTGCATTTGGCATATGTGGGTACTGGAAAATCGAACCTGGGTCCTTAGGCTTCACAGGCAAGTGTATTAACCACTGAGCCATCTCTCCAGCCCATCATCATCATCATCATCATTATGAGAGAGTGCACACGCACATGCTAGGGCCACTTGCCACTGAAAACAAACTCTGGACACATGCACTATTTTGTGGGTCTGGCTTTTATGTGGGTATGTAGGTACTGGGGAATTGAACTGAGCCAATAGGCTTTGCAAGCAAGTGCCTTTAATTACTGAGCCTTATAGACTATTTTTATTGTTTTTTTTTTCAAGGTAGGGTCTTACTCTAGCCCAGGCTGACCTGGAACTCACTCTGTAGTCTCAGGCTGGCCTCAAACTGAGAGAGATCCTCCTACCTCTGCTTCTCAAGTGCTGGGATTAGAGGCGTGCGCCACCATGCCCGGCCACTAACCCCGCTACAATCTATTTTGAAATAGGATAAATATTCATTGTACAAACAGGTAGTTATAGTAGCTCTGGTGTCAATTATATGAAGAAAATTATTGTAAGAAATCAAGCTGGGTGTGGTTGTGCATGCCTGTAATCTGAGCACTTAGGAGGTGGAGGCAGGAGAATCATGAGTCGAAGGCCAGCCTTGAGTAAATAAGATCCTGTCTGGAATAAAGAAGGAAATCAGCTACTCAGTGCTTTGATAGGTGCTGAGAAAGTGTGACTTTCCAACTTTCCAACTCTTCAAAGGTATTAATTATTGGAGAAATAGTTAAAATGAAATCCAAAATCAACTTAATCTTCCAATTAACAGAGATAGCTGGGAATATGGTGGTGAATATTTGTAATCTTAGTACTTGGAAGGCAGAGGGTTTAAGTTTGAGGCTAGCCTGGGCTACTTAGTGAGACTGTCTCAAACAAACATGAAAAACAAAACAACATGAATAAAAAAAAAATTTGGTCTGGAGAGATGGCTTAGCAGTTAAAGTCACTTGCTTGCAAAGCCTGATGGCCTGGGTTTGATTTCCCCAGCACCCATGTAAAGCCAGATGCATGAAGTGGCAAATGTATCTGGAGTTTTTTTGTGGTGTCAAGAAACCATGGCTTGTCCATTCTTTTTCTCTCTCTCCTTGGAAATCAATACATAACATATTTAAAAGAAAATAAAAATCCATGTGGCCCTTGAGGTTTTAGTGAAACGAGTACTCTCAGTCAGTGGGATAGGTATGTAAATTATGAAATCTTATGTGAAATTCGCCAATGTGTTTTGGTCCTAAAAGATATTTGCTATGATTTGAATTTAGAATGACTTTTGCAGGCTCATCTTTTGAATGTTTGGTCCCAAGCTATTTTGGAAGGTTCTGGAAACTTTGGGAGGTAGATCCTAGCTGAAGGAAGGGGGTCACTAGAGGGTGGGCAAAGTGATCATTGGGGGTAGGCCGCTGAAGGTTATACCCTGCCCTTAGTTCTGAGCTCCCTCTCTGCTTCTTGGTCAGCTGTGCTCTATCCCAGGCTCTTGCTTCCACGAGCTGAGCTGCTCTGCCGTGTCTGCCCAAACAACCCTCTCCTCCCATGTGTCATTTCTCTCAGGTGCTCATAGTAATGCAAAAGTGGCCAACATAGTTATGCCTTTTCATCCAATTATACTGCTTAATAGGAATGTTTTATTAAATATTTACTTATTGGGCTGGAGAGAGGGCTTAGCGGTTAAGGCACTTGCCTGCAAAGCCAAAGGACTTAGGTTCGATTCCCCAGGACTTATGTAAGCCAGATGCACAAGGTGGCACATGCGTCTGGAGTTCGTTTGTAGAGGCTGGAGGCCCTGGCGTGCCCATTCTCAATCTCCCTCCACCCCCCCACCCCCGCTCTCTGCTTCTTTCTCTGTCTCAAATAAATAAATAAAATAAAATATTTTTTTAAAATGCTTATTAGCTGGCCGTGGTGGTGCACGCTTTTAATCCCAGCACTCGGGAGGCAGAGGTAGGAGGATCGCTGTGAGTTTGAGGCCATTCTGAGACTACAAAGCAAATTCCAGGTCAGCCTCGGCCAGAGTGAGACCCTACCTCGAAAAAAAAAAAAAACAAACAAAAATGCTTATTTATTTATTTACAAACAGAGAGAGAGAGAGAGAGAGAGAGAGAGAGAGACAGACAGAGAGAATGGTTGTACTGGGGCCTCCAGCTGCTGCAAATAGGCTCCAGATGCATGTGCCACTTTGTGCATCTGTCTCCACATGGGCACTGGGGCATTGAACTTGGGTTGTTAGGCTTTGCAGGCAAGCATCTTACCCACTGAGCTATCTCTCCAGCCCATGTTCTTTTATTTTTGAGATAAAGTCTTGCTCTGCAGCCTTCATTGGCTTGGAACTTGCTAGGTAGACCAGGCTGGCCTCAAGCTTGCAGCGATCCTCCTGCCTCTGCCTCTGCCTCCTGAAGTTGCTAGAATTGCAGGTAAAGCACCACTGTGGTCAGCATATTTGTATATCGTTCTTATGGAGTAGTTTATTTTGTTTAAAAATATTTTATTGATTTGCAAGGAGAGACAGAGAAACAGAATGGGTGTGCTAGGGCCCCTTGCCACTGCAAATGAACTTCAGATACATATGTACATGGGTACTAGGAAATCAAGGCAGCAGGTTTTGCAAGCAAGTGCCTTTAAGCACTGAGCCATCTCCCCAGCCCTTATGGAATAATTTAATCATTAGTTAACGTCAACATTTTTTCCACATGTATGTATGTGTAAGTTGTTTCTCATGGGATGAAAGTTTGCCTTAAAGTTATAAATAAATTGTTGTATTGTATGTAAAGTGACTTAAGTCAAAAAGTTTCAAATTGTATTTACCTTGTGGGTTTCTCTCTCTCTTTTGTTTGTTTTTCAAGATAGGGTTTCACTCTATCCAGGCTGACCTGGAATTCACTATGTAGTCTCAGGGTGGCCTCAAACTCACAGTGATCCTCCTACCTCTGCCTCACGAGTGCTGGGATTAAAGGCATGTGCCACCATGCCCGGCTACAAGTATACTTTCAACTCTTTAAAAAAATATTTTATTTTTATTTATTTACTTATTTGACAGAGAAAGAGGGAGGGGGGGAGAGAGAGAGAATGGGTGCACCACTGCAAATGAACTCCAGACGCATGTGCCCCCTTGTGCATCTGGCTAATGTGGGTCCTGGGAAATTGAACCTGGGTCCTTCGGCTTTGCAGGCAAACACCTTAACCGCTAAGCCATCCCTCCAGCCCTAAATTTTAAGATGGAGTCTCATGTATCCCAAGCTGGCCTTAGGCTAACTATGTAGTTTCTGGTCCTCCCACCTCCACTTCCTCAGTGCTGGGATCACAGCCATGTGTCAACATGCCCAGGTTATGTGGTACTAGGGTATGTCCCCATATGCCTCAGACTGTTCCCTTTTTCTTCTCATCTCCCTTTTTGCCTACCTATTATATGTATTCCTTTACCCTCTCTATTTTCCACTTCCTTAAGATCTCTTCCTCGGCTCTCATGATCTCCCCTGTAGTTTCATGACCTAAAACACACATATGTATATATACATATGTATAATTTTAAATGTTTTGTGGGGGCTTTTTGTTTGTTTGAGTCAGGGTCTCATGTACCCAAGCTGGCTTTGAACTTGTTAGGTAGCACAGGCTGGCCTGGAACTCCTGATCTTTCTGCTTCCACTTCCTGAGTGGTTGTTTTTTGTTTGTTTGTTTTTCGAAGGAGGGTCTAGCTCTAGCCCAGGTTGACCTGGAATTCACTATGTAGTCTCAGGGTGGCATTGAACTCATGGTGATCCTCCTACCTTTGCTTCCTGAGTGCTGGGATCAAAGGCATGCACAACCACACCCAGCTCTTTTTTAAAATTTTATTTATTTATTTGAAAGGGTGGGAGGGAGAATGGGCGCACCAGGGCCTCCAGCCACTGGAAACAAACTTTAGACGTATGTGCCACCATGTGCATCTGGCTGACATGGGTTCTGGGGAGTTGAAACTGGGTCCTTTGACTTTGCAGGCAAGAGTCTTCCAACTAAGCCACCTGTAATTTTTATTTTATTTATTTATTTATTTATTTATTTATTTTGGTTTTTCAAGGTAGGGTTTCATTCTAGCCCAGGCTGACCTGGAATTCACTATTCAGGGTGGCCTTGAACTCACCATGATCCTCCTACCTCTGCCTCCTGAGTGCTGGGATTAAAGGCGTGTGCCACCACACCCGCCTGTAATTTTTATTTTTAATTTGAGAGAAAGAGGCAGAATAAGAGAGAGAGAGAGAGAGAGAGAGAGAGAGAGAGAATGGGCACACCAGGGCCTCCAGCTGCTGCATGAACTCCAGATGCATATGTCACATTGTGTGTCTGGCTTACATGGGTCCTGGGGAATTGAACCTGGGTCATTTGGCTTTGCAGGCAAGTGTCTTAACCGCTAAGCCAACTCTTCAGCCCTTGCTTTATTTACTTTATAACCAAATCCTAAAGACTCCCGAAACCCTAGAAACTCCATATTAACCATTGTGGGGAAAAATCTGCTGTTACTTCTACTGTAGCCTTGGCAGAAACAAAACTGCTTACATGAGATATTAATGTAGAAATAACAAGTTAGGTAGAAAAAAGAAAACTTTGAAGTTTCCTTTGAAATGGGCACTCATTAGGAAT
The DNA here is from genome assembly GCA_036346955.1 of Dipus sagitta. Classification (NCBI taxonomy): domain Eukaryota; kingdom Metazoa; phylum Chordata; class Mammalia; order Rodentia; family Dipodidae; genus Dipus; species Dipus sagitta. The sequence goes on from CM070776.1 coordinate 1,560,382, forward strand.
TATAACAACATTTAAATTGAGAAAATCAATCATTTCAAAAAATTTTAACCGCTTACATATTTTCACATTTGTGTTTTTGACAAATGAATATGAAAAGCCTAGGAGGCAGAATGTACTGTTGCTAGTTATAATTTTTATTTTTAACACCCTGAATTGCTTAGTTCTCATTTCCTTTTGTATGTCAGCTTGTGGTTAGTTTTGCAAGCTGACATTTTCTTTGCTGACAGTTTTTAAAACATAAGGGCAGACAACTTGGTCAGGAGCTTCCCCATTCCACAGAACATTTGAGAACTTAAAATGGCATTAATATACAGCCTTTCAGACACAGTGTGCCTTGATATTCATGACCTCACAGTGGCTGATGCTACCTACACAAGACCTGCATAATAAGAGTAATAAAAGGATGACATCAAAATCGAAAAGAGGCTGGAGAGATGGCTCAGCGGTTAAGGCACTTGCCCATAAAGCCTAATGACCCAAGTTCGATTCCCCAGTACCCATATAAAGCCAGATGCACAAATTGGCATGTGTGTCTGGAGTTCTATTGCAGTGGCTAGAGGCCCTGGGGCACACGCCTTTGATCCCAGCACTCAGGAGGCAGAGATAGGAGGATCGGTATGAGTTTGAGGCCAGTCTGAGACTACAGAGCAAATGCCAGGTCAGCCTGAGCTAGAGCGAGACCTTAAAAAAACCACGAAAACAAAAGATTAAAATCTATGTATTTTCCAGGCTTGGTGGTATACTCCTGTGACACCAACACTTGGGAAGTAGAAGCAAGAAGATCAGGAGCTCTAGGGCAACGTCAGCCACATGGTGAGTTTGAGGCCAGCCTGAGTGATATGAGACCCTGTCTCAAAAGAATTTGTGTTTTACACATCTGTAATCCCACCACTCGGGAGGTTGAGGTAGCAAGATCACTGTGAACTTCCAGTTCCCTTGTCTTCACTTCCTTTTTTGCCATAGGTGTGCTTCTGCATATGGCATTTCCAATGGGGGCTGGAGGTCCAAACTCAGGTCCTCATGCTTGTGCAGAAAGTGCTGTGTGCCCTGAACCATCTCCCCAGTTCCTACTTTTTCTTTGTTTGGTTTTTCGAGGTAGGGTCTCACTCTAGCCCAGGCTGACCTGGAATTCACTATGGAGTCTCAGCATAGCCTCGAACTCACAGCGATCCTCCTACTTCTGCTTCCTGAGTGCTGGGATTAAAGGCATGCACCACCACGCCCGGCTACCTTATTTTTTGAGAAAAGGTTTCTCCCTGAACCCAGAACTCACTGACTTGGCTAGACAAAGTAGCCAGCAAGCCTCAGGGATCCTCCCCTTCCTCAGCCCTGGGATTAAAGGTGTGAACTATGATACTCACCATTTTACATGGGGACTGGAGATTTTAACTCATGCTTGCATAGCAAGCCCTTTACTCACCGAGACATCTCCCCAGCCTGTCATATGTATGTATGTATATGTATATGCATATGCATATAATGCTTATGTATATGTTTATATTTAGTTACTGTAGGGGGAGGGAGGGAGAGAGAGGAGAGAGAGAGGCCTCTTGCCTCTACAAATGAACTCCAGATGATGCACCACTTTGTGCATATGGCTTTACGTGGATACTGGGGAATTGAACTGAGGCTGTCAGACTTTGCACACAAGTGCCTTTAACTACTAGGCAATCTCCCCAGCCCAACTGTCATTTATATTTCAATTAAAAAAGTAGCCGGGCGTGGTGGCGCACGCCTTTAATCCCAGCACTCGGGAGGCAGAGGTAGGAGGATTGCCGTGAGTTCGAGGCCACCCTGAGACTCCGTAGTGAATTCCAGGTCAGCCTGGGCTAGAGTGAGACCCTACCTCAAAAAAACCAAAAAAAAAAAAAAAAAAAAAAAAAAAAAAAAGTAGCCAAGCATGGTGGCTTGTCTTTAATCCTGGCACTCAGGAGGCTGAGAAGGATCTGTGTGAGTTCAAAGGTAGCCTGAGCTACAGTATGAGTTGAAAATCAGCCTGGGCTAAAGCAAGATCTTGTCTCAAAAAAAAAAAAAAAAAAAAAAGACCAAAACCAAAAAGACCAAGGGTCTTTCGCACCCACCTAACGGGAACATCTCAGACATCCTGAAGTGCTAAAGCTCTGTTTCAGGCTTCTGCCCTGCAGGTGTAGTACTTGACTGACCCATACTATGGTTTAATTTATGAGAACCACGTGATCTTGTGGTTTTACTCCCAATCCCACTTTGCTCTTTTAGTAAGATTTGTCCTTGCTGCTTTAGCTTTTAGTTTTGTTTTCTGTCTGAGATTTTCTTTGGTTTTGCACCTACAAGTATTTGTTAGTGAAATGTAACATATATGAAAATGAAAAGAAAAATAATACTGTCTCTTTCGAGTCTTGTTCCCTCTCTCATTTTAAAATATTTTTTAAAATTAATTTTAGTTATTAGAGAGAGAGGGAGAAAAAGAGATAGTGTGAGAGAGAGTGGGTGGGCCAGGGCCTTCAGCTGCTGCAAACCAAGTCCATATACATGTGCCACCTTGTGCATTTGGCTTATGTGGGTCCTGTGGAATTGAATGTGGGTCTGTTGGCTTTGCAGGCAAGTGCCTTAACTGCTATTGCAGTCAGGTTTGCATTGCTGGCAGAAATCACCCAACCAAGAGCAGCTTGTGGAAAAAAGGGTTTATTTTAGCTTACAGACTCGAGGGGAAGCTCCATGATGGCAGGGGAAAATGACGGCATGAGCAGAGGGCAGACATCACCCCCTGGCCCACATAAAGTGGACAATAGCAATAGGAGAGTGTGCCAAACACTAGCAAGAGGGAGTTGGCTATAACACCCATAAGCCCACCCCCAGCAACACACCCCCTCCAGGAGGTGTTAATTCCCAAATCTCCATCAGCTGGGAACCTAGCATTCAGAACACCTAAGTTTATGCGGGACACCTGAATCAAACCACCACAACTGCTAAGGTATCTCTTCAGCCCCAACCCTCATTTTTTAAAATATTTAATTAATTAATTAATTTATTTGACAGAGAAAGGGGGGAGACAGAGAGAGAGAGAGGGAGAGAATGGGCACGCCAGGGCCTCCAGCCACTGCAGACGAATTCCGGACGTGGGTCCTGGCAAATTGAACCTGGGTCCTTTAGCTTTGCAGGCAAACACCTTAACCGCTAAGCCAACCCTCCAGCCCCTCTTTCATTTTTTTAAAGAAAGCACAATGCTATTTGGTTTTATCTTACCTGCCACATCTGATGCCATGTAACTACTTGTTTAGATCAGATTATCAAACTCGAATAATGATTAAGCTGAAAATTTTCATGGCAAGAACTCACAGGGGTAAAATGAATAGAAACCAGCTGGTACTTGCCGTAACCTGCCCTTGATTGTATATGCTTCCTTGGTCACTGGAAAGTAGACAAGGCCGAGGTGAAAAATGAATGCTCTCTGTGAATGGAGTACATAGTTCACAGCTGAGCCCACATAGAAAGCCAAACATGAGGTCTGAGAACTTGCAGATCTCTCTCTTTCACACGGCAGGAGCATGAGTGGTGTCTTTCATTCATCCCCCTCTCTGTTCTTGACTTTCACAGTATACTTTTCTCCTGCTCAAGTCCAAGGCAGGAGAAGTGGCAGGACTTTCTTTTCTCTTAGGAGCAACTTAAAATGGACATTGAACGTATAGTTGTTGTATCTAGTCTCTAAGGATGGTCTCAATATTTGTGGTGGTTTGAATCAGATGGCCCCCATAAACTCATATGTTCTGAATGCTTAGTTCCCAGATGAGGGTAATTTGGGAGGTGGAGCCTTGCTAGAGGAAGTGTGTTTCTGGAGGTAGGCTTAGGGAGGTTCTAGCCAGCTCCCCCTTGCCAGAGTTCAGTCTGCTTTCCTACTGCTGGTTTCTTTTTTATCTTTTCTTTTCTTTTTTTTTTTTTTAGTTACTTTTGTATTCAGTAAATACAATCAGTTTGGTACCATTATTAGGCTCATCCGTGACCTACCCCCTCCCCTTGGCCCCTCCTTGTTGAGGTATATGGGTCATGCATTGTGGAGTTAGCCCACAGTTATGGGTAAGCTAAATGTCTCTGCATATCATGACCCAACATGTGGCTCTGACATTCTTTTTGCCCCCTCTTCCACAAAATTTCCCTGAGCCATGTTGGGTTCCTTACTGCTGGTTTCTACCTGCTGTCCCATGGAGGTGATGTCTAGCCTCTGCTCAATGCTATCTTTCCCCTGCCACCATGAAGCTTCCGCTTGAGACTGTGAGCCAAAACAAACAACTTCCCTCCCATCAGCTGCTTTTTGTCGGGTGCTTTGTCCCAGCAACATGAAGGTAATAACAGTATTCGTGTGTAGCTGGGATGTACCTCAGTGGTAGAACTCTTGCGTAGCATGAAGGAGCACCTGGTTTCATCTCTAGCATTGCAAAAAGTATTCATACTCTGGGGCTGGAGAGATGGCTTAGTGGTTATGTGCTTGCCGGTGAAGCCGAAGGACCCTGGTTTGAGGCTTGATTTCCCCAGGACCCATGTAAGCCAGATGCACAAGGGGGCACATGCATCTAGAGTTCGTTTGCAGAGGCTGGAGGCCCTGCCATTCTCTCTCTCTCTCTCTCTCTCTCTGCCTCTTTCTCTGTCTGTTACTCTCAAATAAATAAATAAAAAAAACAAAACTTCAAAAAAAATATTCATACTCTGGTAATCCTCTCCCATATGTCAACCTAGCTTGTGATCTGAGTTAAGAAATAGAATGTGGGCCAGTTCTGGGCCTGGATTTTTAAATGTATTTGTCTTTTCAAGATAGGATCTCACTCTAGCCCAGGCTGACCTGGAATTCAATCTCAGGGTGGCCTCAAACTCACAGTGATCTTTCTACCTCTGCCTCCGGAGTGCTGGGATTAAAAGTGTGTGCCACCATGCCTGGCTTAATTTTTTTATTTGCAGCTTCCATATATATAAACAATATACCATGATCATAACCCCCTCCCACCACCCTAGTTTTTCCCTCTCAAATTCACCCTCTATTCTATCCCTTCTTTCTAATTAGTCTGTTTTTGATTTTGATGCCATTTCCCCCTCCTATTATGCAGGCCTTGTGAGGTTATGAATATCAAGGCCACGTTGTGTCTGGAAGAAAGCATTTAAGCAGTCCTCCCACCTCTTCTACAATGGACCCTGAGCCTTGGAGGGTGTGATGGAGATGTCTTGCTTAGGGCTGAATACTCCACTGTCACTTCTTCTCAGCACTTTGTGAGTTTTGAGTCACCTCAGTGACCACTGACATCTGAAAAGAGAAGCTTCTCGAACCAAAAGTGAGAGTAGCATTAATATACGGGCATAAACATAAGTATTTAGAAGGCAGTTTTGTGGGCATACTATATCTATTTGGCCAAAAAACAGTAGTAGTTTTTCCCCTCTAGGGCTTATGACCTTAGCCATAGGTATTTATTTTGATTTTTACATTACTATTATTATTAGCCACAGGCTTTTGATTAGGTTTTCAGTACCAGGCATGAATTCCCTCCTGTGGAGATGGCCTCAAGTTCAATCAGAGAGCAATTTGTTTCCCCCATAAGAGACACACCAAAATTGTACCAGTTGGTATATTTGGTCTGGCTGTCTGGGTGTGAAGCTTGCAGGGTCCACTGCTGGTTAAAACTATTCATGACTTTTCTTCCCTAACAGGCTGCTCAACTCTCTCCAGCATTATGGCAGCTAGTCAACAGGGAAGAGGCTTCCAGCTCAGCTTCAGTCTGATTCCTCAGTGACCTGCAGCCCAATCATGGGGAGTCTTCAGCAATAGGGTCTTACCATCTAGTTCTGGTGGGCTTCCAAGAGCCTTGGCAATAGCCTGTAATAGTTCAGGGGCTCAATGGGTCTCCCTAACCAACAGTTTGCTGAAAGGTATCACACCCCTGGCACTGAAATTTTCTTGTAACAATCTATGGCTTCTTGGCACAGCATTATCCACCCCCATAGGAAGCTTCTGCCTAAAGTCTTTTTTTAAACATACACAGGAGGAGGGATGGACAGAGGGACATATGGACAGAGGGACAAGGAAGGGAGGGAGGGATGGATAGAGGGAGGGACAGACAGAAGTATGGAGTTACGAAGGGAGGGATGGAGGGAGAAACAGAGGGAGGGACAGATGGAGTGATGGATAGTCAGATGGAGGGACAGGGATTGATAGAGGGATGGACGTAAGGATGGAGGAAGGGAGGGAAAAAGGGAAGGACAGAGGAAGGGACGGATGGAGGGATGGAGGTCTGGCCAGATGGAGGGATGGACAGAGGGATGGGCAGAGATGGACAGATGGAGGGAGGGACAGATGGAGGTATAGATAGATGGATGGAGGGAGGGACAGCAGAGGGAATGATGGAGGGATGGATGGTGGGACTGAGGAACAGACAGATGGAGGGATGGACAGGAGGAAGGACAGACAGACAGAGGGACAGACAGAAGGATGGAGAGAGGTAGGGAGGGATGGACAGACAGATGGGGGAGTGATGGATGAACAGACAGATGGAGGGATGCTTGGAAGGAGGGTGGGAGGGAAGGAAGGATGGAGGGATGGAGGGATGCACTGAGGGAAGGACTGATGAGGGAGGGACAGAGGGAGGAATTTAGGGAGGGATGGATGGAGGGAGTGATGGATGGATGGAGCGATGGTTGGATGGACAGATGGTGGGAAGTACGGAGGGAAAGATGGGATTAGGGAGGGAGGAAGGGACGGACGGACAGATGAACAGAGGGATGGATGGAGGAACAGAGGGAGCTATGGACAGAGCGACACACCGAGGGAGGGATGTATGGAAGTGTGGAGGGACGGAGTGACAGCTGGAGGTACCGACGGAGGGAGTGATGGATAGATGGAGGGAGTAACAGATGGAAGGATAGATGGACAGAGGGAGGGACAGACAGAGGGTTGGATGGAAGGACAGATGCACAGTGGAGGGATTGATGGGGGGAAGGACGGATGGACAGAGGGAGGGAGGGATGGATGAAGGGATAGACAGAGGGAGGGAGGGAAGGACAGAAGGAGGGAGGGAAGGACAGAAGGAGGGAGGGAGGGAAGAATGGAAGGGCAGATGGACAGAGGGAGGGACAGACAGAGGGTTGGATGGAAGGACAGATGCACAGTGGAGGGATTGATAGGGGGAAGGACAGAGGAAGGGAGGGGGGGATGGATGGGAGAGAGGGGTGGAGGGATGCAGGGACAGATGGATGGATGGAGAGAATGGTGGAGGGAGGGATGAACAGATGGAGGGACAAAGGAATGGAGGGAGTGACAGATGGACAAATGGGTAGGTGGAGGGATGGAAGAATGGAGGTAGGGAGAGATGGAGGGATGGATGGAGGCATGGACAGACAGATGGATGGACAGACAGAGGGATGGAAAGATAGGTGGACAAACATACAGAGGGAAGGATGGAACTATGGACAGAGTGGCGGACAGATGAATGGGTGGACAAACAGATGGAAGGTGGCATGGACAGAGGGATGGAAGGACATACAGAAGGATGGAGGGATTGACAGACTGGTGGAGGGACAGATGGAAGGAGGGATGGAGGGTGGAAGGAGGGATGATGGACGGACAGAACAATGGATGGAGGGATAGAGAAAGGGACGAATGGACAGATGGGGGATGGAGGAAGGGCAGATGGACAGAGAGATGAATGGATGGAGGGACAGAGGGAAGGAGGGATGGATGGATAGAGGGATGGTCAGATGGAGGGAAAGAGGGATGGATGGAAGGACAGATAGAGGGAAAGATGGAGGGATGGATGCATGAACAGATGGGGGTTGGAGGGTGGGACAGATGGAGGGATGGATGGTGGGATCAAGGGACCGATGGATAGAAGGATGGATGGAGGGGTGGACAGACAGAGCGATGGAGGGAGCAATGGATGGAGGGAGTCCAGGATGGAGGGATGGACAGATGGACGGATGGATGAGCAGAGGGAGGGATGGAGGGAGGAACGGAGGGTGGAAGGATGGATGGGGGAGAAGTGGAGCAAGGAATGAAGGGAGTGACAGAGGAGGGATGGAGAGAGGGAGAGACATATTGAGGATGGACAGACAGGGAGTGATGGACAGACGGAGGGATAGACAATGAATAGAGGGATAGAGACAGGGATAGATGGACAGAGGGAAGGAGGGATGGATGAATGTAGGGAAGGACAGAGGAACAGATGAAGGGACGGATGGAGTGAGTGAGGGACGGATGGATATAGGGACAGAGGGAGGGATGGACGAATGGAATGATGGACAGAGGGACAGACAGATGGAGGTGGGTGGGACACATGGACAGAGGGATGGACAGATGGATGTAGGGACAGACAAACAGATGGACAGAGGGATGGAGGGAGGGAAGGATGGACGGAAGGACAGATGGGAGGGATGGATGGAGGGACAAACAGACAGAGAGACAGAGGGAAAGAAGTGGACAGAGGGATAGATGGAGGGATGAACAAAGGGATGGTGGGACAAACAGATGGGAGGATGAACAGACGGAGGGAGAGACTGAGGTACTGACAGAGGGGAGGAGGGAGGGATGGAGTGACAGACAGAGGGATGGAGGGGCAGACAGATGAAGGGATGGACAGAGCAATGGATGTAGGATGGATGGTTGGATGGAAGGAAGGAGGGAGAGATGGAGGGAGGGAGAGGGGTGGAGGGATGGGTGGATAGATGGATGGACAGAGGGAGGGATGGAGGGATGGATGCAGGGATGGACTGATGGATGGAGGGACAGACAGAGGAATGGTGGGAGGGAGGGACAGAGGGAAGGAGGGACAGACTGGGCAATGGATGGAGGGACGGATGGACAGACAGATGGACAGAGGGAAGCATGGAGTGATGGGTGGACAGAGGTTCGGATGGTCAGGGACAGAGTGAGGGATGGGCAGATGGACAGACAGAGGGAGAGGGATGGAGGGAGGGAGGGATAGAGAGATGGATGGAGGGAGGGATGGATGGACTGAGAGATGGAGAGAGCAGCAGACAGAGAGAGGGACAGAGAAACAGATGGAGAGATGGAGGAATGAGAGAGTGATGGATGGAAAGATGTGGGAGCGACAGACTGATAGACAGATGGGGAGAGAGAGAGAGATGTACGGAGAGATGGAGGAGAGACATGGGGGGAGTGAGAGAGGCAGAGAAAGCCAGACATGGCGATTCATACCTCTAGTCCCAAGCCTTTTGGTCTGAGGCAGGAGAATTGCTGCAAATTGGAGGCCCGTTTGGATAACATAGTGAGTTCCAGGCTAGCCTGGGCTACAGATGAGATATTTCAAACAAGGAAAAGTGGGGCTGGATATAGTGTGTCCCTCCCGATGTACAAGGTGGTGCATGCATCAGGAGTTCAGTTGCAGTGGCTATTCTATCTGCTTCTTTCTCTCTCAAATAAATTATATATGTATATATATATATATATATATATATATATATATATTTTCTCACCATGATAACATAAACCATTCCCACAGTTGTTCATTTAAAAATATTTTGGGGACTGGAGAGATGGCTTAGCAGTTAAGCGCTTGCCTGTGAAGCCTAAGGACCCTGGTTTGAGGATCAATTCCCCAGGACCCACGTTAGCCAGATGCACAAGGGGGCGCATGCGTCTGGAGTTCCTTTGCAGTGGCTGGAGGCCCTTTCTCTCTCTTTCTCTCTTTGTCTGTTGCTCTGAAATAAATAAATAAATAAATAAATAAATAAATAAATAAAAATATTAAAAAGTATTTTTGCCGGCGTGGTGACGCATGCCTTTAATCCCAGCATTTGGAAGGCAGAGGTAGGAGGATCATCATGAGTTCGAGGCCACCCTGAGACTACATAATGAATTCCAGGTCAGCCTGAGCTAAAGACCCTACCTCAGAAAATAAAACAACAAAAAATTGGCTACTTATGTCTCTTCTTTTGAGACATGTCTATTCAGTTCATCAGCCATTTATTGATTTGGTATATGGTTTTTTGGTGTTTAATTTTTGCAGTTCTTTATGTATTCTGGATCTTATTACCCTAGTTGTGTAGTTAGAAAAGATTTTTCCTGCCGGGTGTGGTGGTGCACACCTTTAATCCCAGCACTCGGAGGCTGAGGTTGGAGGACTGCTGTGAGTCCAAGGCCAGCCTGAGACTACGTAGTGAATTCCAGGTCAGCCTGGGCTTGTGTGAGACCCTACCTCAAAAAACCAGAAAAAAAATTTTTTTCCCTATTCTGTAGACTGTCTTTCCACTTTGGTGATTGTTTCCTTGGCTGTGTAAAAGCTTTTAAACAATACTGTTTATTTATTTGAGAGAGAGGAGAGAGAGAAAGAGAATTGGCACACTAGGGCCTCTTGCCACTGAAAACAACTTCAGACACATAAATCACTTTGTGTATCTTTATGTGGTTACTGGGCAATGGAACCTGGGCCAGCCGACTTTGCAAGCAAGCGCCTATAACTGTTGAGCCATTTCCCCAGCCCAGCAGAAGCTTTAAAATTGTTTGTATTTATTTGCATGTGCATGTGCATGTAATATATGTAGTTATGTATGCATGCATTCATATGTGCAATTACACTCCAGATGCATGCACCACTCTTGCATCTGAATTAACATAGGTATTGGGAAATTAAACCCAGGATGGCAAGTTTTTCAAGTAAGCCTTTTAACCAGTGAGCTATTTGCAGAAGCCTTTTTAATTTCAAACAATCCCATTTGTCAATTCCTGGCATTATTTCTTGTGCTTTTGGAGTCTTCTCCAGAAAATCCTTATCTATGCCTATATCTTGAAGCATCTTTTAGCTATCGTTTCCCCTGGCATTTTTCAAATTTTCAGGTCTTATATTAAGCTTTTTGGCCAATTTTGAACTGATTTTTTTTTTTTGCACAAAGTAAGAATTGGGAATCTAGTTTCATTCTTTTACATTTAGAAATCTTGTTTTCTTGGCTGGAGAGATATCCCAGTGGTTAAGGTGCTTGCCTGCAAAGCCTAATAGCCCAGGTTCAATTCCCCAGTGCCCATGTCAAGCCAGATGCACAAAGTGGTGCATATATCTGGAGTTCATTTGCAGTGGCTGGAGTCCCTGGCATGCCTGTTTTTCTTTTTTTTCTCTCTCTCCCCTCTCTCTGTCTCTCTCTCTCTCTACATGTAAATAAATAAATTATTTTTTTAAATCTTGTTTTCCAAGCCTCATTAGTTAAGCAGGCTGTTTTTGTTTTTTTTTCCTCCAGTATATTCAGTGACTGGGGAGAAGTCTCAGCAGTTGAAGGTGCTTGCTTGCAAAGTCTGCAGGTCTGGGTTCAATTCAAATCATTGATTGTTGGTATCCCTAAGGTGCTGGGGTTGAAGCCTCCAACCCCAGCTTCTTGCTAATCTTCCCAAGGGACTTTGCTTTGATCTATACCTTTGCCATTTTGTTCCTTTCTTTTCACTGTTTGCGCCCTACTTTATGCTTATGACCTCCTTAAATAGCCCCTCCCCATTTGTGATCATGTGTGTTTCAGAGACTATCAATGAAGTTCTTCCTCACCAAAGTGACCTCACTCATAGGTAGTACAAAGATTTTCCCACCCTCAGGTCAGTCTGTTGTAATGAACATGGTTCATTTAATGTGACGTAGACATTTGTCATTTTGATGGTCTAACATTTGCTTCCCTGTGTCTATCCAGCATGTGTTGGAACTGAGAGCTACCAGGTTCTGACAATCTTGGCTGCACGGATTGGTGCCGAGGTGGCACCATAGCAGCTAAGACAAATGACTTCCTCAGAATTCCCAAAGAAGCAAAATCTATCCTTCACTAATGGTAGGAGTGATAGACTGAAATTCAGAAATAGCTCTGTTCCCTGTGGCAGGTTTACTAGTTGTGGTTGTGTTCGGCAGTGAGCTACAGAAAAGTCAAACCAAAACACTGACTGTCCTGACACAAACTGGTAACCCAGCCCCCAGTGATGCGGGACTGGAGTTCTGGAAGGAATGAGATCTCCCTAAAGAAGCAGGAAATCCCCAGGCCCATGAACCCCACCTTTGGATCCTTGTCCAAGTTATCAAAGAATTGAAACCGCGGACATGGAGAAGAGTAAATGATGAGAGTTATTTCAGGGAGAGTTAAGATGGAAGGGTAAACAAAGCAAGAAAACATCAAAGCCACAAGAAGTTCTTCCCCTCCCCTTGGCTGGGGAATGGGAAGGGAGACCAGAAGCATCTTTTTTACACGCCTCTGGGGGAAGGGAGAGAGGAAGGGCCAAGGAGCAGAAGGGAAGAAGAGAAGGTCAGAAGAGGCTTGCACACATGACTCTCAGGTCCATTTATATGAATGTCAGACATGAAATTAGAATTAGCCTCACCATCAGGTTTCTCCCTACACACAACTTGAGCCTGGTGAAATTGAGGAAGAAACAGCATGTTGTTGCTATTGTTGAGAAGGGATTAGGAAGTTGTTTTCAGCAATCTTGGATGAGCCTGGATCAGACACAAGTTTTAGTCCTGCTAGAGCAGGCATGGTAGTGTCCATGCTTCCGTAGGCAAGTCCAAAGCTAAGGACCTATCAGAAAAAAAAGCTATCTTGCTCCTAACCTATATCATTGCAAGGCCAAGTCAGTAGGATTGCTATAAAGTTTGAGTCCAGCCTGGTCTACATAGCAAGTTCTAGGCCAGTGTGGGCTATAGAATGAACCCACATTAAAAAAAAATATTTGATAGAGAAAGAGGGAGAGACAGAGAAAGAGAGAGAGAGAATGGGCGTGCCAGGGCCTCTAGCCACTGCAAACGAACTCCAGCGCGTGTGCCCCCTTGTGCATCTGGCTAACGTGGGTCCTAGGGAATCGAGCCTGGGTCCTTTAGCTTTGCAGGCAAACACCTTAACTGCTGAGCCATCCCTCCAGCATGAGCCCTCATTTTAAAACAAATGGAAGAGCCAGACGTGGTGGTTCACACCTTTAATCCCAGCACTCAGGAGGCAGAGGTAGGAGGATCATCATGAGTTTGAGGCCACCCTGAGACTACATAGTGAATTCCAGGTCAGCCTGGGCTAGTGTGAGACCCTACCTTGAAAAACAAAAATAAACCAACCAACAAACAAACAAAACCCAACCAAATGGAAGGAAGACTTTTTATTGTGTTTTGTTTCGTTTCTGAGGTAGGGTCTCAGGTAGCCCAGGCTGGCCACAACCTTGATCTCACATTCTTCCTGCCTCAACTTCCAAAGTGCTAATATTACAGGAATGTGCCATTGCACCTAGCTTAAGGCTTTTTGTAAAGATATTTGTCGTATGAAGTACTATCTAAAACACGTAAATAAGCCAGCCATGGTGGTGCATGCCTTTAATCCCAGTACTTGGGAGGCAGAGATAGGAAGATCATGGTGAGTTCCAGGTTAGCCTACGCTAGGGTGAGACCCTACCTCGAATAAAACAAAACCCCAACATAAGGCAAGATTATGACTGAATTGTCATTTCAGTGTTATATGAAAGCACTGTGGACCAGATTTACCCAAGGATTAGTTCATTTTCTAGGAGAACATAGTTTACCGGACATACTACTTTCTGCCTGATGGCCTGGGTTTCATTCCCCAGTATCCACTTAAACCCAAATGCACAAATTGGCACATATGGCTGGAGTTTGTTTGCAATGGCAAGAAGCCCTGGTGCACCTATTCTCTCTCTTTTTGAAATATAAAAAAATTTAAAAATTTCTATTCTTGTTGGGCGTGGTGGTGTGTGCCTTTAATCCCTGCACTGGGGAGGCTGAGGTAGAATAATTGTGGGTTCAAGGCTATCCTGGACTACAGAGTGAGTTACATGTCAGCCAGGACTAGAGTGAGATTCTGCTTCAGAAAACAAAAATCCCCCCAAAACAATATAAACCAATAAGTGTAGAATTCTTTCTTTTCTTTTCCTTTTTTTTTTTTTTTTTTTTTTTTTTGGTTTTTCGAGGTAGGGTCTCACTCTAGCTCAAGGCTGACCTGGAATTCACTATGAAGTCTCAGGGTGGCCTCGAACTCATGGCGATCTTCCTACCTCTGCCTCCCGAGTGCTGGGATTAAAGGTGTGTGCCACCACACCCGGCTTTTTCTTTTCCTTTTAATTTAATTTAAAAATCAGATTTCATGTCAGTATGGTATTGCACACCATTAATCACAGTAGGAGAACTGCTGTGATTTTGAGGCCAGCCTAGAACTACAGAGTTTGTTCCATGTCAGCCTGTGCTGGAGTGAGACCCTGCCTCAAATACCGAAACAAAACAAAACAAAAAACAGAAACAAAAACTGGGAGTTAGGGAGATGGCGCTTGCTTGCAAAGCCTGACAGGCTGGTAAAGCCGCATGCACAGAGGGTGCATACATCTGGAGTTTACACTGGCAAGAGGCCCTGGCACACCCATTCTCTCTCTCCCCCTCCCTCCTTTTTTCTCAAAAAAAAAAAAAGAATCATGTTGAACTGGGCGGGGAGGTACACACTATTAATCCCAGCACTTGAGAGGCAGAGGTAGGAGGACTATTGTGAGTTCAAGGCCAGCCTGGGGCTAAAGAGTTAGTTCCAGGTCAGCCTAGGCAAGAATGAGACCCTACCTTGAAGAAAATCAGATTTCATTACATCATTATTATACGTAACTTGTTTTGCTTATCCTTCCCCTTCACTCATCTCTCCTATTCATTTCTCCGTTTGTACTCTTCCACCCTTAGAAGTCCCCTTTCTGATTTTACATCACATTTGTTCTGCTACCCTCTTCTCCTTCCTCAAAACCTTTTTTCCCCTTTCATGGTCCCCTTTCTAGTTTCATGACACATACATACATATATATACACACACATATAAAAATTAAAAGCTGGGCTGGAGAGATGGCTTAGCGGTTAAGCGCTTGCCTGTGAAGCTTAAGGACCTCAGTTCAAGGCTCCATTCCCCAGGACCCACGTTAGCCAGATGCACAAGGGGGCACACACATCTGGAGTTCATTTGCAGTGGCTGGAGGCCCTGGGGCACCCATTCTCTCTCTCTACCTGCCCTTTTCTCTGTCTGTTGCTCTCAAATAAATAAACCAAATTTTTTTTAAAAAAATTAAAATCTAAGATCACATGTGAGAGAGAACAGAACTGATAGAATAAATGTGTATTATAAAGAGGATTTATGGGCTGGAGAGATGGCTCAGCAGTTAAAGCGCATGCCTGCAAAGCCTAAGGACCCAGGTTCGATTCTGCAGATCCCACGTAAGCCAGATGCACATGGTGGCGCATGCATCTGGAGTTCGTTTGCAGTGTCTAGAGGCCCTGGCGTGCCCATTCTCTCTCTCTGTCTCTAATAAATAAATAAATAAATAAAAATAAATCTATAAAAAGAGGATTTATTAGATTAGCTTACAGGATCAGGTCCTCATGTTGAGAGGTAAGCAGTTTACCAACTGAACTACCTCCCCAGACCCCCAGCCTGCTTCTTAAATTATCTTTGACCAGCTTGATTATGCTGTAGGCTTCTTCAGTAAATAAGTATAGTTTCTTACACGCATTCATTCTGCATGTAGGAGTACGTAGGAGTAGAACAAAGTCCTTGGATCTAGCTGTTCCTTTAAAAGAATTCTCACCAATTTTGTTTTTGTCTACCCCTACCTCTGCACCTTACTTTACTTTCAGAGAGCTCCTTCTCCCCTCTGAGTCCTAATCCTTTCTGGGGTGCTGTGACATGAATCATTTCACTTCTTGTTGGCTTCCCACCTGGCAGGCATTAGCCTTTTCTGCTTTGTTACATCATTTAACACTTGGCTATCTACTCTGGAGCTTTCCAAAAATCTTCACAATTTCTCATGTCTTACCTGCTGTGTTTTTTTTTTCCGGGGGATGGGGGGTCGCTGTTGTAGTCAGCTTTATGCTGCTGGGATGAACCTCCAGGCCAGACATAGTTTATGAGAGGAAGGAATTTATTTTTTTTAATTAAGAATATGCTTTGTGGGTGGAGTGATGGCTTAGCAGTTAAGGCGCTTGCCTGTGAGGCATAAGGACCCAGGTTTGATTCTCTAGGTCCCACATAAGCCAGATGCACAAGGTGGTGCATGCATCTGGAGTTCGTTTGCAGTGGCTAGAGGCCCTGGCATGCCCATTCCCTCTGACTGTGATAAATAAATAAAATCTTTTAACAAAAGAATATGCTTTGTATGGACACACCATGTGTTGGTACCATCATTTCCCTCCTCCCTACCCCCAATTCACTGAGTTTCCACCTCAGTGAGGCTGCTCGTATTCCCCATGGGATTGTGGGTTATGAGCTGTGAAAGCCAGTCATGGGGGGGGGATGCCTCTGGGTATGCCCTCCTGACCTGTGGCTCTTACAATCTTTCCCTCCCCTCTTTTGCAACATTCCCTGAGCCATGGTAGGTGTGTTTTAAGTCTACTTCAGTGATGAGCTCTTAGGAGCCTCTGGATCTCGGCTTTGGTATGTGTTGAGTGTCCTCAGTGCCTGTCTCCTTCACCCTGGTGCAGATTGTCAGGCTCGCTATGGAAGCAGCACTCTTGCTCATCAACCCAGTTCCTGTGTGTTTTCACCTGGGCCTTGACTGAGATGCAAGGGATGGTTTATCTCCTCAGGTCTCACTACCTTCTGATAAACAAGAACACATTCTCCAGCTGAGAGTGAAGTCAGCATAGTTAAATGTGACAAAAATTGTTAATTTAGAGAGGTTTTGATGGATGTAACCCCTCTTTTGGTCAAAGACTAGTGGGAGCTGGATGCCATTGGAGATGGAGAGAGAGAGAGAGAGAATGAGAATGAATGAAAATGAGAATGGTGTGCCAGGGCCTCCAGCTACTGCAAACAAACTCTAGATGCATGTGCCACTTTGTGCATCTGGCTTTAAGTGGGTACTGGGAAATCAGATCTGGGCCACTGGACTTTGCAGGCAAGTGCCCTAACTGCTGAGCAATCTCTTCAGCACCTTGAGTAAGCTCATTTTTTTTTTATTGACAACTTCCATAATTGTAAACAATATCCCATGGTAATTCCCTCCCTCCTCCCACTTTCCCCTTTGAAAATGAGTATCTTCTCTTTTTTTCAATTTTTCAATTTATTTTTAAATTAATTTATTTTTATTAACAACTTTCATGATTGTAAGCAATATCCCATGGTAATGCCCTCCCTTTCCCCACTTTCCCCTTTTAAACTCCATTCTCCATCATATCCCCTCCCCCTCTTAATCAGTCTCTCTTTCATTTTGATGTCATGATATCTTCCTCCTATTATGATGGTCTTGTGTAGGTAGTGTCAGGCACTGTGAGGTCATGGATATCCAGGCCATTTTGTGTCTGGAGGAGCACGTTGTAAGGAGTCCTACCCTTCCTTTGGCTCTTACATTCTTTCCCCCACCTCTTTCACAATGGACCCTGAGCCTTAGAAGGTGTGATAGAGATACTACAGTGCTGAGCACTCCTCTGTCACTTCTTTCCAGCACCATGCTATGTTCTGAGTCATCCCAAGGTCACTGCCATCTGAAAAGAGAAGGTTTTCTACCAAAAGTGAGAGTAGCATTAATATATGGGTATGAATATTAAGAGAAGTGCTTATTGGGTAGTTTGATGAGCTTGGTATATACATTTAGCCAGACAGCAGCAGATGTTACACCCCTAGGGCTCATGACTACCCCTGTTGTAGGTTTTCAGTATTAGGGATGTATTCCCTCCCATGGAGCGAGCCTCCAGTTCAATTAGAGGGCAGTTGGTTTCCATCATGACAGAGAAAATGAGTATCTTCTTGATAGTATATTCAGCATGGAAAAGGTACTACCTGATGCATATGACTTCTCAGCATCCTGAAGAAATATTTACTGCCTGGTGACAATTTAGTCACATTTCTTCCACACTGAATCAAGAAGCATATTGTTGACATCCGGCTATCCTGAGTGATTAAACGAGTGTGAAAAGACTGTCATTCACCCCCATGCTATAGTTGGCATTCGTTATCCTCTTCATCACCACCCCTCATCCAACCTTTGCTTGAATTTATTTTGGAATAACAGCTCTTCTGGCATATCCGACTGTGCTTTGGGGAGAGTCAAGTTCATCTCCAGCACTGGGGACAGATGGTGACTCAAAACTGTCCAGTTAAGGTTGGGGATGTGGCTCAGTGGCTGGAAGTAGCAGATACAAATCCCTAGATTCAATCCTTAGGACTGCATAATGAGGTAGAGGCAGGGTTGATCAGAAGTTCAAGGTCTTCCTTTAGCACAAAGTGAGTGTAAGACTAGCCTGGGCTACATGAGCCCCTGTCTCAAAAAAGGAAAGAGTGCCAGTTAAAATATTTCTGTTTCTGGGCTGGAGAGATAGCTCAGTGGTTGAGGTACTTGCCTGCAAAGCCTAAGGATCCAAGTTCGATTCCCTAGTACCCATGTAAATCCAGATGCACAAGATGGCGCATGCATCTGAAGTTCCTTTGCAGTGGCTAGAGGCCCTGGTTCACCCATTATCGCTCTCTTTCACTGCCCTTTTCTTACTCTCTCTCAAATATTTATTTTTATTTTTATTTATTTGAGAAAGGGAAAGAGGCAGAGAGAGAGAGAGAGAGAGAGAGAGAGAGAGAGAATGGGTGCGCCAGGGCTTCCAGCCACTGCAAATGAACTCCAGATGCATACGTCACTTTGTGCATCTGGCTTATGTGGGTCCTGCGTAATCAAACACAGGTCTTTTGGCTTTTCCAGCAAGTACCTTAACTGCTAAGCCATCTCTCCAGCCCTCATTATGCCATTTTTAGTTTTTGTTGATTCTTACCACCTTACCTCCATCTCCCTACCCTCCGTTTTGATGTACCCCCTTCCACGCTCATATTGTATATGTTTTATTATTCTTCCACCCCTTCTTTTAAAGCTTCTTCCCCCCATCTCCTTTCTAGTTTTCTGGATTCCACCCATACTCACATCCACATAAGTGCAGATATATACATAATAACTAGAAGCAAGGATTTGCATATGAGAGAGAACATGCAGTATTTGTCTTTCTGAGCCCAAGTTACCTCATTTGGCATAATTTTTTTCCAAACCCATCCATTTTCCTGCAAATTTCATAATTTCATTTATAGCTGAACAGAACTCTATTGTGTATACGTACCACATCTTCATTATCCATTCATCAGTTCATGGGCATCTAGGCTGATTCCATTTTCTAGCTATTGTGAGCAGTAGATATTGATTGAGTCCTTTAGGTATATGGCCAGGAATGGTATGGCTGGGTCATATAATTGTTCAATTTTTAGTTTTGTGAGGAACATGTATAGTAATTTCCATAGTGGCTACCTCAGTTTATACCCCCACAAGCAGTGAATAAGGGTTCCTCTTTCTCTGTATTCTCATTGGCATTTGCTGTCCTATTTATTTATTTATTTCATGAGAAAAAGAGAATTGGCCTCCAGCCACTGCAATTATACTCCAAACACCTGTGCCACCTTGTGCACATGCACTACTTTGCGCATGCCTCACCTTGTGTGTCTGGCTTACGTGGGAGCTGGGGAGTCGACAGGGCTCTTAGGCTTTTCAGGCTAGTGCCTAAACTGCTAAACAATCTTTCCAGCCCTGTTGTCCTTTCTTAATGATAGCCATTCTGACTGGGGTGAGATGGAATCTCCAAGCAGTTTTTAATTTTTTTATTTATTAGAGAGAGGCCTATATATAGAAAGAATGGGGACCCCAGGGTCTCTAGCCACTACAAATGAACTCCAGGTTCATGTGCCACCTTGTGCATCTGGGTTTACATGGGTACTGGGGCATTGAATCTGGGTCCTTGGGCCTTGCAAGCAAGTGCCTTAACTGCTAAGCCATCTTTCTAGCCTTCAAAGCAGCTTTAATTTGCATTTGCCTCATGGCTAAGGATGCTAAACATTTTTAAAAGTATTTATTGGCCATTTATATTTTGTTTTCTTTTGAGAACTGTCTGCTCAATTCATTGGTTCATTTATTGATTGGGAGGTTTTTTGATGTATATATAGTTTTTTCTTATGTCTATTATTATTAACAAGATATTTTGTATGGATACATCATGTGTTGGTACCCTCTTTTCCTTCGTCTCTGCCCCCATTTGGTTGGGGATGCTCCTCAGTGGTGTTGCAGGTATTCCCCATGGGGTTGGAGTTTATGCATTGTGGGAACAGTAGTCAGTTGTTTTTGAAGGGAGGGTAGTTTTGTTTTTCTTTTTTTGAGGTAGGGTCTCACTCAAGCCCAAACTGACCCAGAATTCACTCTGTAGTCCCAGGCTGGCCTCAAACTCACAGCAATCCTCCTACTTCTGCTTCCCAAGTGCTAGTCACAATTTGTGTAATTTAAAAAGATATTCCAGCTGGATGTGGTGGTGCACACCTTTAATCCCAGCACTCAGGAGGCAGAAGTAGGAGGATCGCCATGAGTTTGAGGCCACCCTGAGACCACATAGTGAATTCCAGGTCAGCCTGGGCTAGATTGAGACCCTACCTCAAAAAACAAAAAGAGATATTTCAGATATTAACCCTTTGAAGAATAGCTGGCAAAGATTTTTTCCCATTCTGTAGGCTGTCTTTTCACTGATATTTTCTTTTGCTGTGCAGAAGCTTTTAAATTCCATGTAATCCCATCTATCAGTTCCTGGGACTATTTCTTATGATGTTCTTTATTTTTTTCAACCCCCCCTTTTTTTGGTTGTTGTGTGTGTGTTTAAGAGAGGATCTCATGTAGCATAGGCTGGCCTTGAGTTTCTAGTTCTGCTGCCTCCATTTCCCAAGTGCTGGTATTACAGGCCTGGGCCACCATACCTTGCTTCCTTTAGGTATTTTAAGACCGAGTCTATTCTGTAGCCTGAGCTGTTCTGGAACTCACTGTGTAGCCAGGGATAGCCTTGTACCACCCCCACCTCGCCTCCACCTTCCAAGTGCTGGGATTACAGGTGCCTGCCACCACACCAGACTCAAGGAAATAACCTTAATTGCTTTTAAAAATATATATTTAGGCCAGATGTGGTGGCACACACCTTTAATCCCAGCACTCAGAAGGCAGAGGTAGGAGGATTGCCGTGAGTTCTAGGCTACCCTGAGACTACATAGTGAATTCCAGGTCAGCCTAGGCCAGAGTGAGACCCTACCTCAAAAAAAAGGGGGTGGTGGTGGCGAGATGGCTTAGCAATTAAGTGCTTTCCTGTGAAGCCTAAGGACCCCAGTTCGAGGCTTGATTCCCCAGGACCCATGCTAGCCAGATGCACAAGGGTGCACACACATCTTGAGTTCGTTTGCTGTGGCTGGAGGCTGTGGCACACCCATTCTCTCTCTATATATATCTGCCGCTTTCTCTCTGTGTCTGTCGCTCTCAAATAAATTTTAAAAAGATTTAGTTGTATAGGTGTGTGCATGCATGTGAGTATATATGCTCCTGTGAATGCAAGTGCGCACGTGGTTGTGGAGGTCAGAGGACAACTTTTGGGTCCATCCTGTCCAGTTCATCTCGTTTGAATCAATGTTTCTCTTGATCTCGCTCTTCTGTTGGTTTTCTTTTCGCGGTGCTCGCTGAGAGCTTCTGGGAAATTCTTCTGTCTCCACCTCCCACTCGCTGTCAGAATGCTGGAATTATAGTAGCCCACTGTAGCAGACAGCTTCAGGTTCGCTGAGATGAACTTCCAGACCAGGCACAGTTATGGAGGAAGGGATATTTATTGAAGCTTACAGATCCAGGGGAAGTTCCATAATAGCAGAAGTAGCTGGCCTGCCTTCACAGGCCCAAGCAGAGAGAGAGAAGTACAAGCCTAAAAGCCAAAAGCCACAGCACACTTCAGGAACTCCAGCTAGGCACATTTTGCATATCTTTAGACTGAAATATGAAACCCACCACCACACCTTAAGATCCACACAATGGCACTGACTCCAGCCAGGTGGCTGCAAATGCAAACTACAAACAAACAACTGAATATATTGGGGGCCATCTATTCTACTCAAACTACCACACCTACCAAGGCTTCCAGCTTTTGATGCAGGGTCTGAGAAGTGAACTCGGTTACTCAGGCTGGAGTGGTGAGTGTTTCATCCACTGAGCCATCTCCATAGCCTAGATTTTTTTGAGATGAGGGTCTCTTGGGGTTGGAGAGATAGCCCAGCAGTTAAAGGTGCTTCTTTGAGGGGCTGGAGAGATGGCTTTGAGGGGCTGGGGAGATGGCTTAGCAGTTAAGCGCTTGCCTGTGAAGGCTAAGGACTCCGGTTCAAGGCTTGATTCCCCAGGACCCACATTAGCCAAATGCACAAGGGGGCGCATGCGTCTGGAGTTCGTTTGCGGTGGCTGGAGACCCTGGCGCGTCCATTCTCTCTCTATCTATCTGCCTCTTTCTCTCTCTCTGTCACTCTCAAATAAACAAATAAAAAAATGATCCAAAAAAGTTTTTTTTAAAAAAAGGTGCTTCTTTGAGATGAGGGTTTTGCTCCATATCCCAAGTGCATAGAAGTGAAGCTTCTTCTGCCTCAGCCTCCAAGTGCTGAGACTATAGACATAGGTCACCACCTGCACTTTTGTATTTTGATAGGTGCTCACTCCTTTTGTTTTTAATTGGTGGTGTAATGAATCACAACAAAAATGAAAAATTGGACAAATGCAAGGAACACTATGCAAATGATAAAACACCACTGAGATCAGGTGCATTCTAGCAAGTGAATATTAGCAAAAGGAACTGACCAAGTTCTTTCCCCCCCCTCAGGGCCAGGAATTGAACCTAGGGCCTTGCACATGCTAGGCAAGCACTCTCCACTGAGCTGTATCCCCTCATCCTGTTCAAGACTTGATGGTGAATGCACAAGCTTTGGGGTTTAATGATATTTTAGGACATAATGAAGCTTTTTTGAATCATAATTTAACTTACATTTCAAATTTCTTAAATGTATGGAAGACATTTGTTTTCTTCTGACCCCTTGAACTGTGTATGAACCCTTTTTAATACTTCAGGCATCATGGAGGGATTCAGAACTGCACTCGGCCAACACTTCTCAGAGGATACTTGTTGGAGGGTGACCAAGAGGGTGACCGGGGACAGGAAAGCCTTGACAGTAGGAAGGGGAATGGCATCAACAATATGATCTGCCAGTATATCAGCAGGCCACAGGTTCAGTAGGAAGTGTGTTTGAAAACAGGTTTTAGGAAGTTAAAACTGGTGCATTCCAACACATTTATTTTTAACTGAAACTACTCAAATTGTGATAGAATACACATAGCATAGAATGTATTATCCTAACTATTTTAAAGTGTGCAGTTCAGTACGGTTCTGTCTTTTCACGTTGGTGTACAACAGATATCCCAAACCTTTTCATCTTATAAAATTGAAATTCTATACCCATTGAACAACCATTGCCATGGGGGAATGGTGGTGCACACCTTTAATCCCAGCACTTGGGAGGCAGAGGTAGGATCACCATGAGTTCAAGACCAGCCTAGGACTATAGAGTGAGTCCCATATCAGCCTGGGCTAGAGTCAGACCCTACCTTGGAAACAATCAATCAATCAGTCCCTCCTCCATGGCCCTAGCAACTGCCATTCTGCTTTCTGTGTCTGCGAATTTACCTACTTGAGGTCTCTCAAGCAAGTGGAACCACACACTAAATGTCATTCTGTGACTGGTTTATTTCACTTTACATAATGTTCTCAAGGTTCATCCATGTTCTAGAATGTGTGAGAGGTTCTTCCTTTTTCAGGCTGAGAAATCTTCTGCCTGTACATACCATGTTTTGTTTATTCATTCTGTCAATGGATATTTGAACTAACACATTTATACCCCTTTCCATTATAATGTAAGCTAAAATACAAGTTTAAAAAGAAGTTGAGTGTGGTGACACACCTGTCATACCAAGACTCGGGAGGTGGAGGCAGAACGATCAGGAGTTCAAGGCCAGCCTTGGCTATATAGTGAGTTCAAGGCCAGCCTAGGTTATATAGTGAGACACTGTTAACCCTCTACTCCAGAACAGAAGTCAGATACTACAAGTGTAGCTCAGTGGAAGCATACTTATCATCCACGAGTCCCTGGATTTGCTCCTCTGTGCTGTAAAACAAGGATGTGGGCCTGGTGGCATGCATTTCTAGTCCCCACTACTTGGGAGCCTGAAGCATGAGGATGGGTTAAACCCAAGAGTTCAGGGCCAACATGCTGAGACTTATGTATCAACAAACAAAAAAATCAAAAAAATGGTGGCACACCTATAATCCCAGCACTCAGGAGGTAGAAAGAGGAAAGTGAGAAGTTGAAACGCAGCCTCAACTGCATTGCAAAGTTGAGACCAGTCTGGGATGCATAAGACCCTGTCTGAACAACAGCAGCAACAACAACAATAAACCAAGCCGAAATCTGCTTAGAGCTACCTTTACTAAGTGGTGGAATGTGTGGTTTTGAAACTTACTAAAAAGAATGCTTTAGCTTAATTTCACTATTTAAAATCTGAACCTAATTACTTTCTGGGCTCTGATGAGTTGCAAAGACAAATAAATACCAAGACATGAATAGAAGTATCTATATGTCTATACAACAAAATCTTTATGGGTCAGTTGTACTCCAAGTAAGTTAGATATATGGAAATAAAAGATTACTCATCAAAGAAATAGAGGCAGTCATTTAATAAAACAATGTATAATACAATTTATTCTTTAAGCTTGTCTTAAATTTGTTCACGTTTAAGTTATTTTTATTTTTTATTTTTATTTTTGGTTTTTCAAGGTAGGGTCTTACTCTAGTGTAGGCTGACCTGGAATTCACTAAGTAGTCTCAGGGTGGCCTCGAACTCATGGTGATCCTCCTACCTCTGCCTCCTGACTGCTGGGATTAAAGGCATGCGCCACCACACCTGGTGTTAACCTATTTTTATTTTTGAGAGAGACAGAGAAGGAGACAGAGAGAGAGAGGGAGAGAGAGAGAGAATGGGTGTGCTAGGGTCTTCAGCCACTGGGAACGAACTCCACATGTGTGCACCCCCTTGTGCACATGTGTGACATTGTGTGCTTGCGTCACTGTGCGTCTGGCTTATGTGGGACCTGGAGATTTCAATGTGAGTTCCTAGGCTTTGCAGGCAAGTGCCTTAAATGCCTTAACTGCCAAGACATCTCTCCAGCCCTCACCTGTTTTTTTTTTTTTTTAAATCAGTTTTATACAGTTTCAGAAATGAGTCTGAGACCTATCCACTGTGTCAAGTGAGGTACAACTGAGAGTGGTATTAGTGTTTTCCTACCACACAGTGAGAAAGATAGATGGCTTTCAGGGAGTCTAGGAAAAGGTTGGAGAACTGCCCTCACTAATTGGATATTCAGGGGGAGCTGCTGCTTATGCCTCCCACTCTCTGGAGCCATGGGGGCCTTGCAATTGTGTGGGAGATCCTCATCCAGGGTAAGAGAGGGACAAGATTTCGAAAGGGCACCATTTGAGAATGTTCAGTTCCAGTGTTTACACAGCAGTCTATGCTTGCTTTTAATTGCTGTAGTCCACGATATCGTGGCATTTGCACAATGTGATGAAGTGTCACAAGTACGGCAACACTCATGTGGAGTGATGCTTGTTTGCATCACTGCAGATTTTTATGTCTAGAGAGTTAAATTCCAAGCATGACTTAGGCAATGGAGAGGAACTAGACTATAATTTTGCCCACTACACAATGTTCTTCATTTGTTCTCCAAGGAAATGAATAGGAATGTGATAGTGACATGCTGAATATTTTAAAACATTCATTTATAGAGACAGAACTCAATGTCTTAGAATTCACCATTTTGACAGAATGTTAGCAATTTTTTTTTGAGGTAAGGGTCACACTTTGTAACCCAGGCTTGCCAGGAATCCACTCTGTAGCCCAGGGTGGCCTCACACTTGCAATTAAAACCCTCCTGCCTGAATATTCTGAGTTCTGTAGGCATGTACCACAATACCTTGCTGTTAAAATTCACCCCCTTAAAGTATATAATCAAGTGTCTGTTAGCCTATTGATAAGGCTATACACCATTGCTCCTAATTCTAGGACATTTTCATCACCTCCAAACCCTGAATATACTAGCAGTCATTCTCTTTTTCTCCCAAACTGATCCCCACCCAGCCCTAGGCAACCAGTCTCTCTAGATTCACTGTTGTGGCTGTTTCAAGTAAATAACTTTATATAATATGTGGCCTTTGTGCCTGACTTCATTCACTTAACATAATGTTTGCCCATACTGTAGCATATATCAATAATTCATTGAATATTATTACTCCATTATATGGATAGGACACATTTTGTTTCTCCATTGATCAGTAAGTGGGCATTTGGGTCGTTATACTTTATAGTTATGAATCATGCTTCTGTGAACATATGCGGATAAGCTTTAGGTGGCTGTGTATTTTCATTTCTCTTGGATATATACTTAAGAGTGGAATTGCTGGGTTATATGGTGACTATGACTATCTGAGAAACTGACAGACTGCTTTCTTTTTTTTATGAGAGACAGACAGAGAATTGGAGTGCCAGGGCCTCAGCCACTGCAATTGAACTCCAGATGCTTGCACCACCTAGTGGGCATGTGTGACCGTGTACTTGCCTCATCTTTGCGCGTCTGGCTTACGTGGGACCTGGAGAGTCAAACATGGGTCCTAAGGCTTCGCAGGTAAGCACCTTAACCACTAGACAATCTGTCCAGCCTCTGACAGACTGCTTTCTAAGGTGGCTGCACCATTTTATATTCCCATTATCAGTGCATGTGAGCTCTAGTTTCTTTGCATCCTCACAGACAGTTAATGTCCCTTCCTGCTGTGGATTTGACAGACTCTCAGATATGTGGCTAAATAGACATTTGCGTATTTATTGGTGTGTGTGTGTGTGTGTGTGTGCGCGCGCATGCAGATGTGCATGCCTTGTGCATATGCATGTGGAGGCCAGAGGAAGATGGATGTCTTGCTCTTTTCCCTTGTTTCCCCCAAACAGAATCTATCAATGAATCTTGAGTCCCCCCCCCCACATTTTTCTAAACAAGACTGGCTGACCAGGGTGCCCCAGCAATCCTCCTGTCTCTACCCCTCCTTTCAGGTCTGGGGTTATACACATGTGCACCCAGGCTTGGCTTTTTATGTGGGTGCTGAAGATCTAACTCATGTCTTCATGATTGTGCAGCAAGAGCTCTTACCTGCTGAGTCATTTCCCCAGCCCTAAATATACATTTTTTTGGTTTTTGTATTTTTGAGGTAGGGTCTTGCTGTAGCCCAGGCTGACCTGGAATTCACTATGTAGTCTCAGGGTGGCTTTGAACTCACGGTGATCCTCCTCCCTCTGCCTCTCAAGTGCTGGGATTAAAGACATGCACCACCACGCCCAGCTTTCTAAATATACATTTTTTAAGCAAATAGCTAAGGACAATCTGTGAGGCTTATGAGCACTTTTCCTACAGGATCAGAAGACTGTTGAGGCATTGTTAGGTAGGATCTGGTTCCAGGATTAATAGTTTGAAAAAAATCACTGTTGGTTGAAATGAAACAGCTAATTTGGGTCAAAATTAATAAGTTTTGTGGGGCTGTAGAGATGGCTTAGTGGTTAAGGCATTTGCCTGTGAAGCCAAAGGACCCAGGTCCGATTCCCCAGGACACACGTAAGCCAGATGTACAAAGGGCACATGCGTCTGGGGTTCGTTTGCAGTGGCTAGAGGTCCTGGTGTGCCCATTCTCCCTGTCTCTCTTCTCTCTCTCTCTCTCTCTCTCTGCTTGCAAATAAATTAATTAAATTAAAAAGAAACTTTTTTTTTTTTAAAAGAATACATTTTGTGAACTCAATGTTTTCCCCCAACTTTATTTATTGTACAAGTGTTTAGGTTAAAACCACATTGTGTATTAAGGCCTTTCTACCAATGCAACTACAATACTCTGGTTCCAAAATGAAAGTAATGACAGAGGTGATCCAACATTATTTATTTATTTATTTATTTGAGTGACAGAGAGAGAGAGAGAGAGAGAGAGAGAATGGACATGCCAGGGCCTCCAGCCACTGCAAATGAAGTCCAGATGCGTGTGCCCCCTTGTGCATCTGGCTTACATGGGTGCTGGGGAATCGAGCCTTGAACCGGGGTCCTTAGGCTTCACAGGCAAGTGCTTAACCTTTAAGCCATTTCTCCAGCCCAAACATTATAGTTTTTAAACCCAGTGCTATTATTTTCCTAGAATTGGCATGTCTCATAATATGGAAACTGTTTGCAAACCCATATTCCCCAAGAGGTTCCGAAGCTCCCCAGCCGGTGCTCCTGTTCCTGGCCTCACATCAGTCAAGAGGCGGAGTCTCGGGAAGATAATACAGTAGTGAGAAATAAACATCCTCTTCAAAATGAACCTACACTTCGGTTTCTTCCAGTGCAACAGAAAATCAGGCATTGTCAGCCTGATGTGTTGAACTTTCTTCTGCACTAGCAAAACAAAAAGTTCAAGTAGTTGCCAGATTCTATTTTCAATGATAAAGGCATGCCTTTATATTGTGATTTTTGTTTAACATTTCTGTTCAATGTTTTTTTCTGTCCCCCCACCCCCTCGCAAAGGTAGGGTCTCACTCTAGCTAGCTAGCCCAGGCTGAGCTGAAACTCACTCTGTAGCACCAGGCTGGCTTTGAACTTGCAGTGATCCTCCTACCTCAGCATCTGGAGTGTGTAACTAAAAGCTTGCACCAACACACCTGGCTTATTTTTTCTTTTCTTTTTTCTTTTTTTTGTTTTTTGAGGTAGGGTCTCACTCTAGCCCAGGCAGACCTGGAATTCACTATGGAGTCTCCGGGTGGCCTCAAACTCACGGCCACGACCCTCCTACCTCTGCCTCCTGAGTGCTGGGATTAAAGGCATGTGCCAATATGCCCAGGGTCTCATATAGCCAAGGTTGGCCTCAAATTTGCAACTTTGCTATGTTGCAGAGGCTGGCCTTGAACTCCTCATCCTCCTGCTTCCATCTCCCAAGTGATGCGATTACAATGAAACTTTTTAAATTTTTAAAATATTTTTATTTATTTGTAAGCAGAGAGAGCGAGCGAACAGGGCCTCCTGCCACTGCAAAAGAACTCCAGATATATGTGCGACTCTGTGCATCTGGCTTTATGTGGGTACTGAGGAATTGAACCCAGGCCTTTGGGCATTGCAAACAAGTGCCTAAACCGCTGAGCCATCTCTCCAGCTCCTGAAACTCTTTTTGTCATGGAAAATTTCAGATATAAAAATGTTCAGAGTTGGGGAGACGGCTCAGTGGGTTAGAATGCTTGCACTACAGTAATAAGGACCTGAGTTTGATTCCCAGAACCCATGTATGTAACAAGCCAGCCATGGCTATGCAAGCCTGTAATTCAGCAGTGAGGTAAGCAGAGACAGGGACATCAATGGGGTTCCCTGGTCAGCTAGTCTAACTGAAAAATAGGGAGCTCTAGTCTTAGGGAGATATTGTGGAAGAACAGTAGAGAAGGACGCCCAATGTCTTCCTCTGGCTTCCACATGTGTGTGCAGGGGCCACACACATCTGCCCATGCCCCCCAAAAGAATAAATAAGGGATTTAAAAATTATTGTTTTTCGAGAGACAGGGTCTTACTCTGCAGCCTAGGCTAGTCTTGAACTTGCAGCAATCCTCTTACCCCAGCTTCCCCAGTACTATGATTGAAGGTGTTAACCACATGGCAAATATAAAATTTTTGAGAGATTCGTATAGCACTCTTCCATCTACCCATTACTCACCTAAAACCATTGTCAATATTTTGAGAGTTTGTTTCATACTATTTCCTGACTTTTCTTTTGTGCATGAGAATTTTAGTGCAAATTCCAGACACTATGTCATTTCACCTGTAAATAATATAGAATATGTCTATAAATGGTAAAGGATTTTTTTCATAAGGACTGTGCTATTATTGCACTTTAAAAATATGTACTACGGGGTTGGAGAGATGGCTCAGCAGTTAAAGGCACTTGCTTGCAAAGCCTGAGAGCCCAGGTTCAATTTCCTAGTACCCACATAAAGCCAGATGCACAAAGTGGTACATGAGTCTGGAGTTTGTTTACAGTGGCAGGTGGCCCTGATCCACCCGTACTCACTCTCTCTGTCTGCCTCCTTCTCTCTCTTTCTCTCAAATAAATAAACTTTTTAAAATGAATTTTTTTATAAGTTTATTTTTATTTATTTGAGAGAGAGAGAGAGAGAGGGAGGGAGAATCCCTAACCCAGGATTCTAGTTGAAACCTCTCACCAACAGAGAAGCAAGAGTTCCAGCACAATTAACAACTGCTTAAGGCCTTTCTCCCTTCCAAGCTTCAAACCTACAATTTTCTAGGAATCTTACCTGAAGTGTTGTTTACAGCAAAAGCCATGCTCTGAATCTCTTGTGCAAACCTAAAGGCTCCTGGTTTTACCTTATCAAATTGTGGCATCTCCAGATAATACATACATAATCCTACATAATCAGGAGTGAAGCAGAGATAGAGGAGGGGAGGGTCGCTTAGAAACCCAGTGAGCAGGGGAATTCCACAGGCTTCTGTTTCTATATTGAGTCACCACCAGGATACTTAAAATGTGATTCTAAGAGGAGCCTACATCCAGGCTCTTAGGTATGCTTTTATTCTGTTTCTGAGCACCCCTTCTGACTTTTTTTTTTTTTTTTTTTTTTGAGGTAGCAACTCGCTCTGGCCCAGGCTGACCTGGAATTCACTGTGTAGTCTCAGGGCAGCCTAGAACTCTTGGCGATCCTCCTACCCTTGCCTCCCGAGTGCTGGGACTGAAGGCGTGCGCCCCTATGCCCGGCCTCCCTTCTTACTTCTAATCCACATGTTTAAGCTGCTTTTAAAATGTCTTTAATAACATTACTAACTTTGCTTCTTGGAATTGTTTCCTGTGTTAATGCTGTGACTCCCGTATTTGCCCGAGTTGAGGTCTGAGGGAACTCCCCAGGCTGCTGAGGGTGATAGTGTGGAGCTGCATTTCAGTCCCCTCACCACTGACAAGCCCAACACTCTGGAGGATGAGGCAGGAGGATTGCTGTAAGTTGAAAGTCAGTTTGGACTACACAGTGAATTTCAGGTCAACCTGAGCTACAGAGGAAGGCTCTGATCAAAAAGTAAATTCAGAAGCCGGGCGTGGTGGCGCATGCCTTTAATCCCAGCACTCAGGAGGCAGAGGTAGGATTGCCATGAGTTCAAGGCTACCAAGAGAGTACATAGTGAATTCCAGGTCAGCCTGAGTTAGAGTGAGACCCTACCTCAAAAAAAAAAAAATCAAAAAACCAAAATAGAATAAAATAAAATAAATTTAGGGGCTGGGGAGATGGCTCAGCAATTTAAGACACTTGCTTGTAAAGCCTGAAGGACCTAGTCCAAATCCCCAGTACTCATGTAAAGCCAGATGTACAATGTGGTATATGGGTCTGGAGTTTGTTTGCACTGGTGCGTCCATTCATATTCTCTCTGTGTCAAATCAGTAAATAAAACATTAGATAGCTGGGCGTGGTGGCGCATGCCTTCAATCCCAGCACTCAGGAGGCAGAGGTATGAGGATTGCCATGAGTTCAAGGCCACCAAGAGACTACATAGTAAATTCCAGGCCAGCCTTGGCTAGAGCGAGACCCTACCTTAAAGAATTAAAAAAAAATCTAAACTATGAAAAAACAAAATTTCTGCTGCAAAAGAACTTACAGCGCAGGCAGCAGGATGCTATGTGCACAAAGTTATGGTTCATGGAGCAGGCGTCCCTGTCGGTGCAAATCAGTTAAGTGGAGTTGTGATCTATGCACTTTCACTCTCCTGTGGGTTGTGACACCTCCAAAAAAGTGATAAATGCATTTCTGCCCTCGCAAAGCTGAGAAACCAATCTCAGGTGATCCAGTCGCTGCATTACCTTGGCCAAAGAAGGAGAAGCTAGGAAACAAAAGAAAAACGATGCCATAATATATATTCACCACAAAAGGATTCTGTCTACAGGGCTGGAGTAGTAGTCTTTGTTTTTTGAGTATAAGTCTATGCTAACTCTACCGAGTACACGTAAATATTTACAGATTGGATTGAACCACGCAGGCTGTCTGTGACACAGGGGTCATGTTACTCTTTGATGTAAAATCCTGGCTCAGGTTGAGTTCTCTGGGAGCAGAAAGTGAAATGAGGGATTTGGGGCAAGAGGTCTCAGGAGAAGGGCATGAGGGAAGTAAGATGAGGCTGGAGAAAGCTAAGCAAGAATGTGGTCTGGGGGGGGGGCTGGCCTTTAGTTTGATCCCCCTAGAGCATAATCAGCACCCCAGAGTTGGTAGCGCTATGAAGCAATTGGCTAGCCTTTGATTCCTTCATGGAAGTCATTCGTTTCCTGTGGTGTCTTCCTGTAGCAGGTGGGGTTTGTGGAGATGGAACCTCTCAGAAATGGCTCCAGTTCGGCAGAAAGCCAGTACGGAGGCAGCCACAGGCCGTTGAGCCAGTAACACTCACTGACGGGTGGTGTCCTGGTGAAGGGACTCTTGGCAGTGAACCAACACTGTCAACCATACGTATGAAATTTTCTCATGGTAATTAGGGTAGAATCCGGTTAGATAAACCTCCCAACCAATTTTTCTTCTTCCTTCTCTCCCTCCCTCCCTCTCTTCTTTTCTTCCTTCTCTCCCTCTCTTCCTCCCTTCTCTCCCTCTCTTCCTCCCTTCCTTCCTTCCCTCCCTCTCTCCCTCTCTTCCTCCCCCTCCTTCCTTCCCTCCCTCCCTCCCTCCCTCTCTTCCTTCCTTCCCTCCCTCCCTCCCTCCCTCTCTTCCTTCCTTCCCTCCCTCCCTCCCTCCCTCTCTTCCTTCCCTCCCTCCCTCCCTCCCTCTCTTCCTTCCCTCCCTCCCTCCCTCCCTCCCTCTCTTCCTTCCTTCCCTCCCTCCCTCCCTCCCTCCCTCTCTTCCTTCCTTCCCTCCCTCCCTCTCTTCCTTCCTCCCTCCCTCCCTCCCTCCCTCTCTTCCTTCCTTCCCTCCCTCCCTCTCTTCCTTCCTTCCCTCCCTCCCTCCCTCCCTCTCTTCCTTCCTTCCCTCCCTCCCTCTCCTCTCTTCCTTCCTTCCCTCCCTCCCTCCTCCCTCCCTCTCTTCCTTCCTTCCCTCCCTCCCTCCCTCCCTCCCTCTCTTCCTTCCTTCCCTCCCTCCCTCCCTCCCTCCCTCTCCTTCCTTCCCTCCCTCCCTCCCTCCCTCCCTCTCTTCCTTCCTTCCCTCCCTCCCTCCCTCCCTCTCTTCCTTCCTTCCCTCCCTCCCTCCCTCCCTCTCTCCTTCCTTCCCTCCCTCCCTCCCTCCCTCTCTTCCTTCCTTCCCTCCCTCCCTCCCTCTCTTCCTTCCCTCCCTCCCTCTCTTCCTTCCTTCCCTCCCTCCCTCCCTCCCTCCCTCTCTTCCTTCCCCCCTCCCTCTCTTCCTTTCTTCCTTCCCTCCCTCCCTCCCTCCCTCCTTCCCTCTCTTTCTTTCTTCCTTCCTTCCCTCCCTCCCTCTCTTCCTTTCTTCCCTTCCTCCCTTTCTTCTTCCTTCCTTCCTTCCCTCCCTTTCTCCCTCCCTTCCTTCCTTCCAGAGAATTGGCACTCCAGGGCCGCAGTCACTGCAATAGAACTCCAGATGCTTGCGCCACCTAGTGGGCATGTGCAACCTTGCGCTTGCCTCACCTTTGTACGTCTGGCTTACGGGGGATGTCTACCAATCCATGTTGGATTGTGACTTGAGCAAGAGAAAAGTATTTTGTAAACCCATTAAGATTTTGACTCATTTGACTCTCTAAGTGTTCTTTTTCTCAGAAACATGCATAGTTTTAGAAAATTTTATTGTCAGAATTCTGTCAATTTA
Organism: Dipus sagitta; assembly: GCA_036346955.1. Classification (NCBI taxonomy): domain Eukaryota; kingdom Metazoa; phylum Chordata; class Mammalia; order Rodentia; family Dipodidae; genus Dipus; species Dipus sagitta. The sequence goes on from CM070776.1 coordinate 1,594,085, forward strand.
AGCACAGAGTCCTTAACTCTGTGGTGACTGATGTGCTAAATAACTATGGTAAGCATTTTTCTTAGTTCTTAACAAATATAAAAATGTTCTAAAAAGTCAGGTGTTGGTTGTTTTCCTCTTTGCTACAATGCATGCCCTCAACTCCGCCTTTACCGAAACAACCACAAACAGTACATTAATGCTTCAGGCATGTGGCTCATACTTGTAATCCCAACACACGGGCAACTGAGGCTGGAGGATTGTCATGAGTTCAAACCAGCGAGATGGTGTCTTAAAAATAAAACAATGCCGAGTGTGGTGGCACATGCCTTTAATCCCAGCACTCAGGGGGCAGAGGTAGGAGGATCGCCGTGAGTATCACTGTGAGTTCCAGGTCACCCTAAGATTACATAGTGAATTCCAGGTCAGCCTGGGCTAGAGTGAGACCCTACCTTGGAAACAAAACACAACAAAGCAAAATAAAACAAATCTAGTGTACCCCCAAACCAAAAATAAAGTACATAAGTGAATGGACACAATTTTAGTTATGGACACTGGAATATGAATTTATCATTTTTTCAAGATTTATTATTTATTTATTAGAGACAGAGAGAGAGAAAGAGATAGAGAGAGAGTGTGTGAGAATGGGCGAGCCCGGGCCTATAGCCACTGCAAATGAACTCCAGACACATACGCCACCATGTGTATCTGGCTAAGGTGGGCCCTGGAGGATAGAACCTGGGTCCTCCGGCCTCACAGGCATGTTCCTTAACTGCTAAGCCATCTCTCTAGCCACTAATCATTTTTACATGTCATGAAATATGCAGTATAGAGAATGCGCTGATTTTTTTTCAACCATTTACAGCCATAGGAAAACAGGCAGGGGCAACTTTGTCCTGGATTGCTGACTCTTTAGCAAGTCACTTCCCTATAGGTAATGAGTCCTTTGTCTGAGTTTGTTCATTTAGCTGTTGTTGCATCAGGTTCGCTTTGCTGGCAGAAATCACCCGACCAAGAGCAGCTTGTGGGAAAAGAAGGTTTATTTTGGCTTACCGACTCGAGGGGAAGCTTCACGATGGCAGGGGAAAGTGATGACATGAGCAGAGGGTGGACATCACCTCCTGCCCAACATCAGATGGACAGCAGCAACAGGAGAGAGTGCCAAACACTGGCAAGAGGAAGCTGGTTATAATACCCATAAACCCGCCCCAGGAGGCATTAATTCCCAAATCTCCATCAGCTGGGAACCTAGCATTCAGAACACCTAAGTTTATGGGGGACACCTGAATCAAAACCACCACATTCCACCCTGACACCCATAAATTGATATACATGATGTAAAATACAGTGCATTCAGCCCATCTTTAAAAGGCCCCATAGTTTTCATCAACCTCAATGATGTTCAAGTATTCCCATGGTCCCAGATCTTTTAACTGAGCCATAATACCAAAAACATCCCCCAAAACCCATAATGGCACAGAATAAACTTTCAAATGGCAAAAAGATGGCATTGGGCATAGCAAAGAAATCTTCAACCAATACAAGATTTAAACAGGGCAAACATCAAACTCTATAGCTCCAAGTCCAACAACTCTAGTCAGTGACAAATCTCCAAGTCCGATAATTCTAACCAGCAACAAGTCTCTGGAGTTCCAATTCCTCCCCTCCAGCTAGGCTACTCACAGTCCCGGAAAACTTCATCTGGGGCCGGCAGCTCTCCTTGGCAGCCATCTCGTGGTCCCGGTGTCTCCACTGCAACCCACAGTCCATCCTCATGGCTCCATGGGGTCTCCATGCATACAATCCTGCTTCACACTGCCCATGGCCATTTCCAAAACACATGACAGTGTTGCAAGTTCAATGACCCTTTCTTTCCTACATTTCTTATACTCCATAATACCAAGTGGGGTGCCAATTTGTTAATCCAGGGGGGAATAAAGCAGAAAGAACAGGACACTCCTTGAGCATTCAGGCCCTTTCAAAAGACTGCATTCTTTCTGTTGCCCCAATGCAGGTCAGCTGGCCCAATCTCAATGGTTGTAATCTCTGATATAATTGCTGCTGAATAGGCACAAGTTTCAGTCCAAAGATTTCTTTCTGTGCCATATCCCTCTGCTCACACCAGTCCATTTCTACACAATGCAACCTTGCACAAGTTCTCAGGACATGGGCATAACAGCAAGCCTCTCATACACACTGCTAGCCCAGTCCAGGCAAAACTTTTTCTCACCCTCACTTCACAGTCCCTAGTACTTACTGCATTCATGTCTTTCAACTCTGACCAGAATAGTCCATCAAGATGTACTTACAGCACTGCAAGGAGTCTCTTAGGCCAAGGTTTCAAATCGTTCCACATTCCTCTTGAAAATCAGCTCCAAAAAGCCAAAGCCACACAGTCAGGTGTCTAGCAGCAATCCCGCTCCTCTGGTACCAAGTTTATTATTGCAGTCAGGTTTGCATTGCTGGCATAAATCACCCAACCAAGAACAGGTTGTGGGAAAGAAGGTTTATTTTGGCTTACAGACTTGAGGGGAAGCTCCATGATGGCAGGGGAAAACAACAGCATGAGCAGAGGGTGGACATCACCTCCTGGTCAACATCAGATAGACATCAGCAATGGGACAATTTGCCAAACACCGGCAAGAGGAAGCTGGCTATTAACACCCATAAGCCCGCCCCCAACAATACACTGCCTCCAGGAGGGATCAACTCCCAAATCTCCATCAGCTGGGAACCTAGCATTCAGGGCACCTAATCTTATGAGGAACACCTGAATCAAACCACCACAGCTGTCTTTTTTTTTTTTTTTTTTTGAGATAGGGTCTTATTCTGTAGCCGAAGCTGGCCTTGAACTCATGGTCATCCTTCTGCTTTGTCCTACTAAGGGTATGAATTGCCATACGTGACTTAGTTATAACCTTCATTCAGGGTATTGATACTGGATGTAAGAGGATAAAAGCATAATTTAAAACTATCCTTTAGTGGGTGTGGTGGCATATGACAGTAATATTAGCACTTGGGCAAGAGGATCAGCAGTTCAAGGCCAACCTCAGTTACATAATGAGTTTGGTGTCATGAGACCTGATCTCGCAAAACAGAATAAACATAAAAAAAAAATCTCTTGACTGTTCCTTAAAGTATGATCATTTCTTTCTTTCTTTTTTTTTTTCTGGTCATGATGGAACCAAAACAAGTGTGCAAGCTTAGGAAAAGTATAAAAAATTATCTTCTAAATGCTTCTTGTGAGCTGGGCCTGGGCTAGAGTGAGAACCTGCCTTGAAAAAAAAAATTAAAAACGCCCGATAATGCCGGGCGTGGTGGCGCACACCTTTAATCCCAGCACTCGGGAGGCAGAGATAGGAGGATTGCCGTGAGTTCAAGGCCATCCTGAGACTACATAGTGAATTCCAGGTCAGCCTGAGCTAGAGTGAGACCTTACCTCAAAAAAAAAAAAAAATGCTGCTTGTGGGTTGCTGAGGTTAAAGGTGAGCAAACAAAACCTGACGGTCTGAGTTCAATTCCCCTGTACCCACGCAAAGCCATATAATGTGGTAATAGGTCCTGGAATGTCCATTCTCTCTCTCTGCTTGCAAATAATAAAAATATGGGCTGGAGAGATAGCTTAGCGGTTAAGGTGCTTGCCTGCAAAGCCAAAGGACCTCGGTTTGATTCCCACGTAAGCCTGATGCACAAAGGGGCGCATGTGTCTGCAGTTTGTTTGCAGTGGCTTGAGGCCCTGGTGTGTCCATTCTCTCTCTCTCCTCCCTGATATAAATAAATAAAAGTAAAGGTTTTTTTTTTAAAGCTTACTGAATTTCTTAAAAAAATTATAAAAATATATCTTTTTTGAGGCAAGCCAAACGGATTGGCCCTTTGTGTGTGTGTGACAGAGAGAGAGAGAGAGAGAGAAAGAATTGGTGCACCAGGGTCTCCAGGTACTATAATCAAACTCCATATGCATGTGCCACCTTGTGCGCATGTGCAACCTCGCACACTTGCGTCACCTTGTGTGTGGGGGTCTTGCTGTAGCCCAGGCTGAGTTGGAATTCACTATGTCCTCTCAGGGTGGCCTTGAAATCACAGTGATCCTCCTATTGCCGCCTCCCAAGTGCTGGGATTAAAGGCATTTGCCTGATCTCCAAAAATACTTTTCAAAAATAAAAAAAAAATAATGCTTCTTGTTTACTGTCATTCTTAAAGGGATTTGAGTGTTCCTAGTTTCTACATTTTTTGAGGCAAAGTTTCAATCTAGGCTAACCTGGAGCTCACTTTGTAGCCCAGGCTGGCTTGAACTCACAGTGATCCTTTTACGTCAGTCTCTCTAGTGCTGAGGTTATAAGCATGAACCACCACACCTGCCTAGTTTCTACATTCCTATCTGTGTTTATGTTGAGGTTTGATAACTAGTTCTCCTATTCAGAAAACTACTGTAGAAATAAAGTGAAGTACTTGGCATTCCTTAGTTGGAAAAATCTTTATTTATTTTTTCAAAATGAGATCTCCCCACATAGCTCAGGATGGCTTCAAAATCAGGATTTTCCTGCCCCAGTGCTATGATGACAGGCATGAGCCAACACTCCTGGCTTAGTAAAACATTAAAAAAAAAATTACCTTTTCTTCATGGGAGGGAATACATCCCTGATACTGAAAACTTAAAACAGGGGTAGTCATGAGCCCTAGGGGTGTAACATCTGCTGCTGTCTGGCTAAGTGTATATACTATGCTTATCAAACTGCCCAGTAAGCACTTCTCTTAATGTTCATACCATTATATTAATGCTACTCTCACTTTTGGTTACAGAACCTTCTCTTTCAGATGGCAGTGACCTTGGGATGACTCAGAAGGCATCATGGGCTGAGAAGAAGTGACACAGGAGGGCTCAGCACTGCAATATCTCTGGCTCAGGGTCTAATGCGGAAGAGGTGGCGGAAAGAATGTAAGAGCCAAAGGAAGGGTAGGACTCCTTACAATGTGCTGCCCCCAGACACAATTGGCCTGGATATCCATGACCTCATAGTGCCTGACACTACCTACACAAGACCATCATAATAGGAAGAAAAGATCATGACATCAAAATAAGAGAGACACTGATTGAGAGGGGGAGGGGATAGGATGGAGAATGGAGTTTCAAAGGGGAAAGTTGGGGGAGGGAGGGTATTACCATGGGATTTTTTGTTATAATCATGGAAGTTGTTAATAAAAATTTTTGCAAAATAATTACCTTTCTCCCTCCTTTTCTCGTGTGTGTGTGTGTTGTACTCATGCGCATGCAATGTGCACACGTGGGAAGGTCAGAGGACCTTTATGTTGACCCTCACCTTCTACCTCATTTTGAGGTAGGGTCTCTTGTTCATACCTCTGTCTTTGCCTACCTTCTAGTCATAGGTACACTAGGATTACCGAAGCCTGCCATGGCTTCCATCTTTTTAGGCTTTTTACATGGGGCTTGGGGATCCTCTCTCTACCAGGATCTCCCCCACTCTCCTTCCCCTGTTCTGCCTGTGCGCCATTCCCAGTTCTATCCAGTCTCAGTCAACAACCCTCCTGAGTTGCTATCAGCCTTTTTATGTTAGATTGTAGAGAGCCGAGAGGTGACCGCCATTACTAGATGGCGCTGACATCCGGCCTCGGCCCTGGTGAACAAGTAGAATAGCACATGTGCAAGTGGCAAAAGCGCGCCAAGTCACTGCCCAGCCCGGGCATATGAGCGTCATATGAGCGTCATATGAGCGCGCAGCCAATCAGCAGAGTACACGCCACCTAGGGGCTATATAAGCGGCGCCATTTCGGGGCTCGGGGTCTTCCTCTTTCATCTGTTCAATAAACGCTTGCTGCAGAAGGATCCTGGTGTCCGCGTGCGTTCTTGCTGGCGAGACGACTACGCGGGCTACAACTGGTGCCGAAATCCGGGACGCCGGGTGCCTGTCATCGCCGGCGCCGAGGAGACCCCCCATTCACGGGGAAGGATTCAGAACTGCAGCACTAAGGTAGGTTCTGAGAGGCATGTTTGGTCTTGACTTGTTTCATCTTTCATCCAAATTGGTAGGAGCAATTTTCGCTCTCCCTATTGTGATGGTGGCTCTCGTTCTCTTCTTTGTGAACATGGGAGCCTCACATTCGGAGCTACAAGACAGCATGTCAGAAACAGAACGGGATAAAAGTTTAGGGGCCCTTGAGGAAAAAGAAAAAGACGTCTCTAAGAAAAAAGGCCTTTCTGTGGACGCTAAGTCCACAGAAAGAAAAGACAAGGGAAAGGACGCCCTGGGAGAGAAACATGAGAGGGAAAAGAGAAGTCCAAAAAGGAGGCTTCTTTATCCGATAAAAGAATTGGAGGCTTTAGGAATTGATAGCTCAGAGTCTGAGGATCTTAGTCCCTCCGAGGAGGAAGAATTAGATGGCGAAGCGGCTCGCTATGGGGAGGAGAGATATTATTTTGATGAGCTACCGCAAAATCGAAAACAAAAGAAGATAGGAGATAAGAACCACGCGGCTTTTCAATCTGCCGCCCCTATCATTCCCAGTGCTCCTCCGCCTTATGCCGGCAAGCATTGTTCAGATTCCTTCCTTTCAGAGGGGGACAGAAGGAGGTGCTTACAAGCCTTCCCGGTGTTTGAGGCTGCGGATGGAAACCGCGTCCATGCGCCGGTAGAGTATGCCCTCATTAAGGAACTTGCTGAATCAGTTAATAAGTATGGAGTAGATGCTAATTTTACAGTCATGCAGCTTGAGAGACTCGCCACTATGGCAATGAAGGAAAGACTGCAGAGGACTTTGTTGGAACTAGGCTATTGGAATAAGGGCTGGCTGCGTTCTGCTGCTGAGGTCCAGAGAGTTTGATCAAGGTTAAATTTGTAATGGACTGATGTGCTTGGCCAGAGATATTGGACTGAGAGATTTAGGATTTTAAGCTGGAAAACCTCAAGCAAGTTAAAATTACAGGCACTGAGACTGGTTTTAGGTTACTGAACCTCCTATTGTCAAACACATTAGCAATCTTAAGGAAGATGTTCCAACTGCTTTACATTCAAACAATGGAAAGGATGCCTGAGGAAAGGCTATCATAGAAATGCAAACACTTTTGGAAAGAGTTGACTGGAGGAGGAACCTGCTTTTCAAGGCTATTGAACTTGAACTGCAGAAGTTTGATGTTTGTTTGATGATGGTTGAGTTTGCATTGTTTTAGTCTCTCCTTGCTTTAATCCCAGAGGAATTCGCCCATTACAAATTTGGCAGATGGATGTTACTCACGTCCCATCTTTTGGCAAATTACAATATTTACATGTTTCCATTGATACTTGTTCTGGAGTTATGTTTGCTTCCCCATTAACCGGGGAGAAAGCAGCCCATGTTATTCAACACTGCCTCGAGGCGTGGAGTGCCTGGGGGAAGCCCAAAATTCTTAAAACTGACAATGGACCAGCTTATACTTCTCAAAAATTTGGACAGTTCTGTCACCAGATGGGAGTGACCCATTTGACAGGTCTCCCGTATAATCCTCAAGGACAGGGTATTATAGAACGGGCTCATCGCACTCTAAAGTCTTATTTAATAAAACAAAAAGGGGGAGTCGAGGAGGCTCTGCCCTCAGTCCCACGAGTGACTATATCCATAGCACTCTTTACTCTTAATTTTTTAAATTTGGACAGTCAGGGCCATTCGGCGGCTGACCGTCATTGCTCAGAGCCTAACAGGCCACAGGAGATGGTTAAGTGGAAAGATGTTTTGACTGGTCAATGGAGAGGCCCGGATCCTATTTTAATAAGATCCAGGGGAGCTGTTTGTGTTTTTCCACAGGAAGAAGACAATCCATTCTGGCTACCAGAACGCCTAACACGTAGACTTGTGAGACCTGACGAATCATCGAGATCCTGTGCAGGAGCCGAAGAAGTGGACAAGATCCATTATGAAGACCCTATTCTACTAGAGTTGACCCCTCCCTAGCTGTGGGCCTGACATACTGGATTTCTTCAGCCTTCTCTTTCTTTAAGGAATGGGTGGGAGTGGTGCTGTTTGGTGCAGCCCTATGTTGTGGCTTAGTGTTCCTGCTTTGGTTGTTCTGCAAGCTCAGAGCTCAATAGCAATGTGACAAGGCCATTATTGCGCAAGCACTTGTGGCTATGGAACAGGGATCATCTCCTGAAATTTGGTTAATTAATTAGACTGAGACCCTCAGTCGATGCACCTCAGGGGTTTAGCCCATTGCACTGAGTCGATGGGAGATCTAAGTCTAATCAGCCCTTGCCTAAGTGGCTGCAGCATCAAAATATGAGATTGACAGCCCTTGCACCCCCAGGAACAATATTCCATTGCACGGGGATGGGTGTTAACTCCCCTTTTTGTCTCTCCCTTGGCCTTTGCACTCAGAGGACTTGTCTCCATTGCACCTGATAAGGTGAGGGAGTGAGCTCTTGATCGCTTATTCCCCAAGGAAGGAATTTGCCTGATCGAGCATAGGGTTGTTTGGTGCTGCGCTGGTTGGGCTATGAGGCAGTTGTCATCTTATTAAAACAAACAGGGGGAGATGTAGAGAGCCGAGAGGTGACCGCCATTACTAGATGGCGCTGACATCCGGCCTCGGCCCTGGTGAACAAGTAGAATAGCACATGTGCAAGTGGCAAAAGCGCGCCAAGTCACTGCCCAGCCCGGGCATATGAGCGTCATATGAGCGTCATATGAGCGCGCAGCCAATCAGCAGAGTACACGCCACCTAGGGGCTATATAAGCGGCGCCATTTCGGGGCTCGGGGTCTTCCTCTTTCATCTGTTCAATAAACGCTTGCTGCAGAAGGATCCTGGTGTCCGCGTGCGTTCTTGCTGGCGAGACGACTACGCGGGCTACATTAGATCTGGTTCAATGATTTTCTTTTATGTTTCTCTTTGTTTTAAAATTTTTTGCTTGCTTATGTGCGTGCATGTGTGTATGTCTGTGTATGTAAAATTGTGTGTGTGTGTGTGTGTGTGTGTGTGTGTGTGTGTGGTATATGCTTGCCTTTGGCGGCCTGAGTGAAACTTAAGGTGTCCGTATCCATGGCTCTTAATCAATGTGGTGGTTTATTCACCTGTCCCCCAGAAACTTAGGTGTTCAGAATGCTAGGCTCCCAACTGATGGAGATTTGGGAATTAATGCCTTCTGGAGGCTGTATTGTTGGGGGCGGGCTGATGGGTGTTATAGAAAGTGTACCCCTTGCCAGTGTTTGGCACACTCTCCTGTTGCTGTTGTCCACCTGATGTTGCTCATGGTGTGATGTCCACCCTCTGCTCATGCCATTGTTTTCCCTGCCATCATGGAGCTTCCCATTGAGCCTGTAAGCCAAAATAAACCTCTTTTTACCAACCAAGCTGCTCTTGGTCAGGTGATTTCTACCAGCAACGTGAACCTCACTGCAACAGTAAAGTGGTACTGAGGAGTGGGATTGCTGCTAGACACCTGACTGTGTGGCTTTGTCCTTTTAGAGCTGATTTTCAAGAGGAATGTGGAAGGATTTGAAACCTTAGCCTAAAAGATGCCTTGGACTATTCTGGTCAGAGTTAAAAGACCTGAATGCAGTAAGAACTATGGACTGTGAGGTTTGGCTTATGAGGGTGAGAAAGAGCTTTCCTTGGACTGGGCTAGCAGTTTGTGTGAGAAGTTTGCTGTTATGTCCATGTCCTGAGAACTTGTGCAGGGTTGCTTTGCATAGAAATGCACTGATTTGAGCAGAGGGATATGGCACAGAATGAAATCTTTGGGTGAACTGCTGCCATTCTGCTGAAATTGAGAGATTACAACCATTAACATTGGGCCAGCTGACCTGCACTGGGCAACAGGAAGAATGTAGACTCTTTTGAAGAGGCCTGAGTGCTCAAGCAGTGTCCTATTCTTCAAAGTCTGCTTTATTCCCCCTGGATTAACAAATTGGCACCCTACCTGGTATTGTGGAGTATAAGAAATGCAGGAAAGAGAGGATCATTGAGTTTGCAATGCAGTATTTGTATTTTGGAAATGGCCATGGGCAGTGTGAAGCAGGTTTGCTGGATGCCTGCATGGAGACCCCATGGGGCCATGAGGATGAACCGTGGATTGTAGTGGAGACCCAGTGGAGATGCCAGGACCACGAGATGGCTGCCAAGGAGAGCTGCTGGCCCCAAATGAAGTTTTCCAGGACTGTGACTAGCCTAGACAGAGGGGCAGAATTGGAATTCCAGAGACTTGTTAGAATTGTCAGACTTGGAGATTTGTCACTGGCTAGAGTTGTTGGACTTGAAGCTACAGAGTTTGATATTTTCCCTGGTTGTTAAAAATCTTGTATTGGCTGAATATTTCTTTGCTATGCCCAATGCCATATTTTGCCATGTAAGTGTTTATTCTGTGCCATTACAGGTTTTTGGGGATTTTTTGGTATTATGGCTCAGTAAAAAAAAAAATCCTTGGACTATGAGGATATATGAACATCATTGGAATTGATAAAAACTATGGGGACTTTTACAGTTCGACTGAATGCATTGTATTTTACATCATGTATGGATGTAAGTTTATGGGGGCCAGGGGCAGAATGTGTTGGTTTTGATTCAGGTGTCCCCCACAAACTTAGGTGTTCTGAATGCTAGGTTCCCAGCTGATGGAGATTTGGGAATTAACACCTCCTGGAGGCAGTGTATTGTTGGGGGTGGGCTTATGGGTGTTATAGCCAGTGTCCCCTTGCCAGTGTTTGGCACACTCTCCTGTTGCTGTTGTCCACCTGATGTTGGCCAGGAGGTGATGTCCACCCTCTGCTCATGCCATCGTTTTCCCCTGCCATCATGGAGCTTCCTCCTCGAGCCTGAAAGCCAAAATAAACCTCTTTTTACCCACAATCTGCTCTAGGTTGGGTGATTTCTACCAGCAATGCGAACCTGACTGCAACAGTAAAGTGATACCGAGGAGTGGGGTTGCTGCTAGACACCTGACTGTGTGGCTTTTGCCTTTTGGATCTGATTTTCAAGAGGAATGTGGAAGGATTTGAAACCTTGGCCTAAGAGATGCCTTGCAGTGCTGTAAGTACAGCTTGATGGACTATTCTGGTCAGAGTTGAAAGCCCTGAATGCAGGAAGAACTATGGACTGTGAGGTTTGGCTTATGAGGGTGAGAAAGACTTTTGGTTGGACTGGGCTAGCAGTTTGTGTGGGAGCTTGCTGTTATGCCTATGTCCTGAGAAGTTGTGCAGGGTTGCGTTGTGTAGAAATGGACTGATGTGAGCAGAGGGATATGGCACAGAATGAAATCTTTGGGTGAACTGCTGCCCATTCTGCTGAAATTGAGAGATTACAACCATTAAGATTGGGCCAGCTGACCTGCGCTGGACAACAGGAAGAATGTAGACTCTTTTGAAGGGGCCTGAATGTTCAAGGGTTGTCCTATTCTTCAAAGTCTGCTTTATTCCCCCTGGATTAACAAATTGGCACCCTACCTGGTATTGTGGAGTATAAGAAATGCAGGAAAGAGAGGGTCATTGAGTTTGCAATGCAGTATTTGTATTTTGGAAATGGCCATGGGCAGTGTGAAGCAGGTTTGCTGGATGCCTGCATGGAGACCCCATGGGACCATGAGGATGAACCATAGATTGCAGTGGAGACCCAGTGGAGATGCCAGGACCACGAGATGGCTGCCAAGGAGAGCTGCTGGCCCCTGATGAAGTTTTCCAGGACTGTGAGTAGCCTAGCTAGAGGGGCAGAATTGGAACTCCAGAGACTTGTTGCTGCTTAGAATTATCAGACTTGGAGATTTGTCCACTGGCTAGAGTTCTTGGACTTGAAGCTACAGAGTTTGATGTCTGCTCTGGTTGTTTTAAATCTTGTATTGGCTGAATGTTTCTTTGCTATGCCCAATGCCATCTTTTGCAGTATAAGTGTTTATTCTGTGCCACTACAGGTTTTGGGGGATGTTTTGGTATTATGGCTCAGTAAAAATCCTTGGACTATGGGTATGTATGAACATCATTGGAATTGATAAAAACTATGGGGTCTTTTAAAGTTGGACTGAATGCATTGTCTTTTACATCATGTATGGATATAAGTTTATGGGGGCCAGGGGTGGAATGTGGTGGTTTGATTCAGATGTCCCCCATAAACTTAGGTGTTCTGAATGCTAGATTCCCAGCTGATGGAGATTTGGGAATTAATGCCTCTTGGAGGCAGTGTATTGTTGGGGGCGGGCTTAGGGGTGTTATAGTCAGTGTCCCCTTGTCAGTGTTTGGCACACTCTCCTGTTGCTATGGTCCATCTGATTTTGGCCCTGGGGTGATGTCCACCCTCTGCTCATGCCATTGTTTTTGTCTGCTATCATGGAGCTTCCCCCTCCAGCCTGTAAACCAAAATAAACCTATTTCCACCCCCCCCCACAAGCTGCTCTTGGTTGGGTGATTTCTACCAGCCATGTGAACCTGACTGCAACACTCCTGTTTTTTTTTTTCCTTTTTTGTTTTTTCTGAGATGGAGTCTCACTCTAGCCCAGGCTGCCCTGGAACTCACACTGTCTTCCCAGGCTTGCCTCGAATTCACAGTGATCCCCTTCCCTCTGGGCTAAAGGGATTAAAGGTGATAGTCTTGAGTGGAAGTCTCTTTACTGATTCTCCATCTTGTGTGGCTCTAGTGATTCTAGGGTCTCTGCTTCCTTGCTAGACTGGAGTTCCAGTAGTGTGTGGCCCCTCCCAGCTGTTTCATGTGGGATCTGGAGATTTAAACTTGGGGGTCTCAGGCCCTCTTAGGCCCTCATGCTTGTGCAGGAAGTGCACTTAACTGCTGAGCCATCTCTCTCTCGAGCCTGCTCATAAAGTTTCTATTTTCTGAACTCCCACGGCACTTAGCCTGGGGTACATAATTTAGCACTTAATTATATATTGTCTTTTTGTTTGTTGTGTTTGTTTTGTCTTTTCCAGGAAAGCTACAGATTCCTTGAAAGCAACACATCTTGTACTTTTAAAATTGTATTTATTGGAGAGAGAGAAAGAAAGAGGCAGATAGAGAGAATGGGTGCACCAGGGCCTCCAGCCACTGCAAACAAACTCCAGACACATGTGCCACCTTGTGTACCTGGCTTATGTGGGTACTGGGGCAATCGAACCTGGGTCCTTAGGCTTTGCAGGCAAGTACCTTAATGCTAAGTCATCTCTCCAGCCCCCACATCTTGTACTTTCTAAAAAATATGTTATTTTTATTTATTTATTTGACAGAGAAGGGGGGAGGAGAGAGAGAATATATGGGTGCGCCAGGGCCTCCAGCCACTGCAAACGAACTCCAGATGCATGCGCTCCCTTGCACATCTGGCTAACATGGGTCCTGGGGAATCGAGCCAGGGTCCTCTGGCTTTGCAGGCAAAAGCCTTAACCGCTAAGCCATCCCTCCAGCCCCATCTTGTAGTTTCTAACATCCCTTGCAGAACTCCGATAGGCACACAGTAAGTACATCCCTTCTACCAATAAATGCTCATTGCCTCACTGATGGATTGACTGGCACAGATGTGCAACTTCCTATCCATCAATATCATATCGCTGTTTAGTATTTGTAAAGTTTATTAAAATGAGTTGACTAATGAAGGCAATCAACTCCAAATCTGATTCCAGTTGGACGTCACTACATCCAGTTTTCTTTCACAAAATGGAGGTAAAAATGTCTTTCCCCTGGCTGTGGTGGTACACAGTTGTAATCCCAGCACTTGGGAGGTGGAGGTAGGAAGATCCCAAGTTCAAGGTCCAAGGTCATCCTGGGCTACATAGTAAGACCTTTTCTCTGTTAAAAAAAAAAACAACAACTATCTTCGCATACGGGTGTGGTTGTGAACATGTATAATTCCAGTACTCAGGGAATGGGATCAGGAGGCTTGAGGCTAGCCCTGGATAGATATTGAGTTTGAGGGTAGCCTGGGCTACATGAGACACTATTTCAAAAACAAAAAAGAAGGCTTCCCAGTCTACCTCAGAGAGTACTGAGGCCTAAATGAGATAATGGGCACAAAAATGATGTGTAAAACCTTTCAGCTCCCCTACTATATGAATGTTAGGGGCTTCTATTATACCTTAATTTGCGCTTACAGGAGTCACTAGGTGAAGGAGATCTTGCTAACTATCACATAGTCATTTTCCAACTTCGGTTAGAAAGGTGAGCTATTCTCCGGGAAAGCCAAAAACAACGGGAAAGGCAGGAACCAGATAAATCATCACTCCCGTTTCTCTGCAAAGATAGTGCAGCTATGGAACATACAAATACGGTGAGACTTTGAAGTAGAAATTCTCTGGCTAAATCAGTCTTTGCTGTTCCACATCAATCCTTTCTGCACAGTCGCTGTCTTCTCTCCTGGTAGCTTAGAAGCAAAATGTGGAGGAAAGAAAGCTCTGGTGAGGAGAGAATGTTCTGCAGTTGTGAACAAACCTTGGTTGATGAATGCAAAGCCAGAATAAGCATAGATAAGAGTGAGCAATTTATACCTAGATCAAGCAAGGAGTTATTTCCTAAACGACCACCTCTTGGAACAAAGGAAGCATGGGGATTTTATTGAGAGAACCTATACATATTCATAGAGGAAATCCCTTTAGGTGTGGGCACATTGTGGAGCATGCTCAGCTAAGGAGTCCGTTCCTGAGCATGCTCAGTTGGAGGTCATACCTCAAGGAGAAATGATGACAAATGGACACATTTTGGTGGGTGATCAGTTTAAAGTCACGGAGGCACTGGTCAAAAGGTTAAAATTGCAAACAACACTTTTGGAATGCTCACTTTGGGTCATAAAGATAACATACTGGAATGCCTCTGGGCATGCGGAGATGTCATCATAAAATTTCAGTTGGAAAAAGAAAAGGAAGGCATTTTAGCTGCATCACTGAGCTGTATCCCAGCTTGGAACTTTTGCATTTTGTTTCTGCCGAGTCCCAAAGGGAAGTATTAGTCTGGACATTACTGAGGTTGATACATCATTTATTTTCCTTTCTTTCCCTTTTTTTTTTTTTTTTTTTTGCTTTCACTATCTCATAGCCCTCTTTACTTACTTTGGCCATATATTTGTTATTACCAGTGGTTATTCATGAAGTATCCCCCCCCTTTTTTTGGTTTTTGGAGGTAGGGTCTCACTCTAGCTCAGGCTGACCTGGAATTCACTATGTAGTCTCAGGGTGGCCTCGAACTCACTGCGATCCTCCTACTTCTGCCTCCCGAGTGTTGGGATTAAAGGCGTGTACCGCCATGCCTGGCTGTATCTCTGTTTTTTTGCTTTTTGTTGGTTGTTGAGGTAGGGTCTTGCCATGTAGCTCTGGCTGGCATTCTGTGCTTCCAGAGAGCAGGATTACAGGTATATGCCACCATAGCTGCTCTTTAATTTTTTGTTTTTCGAGGTAGGGTCCCACTCTAGTCCAGGCTGATCTGGAACTCTGTAGTCCTTGACTGGCCTCAACTCACATCAATCCTCCTACATCTGCCTCTGAGTGCTGGGTGATTAAAAAATTTTTTTGGTTTATTTTTATTTATTTATTTGAGAGCGAGCAGAATGAGAACGGGTGCATCAGGGCCTCCAGCCACTGCAAACAAATTCCAGATGCATGCCCCACCTTGTGCATTTGGCTTACGTGGGTACTAGGGAATTGAGCCTCGAACTGGGGTCCTTAGGCTTCACAGGCGAGTGCTAATCATAATAAAACTATTTGGTTATGCCAGGTATGGTGGCACATGCCTTTAATCCCAGCTGAGGTGGGAGGAGCCATTAGTTTGAGGCCACCCTGAGACAACATAGTGAATTCCAGATGAACCTTAGCTAGAGCGAGACCCTACCTCGAAAAACAAACAAACAAAAAACTATTTGGGGTGGAATATATGTCTATATTTATTTCAAAGTATGCATTTTTATGTGTTTAACTGTGAGCCATTCTTTTCTCCCTTTGGGGTAATATTTTGCAGTGAGGCTTGTATGTAATATGCATTTATTTGTCCGATTTTCCCCAGAACAATGAAATTTAATAAGATTTCATGGTTTTGGCCAGGTGTGGTGACTCACCCTCTTAATCCCAGTATTCAGGAGCCTGAGGTAGGAGGACAACCATGAGTTCAAGGCCACTCTGGACTACAGAGTGAGTTCTAGGTCTGTCTGGGCTAGAGTGACCCTGCTTCAAAACCAACAAACACACACAATTTATGTTTTGGAAAAAAAAGATGTAAATATGAGAGCCTGATGCTCAACTTTCCAGTGCTATAATGTGGCTGGCTCCCTCCCCCCACCGGTGGTTTCTTTTGTGAAGTTTCTTTATCACTTCCCCCCCACCCAGGGTCTCTTTCTAGCCTAGGCTGACCTGGCATTCACTATGTAGTCTCAGTCTGACCTCAAAATCATGGCGACCTTCCTACCTATGCCTCCTTTTTTTTTTCGAGGTAGGGTCTCACTCTAACCCAGGCTGACCTGGAATTCACTATGGAGTCTCAGGGTGGCCTCAAACTCACTGCAATCCTCCTACTTCTGCCTCCCAAGTGCTGGAATTAAAGGCGTGCGCCACCACACCAGGCTCATGTCACTTTTGTTTTTAAAGACAAGCTCTCACTAGGTTATCTTGGAACTCACTATGTAGCTTAGGCGGGCCTCAAACTCTCAGTGACCTTCCTGCCTCAGCCTCTTGAATGCTAGGGTGCAGCCATGATCCACCATGCCCAGCTTGCACTTTCTGTAAAAAAGGTTAAAAATAATTTTTATTTGAGAGAGAGTGTGTAGAGGTGTGCCAGGGCTTCTTGCTGCTGCATACATACTCCAGATGCATGAGGCACTTTGTACATTTAGCAGACGCATGTGCCACCTTGTGTAACTGGCTTTACGTGGGTCCAGGGGAATACACCTTGGGTCCTTTGTCTTTACTGACATGTGCCTTAATCGCTAAGCCATCTCTCCAGTCCCCATAGTTTTTTGTTAATGTTTTCTTTCCTACCAAAAGAAGTTCTTTTAAAGCTGAGTGTCTCAAATACAGACCCTTTGTTAAAAAAATCAATGCTTCAAAAAGGGGAAGGCTCTGTCATATAAGGCCCTAGCACAGAAATTAGACATATAATTCCTTCCATGAAGTCTGCTTCTTAGAGCTGCCAACAATAGTGATCTCAGATCTGCACAAAAGGGTTTTCCCCTCCTTCTATTACCGTAGGATTTAATAGTAACTGAGGGCAGGTTAAGGCTCAACTCCAGATCGGGGGTGTGCCTGCGATAGTGGCCTGACTACTCCACTATCCTCAAAGCTTTGTAGAGTCGCTGGGACTCCATTCCTATAAACATCCATCTTCTCCATTTTTTCAGGACATAAGGAAGTACTGCTGTAGAGTAAGGGAAACTCGTCTTCCCTTGCGTCATCTCTTTTCTGGGCATGGCGTGGCGTGGGCACCACACCTGCTCCAACTTCCTTAGGAGAAAACATCACCGCCTTCCCCATCCTCTGAAAAGCGCTATTCTCCAGGGGTGTGCAGATGTTTCCCTCTCAGCCAGGGCAGAGAGCCCAAGACGCCCCTCTAGAGCGGGGTGGGCTAGGGTGGGCTGGGATGGGCGCTGGAACAAAGTCTTCATGACTGACTTCGCCCACCAAGCTGGGGACCAGCCCTGGCAGGGTCTGGCTGGCCCACTGACTTACCTGTCGAGGGGCGGGGCGGGGCGGGCGCCAGGGGCGGGGCCTGGACGCGATCCTAGGCAGTGATTGGTCGGCGCCGCGCCTGTCTCCATGTGCCGCGCAGCGGAGGCACAACATTCAAGCCCGGGGGCGGGGCCGGCGCGCGCCGGGAGGAAGCGGCCTCGCGGCGGTTGCGGGGCGTGGGGGCGGCGGCAGCGCGCGGCGGCGGCCCGAGGAGAGGAGGCGGCGGCGGCGGCGGCGGTGGCTGTGTGACAGGGGCGAAAGCACCTCCGCTGGGAAGGGCGCTCCGCTGGGACCTCGTTGAAAGCCCAATGGAGCCGGCGGCGGGCGGAGGCTGCAGCTCGGGGCCGCCGTTGCTGCTGAGCGAGGGCGAGCAGCAATGCTACTCTGAGCTTTTTGCGCGCTGCACCAGCGCCACGAGTGGGGGGCCCGGGCCCGGACCCCCTGAAGCCGCCAGGGTCGCCCCAAGCGCTGCCACCGCGGCTGCTGGCCCCGTGGCGGATCTGTTCCGAGCGTCCCAGCTGCCCTCTGAGACGCTGCACCAGGTAGATCTCTGCGCCCCTTTTATTCCTGGCGGTCTTTGGGCACAGCGTCTGTGGGACTAGTGGGGCAATGGGACCGTCCCTGGGGATCTGGAGGCCTTGGCAAGGTCTCAGAAAAGGGGACTCGGTAGCCAGGGATGGCGGCGACGCCCTTGTCCCCAGGGACACCAGCCTTCTCCGCAGCTCAGCTTCAGCTCAGTTCGAGGTGCGCTCCCCATCTTCCTTCTTGGAGACGGGTCTGACACTGTTCACCTCCTAACTCTCCATCATTTCTCGGGGTTCTGCAGCTGCCCAGACCTAAAGTTTAACCTGTTTTGGAAGTGATGTTTGTTTTGGCTGGTGTCCTCGCTGCTGGCCCTCCCTCTCCCCAGTGGGCATTCAGGGTGCCTTGCTAGGATTTGAACTTGAAGTGTGTGTGTGTGTATACATGCTCTGGCCCAGGGTTACATATTGTCTTCTCTTTACGTTTGTGAATACATACATACACCATTTATCCACAAATGTAGTAATGATTATTACCATTAAATTGGGGAACCTTAAAGACAAGTTGGAGAACAGAGACTCAGGGCCTAGTAGTGGACCTCAAAGGCCACACATGTAGTTTCCCATCTTATCTCTTGAACTTGACATGGAGTTGTAAAAGAAGGGCTATTACAGCTTCCTCTTTCTGTGTTGTGTGCTTTGTACCTGGAGAAGGAGGAAGGGCGGTTGACAGCAGGTGCTGTTTTTGTTTTGTGTTTTCCTTGAAGCTTGGAGAAAGGCAACTTATTTTAATCAGTTGGTGTCACTAGCACGAAATGGTGATAAGATTGTTAATAGCAGGCCCAAAATATGAATGAATCTTTTCTTAAAAAGCAATAGTGTGAAAGTTAGTAACAGCAATTGAATATTTACAATGGTGACTGGTATTTTAAAGTCTTAGTTACAAGGCAGTACTGAGGTTCGTCTGTGAAAACATTTGTGATGTGTTTCTAGGCTTTTTCTTGCTCTTTGTCATTTAAGACTATTTTTATACTGCTAGAGCATACATATGCCCATATGTTTATGAGCATCACTTTAGGGCTCTGTAAACATTTACCTTTTCCAATTTAGAATTTCTGAAAATATCATTAGTATCAGTAGAACTTAGCCTGGCTACTTGTCCCTGGAGTAGTCCTTGATATGTAGATTGTGCTGTCACTTCTGGGAAGCACTTGAGTTGTACTAGATCAAGAGGAAGAAACACAAGCTGTGGCCACCTTATGAGGCCCTGAGAATACCCCTGAGCATAACGTATGTCTGAAGTGAGTGAGACTGCGTCAAGTAAGTGAGAGCTGGGTACCTGGTGAGACTTATTTTGTTATCAGTAACATATCAGGTGTGACGAGAAGGACATACTAAAACTGGATATGGGCCAGGCATGGTGGTGCACACCTTTAATCCCAGCACTCAGGAGGTAAAGGTAGGAGGATCCCTGTGAGTTCAAGGCCAGCCTGGCACTAGAGTGGCAGGTCAGCGTAGGCTAGAATGAGATCCTACCTCGGAAAAGAACCCCCCCCCCCAAAAAACCTAGATATGTTAATTGAGGTTTCCTTGGGCATAGGGGAGGGGACTTTCTTTCTTCCTTGAGGAACATGTGATTTAAAAACAGCTCAAGGCACAGTGACTTTGCAGAGATGGCATAACATTCTCCAGTTGAAAACTGCGTGCAAAAGAGGACTTCCAGATGCTGTTTCTAGAAGATTGCTTGGAGTAAATCTTGAGTTTTAAGCTCCCTTCCTCAGCTCGGCAAAATAACACACATCCTTCCTAACAGAATTATCATAGTCCAATATACTTGATATAGGTAAAAAATTTGCCTTAAAGCATTCTGGATAGGGGAAGATAATCCTAAGAGATCCAGAGTCACTAACTGTCTTAATTTGTGTTCTTTATTGGTGTGATAGTTATTCTTTAAAGTAAATACTGAAAATGTCCCGCTTTTCCGACCAAACAGGAACCTGTAAGTTTAGATTTAAGTGGCCCAACAGGTATAACTGCTCAAATCGTAAAGGCACTAACCAGATCTGGTAGTTTCTATGGTAACACCCAGATTTTCCTTGTAATAAGCATACAAATAAGATTATCATACTGCAATAAGAAGGGTGAGAATCTTGCCATCTTGCCCAGAGTAAAGTTATATAGAAATACTTAATTTTGTCTCCTTTCAGGAGCAAAAGTAAACCAGTATATCTATTACTTTGCTACAGAAGTGAGCTATGAAATTACAGGGATTTTTCTCCAGTTGATATATAGATATTTATACATATACATTTATATATGCATAAATGTACATGTATATCTATCTATCTATCTATCTATCTATATAAAATTTATATATATAAAATCTCAACATGTTATGGTCTAGATGAGTGTCTCCCAAACGTCTGTGACTTAATGGCTTGGTCTTCAGGGTGACGCTGTTGGGAAGTGGGGGGGGGCTTAGTAGGAGGTCCTTAGTTTATTGGGGAACATGTGGCTTTGAAGGGGATCGTGGGACCATCCTTTCTTTATCTTTTTCTTTCTGGTTATGATGTAAGCAATTTTTTTCTGTCAAATGCCCCCTTTCCATTGCCATCTGACACTCTACTGCTAGAGGCCCAAGGCAATGGGTTAAATAGACCATGGATTAGTACCTTCAAACTTGGGCCAAAGCAAACACTTTCTCTTTGTATTATCATTTATTATTATTATTTTTTTTGAGACAGGGTCTTATTTTGTAACCCAGGCTGGCTTGGAACTCACTATGTGCCCCTGGCTGGCCTCGAAAACACAGTGATCTTTCTGTCTCACCTCCTGAGTGTTGCGATTATAGACATGAGCCACTATGTCTAACTTATGTTTGATTCTTTTGAGATAGTCTCATGTAGCTCAGGCTGGCCTTGAACTCTATGCAGCCAAGGTTAATTCTGATCACTAGGATTTCAGCATGCCCCATGATGCCTTGCTAAACAAGTTTTTATTTTTCTATTTTCAGAAGTTAGGGTTTCAGCCTCACTCATGTCACACAGACATTTTTCCACTGAGCTACATACTCAGGACAGCTTGTAAGGTTTTTTAAATATTTCATTTATTTATTAGAGAGAGAGAGAGAGAATGAATGAGAATGGGTGCACCACTGCAAATGAACCCTGGACACATGTGCCCCCTCCTTGTGCATTCCCATCAGCAATGAATGAGAGTTCCTGTTACTTTATATACTTGTCAGCATTTAGAATTATCAAAGTTTTGAATTTTGTCTGTATATTTTGGTAATATGTGTATAGTGATGCCTTGTTTTACTTTGTAATTCCTTAATGACATACACTATTGACTGAACATTTTTCTATGTACTTATTTGCCATCTTTAATTATATTTTAGTATATCACAGCTAGTTATTTTTTGTTTGTTTTTTCAAGGTAGGGTCGCATTCTAGTTCAGGCTGACCTGACCTGGAATTCACTATGTTGTCTTAGAGTGGCCTTGAACTCATGACGATCCTCTTACTTCTGCCTCCCAAGTGCTGGGATTAAAGGCATGTGCCACCATGCCCAGCATAGTTGGTTATTTTTGGCTTATATATAGTATTTATTTTCATGTGCTGTTTTATTTTAAAAGCAGGACTCTTACAGTAGGTAAAAAAAGAATAGTAGAATGGGAACACCTTTAAACTAAAAAAGAAGATACTGATGTCTGAGAACAGGTAAACTGTTTTGTTTAATATTTTGAGACAAAAGTATACAAATTTGCATGATTGGTTACCAAGGCTGTTTCATCTTCATTCAAAGGCCAGTATTTTACTAGAAGGCTTAGGGTTTGGGTTTGACACATTTAAGTTTCTGTTTTGTGGCAGGTCCTGTTCTAGATGGTGTGATTTTAGCTGTGAATCAAACACAAATTCCTTTCTTCAGGGTGCTAACATTTCCAAGCAAATGTTTCTTATGTCTTATAGTTTTTATTTACATAAAATGTTTGGAGTAATACATATAAACAAACTACTAACCTCAAAGTGACTAAGTTTATAGTTGACATAATGAATTAACAAACTATTTAAACTCTTTTTATTATCTATTTTTTGATGCAAGGTCGCACTGTAGTCCAGGCTAACCTGGAATTCATTCTATAATCCAGGCTGGCCTCAAACCCATGGCAGTGCTCCTGCCTCAGCCTCCTAAGTGCTGGGATTAAAGGCATGTGCCACCACACCTGGCCTTACAATATCTATATTTTATATTTATTTATTTTTGGTTTTTCAAGATAGGGTCTCACTCTAGCCCAGGCTGACCTGGAATTTATTCTGTTTTCTCAAGGTGGCCTCAAACTCTCGGTGATCCTCCTACCTCTGCCTCCCCAGTGCTGGGATTAAAGGCGTGCGCCACCACGCCCTGGCTAATATCTGTATTTTAGAATGGTGTCTTAGTCTCTGGAAATGCTTTGCACATTTCAAGTCATCATTATTATTGGTTTTCATTTTTTGGTAGACAACTCTTGGACATGAAGAGTAATAGTTATAAAACACTGTTGGTGGCCAGGGAGATAGTTCAGTAGTTAAAGGTGCTTGCTTACAAAGCCTGTAGGCCCAGGTTTGATTCCAAGTACCCACATAAAGCCAGATGTACAATGTGGCACATGTGTCTGGAGTTCATTTGCAGAGACAAGAGGTCCTGGCACACTTGAGCTCACTTACTCTTTCTTATGAATAAATAAAAATATTAAAAACACTATTGATTATGTATTATCAGAAATCATTGAATGGCAGAAAGCCAAGGAAATGATGTCTGATTGTGGGAGCAGCTTGGCTTAAAAGAAAGAAGTACAATAAGGCAGTGCAAAGTAGAGGGTATTTTGAAAATCTTGGCATACAACTTCATCTTTGGGGAGAAGTCCATTTATTTTCAAGGAGGGAGAGGGAGAGGAGGGAGGGATGGAGAGAGACAGAGAGTGATTGAGAATGAATATGAATATGAGTGAACCAGGGTCTCCAGCAGCTACAAACAAACTCCACGTGCATGCATCACTCTGTGCATCTGGCTTTATGTGGGTACTGGGGAATTGAACCTGGGTCAGTAGGCTTTGCAGGTAAGTGCTTTATAACAGCTGAGCCATCTGTTTAGCCCCTAGAAGTCTTTTCTTTTTGGGTTTCATATTTGTTTGTTGGCATTTTTTTTGTTGACAACTTACATACTTACAGACAATAAACTGTGATAATTCCCCCCTCCCCCACTTTCCCCTTCACAAATCCAGTCTCCATCATATCCCCTCCCTCTCTCTGTTAGTCGCCCTTTTACTTTGATGTCATCATCTTTTCCTCCTATTGTGGGGATCTTGTGAAGGTAGTACTAGGCACTGCGAGGTCATAAATACCGAGACCAGTTTCTGTCTGGACAGTTGCATTGCAAGGAGTGGTACCCTTCCTTTGTTCTTATATTCTTTCTGCCACCTCTTCCACAATGAACCCTGAGCCTTGGAAGGTGTGATAGAGATGTTTCAGTGCTGGACACTCCTCCGTCACTTCTCAACATTATGGTGCCTTTTGGGTCATCCCAATGGTTACCACCATCTGCAAAGAGAGTAAGCCGGCTATGGTGGCGCACGCCTTTAATCCCAGCACTCGGGAGGCAGAGGTAGGAGGATCGCTGTGAGTTCGAGGCCACCCTGGGACTCCATAGTGAATTCCAGGTCAGCCTGGGCTAGAGTGAGACCCTACCTTGAAAAACCAAAAAAAAAAAAAAAAAAAAAAAAAAAAGGTAATGAAAGTGAGAGTAGTGTTAATGTAAGGGTATGAACATTAGGTAAAGTGCTTACAGGGCAATTTGGTGAGCATAATATGTACATTTAGCCAGACAAGATCAGGCATTACACTCCTAATGCTCATGACCTCCCCCACCATATACTTTTGATTAGGTTTTCAGTTCCAGGCATGTATTCCCTCCCATAGAGTGGGCCTCCAGTACAAGTAGAGAGTAGTTGGTTTTCCCCATAACAGACATGTCACTATTGCACCTGTTCAGTCTTTTGGCCTGGCTGGCAAAACTTGAAACTTGCAGTGTCCACTGTTTTCACTGCTGATGACTTCTGTCTCCCATAGGGCTGCGTACAGTGCAGCTTTTTCCAGCTTTCTGCCAGCTGGTCTACAGGGAGAAGGTTTTTCAGCTCAGCCTCAGCTTGATTTCCTTTTTATGAAAAGATTTTTTAAAATTTTATTTATTTATTTACAAGGAGAGAGAGAGAGAGAATAGAGAAGAGAACATAAACAGATATATAGAGAGAATGGGCACGCCAGGCCTCTAGCCATTGTAAATGAACTCCAGACACATGTGCCCATTGTGCATCTGGCTTACATGGGTCCTAGAGAATTGAACCTGGGTCCTTTGGTTTTGCAGGCAAATGTCATAACCACTAAGCAATCTCTCTATCCCAAAAGATTTGTTTTTGTTTCATTTATTTACTAGAGACATAGAGAAGGGGAGAGAGAAAGAGAGAAAGTGTGAGAATGGGCATGCCAGGGCCTCTAGCCACTACAGATGAACTCCAGATGCATGCACCACTATGTGCAGGACCTGGAGAAGTGAACCTGGGTTCTTAGGCTTCACAGGCAAGCGCCTGAACCACTAAGCAATCTCTCCAGCCCTCATCTTGATTTCTTAGTGACCTTGCAGCCCAGGCATGTGGAGTCTTCAACAGTAGGGTCTTATGGTTTATTTCTGGTGGGAAACCAAGAGCCTTGGCAATAGCCTGTAATGTTTTGGGGGCATCAGGGACCTCCCTGGCCAACAACTCACTGGAAGGTATCCCATTCCTGGCACTGAAATTTTTCTAGTAACAGTTTATGGCTTCTGGGTGTGCCATTGTCCAAACAAGTAAGTTTTCATATGGCTTATTCATAACATCTTGAATTTTGATTAACCCTTCCCCACCCTTCTTTACTCAGTTTCTTCCCCTGACCTTGCTTAGGCCATTCTATCCACAG
The DNA here is from genome assembly GCA_036346955.1 of Dipus sagitta. Lineage (NCBI taxonomy): Eukaryota > Metazoa > Chordata > Mammalia > Rodentia > Dipodidae > Dipus > Dipus sagitta. The sequence goes on from CM070776.1 coordinate 1,619,167, forward strand.
TAATCTGTTCTTCTACTTACATATATACAATACCATCCCCTAAGTCCTCCCCTCTCCTCCCTCCCTTATATCTTTTCTAGCTTACTTGCCTCTGCTACCAAGATTTTATTCCAACTCACATACAAGTCTAAACATTTGTAGCTAGGATTCACACATGAGAGAGAGCATGTGACGTTTGGCTTTCTGGGCCTGGGTTACCTCAATTAGTATAATCTAGAAGTCTATTTTTTTTTTTTGAGACAGGGTCTCATCTAGCCCAGGTTGGCCCCAAACTTGAACTCCTGATGCTCCTTCCTCCACCTCCTAAGTTCTGGAAATGTGGTCATGTACTACCATTTCTAGCTTATTTTTCTAAAAGAGAACAGATACCATCAGATATAGTAAGTGCCAGAGCCAAGCAATTTTCTGGTTAAAGAAGGATATTTGAAACAGGAGGGGGAGGTTGAGGCAGGAAGGTAGCAAGTTTGAGTCTAGCCTGGGCTACATAGTAAGATCCTGTCTCAGTAGACCAAAATTAAGCCAAAAGGAGGCTATTTACTTAATAGTTATTCATGGCTTCTCAAAAAAATAGGTGTTTTTTTTGGCATTGAAGATAAAACGGGCCTTCAGAATGCTTGACAGGTACTTTACCACTGAGCCACATCCCAAGCCCTCATGGGCTCTTATAATAAAACATTTCAGGAATGCAAAATGAGAGCTACTGAACAGATGCCCATGCACCCATCCCGTAGTGTTTTGAAGCAAGACAGCACAGCTAGAATGAAAGCTTTCTATGTCCCCTTCTATGGTTCCATTCCCCTCTCTCCCTACACCAGAAGTTGTTGCTTTATCGAATTTGGTGTGCATGATTTGAAAATTACTTTCTACTTTCATTGTATATATGTGTATCTATGTAAATAGTGATTTGTGTATATGTATTATTAAAAAAAGTACTGTTTTCTATGTCATTTCAATTTAAAATGAGAAGTATTGTCCTCCACGTGACCTTCTGCAATTTGCTTTGCCTCTCATTGTTGTTTTTGGAATTCATCCTTGTTGACACATGTCCCATCAATTCCTTTGTTTCCGTTTTTAAGATCTTTATTACCTACTCTTGCAATGAGTCATCATTACAGTGTTGTAGAGACCTTTATTTCAAAGGAGAGTACATAGCCTTCCTGATTTACACAGAATGTCACATGACTGGAGTACCAATCTAAACATGTGTGACATTAAAAATGGCTTCATAAGCCGGGCATGGTGGCACACGCCTTTAATCCCAGCACTCGGGAGGCAGAGGTAGGAGGATCACCATGAGTTCGAGGCCACCCTGAGACTACATAGTGAATTCCAGGTCAGCCTGAGCTAGAGTGAGACCCTTCCTCGAAAAAACAAAATAAAAAAAGGCTTCATAGCTAGTATGCATACTAGTATGCATTCTGATACTTTTGAGGGTTCTAAAGGCCTTTTGATCTAAGTATTTAGGCTTTCTTTTTAGCTTACCTTTTTTATTTTTGTTTTTTTCGAGGTAGGGTCTCACTCTAGACCAGGATGACCTGGAACTCACCCTGGCTTTGAACACATGTGTTCCTACCTCTGCCTCCCACATGCTGGAATTAAAGGTGTGCCATCATGCCTGGCTTTATTTCGCACTTTATAAAACACAAACTCTTACTGGTTGTGTTGGTGCATGCTGGTAGGCCAATACTGAAGAGGATAAGACAGGAGGATCACAAGTTGGAGGCCAGCCAACTTTTGTTGGAATCCTCACAACACATAAATCTGCAGATACACACCTCCCCAAACATGCTCTCTGTCAATAACATGCAAAAGTGAAACAAAAAACAAATTCCCACAACATTTCAAGCAAACAGACATATAGAACAGTGCCTTTAACCTTGCTGTAGCTGTCACTCAGGTTCAACACCAGTACGTAGCCAGTTCCATTTTAATCTACATTCATATCCCATTCATCTCCCTTCTGTTTTCCTGTGGCAAGTCGCAGGAAATGTTTGATAGGGTTATCTTCAAGACAGAGACTTGCGGGTGGGCACGAGGAGTTGGAAGCATGCAGTAGTTTAAGATGGGTGAGTAGCTACCTATGGTTAAATGGAAAGACTGATGATGGTTTGTCATGATCAGGTCATTGGAAGTTATTGGGGCAGTGGTGCTTGAGAACTGATATACAATAGTTGGGGACATATGTCCAAAGGACTCTTAAGTCAGCATACCATGGAGGTACTTTCACATTCATGTTGATTGCTGCATTGTTCACAAAAGCCCGAAAATGGAATCAGTCTAGGTGTCTATCAACAGGCGATTGGATAAACAACAGAGTGGTACAGGGCTGGGAAGATGGCTTAGTGGATCAAGAATTTGCTGCTCAAGCCTGAATACCCAGACCACATGTAAAAACAGGAAGCAGTGGCAGACTTCTGTAATCCCAGTATGCTGACAGTGAGATGGGAGGCAGAGACAAGAGACTTTTGGTGATGTTAAGAAGCTCATGGATCAGCTAGCCTGGGAAGCACCACAATGAACAACAACAATGAAATGAGAGAGGGAGGAAGAAAGAGAAAGAAAAACATGCATCCAATGAGGTGGAGGGATTGATACGCAGGAGTTGTCCTCTGACCTCCACACATGCATTGTGGCATGTGTGTGTCCCTGCTCACAAAATGAACACAAATCATATGCATACATCACACACACAAAGAAAATGTACCTAGGGATGGGGAAATGGCTTAGCAGTTAAGGTGTTTGCCTGTAAAGCCTTAGGACCCCGGTTTGAGTCCCCCAGGACCCATGTAAGCCAGATGCACAAGGGGGCACATGCGTCTGGAATTTGTTTGCAGTAGCTAGGGCCCTGGAGTGCCCATTCTCTCTTTCTATCTGCTTATTTCTCTCCTCTCTCTTTCAAATAAATAAATAAAATATTAAAAAGAAAGTATACCTATACACAATGGAATTTTATTCAGTAAAGAAAAATAATCATTGACATTTGCATGAAAATGGATGGAACTGGAAATCATGTTCAGTGAAATAAGACAAACTCAGAAAGATGAATACTATGTTTTCTAATGCTGATTTAAATTACATTTAAATTTGTGTGTGTGTGTGTGTGTGTGTGTGTGTGAGAGAGAGAGAGAGAGAGAGAGAGAGAGAGAATGTTGAAACTAGGTAGGGGCCATAAGTGTGGGGAGTGTAATGAAATACAAGTGACATGAAAGCAGAATGATGGACTATTTAGAGCAAGGAAGGGGGTCCAGCTAGTGGGGTAGGGGAGATGGGGAGGGCATTGGGGATTGGGGGTGGGAAATGAATAAGAGCCAAGTATATTGACATATATTCATGAAAATGCCATACTCCATTACTTTGTACGTTAACTTAAAAAATTTGAAAAAAGGACAAAAGGAAAAAGAGAATAGTTAGGAGGAAACCAATAGGGAGACTGAAAAGTAACCAACTGAAAACCAGAAATAAAGGACACCTTTGAACATTGTCCTAGTTTCACACTCCTAATTTGGAAGTGCCCTGTTTGAAAGACACAGAAAAGTGGGTTTTAGGAGATCTTGGGTTATATTTAAACTATTCCTAACCTTTTGGAGGGTTTGGTTCCTTTCCATGTTTTTCTTAGTTTGGATCCTGAGGTGGTTTGAATGAAATGTCCACCATAAACTCATGTGTTCTGAATACTTGGTCTCCGGCTGGTGGCAGTTTGGGAGGTGGAGCCTTGCTTAAGGAGTTGTGTTTCTGGGGGGCAGGCTTATGCGTGTTACAGCCCTGCTCCCCCTTGCCAGAGCTCTTGCTTTTGTTTTCCACCTGCTGTGGCAGGAGGTGATGCCCAGCCTGTGTTTGTGGCATCTTTCCCCCGCTATCATGAAGCTTCCCTTTGAGACTGTAAGCTGAAATAAACCCTTTCTTCCCATCAGCTGTTTCTGGTTGGGTGTTTTGTCCCAGCAACGTGAAGGTAACTACAGTTCCTGCATGCAAGCATTTCACATTTTTCTATTTATTGCATTCTGTTTTTCATGCACACCTTTTGGAGGGCAATCAACCTGAGTTGCTCAGGGCTGAAGGGTTTCTTTGGGGAAAAGGACTTTGTTTTTAGGCAGTCCTAGGTCAACTGGGATGACTGTTGTCCCCGCTGGAAAGTGCTTTCTAATGCACTTCTACAAGTTCAGCAGCTTCAGACAGCACCGGTTTACCGTGTCGGGTCTGTGGCTTGAGTAAGTGCCTGGTTTCCTAAAGCTCCCGTCAAGTGTGAGCTCGGGCAGCGGTGCTTTCTGGAGCTCACAGATCTCTTTCGCTATAGGTGGTTGTGAAGTCCAGTTGCTTGTGATTTTTTTTGTTTTGCTGTTGTTGTTGTTTCTTCAAGGTAGAGGCTCACTGTAGCCCAGGCTGACCTGGAGTTCACTATGTAGTCTCAGGGTGGCCTCGTACTCAGCAATCCACCTACCTCTGCCTCCCGGGTGCTGGGATTAACCAGTTTCTTGTGATTTTAAAGGTGTGTGTGTGTGTGTGTGTGTGCGTGTGTGCGCGCGCGTGCATGTGCACGCACACATGTGCTGGCAATAGAACTCAGGCCCTCATGAATGTGAGGCAAGCAGTCTGTCACTGAACAACATCCCCAGTCTGCTTATGATTTTAGCTCTAAGCTTCTCTTTTTTCTTTTTTCTTTATTAGTCAGTTCTGTATTCAGCAAATGCAGTCAGTTTGGTACCATTATTAGGCTCATCCGTGACCTACCCCCTCCCCTTGGCCCCTCCTTGTTGAGGTATACGGGTCATGCATTGTGGAGTGAGCCCACAGTTATGGGTAAGCTAAATGTCTCTGCATATCATGACCCAACATGTGACTCTGACATTCTTTCCGCCCCCTCTTCCGCAAAATTTCCCTGAGCCATGTTGGGTTCATTTTTGGTCTTCTAAGCTTCTCTTGGGCCCCTGCAGTTGCATGCCACATGGCTCTCTCCATAGGCAGTTGACAGCATCACTGTTTGCTTCTTCGAGGCCAGCAGGAAAGTGTCTCCAGTCAGCTAGGAGAAGTGGCACTCATCACCTCTGTTGTATTCCTGATTAGAAGCAAGTTACATGTGGGGACAGCGTAATGCTTTTCTGTCTCTCTTCCCTCCCTCCTTCCCTTCTTTGGAAGGAGAGAGGGAGAGACAATGGGAGAATGGAGAAGAATGGACATGCCAGGAACTCCAGACACATGTGCCACCCTGTGTATCTGGCTTTATGTGGGTACTGGGGAATTGAACTCAGGTCCTTAGGCTTTGCAGGCAAATGCCTTAACCACTGGGCAATTTCTTTAGCCCACTGTAAAGCTTTTCTACTGTGCTTGATTTCTACAGTTTGAATAGAAAATTATTCCTATTATTACTATTTTGTTTTGAATCAAGGCTTTGCAATGTAGCCCAGGCTGGCCTCAAATTCATTTTGTAGTGCAATGGGTTCAAATTTATGATCTTCCTACCTCATCTTCCCAAGTGCTGGGATTTTAAGCAATGCCATCATGGCTGGTTAGCTTTTTGAGAGAGAGAGAGTGTGTGTGTGTGTGTGTGTGTGATTTAGAGCAAGGAAGGGGGTCCAGCTAGTGGGGTAGGGGAGATGGGGAGGGCATTGGGGATTGGGGGTGGAAATGAATAAGAGCCAAGTATATTGACATATATTCATGAAAATGCATACTCCATTACTTTGTACGTTAACTTAAAAAATTTGAAAAAAGGACAAAAGGAAAAAGAGAATAGTTAGGAGGAAACCAATAGGGAGACTGAAAAGTAACCAACTGAAAACCAGAAATAAAGGACACCTTTGAACATTGTCCTAGTTTCACACTCCTAATTTGGAAGTGCCCTGTTTGAAAGACACAGAAAAGTGGGTTTTAGGAGATCTTGGGTTATAATTTAAACTATTCCTAACCTTTTGGAGGGTTTGGTTCCTTTCCATGTTTTTCTTAGTTTGGATCCTGAGGTGGTTTGAATGAAATGTCCACCATAAACTCATGTGTTCTGAATACTTGGTCTCCGGCTGGTGGCAGTTTGGGAGGTGGAGCCTTGCTTAAGGAGTTGTGTTTCTGGGGGGCAGGCTTATGCGTGTTACAGCCCTGCTCCCCCTTGCCAGAGCTCTTGCTTTTGTTTTCCACCTGCTGTGGCAGGAGGTGATGCCCAGCCTGTGTTTGTGGCATCTTTCCCCGCTATCATGAAGCTTCCCTTTGAGACTGTAAGCTGAAATAAACCCTTTCTTCCCATCAGCTGTTTCTGGTTGGGTGTTTTGTCCCAGCAACGTGAAGGTAACTACAGTTCCTGCATGCAAGCATTTCACATTTTTCTATTTATTGCATTCTGTTTTTCATGCACACCTTTTGGAGGGCAATCAACCTGAGTTGCTCAGGGCTGAAGGGTTTCTTTGGGAAAAGGACTTTGTTTTTAGGCAGTCCTAGGTCAACTGGGATGACTGTTGTCCCCGCTGGAAAGTGCTTTCTAATGCACTTCTACAAGTTCAGCAGCTTCAGACAGCACCGGTTTACCGTGTCGGGTCTGTGGCTTGAGTAAGTGCCTGGTTTCCTATTAGGCTAGTAGGAAATATTAGCTTTGACTTAAATCATTCATTGCACTTTACCATTATTTTTTTCTTTTTCTTTTTTTTTTTTTGAGGTAGGGTCTCACTCTGGCCCAGGCTGACCTGGAATTCACTATGGAGTCTCAAGGTGGCCTCGAACTCACGGCAATCCTCCTACCTCTGCCTCCCAAGAGCTGGGATTAAAGGCGTACGCCACCACGCCCGGCCGTTTACCATTATTTTTCAGGGAACAATCTTGGTTCCAGTTTCCTGGAGGTTTCATCTGTTAATTTTCTGAATAACTGAAATAAATCTCTAAAATGACAGCTACTATGAATTTTTTATGATTTATTTTGAAATTTAATTCAATTTTATTTTTAGTCATTTATTAGCAAGCAGAGAGAGAGAGGGAGAAAGAGAGAGAATATATGAAAATGAGCACACCAGGGCCTCTAGCTGAAGCAAAATGAACTCTAGATACATGTCTCACCTTGTAGATCTGGCTTTACGTGGGCACTAGGGAATCGAACTTGGGGTATTGGGCTTTGCAGGCATGTGCCTTAACTTCTGAACCATCTCCCCAGTACCATAATTTATTTTTTATTTTAAAGAGTATTCTTAAAAACATCTTTATTTGCACTGCTCATGGTAACACACACCTTTAATCCCAGCACTTGGGAGGCAGAGGTAGGAGGATTCCTGTGAGTTTGAGGCTACCCTGAGACTATATAGTGAATGTCAGGTCATCCTGGGCTAGAGCGAGACCTTACCTCAAAAAACCAAGACCAAATACTTTTATTTGTGAGGAGAGAGAGAGAGAGTGAGCAAGAGACTGAGAGAGTGAGTATGGGCATACCATGGCCTCTTGCTACTGCAGATGAACTCCAGATGCATATGCCACTTTGTGTATCTGGATTTACATGGGTACTTGGGAATTGAACTTGGGCAGCAGGCTCTGCAAGCATGTGTCTTTAACTGCTGAGCCATCTTCTCAGGCTAATACATTTTTTTAGGCCAGGTCAGCTGACACAGCTACTTGGAAGACTAAGGCAGGGGGATGGTAAATTTAAGGCATGCCTGGGCTACCTAAGGAGTTTAGACCTGAGAAACTTAGGGAAACCCTGTCTCAAAATATCAAAAAGAGGTTTTTTTTTTTTTGGTTTTTCGAGGTAGGGTCTCACTCTAGCTCAGGCTGACCTGGAATTCACTATGTAGTCTCAGGGTGGCCTCGAACTTGTGGCAATCCTCCTACCTCTGCCTCCCGAGTGCTGGGATTAAAGGCGTGTGCCACCATGCCTGGCTCGTTTTTAAACAAGGGGTGAAGAATGTAGTTCACTGTTAGAGTGCCTGTTTGCTGTGCATGAGGTTCTGCCCACAGCATTGCCAATTTTTTTCAAGGTAGGGTTTTGCTGTAGGCTAACCTGGAATTCACTATGTAGTCTCATGGTGGCCTTGAACTCGTGGCGATCCACCACCCCGGCTTGCCAAAAACTTTTTAAAGGTAGTGTGGTGGTTTGATACACTTACGTGTTCTGAATGCTAGGTTCCCAGCTGATGGAGATTTGAGAAATTGGAGCCTCCTTGAGGCAGTGTACTGTTGGGGGCGGGCTTATGGGTGTTATAGCCAGTGTCCTCTTGTCAGTGTTTGGCACACTCTCCTGTTGCTTTTGTCCACCTGATGTTGGCCAGGAGGCGATGTCCACCCTCTGCTCATGCCATCATTTCCCCTGCCATCATGGAGCTTCCTCTCGAGTCTATAAGCCAAAATAAACTCTTTGCTTTCAATAGCTGCTTTTGGTTGGGTTCTTTGTGCCAGCAATGTGAAGCTAACTGCAACAGGTAGCCTTCTTGAAATGGGGGCTCAGTGGTCGTATGCTCATCTAGCATGCTCAAGGCCTGGGTTCAATCCTCAGTACCACAAAAATGTGTACTGTTTGCTGGACATGGTGGTGCACGCCTTTAATCCCAGCACTCGGGAGGCAGAGATAGGAGGATTGCCATGAGTTCGAGGCCATCCTGAGACTGTGAATTCCAGGTCAGCCTGAGCTAGAGTGAGACCTTACCTCGAAAAACCAAAAATCAAAAAAAGTGTACTGTTTGTCTCTGATGCCTTTAAAAGGATTTATTTTGTACAGTAATCTTTTTTGTCTCTCTTAGTTTGAGGGCAACCTTGTGAAAAAAAAAAAAGACCATACTATACCATCAGGGTTTTGCTCCTAGAAGTGTTTGCTGTGCTCTGCTTTTTTGAGTTTATCCCCTTTAGAATCTCTTTGAAATTATCTAAAAGTGTTTTTCATGTAGTTCAGCTTGCCCTCCTCCCTCTGCCTCCCAAGTGCTGGGATGATAGGCACGTATCACCTGGCTTAAAATGTTTAAACTCTCCTGCCTCACGTATGCTCTGGTACTTTTATATTTCTGATATTGAGAGACGGATATAAAAATGGATGTGAAGTTAAGCATGTAGATGTTTTAGCCTCTTTTAAGCTGATCATTGTTAAAGATCAAGGTTTTTCAACCTCAGCATTACAAAGCTTTTGGTCAGAGAAGTTGTGGGAGGTTGAGGGGACTGTCTTGTGCATTGTAGCATGCCCAACATCATCTCTGATCTCTACCCACTTGACATCAGTAGCTGTCCCTCTTCCCGTTGTGATATTCTTCTGGGGGTAAAATTCACTTTGGTTCTGCATGTATGATAATAATTATTGTAAAGCTAGCATGTGTTTACATTTGCCATGGACTTGGCTTTGTCCTTTAACTTGTGGAATGCTCATCTTATTTAATCCTTACAACCAAACCATGACATAGGTATTGTCATCCTCATTTTAAAGAAAAGCAAACTGAGGCTCAGAAGTTCATTTCTTTGCCCAGAATCACCTGCATAAATGAATCTTTGCCATACTTTTCACAGTATTATTTGGGTCAAAATTCAGTCTTTCCTGAGGAGATGGACTGAAAAAGGATATGACTTAGACGGAGAGGGATGATTTCCTGATGGTGGCTTGGAAGAGTGGTTATTGCATTCTTAGCAGTTCTGTATAAGTGTTAGATTTCTTGCTTAAAGGGATGATTGCATGGTGTATGTCTGAGTAAAGGACATGGTACCTCCTCCCTCCATTCCCCTTCCATTCTCCCTTCCCTCCTTTTCTTTTTTCCTGATAGTTTTATTCTGTATCCTAGGCTGTCCGGGAACGTTTTATGTAATCAGGCTGACTTTGAAAACTTTCAGAAATCCTCTTGCTTCACCCTCCTGAGTTCTGAGATTACAGGGGAGAGTTACCATCTCTGTCTAGACCATCTCCTTTTTGTTTGCTTGCTTGCTTGCTTGAGACATAGTCTCACTATGTAGTTTAGGTTGGCCTTGAACTCTCTCTCTGTGTTGTCCAGGCTGGCTCTGAATTTACTGACTTAGTCTGCTAAGTAGCTGAGGTTATATGCTTACCTCTATTCCTTAAACTCTTTCAAAAACTGGAAGTAGGGCTAGAGAGATGGCTTAGTGGTTCAGCATTTGCCTGTGTAGCCTAAGGACCCCGGTTTGAGGCTCAATTCCCCAGGACCCATGTTAGCCAGATGCATAAGGGGGCACACGCATCTGGAGTGCTTTTACATAGGCTGGAAGCTCTGGCGCACCCATTCTCTGTCTCTCTCTCTGTCTCTCTCTCTCTGCCTCCTTCTCTCTTTTGCTCTCAAATAAATAAATAAACAAACAAAAAAAATTTAAAAAAATAACCTGGAAGTAGGAGTAGCCCCAAGCCCATTTTCCAAGGTTAGCATCACCTTGATACCAAAGTCAGATGAAGGTATCATGAGAAAAGAAAACAGTAGGTCAGTATCTCTGATGACTACACATGCAGAGGTCCTCAGTAAAATACCATTGGACTGAATCCTGTGACACATCAAAAAGGAATGCACACCATGAGCATGTGCGATTCATCCTGAGACACAGGCTTGGTTTAGCATACTCAAAGCAATGGGATGCCTCACATTAACAGAATGAAAGATTAAATGATACCCATAATGATTCCACTACATGTATAAAAAGTATTCAGTAATGTTCACTATTGGAGAATACCAGCAATCCCACTGAGGAGGGCCTTCAGTGGAATGGTGGCTGGGAAGAGGGAAATGATGGTACCAACATATGATATGTCCACAGAATGCATATGCTTAATAAAAATAATAATTAATGTTCACTCTCCTTTTGTGATATAATTCTCAACAAAGCAGGTACTGAAGGGAATTTCCTCAACATAATGAATGGCTTTATGGAAAACTCCACAGTCAGTATCGTAATCGATGATGAAAAACAGAAAGCTTTTCTTTTAACATCCTCTGCAAAGGGAAGAATATCCGTTCTCACCATTTCTAATCACAATACTGCTGGAGGTCCAACCAAGGGCAGTCAGGCAAGCCAGGGCTGGTGGTGTATGCCACAGATCCCTGTCCTTGGGAGGCACAATTAGGGAGATCAGGGTTCAAGGTGAGCCACAGCTACATAGTGAGTTTGAGGCCAGCCTGGGCTACATGTGACCCTGCCTTCAAAACTATAAAGGGGTAATCAGGGGCAAGAAAATAAACAAAAGAAATGGAGTAAAATTATCCCAGTTTGCAGATGATATGCATTATGTTTTTCATGGTAGGTCTTACTCTAGTCCAGGCTGACCTGGAGTTCACTATAGAGTCTCTGGCTGGCCTCAAACTCACAGTGATCCTTCTGCCTCTTACCTCCCAAGTGCTGAGGTTAAAGGTGTGTGCCACCACGCACAGGGGTGGGGGTGGGGTGGGGTGTGGGGGTAGTGGGTGGGGGGCGGTGTTGAGAAGGAGAGATGAATGGGCACACCAGGGCCACAAGCTGCTGCAAAGGAACTCAAGACACTACAAAGTGAATTCCAGGCCAGCCTGGGCTAGACTAAGACCCTACCTCGAAAAACCAAAAAGGAAAATAGCTGTATGTGTATGTGTATGTGTATACTGAGGATGCCGTTGTACTTTGCTTAGACTCATTAAGGGCCCGTTGAGCAAACCAAGAAGACATTGTTAAAATCCTCCTCATATATTTTAAAGGCAAATGCAAAAAAAAAAAGCAAAAAAAAAAAAAGCTTTGTTCTCTTTTGCATTCTTCAGAGATTAACATATCTTCTGGAAAACTTGTTGCCATGGCAATGGGATATTATCTATGTCTGTAGCATACTGCATAAAAATAGCCCTTTGTGTTGGAGAATGATGTTAGTGACAGGTGGCTGGGTAAATGTATATAGCAGGCTGATTTGTCAGGAGCAGTTTCCCAACATTCCATTGTTTAAAGTTGTGAAATCAAAACGAGTATTGATTTTCTTCTCTCTCTCAAAATTTTATCTAGAAAATGCAGGCAGTGGTACTCTATTTAATTGTGAATTACAAACCTTGTTTGGCAGGTCAGGTCAATACGATGCTTGAAGTCACCATATCCTGGTAATAAACAAAACAGCCTTTTCCCTTACTTGTGCTACAGGACCTGGAGCACAGAGTTGGTGGGAGGGGGGCAGTAGGGACAGGGTTTTGTCCCCCACTGTAAAACCCAGCTTCTTAAACTGTGACTTGCAGCCTGCTGCATAACTACTGCAGAAGTGGTGAACAATTTGGTGATAGTAAAAGTTTCTGAATGGTGCTCGCTTCGGCAGCACATATACTAAAATTGGAACGATACAGAGAAGATTAGCATGGCCCCTGCGCAAGGATGACACGCAAATTCGTGAAGCGTTCCATATTTTTATCAAAGGAATCAGAGAAGATACAGGACACCAATTTAACGAAATAAAGAAATCAATACAAGACATAAATAAGGAAATAGAAATAATGAAGAAAAACCAGTCAGAATTACTAGCAATGAAGAACACAGTTAATGAAATAAAAAACTCTGTAGAAAATCTCACCAGTAGAATGGATGAAGGAGAGGACAGAATATCTAAGCTAGAAGACCAGATGGCAGATCTAATACAATCCAACAAAGAGAAAGACAAACTAATAGAAAAGTATGAATGGGAATTTCAAGATATTCGGGACACTATGAAAAGATCAAATATAAGAATTCAGGGTATAGTAGAAGGAGAAGAATTTCAATCCAAAGGTATAGTAGGCATCTTCAACAAAATCATAGAAGAAAACTTCCCCCAAATTGGGAAAGAGGTGCCAATGCAGATACAGGAAGCATTTAGAACACCAGCCAGACAAAACCTGGAAAGAACCTCTCCTCGCCATATTATAATCAAACTACCAAACACACAATCCAAAGAAAAAATATTGAAAGCAGTTAGAGAGAAAAATCAAGTTACCTACAAAGGCAAGCCCATCAGGATCACAGCAGATTACTCAACACAAACTTTCAAAGCCAGAAGGGCTTGGAGTGATGTATTCCAAACTCTGAAAGATAACAACTGTCAACCAAGGCTACTTTATCCTGCAAAACTATCCATTCAAATAGATGGAGAAATAAGGACATTCCATGACAAAAGCAGGCTAAAGGAGTATTTGAAGACAAAACCAGCTCTACACAAAATACTTGAAAGAATCCTCCATGCCGAAGAGAAAGAAAAACACACATATAAGGAACCTGGAAAACAACAAACAACACTCAAATACTAGTTAATATAAGAGAGCAAAGGTAGAACCAGAACCACAAAAAAAAAAAAAATGGCAAGCATAAATACACATCTTTCAATAATATCTCTTAATATCAATGGCCTCAATGCTCCAACCAAAAGACATAGATTTGCAGACTGGGTTAAAAAGCAGGACCCTACAATTTGTTGTCTCCAAGAAACTCACCTTTCTACAAAGGATGGACATTATCTTAGGGTGAAAGGTTGGAAAACGGTGTTTCAAGCAAATGGACCCAGAAAGCAAGCAGGGGTTGCTATCCTAATAGCTGACAAGGCAGACTTCACTCCAACATTAGTCAAGAAAGATAAGGAAGGTCACTTTATATTGATTAAGGGCACACTCCAACAGGAGGACATTACAATCCTAAACATATATGCACCTAACATGGGGGCTCCCAAATTCATCAAACAAACACTGTTAGAACTAAGGTCACAGATAACACCAAACACAGTGGTAGTTGGTGACTTTAACACCCCACTCTCATCAATTGACAGGTCATCCCGGGAAAAAATAAACAGAGAGGCATCTGGACTAAACGAGGTCATAGAAGGAATGGACCTAACAGACATATACAGGACATTTCATCCAAATGCTGCAGAATATACATTCTTTTCAGCAGCACATGGATCATTCTCTAAAATAGACCATATATTAGGACACAAAGCAAATCTTAACAAATTCAGGAAAATTGAAATAATTCCTTGCATTCTATCTGACCACAATGGAATCAAACTACAAATCAATAGCAAGAAAGGATATAGAGCATACACAAAATCATGGAAACTAAACAATACATTACTAAATGATGAATGGGTCAATGAAGAAATCAAGAAGGAAATCAAAAAATTTATAGAGTCAAACAATAATGAGAACACAACATACCAAAATCTCTGGGACACAATGAAGGCAGTTCTAAGAGGTAAATTTATAGCTTTAAGTGCCTATATTAAGAAATTAGAAAGGTTGCAAATAAATGACCTAATGCTTCACCTTAAAGCCTTGGAAAAAGAAGAACAAGGCAAACCAAAAATCAGTAGACGGGAAGAAATAATAAAGATTAGGGCAGAAATTAATGAAATAGAAACCAAAAAAACAATACAAAGAATTAATGAAACAAAGAGCTGGTTCTTTGAAAGGATAAACAAGATTGATAAACCCTTAGCAAATCTGACCAAAAGAAAGAGAGAAGAGACACAAATTAATAAAATTAGAGATGAAAAAGGTAACATCACGACAGATGCCAGAGAAATTCAAAAAATCATAGGGACATATTATAAAAACATATACTCCACAAAGTATGAAAATCTGAAAGAAATGGATGATTTCCTTGATTTATATGACCTACCTAAATTAAATCAAGATGAGATTAATCACTTAAATAGACCTATAACAAGCATGGAGATCCTAACAGTTATCAAAAATCTCCCAACTAAAAAAAGCCCAGGCCCAGATGGATTCACTGCTGAATTTTACCAGACCTTCAGGGAAGAGCTAACACCATTGCTTCTTAAGCTTTTCCATGAAATAGAAAAAGAAGGAATTCTGCCAAACTCCTTCTATGAAGCCAGCATCACTCTGATACCAAAACCAGGCAAAGATAGAACAAAAAAGGAAAATTACAGACCAATCTCCCTCATGAACATAGATGCAAAAATTCTCAACAAAATATTGGCAAACAGAATACAAGAATACATTAGAAAGATCATTCACCCTGACCAAGTAGGCTTTATCCCAGAGATGCAGGGATGGTTCAACATACGCAAATCTATAAATGTTATACATTATATAAATGGGTTGAAGGACAAAAATCACATGATCATCTCATTAGATGCAGAGAAAGCATTCGACAAAATCCAACATCCCTTCATGATAAAAGTCCTACAGAGACTGGGAATAGAAGGAACATATCTCAATATAATAAAGGCTATTTATGATAAGCCTACAGCCAACATATTACTAAATGGGGAAAAACTGGATGCTTTTCCACTAAAATCAGGAACAAGACAAGGGTGTCCACTGTCCCCACTTTTATTTAATATAGTTCTGGAAGTCTTAGCCATAGCAATAAGGCAAGAGACATGCATAAAAGGGATACAAATCGGAAAGGAAGAGGTCAAGTTATCATTATTTGCAGATGACATGATTCTATATATAAAGGACCCTAAAGACTCTACTAGCAAACTGTTAGAGCTGATAAAAACCTACAGTCATGTAGCAGGATACAAAATAAATACACAGAAATCAGTAGCCTTCATATATGCTAACAACAAACACACAGAGGATGAGATCAGAGAATCACTCCCATTCACAATTGCATCAAAAAAAATAAAGTACCTTGGAATAAACCTTACTAAGGAAGTAAAGAATCTATACAATGAGAACTTTAAAACACTCAAGCGAGAAATTGCAGAAGACACTAGGAAGTGGAAAAACATCCCTTGTTCCTGGATTGGAAGAATCAATATTGTGAAAATGGCAATCTTACCAAAAGCAATCTACACATTTAACGCAATCCCCATCAAAATTCCAAAGGCATTCTTCACGGAAATAGAAAAAACAATCCAAAAATTCATTTGGAATCACAAAAAACCTTGAATATCTAAAATAATATTGAGCAACAAAAATACGGCTGGTGGTATCACCATACCTGATTTTAACCTATACTACAGAGCCATAGTAACAAAAACAGCATGGTACTGGCACAAAAGCAGACTCGTAGATCAATGGAACAGAATAGAGGACCCAAATGTAACCCCATGTAGTTATAGCCACCTGATATTTGATAAAAATGCCAAAAATATTCATTGGAGAAAAGACAGCCTCTTCAGCAAATGGTGTTGGGAAAACTGGATATATATCTGTAGAAGGATGAAAATAGATTCTTCTCTTTCTCCGTGCACAAGAATTAAGTCCAAATGGATTAAGGACCTTAACATCAGACCTGAAACTCTGAAACTGCTAGAGGAAAAAGTAGGGGAAACCCTTCAACATATTGGTCTTGGCAAAGACTTTCTGAATACAACCCCAATTGCTCAGGCAATAAAACCACAGATTAACCACTGGGACCTCATGAAAATACAAAGATTTTGCACTGCAAAGGACACGGTGAAGAAAGCAAAGAGGCAACCTACAGAATGGGAAAAAATCTTCACCAGCTATATATCTGATAGAGGATTAATATCTAAGATATACAAAGAACTCAAGAAGTTAAATAATAAGGAATCAAACAAACCAATCAAAAAATGGGAAATGGAGCTAAATAGAGAATTCTCAAAGGAAGAAATACGAATGGCATATACGCATCTAAAAAAATGTTCTACATCCCTAGTCATCAGGGAAATGCAGATTAAGACTACATTGAGATTCCATCTCACTCCTGTCAGATTGGCTACCATCATGAAAACAAACGATCATAAATGTTGGCGGGGATGTGGAAAAAGAGGAACCCTTCTACATTGTTGGTGGGAATGCAATCTGGTCCAGCCATTGTGGAAATCAGTGTGGAGGTTCCTAAAACAGCTAAAGATTGATCTACCATATGACCCAGCTATAGCTCTCCTAGGCATATATCCTAAGGACTCATCTCATTACCTTAGAGATACTTGCTCAACCATGTTTATTGCTGCTCAATTTATAATAGCTGGGAAATGGAACCAGCCTAGATGTCCCTCAACTGATGAGTGGATAATGAAGATATGGCACATTTATACAATGGAGTTTTACTCAGCAGTAAAGAGAAATGAAGTTATGAAATTTGCAGAAAAGTGGATGGATCTGGAAAGAATTATACTAAGTGAGGTAACCCAGGCCCAGAAAGCCAAGCGCCACATGTTCTCCCTCATATGTGGATCTTAGCTAGAGATGATTGGGCTTCTGTGTGAGAAGGAAAAAACTCAGTAGCAGAGGCCAGTAAGTTAAAAAAGGAGATAGAAAGGGAAGAGAAAGAAAGGGAGGAGGGCTTTTATTAGGTTGGTATTGTATATATGTAAGTAGAAAGATTGAGATGGGGAGGGGATATGATGGAGAATGGAATTTCAAAGGGGAAAGGGGGGAGGGTAATACCATGGGATTTTTTTTGTTATCATCGAAAATATTAATAAAAATGGAGAAAAAAAATAAATGTACTGAAATAGAAAAAAAAAAAGCTTCTGAATGTACAACCTCCAAAAATTCATTCAAAATCAAATGTGCTGTGAATCCAAGGTGTTTGTGGCACTGCTTGCCTGTATTCCTCACATGCCCCACTGTGGCCTTGGGCCGCACAGACAGCGTGTGCACTTTGAACTGTGTGTGCCATCACAACACAAACGAACACTGCCTGCCACACCAGCGGACGTTCCGTTGTATGTTATGAATTGCAGGGGGTTTTACTGTACATACAAAATGTTCTCTTATAGAAACAATTATTTAATTATGGAGAAGAAAGGCAGTGTTTGCCTACCGTCATTCCTCAACATGTAAGTATCACATTAGTATATATTTGGGTTGTATTTTTAGAATGTTTGTTTTTAAGCCAGATACGGTGACTCATGCCTGTAATCCTAGTGCTTGGCAGGTGGAAGCATGATGATCAGGAGTTCAAGGTCATCCTTGGCTACACAATTAAAGGCCAGTTTGAGCTACATGAGACCCTGGTCTCATAAAATGAAAAAAAAAAGTTTGATTTTTAAAATACTCTTTGGATTACTGACTTGAGTTTCATAAAAAAGCCATCTTAAATAAATTTTGGGGGGGGGCTGGAGAGATGGCTTAGCAGTTAAGTGCTTGCCTGTGAAGCCTAAGGACCCCAGTTTGAGGCTCGATCCCCCAGGACCCACGTGTGGTGATTTGATTCAAGTGTCCCCCATAAACTTAGGTGTTCTGGATGCTAGGTTCCCCAGCTGATAGCAATTGGAAATTAATGCTTCCTGGTGGCAGTGTATTGTTGGGGGCGGGCTTATGGGTGTTAAAGCCAGTTTCCCCATGCCAGTGTTTGGCATACTCTCCTATTGCTATTGTTGTCCACCTTATGTTGGCCAGGGGGTGATGTCCACCCTCTGCTCATGCCTTCGTTTTCCCTGCTATCATGGAACTTCCCCCTCAAGACTGTACCTCTTTTTCCCACAAGTTGCTCATGGTTGGGTGATTTCTACCAACAATGCGAACCTGACTGCAACACCATGTAAGCCAGATGCAGAAGGTAGCACACACATCTGGAGTTTGTTTGCAGTGGCTGGAGGCCCTGGTGCGTCCGTTCTCTCTTTCTCCATCTCAAATAAATAAATAAAATTAAAAAAAAATAAAATTTGGCTTTAAATTAGGACAGAATTCTCAACAATTTCTGAGATGTTTCTTAACATATGTCTGCCATCTTGTACAATGTATTTATGGAAGCTGTATTCCCAGCATTGAGGATTATAAAATCATAACATTACTCAACTCTGAAAAATGTTGTTGAAGATGCTGTACATCCTGAAGTATCAATTATTCAGCCAAGATTTTATTGATATATAAATAAATAAGCATATCCATCTCCTTAGTATGCAAACTCACTTGTATTTAAATTTATTTTGTTTATTTTTATTTATTGGAGAGCGACAGAGAAAGAGGCAGAGAGACAGAATGGGCTCACCAGGGCCTCTAGCCACTGCAAACGAACTCCAGATGCATGAGCCACGTTGTGCATCTAGCTTACATGGGTGCTGGGGAGTTGAACCTTGAATCAGGGTCCTTAGGCTTCACAAGCAAGTGCTTAACCGCTAAGCCATCTCTCCAGCCCCCCTCACTTGTATTTTTAATAAATGGTAAAATTATATGCATACCAAATAATTCTCTTTTCTAATATTTTTTATTAGAGAGAGAGAATATGGGTACATCAAAACCTCCTCCCTCTGCAAATGAACTCCACATGCATGCGCCACTCTGCATCTGGCTTTCACATGGGTAGTGGGGAATCAAACCCGGGTTGTCAGGCTTTGCCAGCAGTGCCTTTACTGCTGAGCCATCTCTCCAGCTCTCAATTCTTTTAAGATAAATTTATGTATGATTTATCTATTTATTTATTTTTTGGTTTTTCAGGGTAGGGTCTCACTCTAGCCCAGGCAGACCTGGAATTCACTATGGAGTCTCTGGGTGGCCTTGAACTCACGGCGATCCTCCTACCTCTGCCTCCCAAGTGCTGGGATTAAAGGCATGCACCACCATGCCTGAGTCTTTATTTAAAACTAATTAAGTTATGTGTGTGTGTGTGTGTGTGTGTGCGTGTGTGTGTGTGTGTGTACAGAGCTCATGCACATGTGTGGAAGTCAAAGGACAATTTACAGGTAGACCTGTCGTAGCCTTTCACCAGGTTTTGAGGTGTCTTGTTTACTGCACCATTTGATAGCTGGGAAATTCTGTTTCTGCCTCTTTTCTGGGATACAGAACCCCATCATTGCATCTTCTGGCTTTTTGTTGTTGTTGTTGTTTTTGAAGTAGGGTTTCACTGTAGCCCAGGCTGACCTGGAATTCACTATGTAGTCTCAGGGTGGCCTCGAACTCACAGTGATCCTCCTACCTCTGCCTCCCGAGTGCAGGGATTAAACGCATGCGCCACCACACCCGGCTTTATGTATGATTTATTATCAATAAATGTTTTATTTGTACACCGATTTTGTATTAGGATCATGTGGAGATTTATTGGGAAAGGTCATGGGTGGCAAAAGTTAAAGAAGCCCTGCGCTAAGAATTCAGCATTTGGCCTAAGCACCATGTACTGAAAAACTGTGAAGTAGGAAGCAGCGATGTGCACCCGGTGAGCTCTGAGCTGTTAATCAAGCAATAACCTCCTGTGGATTCTTAAATGGAGCAGTTCCTTAGTAAAGGTCAGCTCTCCCTGCTGCTTTTCGTATTGGCCTCACACATGTAGCCACTGATAGAATCTGATTCTAATTTTAATGTTTCTTTTAAAACGTCCTTTGGGCAGTTTAAAAATATTTTACTGAGAATTTTAATATATGGACATATTTTAATTTGATGGTATTCCTGTCCTGTTGCCCTCTTTCATCCCCCTTTCCCCACTCCATTGAGTACCCTTTTTTTCCAAGTAGTCCTGTTACTTATTCATCTATTTATTTTTGATATTATATTTATTTATTTATTTATTTATTTGAGACAGACAGAGAGAGAGAGAGAGAGAGAGAGAGAGAGAGAGAGGAGGCAGATAAGAGAGAGGAAGAGAGAATGGGTGTGCTAGGGCTCCCAACCGCTACAAACTCCAGATGCATGTGCCACCTTGTGCATCTGGATTACATGGGTCCTGGGGAATCAAGCCTGGGTCCTTTGGCTTTGCAGGCAAGTATCTTAACTGCTAAGCCATCTCTTCAGCCCCTGAAAGCATTTTTCTGTTAGGAGCTGGAAAAACACTTATGTGGTCTAAATATATCCTACCACTCATTTTTATATGGTCTATGAGTTAAGAAGGGTGTGATAGTGGCCTATCCTTCCATCACTTGGGAAGTGGAGGCAGGAGGATCAGAATTTCAAGGTCATCTTTGGTTACATAGAAAGTTCTAGGCTAGCTGGGCTACTTGAGACCCTGTCTCAAAAAATTAGAAGAAAAAAATGGGACTGGAAAGATTGCTCAGTAGTTAAGGCATTTGCTTGCAAAGCCTGATAGGCTGGATTCAATTCCCCAGTTTCCAGGTGAAGCCAGATGCACTAGTTGGCACATACATCTGGAGTTTGTTTGCAGTGACAGGAGGCCCTGGCATGCCTATTCTCATTCTCTCTCCCTGTTTGCCAATAAATAAACTATATAAAACTGAAAATATTTTTAAAGGGGCTGGGGTGATGGCTCAGTGGTTAAAGACATTTAGTTGCAAAGTCTGATGACCAGTGTACAATTCCCCAGCCACCCATGTAAAGGTGGCCAGGCATCATTTGCAGCAAGAGACCTTGGCATGCCCGTCCATCCATCCATCCATCCATCCACCCACCCATCCCCCACCCCCCCACCCCCCACCCCACACAAATAAATAAGTAAAACAAAACAAAACAAAACAGGATGTGATGGCACATGCCTTTAATCCCAGTACTTGGGAGGCCGTGTTAGGAGGATTTCCATGAGTTTGAGGCTGGCCTGGGCTACAGAATATTCTAGGTCAATTTGGGCTAGAGTGAGGACCTGCTTCAAAAACCCAGAACAAACTCCTCACAAACAAACAAACAAACAAACAAAGGTTTTTAAATCGTTCTTACTTTTTGTAAGAAAATAATTTATGGCACATGGAAATTACATGAAATTCAAATTTTCAGTTTCCATAAACAAAGTGTTATTGGCACACAGACACATTCATTTGTTTCCATATTTCTTATGGCTGCTTTTGTACTAGAGTGTCAGAGTTAAGTAGTTGTAGCAGAGATCATAAGCCATCAGGGCCTAAAGTATTTCTAGAAAAAGTTTGCTACCCTGACCGGTAACCTTCTGCATCTAGAATGTGAGACTGGACTGAAGAATCAAAGCAGATCATATGCAGGTTCACATGTACATGAGGTTCACATGTACATGAGTTCTCTTTTGGTCTCAGTTACACTTTCCTTTTTTCCTCTGAATGTTTCTATTTTCACGAGCTTAGATTCATGCACTATGTTGTATCTCAAATATACTTGCTTTCAGTTCTCATTCTATACCTCTAGTAGTTTTTAGCTATTTAAATTTATAAATAAATATTCATAAGCCTTCCCAATGAGGGAGTGTATGGAATTTTATTATCTTGATTCTTGATGTGTTTCCTTTGCTAGATTAGTAATCGTAATCTCCTTAGCTCTTTTTATTTCTAACCATATTGCTTTCTACTTTTGGGCTTTCAGCCAACATATAAACATTGACAATTTAATAATCTGAACCAAACCACCCGGACCAATTGTATGTTTTTAATTTAATAAATCCTGCATATGATTAAGATAACATGTTCTCCATTCACCAGATTGTTTTTAATATACAGAATATAATCAACTTTGGAACATTCATGCAATTTAAAAATATTTGTGAAGTATATTATTAAAATAATGTTTAAAATTTGTTTTTATTTTATTATACCGGGTTACGTAAGGCCTTTTTTTTTGAGGTACGGTCTTGCTCTAGTCAAGGCTGACCTGGAACTCACTGTGTAGTCTCAGGGTGGCCTCAAACTCACGGTGATCCTCCTACCTCTGCCTCCTAAGTGCTGGGATTTAAGGCATGTGCCACCATGCCCAGCACTTGTAAGGCCTTCCTTATGCAAGTGTATAATATACTTTGAGCCTATCCCCCCAGATGCTACTACACTCCTTTCTTCTCCTTTCCCCCTCCCAGTAGCCTCTTTTGTTCTCCTAGGCAGTTTTCTAAAATTTTTATTTTTATTATTTATTACAGAGAGAGAGAGAGAGGGAATGAATATGAATAGATGGGCACACCAGGGCCTCCAGCTGCTGCAAATGAACTCCAGATGCATGCACAACCTTGTGCGTCTGGCTTATGTGGGTCCTGGGAATTGAACCTGGGTCCTTAGGCTTTGCAGGCAAGTGCCTTAACTGCTGAGCCATCTTTCCTGCCCTCCTAGACAGTTTTGCTTCTAATTTTATTACATACATGATTTTATGTATCTGTATAGACTAGGACCCACAAATGAGAGAAAACATGAGCTATTTGTCTTTCTGAGACTGACTTAATTTGGTTCCTATGATTGTCTCCACTTGCATCCATTTTGCTGCAAATCATATAACTTTGTTCTTTTAAGGTTGAAAAAAATTAATTGTGCATACATTTCTTTACCCACTTCTCTGTTGTTGGACTCCTAGGTTAGTTCCATAACTCAGCTATTGTGAATAGTGATGCAGTAAACATGAATGTACAAATATCTTTGTGAGATGTTTACGTGGAGTCTTTTATAACTGGAGGTGTTTAGATTCATTTACATTCCCACCAGCAGTGTATATTTCCTGTTGTCCACATCCTCACCAACTTTTGTTGTTACTTATTTAAGTAGGTAGTGTGTGTAGATTATATCTCAATAGTGCTATTATTTCATTCATTTATTTTTTTTCTTGGTTTTTCAAGGTTGGGTTTCACTCTAGCTCAGGCTGTCCTGGAATTTTCTATGTAGTCTCAGGGTGGCCTCGAACTCATGGTGATCCTCCTACCTCTGTCTCCTGAGTGCTGGGAATAAAGGCATGCACCACCACGCCTGGTGAGCGCCTCTATTTTTAATGCAATCTGCCCCCTAAAATGAGGATGTTTCACAATTGGTAGTATGTATTTGGCATCGGAGCTTTCAGACTGGGTGTTAGTGCTTTGAGAAAAGATAGAAACCAAATGGCTGGGAGGAGGGGAGCAGGAATTAGATGCTCCCTGATCATTTAGCAACCATCTCAAAACTCAAGTAAAAAACAGACTAACTTGACATAATTTCAAAGTCAAATAATGATGATTCTAGTTTCTTTCTTTCTTTTTTTTTTTTTTTTGAGGTAGGGTTTCATTCTAGCCCAGGCTGACCTGGAATTCACTATGTAGCCTCAGGGTGGCCTCAAACTCATGACGAACCTCCTACCTCTGCCTCCCGGGTGTGGGATTAAAGGTGTGCGCCACCACGCCCGGCTCCAGTTTCTTTTTATGAAGTCTGTTTAGAAATGCCCTATCATTGAATGAGGTGCATGACACAGAGGATAGTCTTGTGGAAAACTTTGGGCAGATGTTGACCACTCTGAGTCAGCAAGGTGGACAAACGTCTGTTACTAAAAGGGAAGCATTTTTAGGGATACTTCGAACCATTGGTTTTGCTTAATCCTTTAAAATTTTTTTTGGTTTATTTTTATTTATTTATTTATTTGAGAGCGACATAGAGAAAAAGACAGAGAGAAAGTGAGAGAATGGGCGCGCCAGGGCTTCCAGCCACTGCAAACGAGCTCCAGACGCGTGCGCCCCCTTGTGCATCTGGCTAATGTGGGACCTGGGGAATTGAACCTCGAACCAGGGTCCTTAGGCTTCACAGGCAAGTGCTTAACCACTAAGCCATCTCTCCAGCCCTTAATCCCTTTTTATGTGTATATGAGTGATAAGTGAAGTATAAGTCTAAAACAGCTCCTGTAAAGAGCCTCTGAGAAAGGCTAATGGGGAGAGTCACGCATAATCTTATTTGGTAGTATTTCCTTAATGTTTCCAAAAATACTGGTAGCTTAGGTTTTAAATGCTTTTATCTTTCTGCTTCCAGCTCTAGCCACATGTCATAGGGATCTGGGTACTTCCTCAGAGTGTGTTGTCTGAATTAGCTTTGTTTCTGTCATCACTTTTTGTTCATTTGTTTTCCATCCACCATAATTTGTTCTCTGTTTCCTTTTTCTTGAACTTGTAGGTATAAGCCTTTTTTTAAAAAAATGTAACTTTTCAAAACTTATATTTAAACTTTTTTATAGTTTTATTTTTATTTCTTTATTTGCTAGAAAGAGGGAGAGAGAGAGAGAGAGAGAAGGAGAGAGGGAGGGAGAGAGAGAGAGAATGGGGGCACCATAGCCTCTAGCCACTGCAAATGAACTCCAGATACATGCGCCCCCTTGTGCATCTGGCTTACATGGGTTCTGGGGAATGGAACCAAGGGTCCTTTGGCTTTGTAGGCAAACACCTTAACCGCTAAGCCATCTCTTCAGCCCGGCTTAAGCCTTTAAAAAAAAAACTTTTTATTGGGATGGAAAGATGGCTTAGCGGTTAAGTCGTTTGCCTGCAAAGCCAAAGGATCCCGGTTCAACTCT
Source organism: Dipus sagitta (assembly GCA_036346955.1). Taxonomy (NCBI): domain Eukaryota; kingdom Metazoa; phylum Chordata; class Mammalia; order Rodentia; family Dipodidae; genus Dipus; species Dipus sagitta. Next base: position 1,644,087 of record CM070776.1, read on the forward strand.
CTAGGACCCTCGTAAGCCAGATGCACAAGGGGGCGCATGCATCTGGAGTTTGTTTGCAGTGACTGGAGACCCTGGAACGCCCATTCTCTCTCTCTCTCCCTCTTCCATACACACACACACACACACACACACACACACACACACAATTTTTCTTTATTTATTTTTTATTTTTATTCTTTTCTTTTCTCAATTTTTATTAACATTTTCCATGATTATAAAAAATATCCCATGGTACTACCTGCCCTCCCCCCACTTTCCCCTTCGAAATTCCATTCTCCATCATATCCCCTCCCCATCTCAATCAGTCTCTCTTTATTTTGATGTCATGATCTTTTCCTCCTCTTATGATGGTCTTGTGTAGGTAGTGTCAGGCACTATGAGGTCATGGATATCCAGGACATTTTGTGCCTGGAGGGAGCACGTTGTAAGGAGTCCTACCCTTCCTTTGGCTCTTACATTCTTTCCGCCACCTCTTCCACATTAGACCCTGAGCCTTGGAAGGACACACACACTATTTATTGAGCCTGGAGAGATTGCTAAGTGGTTATGCAAAGCCTAGCGACCCAGATTCGCGTACCCAGTACCCACATAAAGCCAGATACACAAGATGGCATATGCATCTGGAGTTTGCAGCAGCCCTGACATGCCCATTCTCTCTTTCTTTCCCTCTGTTCTTGCATATAAAAAAAACAACAAACTGTTGACAGATTCCATAAATATAGACAATATGACATGATCATAATCTCCTCACCACCCTCTCTTTTCCCTCTCACCCCCCCCCCAACTGAATTCTTTCTTTCTAATTAGTCTCTCTCTCTCCTATCTCGATGCCATCATTTCTCCTCCTCATATTATGCAGGTATTGTGTAAGTAATGTCAGCTACTGTGAGGTCATGAATATCAAGGCCACTTTGTATGTGGATGACAGCATTGTAAGCAGCCGTCCTTTCTTTTGGCTCTTACATTCTTTTTGCCACCTCTCCTGCAATGGTCCCTGAACCTTGGAGGGCATGTTAGAGATGTCTCATTTAGTGCTAAACATGCCGCTGTCACTTCTTCTCAGCACTATGGTGACTTTTGAATTACCTCAGTAGTCATGTACACCTTAAAAGAGAAGTTTCTCTAACCAAAAGTGAGAGTAGCATTAATATATGGACATAAACATAAGTATTTAGAGGGCAGTTTGGTGGCCACAATATATGCATTTAGCCAGACAACAATAGTTGTTACTTCCTTAGGACTTATAACCTCCTCAGCTGTACAAGCCTTTTTAAAAGAACCCTTTCTAGTGGTGTTTTGAATGAGAGTGGAGATGCACATGGTTGTCCAATTCAGTCAGAATATTCAGTCTGTCACTTGGGATGAGTTTACAGGAGATGACTTACGGAACAGTTGTGAAAATAGTATTTTGCTTACCTTGCTCCTACAATGGTAGCTTTTTAAAAATGTTAACTTTTTATGTAACTGTAGTGCCATTATCCAAAATAGTAGATTGAGCCAGGCTTGGTGGTACACACCTGTAATCTCAGCAGTTGGGAGGCAGAGGCAGGAGGATTGCCATAACTCTCTAGTCTATACTTCAGTTTCATAGACTATAATGAGTTCTCAGCCAGCCAGAGCTACATAGTGAGACCCTGTTTCAAAACAAAACAAAACGCCTCCAAAAACATAAAAAGGAAAAGAATAGGAGATTAACATTGGTGCAGTACTGTCGGTACAGTACTATTAAGTACACTGTAGACCTCATTTGAATTTCATCAATTTTTCCGCTGGTGTATTATTTCTGTACTAGGATTGTATCAAGGATCCCACATTGTATTTTGTTTATTTCTCCATAGATTTGTCTGTGAAAGTTTCTTAACCTTGTCTTTATGATGGTTTTGAGAAGCGTGAACTAATGATTTTGTAGTATGTTCCTCAATTTGGGTTTGTCTGATCAGTTCTTTTCTTTTCCTTTTGAGACAACGGCTGTTTCACATAGCCCAGGCTGGCCTCACACTCTCTATGTAACTGAAATCGGCTTTGGACTTCTAATCATTCTGCCTTTACCTCCAAAGTTCTGGGATTATGATCATGTGCTACCCTATCTGGCTTCATCTGATGCCTTATAATTTGAATAAAGTTTTGCAGTTTTTGGCAAGAATGATATGATGATGTACCTTTTTCAGTGCATCTTATCATTGAGTACTTGCTTTTTGATATACTTTGTTACTGCACAGTTACCTTGGTTCCTTGCTTAACTTTGGGTTCACTGAGTTTCTTTACTATAAAGTCATTACTTTCCCTTTATAGTTAAAAGTATATTGCTTTGACTTATGCAGTATCCCATTTCTTCTTAAACTTGCTTAATTTTATTGTTCATTGGTTGGTCATTTTATGTCATTTCATAGAGTAGTTGTAATAAATATTTGATTATGGAAAATAGAGGTGTGCCTTACAAGAAACACAGATCAATTATGTTGAAATCCTTTTGTATCAGCATGACATTAGCAAATGTGTTCCCCAACTTTGAGGACTCAATGCAGCAGACTCCCTTACTTCCTAATATGGGTATTTCTTCTTATGTACGTGGTTTTCTGCTATGTGGTGACTCAAGGATCTAGGCTAACTTGTTTATTTTGAAGTAATTTTAAACTGACAGAAAATTTCAGTAGTACCAAGAAATCTTTTCTTTAACTTATTTTTATTTACTTATTAGAGAGAGAAGGAGAGAGAGAGAGAGAGAGAGAGGGAGAGAGAGAGAGAATGGGTGTGAGAATGGGTATGCCAGGACCTCTGGCCACTGCAAACGAACTCCAGATGTATACGCCATCATGTGCATCTGGCTTACGTGGGACCTGGAGAATCAAAGCTGGAACCTTAGGCTTCGCAGACAAGCGCCTTGACCACTAAGCCATCCCTTCAGCCAAGAAATCTTATATGTCTTTTGACTAGATTTACTTAGCATTTATTACATTGACCTTGTTTTTTCTCTCCCTCCCTCTAGTAAATATGTATGTATGTATGTGAATGCATTTTATATATTGGTATTTATATGTTTATTGCTATACATAAAACCATTCATATTATGTGTATGTTAGGTTGCATTCACCATCCTCTCTTATGCCTTAATAGTTCAAACTTACTACTTAATGTATTTATTGTTTGGTTTTGGCATATACTTAAGGTAGTTTCAGAATTGCCAACCTACACTTGTGAAAGAAATACCTTTCCTGGGGAGGGGGGGTTTGAGGTAGGGTCTTCTCTAGCCCAGGCTGACCTGGAATTCACTATGTAGTCTCAGGGTGGCCTTGAACTCAGCAATCCTCCTTCCTCTGTCTCCCAAGTGCTGGGATTAAAGGTGTGCGCCACCACGCCTGGCAGAAACCCATCTCTTTACTGGACTGAAGCATTTATATGTAACTTTAAAAAATTATTTTTATTTATTTATTTATTTGAGAGAGAGAAAGAAGCAGAGGGAGGGAAGAGAGAGAGAGAGAGGGAGGGAGGGAGGGAGGGAGAGAATGGGTGCACCAGGGCTTGCAGCCACTGCAAATGAACTCCAGATGCATGTGCCCCCTTGTGCATCTGGCTTACGTGGGTCCTGGAGAATCGAACCGGGATCCTTTGGCTTTGCAGGCAAAGCCATAACTGCTAATCCATCTCTCCTGCCCCTATAACTCTTTTTTAGTCTTGAGCTTACAATATCTATTCAAGATATTGTCTTCTACTGAAACATTAAGTTTGACATCTATACACATGCACATACTGGAAACTGGGGCTGGGGATATGTAGGTCAGTGGTAGAGTACTTGCTCAGTATTCATGAAGCCCGAGGTTTAATCATTACTTAGGACCACAAAAGAAAATAAAGCAAGCATTTTAATATTTTTTCATCTCTAAGGCTATATTTCAATTTCATCAATGATACCTAAAATTTTTCTTTTTTGTAATATTTTTTTCTGTTGATGTAGGTTCTAGCCCAGATCATATATTGACTTTATTTGTCAGAGTTCTTTGTTTCCTTTGATCTGGTATAGTTCCTATAGCTTCTCTCTCTCTCTCTATATATATGTATATACATATATGTATATATGTGTATATATATATATATATATATATATATATATATATAAATATATAAAATGAATGCCCATCTTTAAGCTTCTTCTATGTGGGTCCTGGGGAATTGAACCTGAGTCCTTTGGCTTTGTAGGCAAGTAACTTAACCACTAAGCCATCTCTCTAGCCCTGTCTTTATATTTTTAAACATTTATTTATGTGTGTGTGTGTGTGTGTGTGTGTGTGTGTGTGTGTGTTTGGGTGCACTAGGGTCTCTTGTCACTGCAAGTGAATACCAGACACACTTTTTGTATCTGGCTTTATGTAGCTGTCTGGGAAATTGACCCTGGACCAGTAGGCTTTGCGAGCAAACACCTTTAACTACTAAGTCATCTCCCTAGTCCTGATTTTATTTTATTTTTTTTGGTATTTCGAGGTAGGGTCTCACTCTAGCTCAGGCTGACCTGGAATTTTCTATGTAGTCTCAGGGTGGCCTCAAACTCAACAGTGATCCTCCTACCTCTGTCTCCCAGGTGCTGGGATTAAAGGCGTGTGCCAGCACACCCAGATTTTTTTTTTTTTTTTTTCATACAGGGTCTTACTATGTACCACTGACTGGCCGGGAACTTGCTATGTAAACTAAACTGGTCTTGAATTTGCAGCAATATTCCTGCTTCTGCCTTCCATTACTGGGATTACAGGCATATACTACATGCATGTCCTTTGTTTGTCCTTTATGTAAATGACATTTTGAGGGACATGTCATAATGTTATTTTGTATCATGTAACAAATTAGGGCTTGGTCGATTTCTCCTCTTGCTTAGATTGAGATTAAGCATTTCTCTCTGGAGTAGTGTAGAAGTGACATGTCTCATTACCTCTCCTTGATGATTGCAATTTTGATCATTTGCAAAAGTATTGTTTGTTTCAGTCTGAAGTATGTTTAGGTATGACATTAGAGTGATCAGTACCAGGAAGCTTTTTATATTAGTGTTTTAGATTGAACATTTATGATTAAAAAGGTTTTCAGCCGGGCGTGGTAGTGCATGCCTTTAATCCCAGCACTCGGGAAGCAGAGTTGGAGGATCACTGGGAGTTCGAGGCCACCCTGCAACTACATAGTTAATTCCAGGTCAGCCTGGGCCAGAATGAGACCCTACCACGAAAAAACAAAACTAAACAAAACAAAAAGGTTTTCAAAACTGTTTTGGTTAAAAGCTAGGCCTTTTAAAGTATTTATTGATTTTTTTAAATGAAAAGGTTGTATTCTTGCCAGGTGTTACCTTTAATCCTGAGGCATCGTCTCCCCCCACCACAGAGACTGACTGAGGCTTTTAGGACTCCACAATGAATACCAATGACCCTACCCACCAAGTAGGACCCTCAGTAGAATGGAGGTAGGGGAAAGGGGATATAAGAGTACAACCTTTTACTTATACTTTTTAGTTTATCAAAGTAGGGTCTTGCTCTGGCTCAGGCTGACCTGGAATTCACTATGTAGTTTCAAGGTGGCCTCCAACTCATGTCAATTCTACCTCTGCCTCCTGAATGCTGGAATAAAGATATATGCCACCACATCTAGCTTTTTTTCTTCCTTAAAATCTACATTCTGGGGGCTGGAGAGATAGCTTAGTGGTTAAGGTGCTTGCCTGCAAAGTCAAAGGACCCAGATTCAACTCCACAGGACCCATATAAGTCAGATGGACAAGGGGGCACACGCATCTGGAGTTCATTTGCAGTAGCTGGATGCCTTGGTACGCCCATTCTCTCTCTCTCTCTCCCTGCCTGTTTCTGTATCTCACTCTCTTTCAAATTAACTATAGAAATAAAATATTTTAAAAAATCTACATTCTGGTTCTTTTCTGTTTTGGATATGTGGAACTGATAATGCAGCAACTCTAAGTGAACATCAAAAGAGGCATTTATTGGTTTTTCTTTTGCACTACTGAGAATTGAACTCAGGACCTCACAGATGTTATGCAAGTGTTTGATCACTGAACTATATCCTCAGTCTTGTTTTTCATATATATATATATATATATATATATATTTTTTTTTTTTTTTTGAGGTAGGGTTTTGCTCTACCCCAGGCTGGTCTGGAATTCATCATGTAGTCTCAGGGTTACCTCAAACTCATGATGATCCTCCTATTTCTGCTTCCTGAGTGCTGTTTTTTTTCATATTTTAAACTTAAAAAATATTTCTATTTATTTATGTGCAAGGAGAGAGAGAGACAGAGACAGGGAGAAGGAGAGAGAGAGAGGTAGAGAGACAAAGGGTGTGTCAGGGCCTTCAGCCTCTGCAAACTCCAGATGCATGCACTCCCTTGTGCATCTGGCTTGCATGGGTACTGGGGAATTGAACCTGGGTCCATTGGCTTTTCTGGCAAGTGCCTTAATGGCTAAGCCATATCTCCCACCCCTTTTTTTCCTAAACATTTAAAAATATTTTAGTGATTTATTTGTTATTCATATTCTGTATTGAGATAATCAGGCTGGCACTGAATTTGTAGCCCAGTCAGGTCTTGAACTTGGCATCCTCCTGTTTCGGCATCCTCCTGTTTCAGCATCCTGAGTAGCTGAGATTACAAGCCTGTACCACCAGATCCTACAGAGACTATTTTTTAATTCTTGGGCAAGAATAGGAGAGTGTGAGGTAAACTGTCAATTCAACTTCTCCACCTTTGGGAGGTGCAGAGTATTATTATTATTTTTGGTTTTTTGAGGTAGGGTCTCACTCTAGCTCAGGCTGACCTGGAACTCATTATGTGGTCTCAGGGCGGCCTTGAACTCACTGTGATCCTCCTACCTCTGCCTCCCGAGTGCTGGGATTAAAGGCCTGTGCCACCACGTCTGGCTGAGCTGCAGATTATTGATATGGAGTCAAAGGAGGAAGGGGAAGGACAGGGTAATAATGGGAAGAATGCTTGTATCTTTTCTGAGACTGGGTAGAGATTTTCCTGGAATTCACATTCGGCCTTTCCTCCCATCCCTTTGTTTATGGTTCTTTCCAGTGGTTGCAAGACATTTGTCATCTGTCATGGCCCTGGTTGGTTATGTCATTTAGAAGGCAGATGGGAGGATTATGAAGTTAAGAGGCGGTCTGTCACGTGGACAGCCATGTCAGATCTGACTAGTTTAGGCTAGCCTAGCTGAAGAGTAACTTCTGCCCTACAGGTGTCCTGTCTGCAAAGATAAACTAGATTAAATAAAATAGCAGGACCCATATACCCCAACAAGGAGGGTCCAGGTGGAGGGAGGAGGACAGGGAGGAGGCTAACAATGGTACCAAATTAACTTTCACTGAGTACAGAACTAATAAAAAAAACAAACAGTCCACGTAGACAGGTATTCACGTAACACTACAGGGTGCTATAATTTCCATTGGCAAGAGTTGGCCTGAAGTAAGTTTCTCCACCTGTTGAAATTAACTTCTGCCTATAGATTAAGCATGATAACATAGGTTTTGAGCCATCTGGAAGGACTTTTACCTCTTTTTTTTTGAGATAGGGTTTTACTACGTATGCCATGTTGCCTTGAACTCATGATGTACCTTGCGGTGGCCTCGAATGTGACATGATCCTTTTACCTCATCCAGTCAAATGGTGAGATTATTGGTATGTGCCACCATGCCTGGCTTGATCCTCATTCTTTTTAAAGATTTATTTATGAGCTGGGTGTGGTGGCGCACACCTTTAATCCCAGCACTTGGGAGGCAGAGGTAGGATGATTGGTGTGAGTTCGAGGCCACCCTGAGACTACAGAGTGAATTCCAGGTCAGCCGGAGCTAGATTGAGATTCTACCTCGAAAAACCAAAAAAAAAAAAAAAATTATTTATTTGAGAGAGAGGGAAAAAGAGAGAGAGAAAGGAAGAGGCAGTTAGAGGGAGGATGGGCACATCAGGGCCTTCAGCCATTGCAAACAAACTCCAGATGCATGCGCCACCTTGTGCATCTGGCTTACATGTGTCCTAGGGAATCAAACCTGGGTCATTCGGCTTTGCAGGCAAGTGCCTTAACCTCCAAGCCATCCCTCCAGCCCATGACCCTCATTCTTTTTTAACTCTTGTCTGAAGACTTAGGCTGCTTTTACTGTTACTGCCAAACCAGTCCTAAAACCCATGTAAAATGTGATGACTATTATGGTTATATGCTGTTGCCTAAAAGCCCATCCTAGAATTTAGCAGCTTGTAATAACCATTCTCACAGAAAAGCCGCTCAGTGATAGGGGGACGAATAGGCTGGGCTGTTTATCTCTGTTCTCAATGGCATTGGTTAGTGGCTGTGAGTGGAGGTTCTGCATCCAGGATGACCTCTTCACCATAATGAGTGGTTTCTCAGAATCTGGCTAGCCTTTCTCCATGTGGTGTCATGGCCTCTAGGGCATTGCAAGTGGCTTTTACCATGGTGGTCCCCAGGTGGTTGCACTTCTGGAACCAGGGCATTTATGGGATGAAAAATCTTTATTTCAGATTCAGCTCAATATTGGTAAAGAATTTAATACTGGGATTGTGATATTTCTCTCTCTCTCTCTTGTCAGAACCCAGTCAGGATAAACACCTGAAAGGAGGAAGGCATGCTTCATTTTCTTTGCTCTTTGTGTGCATGGTGGGTTGATCAAATAGCAGGGGGTTCACTTTTTGGCTTGTTTTGGATTACTGAGCACCGTCCTTCAGAAATGATTTCCTAATGCTCTTCTTGGCCATCTGGCATGAACACAGAAGACCTTTTACTCAATAAAACTAAGCTAATAATAATAACAAGCTGAAACGTCTTTATAATAAATATATTTGTACAGCTTTTCAAATCCTAGGTTATTGAAATTCTGTCAGCCTTGGCTGGTTTCCATACTCCTTCTGTGCCCTTGTGTTTTCTTTTTTTCTTTTTCTTTTTTTCTGGAGCCGCTCCTGCTGACTTCAAAAGGATGCTCTGAGCTCTAACAGGCAGAGTGGCATTGCTAGGATGCAGAAGTGGTGAGGGTAAGGTTGGATTCAATTACAGTAGTCCTCATAAGGTTTTGATAAGGAGGGCCAGGCCATACAGGTAAGGAAGAAGAATCATAAAAAGATGAAAATGGATGAAAATAGCTTTTTAAAAAATGTCCCTATCTGATTCTCTGCCTTCTATATCCTGGTATCAATTGATAATACAAAACAGATGTTCCTCAACAAAAGCAAAATAGTAGAGTTGAATCTTTTATGATCCTGTATTTATTGTTTGTGGCACTGGATCTTTCAAATAGGAAAAGTGATGCTGATCCTAACCAGAATTTTTGACACATTTAGTAATATGGGAGGCAAAACTGTGAGGAAAGGTGACAAACTTCAGTGATTTCTGGCTTCCAGTACCTTGCCTTCTATGGTGGAAGTTACAGAAATAATTAGATTTAGTGAAATAACAAGGCAAATTTCTGATAGACTTTGCCTAACTACAGAGTGCTGTTTATATGACAGAAAAAAATGCTCAATTTACCAAGTATTATAAATGTGTCCTAGGACACAGTATTGAGTGTCTGTAGGCAATTCCCTAGAATTATTTTGAATGCGCAGATTAGAGGTGTTTTTTTGCCATAACATATATTGTATTACCTCGTGTTGCAAAATTCTTTATAGGGTGTCAAATATGTGGGAGGGTTTAAATAAATTTCTTCAGTGTTTCATGGGATAAGATGATCCAATGAGAACTGAATGTTTTCAATTAGGATGTTTCTATGGATACCATTAAGCATGCCAAAATTCATAACCACAGGAGATTTTTACTTGCTTCAATATTGATTAAGAAATCTGAAACCAATCTCAAGAAGTGTGGGATGTAGCAGAGGATAAATTCTGAGGATAGTATAAAATTTGCTCTCTCTCCCCTGGTTAAGGGCTAGTCCAGAAAAACTCTAGGCAGTTAGCCAAGTCTAATAACAGGATTTACATCAGGAGACTGTCCAGAATAAAAGTGAACATGAGTTATTTCTTTTATCTCCAGATTGTTCATTTATTCACTAATATTTATTTAATGCTATTTATTACTTATGTATTAGCATTAGCTTTTCTATGTGCTGGCATGAGGCCCTGACAGCATAACAACAAGACTTGCACCTCTTTATATCTCTATCACATATGAAGAAAACACCCTTAATAGTGCTTATAGACATCTTAAATTTGCATCCTTCTGTGAAACATTACTGTCTTAAATGCTATTCTTTTCTCCCTCCTATTCTCTTTTTAAGTACAAGTATTCTTTACCCGAATTTTCAGATCTTGAAGGATCTGTGAAAAGAAATTCAAGGGGACCCTGACCTTGGATGTGGAAAAAAGTACATCTTTGCTTTGATTAACTGGGGCTATTTAGCATTTTCAATTAGTGAATGTAGGCAACAAATAATAGTACTAGTAGCTTCAACTATGATTTTGTCCTCCCTGAATCACAGTTGTTTTCATATTGTTACAGATTTCTTTTTTGAGACGCAGGGTTTAGCTATGTAATCCAAGCTGGCTTGGACCTCAGCCTTCTCAGTGCATATACTACAGGTGTGTGCCACCACGTCTGGCTTTATTGCAGATGTCTTCAAGCGTCATTTATGTTATTCATTTCCCAAATTTGTCAGTTATTAGTTATTGCTAGTTCTTGATTCTTTGTATTTATTTCTTGCTTATTGTTGTGTCCTGAGACAGGGTCTCGCTTTGCAGCTCTGGCTGGCCTGGGACTCATAGTGATCCTTCTGCCACTGCTTTCCATAGTTCTTAATTATTTTCTTCTTATTGAGTATACGTATGTATGTATGCATGCATATTTATACGTGTTTGAGTGCACACATGTGTATAAATGTGTGTGCACATGTGTCTACATGAAGTGGAGGCCAGAGGAAAACCTCAGGTGTTGTTCCTTAGAAATGCCGGCCTCCTTTTGAGACAAGGTCTTTTATTGGACTGGTGCTCACTGATTAGGCTAGACTGACTGGCCAGTGAGTTCCAGGGACTCCTCTGACTCTGCCTCCCCAGTGCTGGGATTAAAGGAGTACACCACTGCGTCTGGCTTTTATGTGGGTACTGGGTGCTGAACTCACACCCTCTTGCTTGTGAGGCAAGCACTTTACCCCGTAGTTCTCCATTCTTGGTGCTATAATAAATTACCAATATTACTATATCATCAATTAGTACATTCTAATATTTTAGTATCTATTTCAATATAGTTGGCTTCCTTTGGAATCCTGTTTTATTTTTGTATTTTACAACATTCGTAGGGTCAGTGAGGTGGCTTAGCAGTTAAAGGCACTTACTTGCTTGCAAGGCCTGCCCGCCGTAGCTCAATTCCCAAGCCACCAATGTAAATCTGGATATGTATTTGTAATGGCAAGACACCTGGGCACACATGTGCATGCATGCTCACACACATGCAAATAAATAAATTAAAAAAGTTTAAAAATGACAATACTCCTAAAAGGGATTCCCAAGGCTTCACTAGGCCACCAAAGAGTCCATGGCAGAAAAAAATTAAGAAACCCTCTCTTAAGGGAATGCAGAATATAAATTGTCATATCTTAATTTATGGCCACAGTTTAGAAAGAAGTTTCCTGCTTGAGCATTGTCACAGAAAATCTTTATGAATAACTCTAAAGACAAGAGAATTCTTTTCTGCGGGCCCATGTGTGGGTCCTATCAAGAAGTCCTTTGTAGTCCTCTCTGACTTTATGTGAGAATTTGTCTTCAGGGGAATGCTGTTACCCTGAGTAGGAGTTTAAGGACATTTGAACCTGTAATGGTCTGCATCCAGGAGAATGCTGTTAAGTGCACGAGAGGGAAGAAAGCTCAATTCAGTTTCCTGTGGCAGGGATCTGCCACTTTCACAGTTTCCTCAGGCAGTGTCACTTACCCCTTCCCTCCCTTCCTGTGCTGCACTACTCCATGGAGCAGATGTAGGGACTTGGCTGTCCCATGGGCATTGGAACTGTGATCCTTTCTCCGTACTATAGTTCCTTGGCATAGTCTTGTGGGACTGATCTGATGTTTACTGTGACAGTTCATGGCAGGGACTGGAAATGCAGAAAGAAGGCAAAATGATCAGAGAAATTGAAAAAAAAAAAAAAAACCTGTCCTACCTGGCTTTCTCCCAATATGGTATTTTTGCAGATGGTGCCCAGTGAATGACAATATCTTTCTGGCCCATTCCTTGATGGTGGGGTTGGTGGGAGGGCATGCCATCTCTAAAGCAGTTTTAGTAGCCTGTTAATGTTCTCTAGCACAATGCTAGAGGACCACATGGGAGTATTTAGTTGGCATTCGGTTCTGTGATAGGTGCTATTGTGTGAGCCAAGGTTGTGAATCTGTATATTCGACTTTTTTTTTTGTTTTGAATTGTATTTCTTTTCTCCCTGCTGAGAAGCAGTTCTGTGGAGTGTGAATAAGCACTGTGCGTGAGAGTACTGATCATCCTTGCCTTCCAGTGATCTACAAAAGGGCTGGCAGTATGATAAACGCAAGTTAATTCTCCTCTGACAAGTTTCCTGTTAATTATTTTATTACCATACAAGTCATGTACCATATAAGTCAATTGTTTAAAAAATATTTTAATTTATTATTTTCAAGAAGAGAGAGAGAGAGACAGAATGTGCAAGCGAACGTGCACGTGTGTGCCAGGGTCTTTCCAACCCTAAGTCAGTTCTTTAAAGGTTAAAATTTAGTGGGTTTTAGTCTAGTTACAGAATTGTGCTGCCATTACATTCATATGTAGACCATTTTCCTTAACTGTTAGAGCAAGAAGCGCCATCACTTCTTAGTGGCCATCCATCAGCTCCTCCCCTTCCCCAGTTCCCATATCCCAAATTCTGCTAACCACTACTCTGCTCTCTGTATATAGGGATTTGTCTATTCTGACCATTTCATACTGATGGAAACACCCACTATGTAAAAGGTTGTGATTAGTTCCTGTCATTTAGCATTTGTTTTGCAATACTGAGATTAAAACGCAGGGCCTTGGGCTAGAGAGATGGCTCTGTGGTTAAGGTGCTTATTTACAAAGCCTAATGGCCTGGGTTGGATTCCCTAGTACCCCTGTAAAGCCAGATGCACAAAGTGGCACATGCACTTGGAGTTCATTTTCAGTAGCTGGAGGCCGTGGCATGCCCATTCTCTTTTTCTATCTCTATTCTATTTCTCTCTGCTTGCAAATAAATAAAATATTAAACAAAAACACACAGGATCTTGCTAATGCTGGCAAGTACTTTCTCTGCCATTGAGCTATGACTGTAGTCTCAACCTAATATTTTTAAAGTCCATTCGTATATATCAGTCTTTCATTCCTTTTGATGGCCAAGTAATAGTCTTCTTTATGGGAATATCACATTTTGTTCCATTTGGGTTGTTTTCACATTGGGCTATTATGAATAACACTACTATGGATATTTTTATGTGGATATATATTTTCTATTCCTTGAGCATATGCCCAGAGTGCTAAATATGTTTTAAAATTTGAAATATAGTTTGAATTACATGTTTCAGAATCCCTGAAGCACTTCTATAGAAAGTTTTCAAACTAATATTAAAGTGGATAGAATATTGATTTTGTGCACATTGGGTAGATAAGGATTGAATTCTTGGTTTTGTAAGCTGTGATGTGAATGAATTTTGTTAGTTACTTGTGAACATCTTTTGTCATGTATAAAATATTCATATCTGTGGATGTTTCAGGTGTGGATAAACTATACTGCTATTTAAGGATTTCCTTGTCTCTTTCTTGTTGTTGACTTTGGCTATGAATTTTCTTTAGCCCATGGTCCTGTGAGAGGAAAGGATGTGTGTCGTCCTTTATGTAGAAACTTTTCTTTGCGTGTTGGGTATGGAACTGGGGGCATCATGCTTGGTAGGCAGATGTTCTACCAGTGGGCCATTTTTCCAGCCCCAGGCAAAAGCTTTAAGAGCTATCATGTGGTGTGCCTTGTCTTTTACTTTCTGGCATGACTATTGAGGATGTTGCAGATGGACACAGATCTATACACTTGGGTATCAGAATGAAAGTGATATTGGGCAGAACCTTAGTAAATTTTATAGTATGACAAAGACAAAAATGTTATTTTAAGTCATCAACATCTGGTGACACATTTTCTGTATCAGTTACTTTCTCATTGCTGGGACAGAATACCTGACCAGGAGCAACTTAGTGAAAGTAAAGGGTGAATTTGGCTTACAGTCCACAGGGTAGAGTCCATCATAGCAGGGAAAGCATGGCAGGAGCAGGAAGCTGGTATCCCATCAGCATGAAGGAAGTAGAAAGAGGGAATAGCAAGTAGGGCTATGCTATAAAACCTCAAGGCCTGACCCCCCAGTGACACACTTCCTCCATCAAATCTCTACCTCTCAAAGGCTCCACAACCTTCCAAACAGTGCTACCAACCGGGGATTCAGCATTCAAGCACATGAGTCTTTGGGGGGGGGGCATTTTACATTCAAACCACTACAGTGGCTACTGGTACTTTAGCATAATAGTCCTGGAAGTGAGGCAATTTAGCATCCTACATCCTGTGACAGCTGACAGTGTCTAGAGACATTTTTGGTTATCACAATTAGGGAAGTGCTATTAGTATCTAATCACAATTAGGGAACTACTATTATTATCTAACACAACAGGACCCAGGATAATCAGCTCCCCCCCCTGCAAAAAAAAAAAAAATTGGCTCCAAAAGTTAATAATGCTAAGATTGAGGAACCCTTTATTCATGTACCCTAGTTTGTCCTGATTAATGCAGGAAGTTGAGAAGATTAGATTGAATGAATTATGTAAAACTCTTTAGCATATGGGGTGGCTTTTTATTTTGTAACTATGTGGCAGAGCCTAGCAATCATCTTGAGGTCTTCCCTTGTATCTATGGGAAAAAGGATTACTTTCAAACTTCCCTAGAGTTCACTATTTAATTGTTGGTACATCATAAATCAAGGCTTGTTTTTAGCAGATTCATCCGCCCATCTTAAAAACAAAGGGGATTGGCTGGGTATGGTGATGCTTGCTTGTAATTCCAAGAGGCTGAAAGGCAGGGGATAGTAGTTTGAGGCCATTCTGGGCTACATAGAGAAATCAAACCAGCCTGGGCTAAAGAGGGTTGGGTAGAGAAGTAGAAGAGAAAGAGAGCATAAAAGGGAAACTGAGGGATAAGTAATATTAAAAGTTTTGCACCAGGTTCTTTATGCAAAATTTCCTTTTTTGGGGGGGTGTTTCAGAGGTAGGGTCTCACTCTAGCTCAAGTTGACCTGGAATTCACTATGATATTTTGCATTTAAAAAATATATTTTATTTATTTATTTATTTTATTTTATTTTAGAGAGAGTGAGAGAGTGAGAGAGTGAGAGAGCAAGAGAGCGACAGAGAGAGAATTGGCATGCCAGGGCCTCAGCCATTGCATCGAACTCCAGATGCTTTTGCCACTTAGTGGGCATGTGTGACATTGTGCTTGCCTTACCTTTGTACATCTGGCTTACGTGGGATCTGGAGAGTTGAACCTGGGTCCTTAGGCTTTGCAGGCAAGCACCTTAACCGCTAAGCCATCTCTCCAGCCCATATTTTGCATTTAAAAAATTTTTTTGTTTGTTTATTTATTTATTTGAGAGCGACAGAGAGAAGGAGGCAAAAAGAGAGAGAGAGAGAGAATGGGTGCGCCAGAGCTTCCCGCCTCTGTAAATGAACTCCAGATGCGTGCGCCCCCTTGTGCATCTGGCTAACGTGGGTCCTGGGGAATCAAGCCTCGAACCGGGGTCCTTAGGCTTCACAGGCAAGTGCTTAACCGCTAAGCTATCTCTCCAGCCCATATTTTGCATTTTAAACAAATATCCTTTTAAATTTGAATTTCTTATCTCCATCCTCCCTCTCCTAAAGAAATGGAAACTGAAGATAGTTTGAACAAGACTGCAGAATTTATGGGTGGTAGGCATTTTAAAATAAGAGCTACTGTCTCACATGGTTTCTGTGAGTCTGGAGGAAAAGAGAAGATAAGCTAGGGGTTGTGGTTAAGGCAGATTCCTGGGCTGCAGCTATCTGAAGGTCTAATTGGGGCTGAAGGATTGATCCACTTCCTCAGTGACTCACTCATATGGTAGTTGGCTAGGGGCCTCAGTTCCTCATCACGTGAACCTCTCTTTAGGGCTTTTTGAGTACCTTTCATCTTCATGCTGTGGTAGCTGGCCTCTCAGAGTAAGGGATCCGAAAGAGGTAGCATGGCAGAGGCAACAGTATAATTGATGATGTAATCTCACATATTAGGGCTGGAGAGATGGTTTAGCAGTTTAAGGCTCTTGCCTGCTAAGCCTAAGGACCCAGGTTTGATTCCCCATGATCCACATAAGCCAGATACACAAGGTGGCGCATGCATTTGGAGTTGGTTTGCAGTGGCTGGAGGCCCTGGTGTGCCTATTCACTCTCTCTCTCTTTTCTCTCTCTGTCCCCTTTGGTGGTGGTTTGATTCAGGTGTCCCCCATAAACAAAAATGCTAGGTTCCCAGATGATGGAGATTTGGGAATTAACCCCTCCTGGAGGGGAGTGTATTGTTGGGGGCAGGCTTATGGGTGTTATAGCCAGTTTCCCCTTGCCAGTGTCTGGCACACTCCCCTGTTGCTGTTGTCCACTTTATGTTGGCCAGGGGGTGATGTCCACCCTCTGCTCATGTCACTGTTTTCCCCTGACATCATGGAGCTTCCCCTCGAGTCTATAAGCTAAAATAAACCCTTTTTTTTTTTCCCAAAAGCTGCTCTTGGTTGGGTGATTTCCACCAGCAATATGAACTTGACTGCAACGCCGTTGCTCTCAAATAAATAAATAAAATAAAAAAGAAGTCCCGTACCATTACTTCTGCCATATTCTGTTAGTCACAGGGACAATTCTGATATAATACGGGTCAGGAAGGTAGGTATAAAGTCATTGTGAATATTTGGTGGTAGAGGTCATGGGGATCCATGTTAAAAGATAGGCTACCACATGTATATGATTCCTTTTCCCCATAGTTTTCAAACCATAAGTTATATTTTCTTTCAAGCTGTAGCCTTTTGATTCAGTACCAGGCAAGAATTGTCTCCCATAAAGTGGACCTCAAATTCAAAGAAAGAGCCGTTTGTTACCCCCACAAATTATGTACCTCTATTGCACCAATGCGCACATCTTGCTTGGCTGGTTGGTTGTATGGCCTGCAGGACACACTGCTGGTTAAGCAGCCATCATAGCACTGTCCGGCCCTATAGCAGCTAGCCAGCTGGGAGGTGGCTCCCAGCTAAGTTCCAGCTTCATTTCTCAAAGTTCTTTGACTGCAGCATGTGGTGTCTTCAGAAAAGGGTCTTACCATCTAGTTCTGGTGGGTAACCAAGAGCATTAGCAATAGCCTTTATTGTTTTGGGGGCCTCATGGGCCTCCCTGACCAATAACTCATTGGGAGGTGTCCCACCCTGGCACTAGAATTTTCCTGTAACAACCTGTGGCTTTTGGGCACAGCATTCTCCACCCCAGCAAAGTATTCCTTCTCCCCACCCCTCTCCATACTCACTCTCTCCCTCCTTCTTTCTTTTTCAATAAATTATATATTTTAATTAGCTGACAAAGAAGTATGTTTCCATATGGAAGACCCTAGTTTTGAATTTTAGATAAATATGTAAGTTGGTGCAGGAGTAGAATAGAGGACAGTAGTAGAGGACAGGAAGCTGGGAAGAGGCCAGAGGGGAGGAGGAGGGATAGAGCTTAAGGAAGGAGATAGTAGATATGCTGGTAGGACAGAATACAGGGGTGGAAAGGTCCAAAGGGGATCAGCGGAGGGGAAGAGAGGACAGGGTGTGAGGCGAGAGTTCTACAAAGCTATTGACATTATGAACAAACCATATGGAAACCTACTTTTTCCTCAAACTCTGTAGCTGAGAATGTAGCTTGGACTTCTGATCTTCCTGACTGTACCCCCTGAGTGCTAGGATAGAGGAGTGTACCACCATATCTCGTTTATGCTGGGGATAGAACCCAGGGCTTTGTGCATGCTAGGCAAGCACTCCACCAGCTGACCTGCCATATGTTTTTTTCTGCTGATTGTATTGCTTTAATGTCAGTCAGAATGTAAGGGGAATGATAGATGCAAGCATTGAATGGTTTCTATGGAGTCTTCTTACAAGAACCCCTCCTTTTTCATTCAGAACCTTGCTGGGGGTATCTACTTGCAGGTAATTAAGGGGCTTTGTTTGAACAAGTCAGACCTGAATTTTTCTACATGTGTTGGAAATTCAAGTAAGTTTTCTTGAAAATTGAGGATTTCAACTGCTTTTCCTGATTTCAGTTTAGGTAACCTTTTGCTTAGTACACTTGGAGTTGAGTTTTCAGGAATAGGAGGGCTCTAAAAGAGTACAGAGGTATATGGATTTACTGTGTCCAATCATGCACCCATGAAATAAAAAAGTTTCCACTTCAGGAATCAACTCATCACTTTCCATCACTGTTGATTGCTTTGGCTCAGAACGTTTTGCTTCCTTCAAGTATTTTCTTTTTTTCTTTTTTAATTTCTAAGCTGTGTTCCGTTTCATGGAGGCTGATTCACTCACTCACCTTCTTGATTCCTGCTGTCCCAATGTTTTACTTTATTTACACAGTGGTAAGCCTTCTTTACTTTTATTTGTTGGCTTGGCACCCCATGCATCATATTTCCTTTCTTAGACATAGGGGAGATTGGAAAAAAGCCCACGATTTGAAGACCACTTACAAAAGTGAAAAGAATTGTGAAAGAGACAGTTTTGATTTTAATTTTCACTTCACTAGAATAGATGGGCACCTGGTGGGAAGACCTGCTTTCTCATTTCCCACTGTCCAGTGGAGATGGGCTGGGCAATCAGGCTCAAGCTGGCTGCCAGTACCACTTTTGCTTTTATATGTAGGTGGGCCCAGGGGTTCTTACAATCAAAAGAGTTTATACCAAAAACAAAGTACAGGCACATAGTTGTGTGTATGGGTTAGTGGCACAGGGGTGAAATTGATGCCTAATATTTGAGAATTGGTAAACTGGTTATTGTAACTTTTTGTTACCAATCTTAAGAACTTTGGGGGGCTGGAGAGATGGCTCAGCAGTTAAGGCGCTTGCCAGCAGTGGTTAATGACCTAGGTTTGATTCCCCAGTACCCACATAAAGCCAGATGCTCAAAGTGCAGCATGCATCTGCAGTTTGTTTGCAGCGGCTAGAGGCCCTGGCATGCCCATTCTCTCTCTCCCTTTCTCTCTCTCACTCTCTGCGTCTCTGCTTGCAAATAAATAAATAAATAATTAAAAACATAATTTTTTGTTATTATAATAATGTGACCATTTCTCTTTTTGGTCTTGAGGTTTTATGGGCAGTGCATTTTTTTGCATGTGTATGTATGTTTGAATTCATGTGTATGCATGTTCATGTGTGTGTAGATAGCTGTGCATGCACGTGTGTGTGTGTGTGTGTGTGTGTGTGTGTGTGTGAAGGCTAGAGGTCAATGTTGGGTGTCTTTCCCATTCTCCACCTTAGTTTGAGAGGTTACTGATACAGCTAGTCTAGAGAGCTAGTTTGCCCAGGGGATTTGCCTGTCTCTGGTTCCGGAGTACTGGGATTATAGGTGTTGCGCCCCCACATTTACCTGCGTGTCCTCATGCTTGTGGGGCAAATGTTTTACTGACTGAGCCACTCCTGAGCCTCAAGGACAATCTTTTCAAAAGTAGGCCAGAATGAGGACAAAAATTAATTTTGAATACTTGAAAATTGTCAATAAAAATTAATTATGAAAATGTTTCAAAGGTTGCCACAGAACTTTGAATGGAACTTATACATTGGGTTTTTACTTCAAGAGACTAGCATTCTTAAGAACTGACGTTTACTTTGGACTTGCTAGTGTGTGTCAGCTCATGAGCATGTTTTCATGTGTGGATCATGTCATACTGGGACCTGGATGGAATGTAAATCTTTTATTGGCCTAAATCTGAGTCTAATCCTTTGCATGGCTTTAGGAGAAAATCAATTTCCTCTGCTCTGTCAAGACTTTTCAGGTCAGTGCTCTTTGGAAGTTTCCCAATTCTCTTAGATTAAAATAGATTTTGTTTCTGTGCTACATACTGGGATCAGTTTGTAGGACATAGGGGTGTGGAAAGTGAGAACACAGAGACTGACAAGGTGTCCATGGATTCTTCTCTATCAGCTAACATTTTCACATACTGGAATATGTATGCTTTCAAAGGCATCATTTGGGGAAGAATTGTCAGTGACACCTGTAGGTGAGGCTTTGCTCTGAAATTTAATGTGTTCTCTTTGGTGACCTACTCACCAAAAGTGAATGCAAAGAAGTGCTTATGTCCCCACTTCCCCTTTTCATTGGCATGGCCTATTGACAGGAAGATGACCAACTTGAACTTTGCAGTCCCACAAATTCCACATGTCAGGAGTCCTCTCAGTCCCTGGCAATCTAGAATGGTTTATTCACTTTTGTAGTAAAAATATAGAGGGTGGATGGTTTTGAACTGATGAGTATTTCTGTGGATAATTTGAAGAGGTATTGATCGTAGAAGTATACCCCTTGCTGCCCAATCTTGGTGGCAGGTTAATGACTCTCTTTTCATAGTGTTGCATCACTACCTTCTTATTAATTTATATTTGTCCATGTTGTAATATTCCAATTCTTCCACCTTATCTTTCAGTTCAGATGTTTTATCCTTTCCTTGATTCATTCTATTGATAAACTTTCCACTGAGCTTTTCACTTGACTTACTATGTTTTTCATTTCCAATATTGCAGTTTGTTTTTTCTTCAGTATTTCTATTTTATTATTGAATTCTCTTTCATATGTTTTATCTCCTTATGTATTATGATCAGCTGCTTTTGTTATGTTACCTTGGACTTTGTTCTGAAATTGTCTTTTATTTTTTGAATGTACTTTTTTATGATCGAGTTATTTTACTTAAAATTTTTTATTTCTATACTTACAGACAATAAACCATAATTCCCTCCTCTCTCCCACTTTCCTCTTCACAATTCCACTCTCCATCATATCCCCTCCCTCTCTCTGTTAGTCTTTCTATTATTTTGATTTAATTGCCTTTTTCTCCTATTATGAGGGTCTTGTGAAGGTATTGCTGGGCACTGCAAGGTCATGGATACCAAGGTCAATTTCTGTCTGGAAAGTTGCATTGTAAGGAGTGGTACCCTTCTTTTGGCTCTTACATTCTTTCTGCCACCTCTTATGCAATGGACCCTGAGCCTTGGAGGGTGTGATAGAGATGTTTCAGTGCTGAACACTCCTCTGTCCCTTCTTAGCACTATCTTACCTTTTGTGTCATCCCAATGGTCACTACCATCTGAAAAGAGAACATTCTCTAACCAACGGTGAGAGTAGCATTAATAAATGAATAAGAACATTAAGTATAGTACTTTCAGGGCAGTTTGGTAAGAATAATATATGCATTTAGCCAGACAAGAGCAGGCTTTATACACCTAAGGCTCCTGACTGCCCCTACCATAGGCTTTTGATTAGGTTTTCAGTACCAGGCATGAATTTCCTCCTATAGAGTGGGCCTCTAGTCCAATTAGGGAGCAGTTGGTTTCCCCCAGAGCAAACATGGCACTATTGCACCCTTTCAGTCATTTGGCCTCTCTGGCTGAACTTGAGGCTTCCAGTGTCCACTATTTTCACCACTGATGACTTCTGACTCCCATAGGGCTGCATACAGTGAAGCTTTTTCCAGCTTTCAGTTGGCTGGTCTACAAGGAGAAGGTTTTCAGCTCAGCCCCAGCTTGATTTCTCAGTGACCTTGCTACCCAGGCATGTGGAATCTTCAGAAATAGGGTCTTACCATCTGTTGCTTGTGGGAAACTAAGGGCCTTGGCAATAGCCTGTAATGTTTTGGAGGCAACAGGGGCCTCCCTGGCCAACAACTCACTAGAAGGTATCCCATACCTGGCACTGAAAATTTTCTAGTAGCAATCTATGGCTTCTGTATGTGCCATTATCCAAAAAAGTAGGCTTTTATATGTCTTATTCAGGATATATTGAATTTTTATTGACCCTCCCCACCCACTTCTCTTACTCAATCTCTTCCCCTGGCCTCACTTAGGCCATTCCACTCCCTGTAATCTGTCCTTCTACTTACATATATACAATACCATCCCCTAAAGTCCTTCCCTCTCCTCCCTCCCTTATAGCCTTTTTCTAGCTTACTGGCTTCTACTACCAATTTTTGGCTCCAGCTCACACACAAGTCTAAACATTTGTAGCTAGGATACACATATGAGAGAGAACATGTAATGTTAGGCTTTCTGGGCCTGGATTACCTCACTTAGTATAATCCTTTCCAGATCCATCCATTTCCTTGCAGATTTAATAATTTCATTTCCCTTTACTGCTGAGTAGAACCCCATTGTGTAAATGTACCACATCTTTATTATCCATTCATCTGTTGAGGGACATCTAGGTTAGTTCCATTTCTAGCTATTGTGAATAGAGCAGCAATAGACATGGTTGTGCAAGTGTCTCTAAAGTAGTGAGAAGAGTCATTAGGATATATGCCTAGGAATGGTATAGCTGGATCATATGGTAAATTTATTTTTAGCAGTCTCAAGAACCTCCACACTGATTTCCACAGTGGCTGTACCAGACTACATTACCACCAAGAGTATAGGAGGGTTCCCCTTTTCCTGCATCCTTACCAACATTTGTTGTCATTTGATTTCTTGATGGTAGTCATTCTGACAGGAGTGAGATGGAATCTTAAAGTAGTTTTAATTTGCATTTTCCTGATGGCTAAGGCTCAACATTGTTTTGGCTATTCGAGATTTTTTTGTGCTTCCAAATGAATTTTAGGATTTTTTTTCCTATTTTTGTGAAGAATGCCATTGGAATTTTAATGGGGATTGCATTAAATGTGTAGATTGATTTTTGTAAGATTGACATTTTCATGATATTGATTCTTCCAATCCAAGAACATGGGATATTTTCCACTTCCTAGTATCTTCTGAAATTTGTTGCTTGAGTGTTTTAAAGTTCTCATTGTAGAGATCCTTCACTTCCTTGGTTAGGTTTATTCCAAGGCACTTTATTTTATTTTTTTTTTTTTTGAGGCAATTGTGAATGGGAGAGATTCCTTGATTTTATCCTCCACATGTTTGTTGTTAGTATATAGGAAAACTACTGATTTATGTGTGTTCATTTTGTATCCTGCTATGTTGCTAAAAGTGTTTATCAGCTCTAACAGTTTGCTAGTAGAGTCTTTAGGGTCCTTGATGTATAGAATCATATTGTCTGCAAATAATGATAACTTGATTTCTTCCTTTCCAATTTGTATCCCTTTTATGTGCATCTCTTGCCTTATTGCTATATCTAGGACTTCTAGTACTATAGTAAATAAAAGTGGGAACAGTGGACACCCTTGTCTTATTCCTAAATTTACTGGAAAAGCTTCATGTTTTTCCCAATTTAATATTATGTTAGCTGTAGGTTTGTCATAAATACCTTTTATTATGTTGAGATATGTTCCTTCTATTCACAGTTTCTGTAGGACTTTTGCCATGAAGGGATGTTGGATTTTTTCAAATACCTTTTCTGCATCTATTGAGATGATCATGTGATTTTTGTTCTTCAGTCCACTTATATAATGTATTACATTTATTGATTTGCATATGTTGAACCATCCCTGCATCTCTGGGATAAAGCCTACTTGGTCAGGGTGAATAATCTTTCTGATATATTCTTGTATTCTCTTTGCCAATATATTTTCACTTTTCAGATGAATTTCACTGTGGTTTTGCTTAAATCCCTCCCTAGTTTGAATTGGTGTGATTCCTATGCAGCCATCTTACCCAGAAGTCTTGGTATAAATTTTTTTAATTTATAAGTTTAATATATGCACATATTGCAAATTGGTCATATTCCCATTGGGTTGTACTCTTATGTTCCTTTTTCCCAACTTCCATTCCACTGAGGGCCTGGCTGGCCAAATATAAGGCTTGCAGTGTCTGCTGTTGAGTATTTTCACTGGTGATTTCTCTCTCTCCCATTGAACTGCAAGCAGCATGGTTTTTTCTAGCTTTCTGTCAGCTGGTCTACATGGGGAAGGTTTTTAGCTCAGCTCCAGCAGGATTTCTCAGTGACCTTGTAGCTCAAGTATGTGGAGTCTTCAGAAATAGGATCTTGCCATCTACTCCTGATGAGAAACCAAGGGCCTCGGCAATGGCCTGTAATGAAAAAACAGATACTTTAACCAAGAGTGAGAGTACTGTGGATCAAAAGAGAGAAACGTGGATATTTAGAAGACTTTTTGATTGGTATAACCTCTCTATTTAGCCTAAGAACAGTGGAATCTTCCCTCCAAGTCGTAGGTTTCTGACTTGGTTCTCAGTACCAGGTACGAATTTCCTCCCTCTGAACAGGCCTTATATCCAGTCAGAAAGCAATTGATTACCGTGTACTTATGTGCTACTGTGTACTGGTAAGTTCATCTTTCCTGGCTGGTACACTTTGTAGCTTGCAGGATCCATCGCTTATTCATGCTGTTGGTGACTTTTATCCTCCAGCAGCTGACATAGCACTTTATAGCACCATGACAGCTAGCTATCAGAGAGCTGGCATCCATCTCAGTTCCTGCATGATCTCAAAATGTCCTGCAACTTTAGCCTGTGGCATTTTCAGCAATAGCGTCTTAACATTTAGTTCTGGTGGGTAATTAAGTGTTTTCTCACTGGCCTACATTGTTTTGAGGGGCCTCATGGTCTGCTCTTACTAATAATTCACTGTAGGGGAAAGCCCAATTCTGGCACTGGGATTTACCAGTAAAAGCCTAGGTAGAGATTTCTTTACTCCTGCAGGATACTTCTGCTCAAACTACCCCTCTGTTTCTCTGTATAAAGAGTTCTATCTTTTAATTAGATAACAAAGATATAGGTTTCAATGATACCAATTCATGCCATCATTAGTTTTGTGTATCACCTCTCCCTTTCCCCTGTCCCCTCCAACCCTTCCTTCCCCTGTATTCTGTCCCTCAACTTGCCTGTTTACTACCTCCTCCTCTAATTCCTTCCTGCTTCTCCTCACTCCAAGCCCCATTCTAGCTTTATAACCAGTACTACTGAGGCTTACTATAACTGACAAACAAATCTAAATGTTTCATATTAGGATACACATATGAGAGAGAACATGTGACATTCGTCTTTGTGAGCCTGGGTAACCTCACTTAGTATAATTTTTTTATAGGTCCATCAGTTTTCCTACAACTTTAATAATTTCAGTTTTCCTTGCCACTGAATAGAATTCTATTGTGTACATGTTCATTAAATAATCAGCAGTTCATCAGCAATTGAGCTGATTCTATTTCCTAGTTACTGTGAATAAAGCAGCAACAAAGTTGGTAGAGCAAATATTCCTATAGTAAAGCACAGAGTCTTTTGGTATATGCCCAGGAGTGGTATATCTGAATCAAATGGTAGATGTAATTTTTTTGTCTTTTTTTAAACAACTTCCATGATTGTAAACAATAACCCATGGTAATGCCCTCCCTCCCCTACTTTCTCCTTTGAAACTCCATTCTCCATCATATCCCCTCCCCCTCTTAATCAGTCTCTCTTTCATTTTGATGTCATGATATCTTCCTCCTATTATGATGGTCTTGTGTAGGTAATGTCAGGCACTGTGAGGTCATGGATATCCAGGTCATTTTTTGTCTGGAGGAGCATGTTGTAAGGAGTCCTACTCTTCCTTTGGCTCTTACATTCTTTTCATCACCTCTTCCGCAATAGACCCTGAGCCTTGGAAGGTGTGATAGAGATATTTCAGTGCTGAGCACACCTCTGTCACTTCTCAGCACCATGATGCCTTCTGAGTCATCCCAAGGTCACTGCCATCTGAAAAGAGAAGGTTCTCTACCAAAGGTGAGAGGAGCATTAATATGTGTATATGAACATTAAGAGAAGTGCTTACTAGGCAGTTTGGTGAGCATAGTATATACATTTAGCTAGACAGCAGCAGATGTTATACCCCTAGGGCTTGTGACTACCCATGTTGTAGGTTTTAAGTATCAGGGATGTATTCCCTCCAATGGAGCAGGCCTCCAGTCAAATTAGAGGGCAGTTGGTTTCCCCCATAAGAGACATGCCACTATTGCACCTGTTGGCTCATTTGGCCTGGCTGGCCAAATACAAGGCTTGCAGTGTCCACTGTTGAGTATCTTCACTGGTGATTTCTCACTCTCCCATTGAACTGCATGCAGTGTATCTTTTTCCAGCTTTCTGTCAGCTGGTCTACATGGAGGAGGTTTTCAGCTCAGCTCCAGCAGGATTTCTCAGTAACCTTGCAGCTCAATGGCACCAGGGACCTCCCTGCCCAACAACTCACTGGAAGGCATCCCATCCCTGGCCCTGAAAATTTTCTAGTAACAGTCTATGGCTTCTGAGTGTTTCATTGTTCAAAAGAGTGGGTTTCCATATGACTTATTTATATCCTCTTAGATTTTGATTTGCCCTCCCTCCACCTTTGCTTTACTCAGTCTCTTCCCCTGACCTCACTTAGGCCTTTTCACCCACATTCATCTGAACTTCTAGTTACATATATACAATACTATCCTATTAAGTCCCCTCTCCCTCCCTTTCGATTCCCTTTAAGATGTATGTTTTAGATTTTTGAGGAACCACCAGACTGCTTTCCATAGTAGCTGTAAAAATTTGTACTCCCATCAAAAGTAGATGAAGGTTCCTCCTGCCCCATACCCTCACCAGCATTTTTTGTCATTTGATTTTTTTTTAATTTTGCCTCTTTTTAAAACTTTTTATTGACAATCTCCATACATACACACAATGTATCATGACATAATCTTCTCTAATCGCCCTCCCTTTTCCTCTCCCAGAATCTTCCCTCACTGAATCTCTTATTCTTTCCAACTAGTCTTTATGATGTCATTATTTTCCCCCTCCTATTATGCAGGTCTAGTGTAGGTAGCATCAGCCACTGTGTAGTTATGAATACCATGGCCATTTTGTTTCTGGATGACAGTATTGAAACGGACTCCTTCCTTTCCTTTGGCTCTTACATTCTTTCTGCCACTTCTGCAGTGAACTCTGCACCTTGTACGGTGTGATAGGGATGTCTCATTTAGTACTGAACATACCACTGTCATTTGTTCTCAGCACTTTCATGAGATTTGAGTCTTCCCAGTTGTCACTGCCATCTGAAAAGAGAAGCTTCTCCAGCCAAAAGTGAGAGTAGCATCAATATATGGGCATAAACATAAATACTTAGAGGGTACTTTGGTAGGCATAGTAATATCCATTTAGCCAGTCACCAGTAGAAGTCCTCCCCCACCTCTGGCTTGTGACCTCCCTGTGGTGGTTTGAATCAGGCATCCTCACCATAGATTCATACGCTCTGAATGCTTGGAACCTAACTAGTGGTAATTTGGAAGATGAAGCCTTGCTTCAGGAGGTGCTAGTGGGGATGGCCCTTGGGGTTTATTAGCACTAGCTTTCCATTATTAGTTTGACTCACTGTTTTGTTGCTGTTGTTCATCTGATATTGGCAAGCTGGTTGAAGTACATGCCTCTGCTTTCTAATCATTTCCCTGCCATCATGCTGGTCTCCCTTGAGACTATAAAGCAAAATAATCCATCAGCTGCTTTGGTAAGGTGCTTCTTTCCAGCAGTGAGAGGGTAACTGCAACAGAAAATTGTTACCACTGGAGTGGGATTATTTTGATAGAAACCTGATTGTGTAGCTTTTGTCCTTTTAGAATTGACTTGTGAGAGTTATGTGGAAGATTCGAAACTTTGGCCTAAAAGACACCTTATAGTGCTGCAAGTAGAGTTTGATAGACCATTCTGGTTAGAGTTTGAGAGACCTAAATGAATAAAGGACTATGGAATGTACATGCTTGGATTATGAGTGGAAGAAAGAGATATTTGTCTAGACTGGGCTAGAGGCAGTTTCTGTGAGAGGCTTGGTGCATTCTGCCTGTGTCAACTTGAGCAGGGTTGAGCTTAGAAGAAATGGACTTGTATAACTATAAGGATATGGCTCAGAAAGAAACAAAATTTTAGTTCAAAACCGCTGTCTGTTCAGCTGTAATTGTTTGAGAGATTACCTCCATTGAGACTGGGCCAGTTGTTCTGCACTGGGAAAGTAGGAAGAATGGAGAACATTTTGAAAGTAGGGGGCCTGAATGCAAAGGGAGAGTCCTGCCCTTAAGGGTTTATTTTTTTTTTTCCTTCCTGGATTGACAAAATTGATAGACCACCTGGTACTATGGGAGTATAATAAATGCAGGAAAGAAAGGTCTTTGGATTTGCCACATGGTTTTGTTTTAGGAAAATGGCTATGGACATTGTGAGGCAGGTGTTTTGGAAGTCCCTGTGTGGAGACCTGATGTAGCCATGAGGATGAAATGTGAGTTGCAGTAGAGAACCCCCAGGAGGTTTTGAAATGCCAGGACTGTGGGATAGCTGCCAAGGAGACTTGTTGGTTTGGGAAGAATTGTTCCTGGGCTGTGGGCAGCCCAGCTGGAGAGGTAGAGTTGGAGTCTCAGAGAATTTGTTGTGGGTCTCAGGTGAACATATAACTGCAGGATTTGATATTTACTCTGTTTGTTTTAAATTTTGCATTGTTTCAATCTTTCATTGCAATGTTATCTTTTCCAGTGAGAATATTTATTCTGTGCGATTATGTCTTTTTGGTTCTCAGGTTCACAGTTAAGAGACCTTGGACTATGGGGATATTGAACAGCATTGCGATTTAAAAACTATGGGAACTTATAAAGTTGGACTGAATGCATAACATTTTACATCATGGATGGTCATCAGTTTATGGGACCAGTGGCAGAATGTGTTAGTTTGAATTAGATTTCCCCCATAAACTCATGTGTTCTGAATGTTTGATCTCCATTTGATAGCAACTTGGGAGGTTGGAAGCTTGCTGGAGGAGGTGTGTTGCTGGGGGTGGACCTGGATGGTTTATTACCCCAGCTTTCCAGTGTTAGTTTGGCTCACTGTCTTGCTGCTATTTCCACCTTCTATGGCAAAGATTATGTCCAGCCTTTGTTCATATTCTGTTTTCCCCTGCTTCATGAAGCTTCCATTCAAGACTATAAGCAAAAATAAAAACTTTTCTCTTATCAACTGCTTTTGGTAGGATGTTTTGTGCCAGCAACAAGAAGGTAACTGCTACATCCCCAGAAGAGATATGACACCATAGCAGCAGTTGGTATATTTGGCCTGGCTGTCCAGCTGTAAAGCTTGCAGGGTCCACTGCTGATTAATACTGTTGATGACGTTTCTACCCCAACAGTCCTTTTATTTTATTTTTAATATTTGGGCCAGGTGTGGTGGCACATGCCTTTAATCCCAGCACTCAGGAGGCAGAGCTAGGAGGATTGCTGTTAGTTTGACGTTAGCCTTGGACTACAGAGTGTGTTTCAGCCCAGCTTGAGCTAGTGTGAGACCCTACCTTGAAAAAAACCAAAAAAGAAAAAAATGTTGTTTATTTGAGAGAGAGGGAGGAAGGGAAAGAGAGAGAAAATGGGTTTGCCAGGCCTCTTGCCACTGCAAATAACCTCCAGATACATGCACCACTTTGTGCATCTGGCTTTATGTGGGTACTGGGGTTCTTAAAAAAATATTATTTTAGGGCTGGAGAGATGGCGTAGTGGTTAAGGTGCATGCCAAGTGCCCATGTAAGCCTGATGTACAAGGTGGCACATGTATCTGGAATTAGTTTGCAGTGGCTTGAGGTCTTGGTGCGCCCATTTTATTTCTCTTTCTATCTGCCTCTCTCTCTCTAATAAATAAATAAAATATTTTAAAAATACTATTATATAGCAATTTATTCTATTTTAGTATTTTATTTTTATGTATTTTAGAGAAAGAGAGAGAGAGAGGAGAGAGAGCGAACTCCAGGCCTCAAGCTATTGCAAATGGATTCTAGATACCTGTGCCACCATGTGTATCTGGCTTACATGGGTACTGGGGAATTGAACTTGAGTCTTTAGGCTTCAAAAGCAAGCACCTTAACCATTAAGCAACCTCTCCAGCCCAGTTGAGAGGCTTTTGATTACTGCTTCAATCTTGTTAGATGTTATAGCTCTATTAAGATAGCTTATCTACTCTGGATTTAGTTTTAGTTGGTAATATCAAGCAAGAAATTTAACCATTTCTTCCAGATTTTCAAATTCTGTGGAATATAGGTTTTGGATATATGTCATAAAGATCCTCCCAATTTTGTTGGCATCTGTTATAACATTCTCTTTTTGATCTCTAATTTTGTTGATTAGAGTCTTTTCTCTCTCTCTTTTGATCAATTTGGCCAGGGGTTTATCAGTGTTACTTTTTTGAAGAACTAACTGCGTTTCATCATTTTTTAAAATTATGGTTTTTTTGGTTTCTAATTCATTGATTTATGCTATGATATTATTTATTTCCATCTGGTTCTTTTTTTTTCAAGGTAGGGTCTTGTTCTAGCTCAGGCTGACCTGGAATTCACTATGTAGTCTCAGGCTTTTCTCAAACTCACAGTGATCTCCTATCTCTGCCTCTGGAGTGCTGAGATTAAAGGCATGTGCCACCATGCCCAGCTTTCCATCTGGTTCTTTTGGGTTTAGGTTGTTTTTGTTTTTCCAAAGCCATCAGATGAAGTTTATTTATTTGAAATTTCTCTATTTTGTTATGTATGCATTTGATTTCCTCAACAACTCATTTATTATTATTATTATTATTATTGTTTTGGTCTTTAGAGGTAGGGTCTTACTCTAGCTCAGGCTAACCTGGAATTCACTATGCCATTCATTATTTAATAGTGAGTTTTTCATTCTCCAGGAGTTGGTGTATTTTCTGTTAGTTCTCTTGTTGATTTCTAGCTTTATTGCATTATAATATATACATATATATACATATATATATTATATATATATATATATATATATTCCATATAATACAGGGAGTTATGTGTATTTTCTTGAATTTGTGAAGACTTGCCTTATGTCCTAATATATGATCAATTTTAGAGAAGGTTCAAGGAGTCGCTGAAAAGAATGTGTGTTCTTTAGAGGTAGGGTGAAATGTTCTGTAGATGTCTGTTAAGTCCATTTGATCTATGGTGTGCTTAGCTCCATTATTTCTCTTTTTTTATGTTTAGATTATATGTGATTTATTTATAGATGATAGTGGGGTATTAAAGTCTCCTACTATTGTTGTGTTGGGATTTTTGATTTAGTATCTAGTAGATTTTGCTTTATGAAATTTGGTGCACCTATATTTGGTGCATATACATCTATGATTGCAAAATCCTCTTGTTTATTTGTTTCCTTAATGAGTATAAAGTGGCCCTGGTTTGGGCTTTGGAGTGAGATTGGCTTCAGAGTGAGATCAGTTCTGGGGTCTCTACTGGTAGTGGCAGAAGATGCTAGGCCCCAAATACACAGCACTACTGACTGCTTTGTGAGGGGGTGAGATCTCTTCTGGAGTCCCTACTAATGGTGGAAGAGGCTGGAGAGGAGGGCTTGGGTGGAGAGGTTATCATGCAGTGTGGCCAAGACCTAGTCCTGGCAAGTTGGGGGGGGGGAGCAGGCACCCACATAAGGTAAGAAGGAAGTTCACCTGGCCCTACTCACCAAGCACCACTCACTGTCCCAGGTGGGTGTGAGATCAGCTCCAGAATCCCTAGTGATGCCAACGGCAAGGCTCTCAATTGATTTTTTTTTCGAGGTAGGGTCTCTCTCACTCTGGCCCAGGCTGACCTGGAATTCCCTATGTAGTCTTAGGGTAGCCTCAAACTCATGGCAGTCCTCCTACCTCTGCCTCCCGAGTGCTGGGATTAAAGGCGTGCGCTACCACGCCTGGCTTCAATTGATTTTTGACAATATTTTCTTTTTAAACTTTTGATTTCCTGTGGTGCTGACACTGGGGCTCTAACTTAAGTCCTTGTGGAGGCCAGAGGTTATTATCAGACATCCTCCTCAGTTGCTTTACATCTTATTTTAATTAATTAAGTAATTTGCATGTGTGTATGTATGTGTATGCATGTTCCAGGATCTCTTGCTCCTACACAGCTTTATGTGGATGGCTAGGGAATTGAACCTGGCTGTCATGCTTTGCAAACAAGTGCTTTTAACTGCTAAGCCATCTCCCTAGCCCCTCCATCTTAATTTTTTTTTTCTTTTTGTTTTTTCAAGGTAGGGTTTTACTCTAGCTTAGGCTGACCTAGAATTTACTATGTAATCTCAGGGTGGCCTTGAACTCACAGCGATCTTCCTATCTCTGCCTCGCAGGTGCTGGGATTAAAGATATGTGCCACCACGCCCGGCTTTCCATCTTATTTTTTGAGATAGGGTCTTATGTTGAACCTAGACCTCACTAATTGGCTAGACTAGCTAGTCATCAAGCTCTAGGGATTCTCCTGTATCTGCCTCGGCAGTTCTGGGATTATGGGCACATACTGCCATGTTCTGCTTTCTTGGGGGTGCTGGGGATCTGATCTCAGGTCCTTGTGCTTATGCAGCAAGCACTTCACCCGCTGAGTTATCTCCCCAGCCTAATTTTTTTTTTCCAGCTTTTCGAGGTAGGGTCTCACTCTAGCCTAGGCTGACCTGGAATTCACTATGTAGTCTCAGGGTGGCTTTGAACTCATGGTGATCCTCCTACCTCTGCCTCCCAAGAGCTGGGATTAAAGGTGTGTGCCACCACACTTCACTACCATTAACAGATTTAAAAATTAAAAAAAAAATCATTGCTGGGTGTGGTGGTATACACCTTTAATCCCAGCACTTGGGAGGCAGAGGTAGGAGGACAGCCATGAGTTCAAGGCCACCCTAAGACTACATAGTGAATTCCAGGTCAGCCTGAGCTAGAGTGAAACCCTACCTCAAAAAACAAAACAGAAATAAAAACCCACATTTTTTAAAAGTTTTTTTTTGTTTATTATTTTTATTTATTTATTTGAGAGTGACAGAGAGAAAGAGGCAGATAGAGAGAGAGAGAATGGGCATGCCAGGGCCTCCAGCCACTGCAAACAAACTCCAGACGCATGTGCCCCCTTGTGCATCTGGCTTACGTGGGTCCTGGGGAATCCAGCCTCGAGCCGGGGTCCTTAGGCTTCACAGGCAAGCGCTTAAATGCTAAGCCATCTCTCCAGCCCCAAAACCCACATTTTTAAAAAACATTATTTATTTAAACTTTATTTTTATTAATGTATTTGAAATAGAAGGAGAGAGAGAATGTGCATTTGGCTTACGTGGGTCCTGGAGAGTCCAACAGGGATCCTTTGGCTTTACAGGCAAATGCCATAAATACTAAGCCATTTCTCCAACCTAACACATTATTTATTTATTTCAGAGAGAGAAAGAGGTAGAAAGAGAAAGAGAGAGAGAGAGACAGAGAGAGAGAGAAAGAGAGAATATGGGTATGCCAGGGCCTCTTGCTACTGCACATGAACTCCAGACATATGCCCCACTTTGTGCATCTGGCTTTATGTGGGTACTGGGGAATTGAACCTAGGCCTGCAGGTTTTGAAAGCAAAGTGCCTTTAAACTAATGAGCCATCTCTCCAGCCCCATTAACACATTTTGATTGTACAAATTCATAAGTTTCACTGTGACACTTCTATACATGCATATATCATGTGATGATCTTATCTAGCTGCCTTACAGTCTTCTCTTGCCTTCCCTTGTATCCATACTCCCTTCTCATCCCTTCCTGGTCCCTCTTCTATTTTCAAGTAATCACATTGGCTTATTTTACCTTTTTGTCTTTTATTGTCTTGTTTAATATGATACCCTCTACTTCCATCCATTTTCCTGTAGACTTTAGGATTTCATTCTTCTTTATGACTGAAGTAATACTCTTGTGAATATATATGTCATTTTCTTTACTAATTTTCTTGATGGACACATAGACTGATTATGTTTTATCTGTTGTGAATTGTGTCACAATGAATGTGGGTATGTGGACATCTCTTTGGTATGCTAAGATCATTTAGATAGAATAGAGATAGAATGTATGAATCATATGGTAGTTCTACTCCTAATTTTATGAGGAACCTCCTTAACATTCTACATAATTACTATGTTAATTTACATTCATACCAAACAGTGTAGGAGTTTATTTTTCTATACATCTTCATCAGCATTTGTTAATTTTTTTGTTTTTGTTTTTTTTCGAGGTAGGGTCTCACTCTAGCTCAGGCTGACCTGAAATTTACTTTGTAGTCTCAGGGTGACCTCAAACTCAGGCAATCCTCCTACCTCTGCCTCCTGAGTGCTGGGATTAAAGGCGTGCGCCACCACGCCTGGCTTTAGCATTTGTTCATTTTTAAGATGCTTTGATAATAGTTATTCTAACTGAGATAAGATGGTATCTCATTGTAGTTTTGACTTACAGTTTTCCAATTCCTAATGATTTAAGCATAAGCATTAGCATTTTTCATATACTTGTTGCTCTTTGTGTTTCTTCTTTTGAGAAGTAATCAGATTACTTGATTTTTTTTTGAGACAGAGTCACTATGTAGCTCAGGTTGGCCTCATAATTTTTATCCTCCTGCATCAGCCCCCTTAAGTCCTGGAACTGCAGGTGTATGCCACCATACCCTAAAATATTAACCCTCTCATAGGTGAATAGTTGGCAAATATTTACTCCCATTCTGTATGTTTTCTTTTCACTCTTTTTTCTTTCTTCCTTTGTTGTGCAGAAGCTTTCATAGAATTTTTTTGGTCAAGATTTTAAAAGTAATTAAACAAGCCAGGCATGGTGGCGCACGCCTTTAATCCCAGCACTCAGGAGGCAGAGGTAGGAGGATCGCCATGAGTTCGAGGCCAGCCTGAGACTGCATAGTGAATTCCAGGTCAGCCTGGGCTACAGTGAAACCATACCTCGAAAAACCAAAATAAAAATAAAAATAAAAAATAAATAAATAAAAATAATTAAATAAAAGTAATTAAACAGAGAAGAAAGGATAACCTTTTCATAAATTGTTGCTAGATCAATTGAATATTGGTAGTAAAAATAAAAACAAATGCCTTGACTTAAACTTGATACTGTATACCAAAACAACTCAAAATGGATCACAAATTTAAAGCTAAAACATAATTTTTTTAAATTGACAAACAAAGAGCTGATTCTTTGAAAAATAAACAAGATTGACAAACCCCTGGCCAATTTGATCAAGCAAAAAAAGGAGACACTTCAGATTAACAAAATTCAAAATGATAAAGGAGAGATCACAACAGACATAGTGAAATTGGGAGAATAATCAAGACCTATTTCAAAAACCTCTACTCCACAAAACTGGATAATATGGAGGAGATGGATAAATTCCTGGACACATACCATCTACCAAAGCTAAACTCAGAGAAGATTAATCTCCTAAACAAACTTATCACACTCATTGAAATTGAAAAAGTAATAAAAAAAAACCTCCCCAAAAAGAAGAGTCCAGGACCAGATGGCATCTCAGCTGAACTCTATCAAACCTTCATGGAAGAACTCAAACCAATCTTTCTCAAATTGTGCCACACAATTGGAGAACAGGGAAAGCTCCCAACTCCTTCTATGAAGCTAGTATCACCCTAATTCCAAAACCAGGCAGAGATGCCATAAGAAAAGAAAACTACCAGCCTATTTCCCTGATGAACTTAAGATGCAAAGATCCTGAACAAAATCCTCGCAAACTGAATCCAACAACACATCAAAAGCATTATCCACCTTGATCAAGTGTGATACATCCCAGGAACGCAGGGGTGGTTCAACATACGGAAATCTGTCAATATAATTCACCATATAAACAAGGTTAAACACAAAAACCACATGATCATTTCGATAGATGCAGAAAAAGCCTTTGACAAAATACAACATCACTTCATGATCAAAACATTGGAGAGAATTGGCATGGTTGGTTCATATCTTAACATAATAAAGGCAATATACAAAGCTACTAAACATAAAATTTAATAAAACACAATAATAGCCCAGAGATGTAGCTCGGTAGCAGACCATGTACCTAGCATGTGTGATGCCTTGGGGTCAATCCCCAGAGTGGGAAGAAAAATGAAAGGGAAAATCTTCAGGACCTAGTCCTAGGCAAAGAGTTCTTAGATCTAACATCAGAGCTCTAACATCCATAAAAGAAAAAAGAAACTCTGATATATTGGATTTCAAAATTAAAAATATGAGAAAGTCCTCATCAGAAGGTGAAGATAAATTATAACATGGGAGAAAATATTTGCAAATCACATATGCAGACTAATAAAGAACTTTAAAAACTCACCAGTGAAAGTGTGAACAATCCAATTAGGAACGAGCCAAAGACATGAGGGCCATTTCACTGAGAGTCTATGTGGAGAACACAGAAGCACACAAAAAGATGTTCATTCCCCATTAGCCTTTAGGGACATGCACATTAAAACCATCAGGAGATGTGGACCTACATTCTGATATCCAGCATGGCTAAAATGAAAAATACTGCCGTCACTAAATGTTGGTCAGGCTGTAGAGAAACTGAACCACTCATACCTTGCTTATAGAAGTGCAAAATGGTACAGACCCTCCAGAAAATAATTTGATAGTTTCTTCAAAACATGAAATATGCATCTAGCATATGACCCAGCAGTTGCACTCCTGGGCATTTATCCCAGAGAGAAGAGTATTTGTGTTCACACAAAACCAAGACTTGGATGTTTATGGCAGCTTTATTCACAATAGTTCATAACTGGAAACACAGATGTCTTTTAATGGGTGAATGTTTAAACTGGCACTTCCAAAGAAGGAAATAGGACTTAGAAATAAAAAGGGAATGAACTATGAATACATGTAACAACCTGCATGGATCTGCAAAGAATTATGCAAAGTAAGCCAATGCTGAATAGTTACATACTTTGATTCCATTTATATAACATTAAACAATGTTTTATTTATGGGCTGGAGAGATGCTTAGTGGTTAAGGCACTTGCCTGTGAAAGCTAAGGACCCATGTTCAACTCTCCAGGTCCCATGTAAGCCAGATGCACAAGGTGATACAAGCATGAAAGTTTGCACATGCGCACAAGGTGCTGAAGGCATCTGGAGCTCGATTACAGTGGCTGGTGGACCTGGTGTGCAGTTCTCTCTCACTCTCACTCTTGCTCTCTCACATGATAAAGGCCTGTCCATTGGGCTTGTCTATTTTTTTTTTTGAGGTAGGGTCTCACTCTGGCTCAGGCTGACCTGGAATTCACTATGTAGTCTCAGGGTGGCCTCAAACTCATGGTGATCCTCCTACCTCTGCTTCCCGAGTGTTGGGATTAAAGGTGTGCGCTACCACACCCAGCCTAATTTTTTTTTATTTACTTAGTTATAATCACAAGGGGAGGGAGGGAGGGAAGGGAAATGAATGGGCACCCCAGGGCCTCTTACCACTGTAAATGAACTCTTGATGCATGTGCCACTTTGTGTATCTGGCTTTACGTGGGTCCTGGGGAACTGATCCAGGATATCAGGCTTGGCAAGTAAGCACCTTTAGCCACTGAGACTTCTCTCTAGCCTTACATAACATTTTTTTAAAAATATGGAATGCTTCATGAATTTGCATGTCATCTTTGTACAGGGGCCATGCTAATCTTCTCTGTATCATTCAATTTTAGTATATGTGCTGCCAAAGCAAGCACCTTATATAACATTTTTTTCTTTTTAAAAATATTTTGTTTATTTATTTGAGAGAGAGAGAGGCAGATAGAGAGAAAGAAAGAATGGGCACGCCAGGGCCTCTAGCCACTGCAAATGAACTCTGGACACATGCACCCCCTTATGCATCTGGCTTACGTAGGTCCTGGGGAATGGAACCAGGGTCCTTAGGCTTTGTAGGCAAACGCCTTCACCACTAAGCCATTTTCCCAGCCCCCTTATATGACATTTTTAAATGACAAATTGTAAACATGGTTGCTAGAGGCTGAGGTGCCAGGGGCAGGAGGAAAGAGTAACTATACATGGGCACTATGAGGAGTTGTTGTGATGGAAATATTCTCTTACAGCTGTATCAGTGTTGGTGTTATGGATGCGATACTGTACTTCTGATAAAAAAAAAACACCAAGAAAACATGTAAGAAAAAAAAAAAACAGGTACTCTACACAACACTGAGCCCATTAACATTTTTTTTTTAGGTAAACCCAACAGACGCATTTTTTATGTGAGAGAGTGATAGAGTGAGCAAGGGGGGGGGGAGAATTAGCACACCAGGGCCTCCAGCCACTGCAGTCAAACTCCGGATGTGTGTGCCACCTTGTGAGCATGTACAACCTTGTGTGCTTGTGTCACTGTGTGTCTGGCTAATGTGGGACCTGGAGAGTTGAACATGTGGCCTTAGGCTTCACAGGCGAGCACCTTAACTTTTAAGCCATCTCTCCAGCCCCCCTCAACATTTTTAGGTTTATTTTTTTGAGGTAAGGTCTCACTTTAGCCCAGGCTGAGCTGGAACTCATTCTGTAGTCCCAAGCTGGCCTGAACTCACAGCAAGCCTCCTACCTCTGCCTCCTGAGTGCTGGAATTAAATGAATGTGCCACCACACCTGGTGACCATTAACATTTTGATGCAGAGGATACAAGAGGACCAAAAGAATGAGACATTAAAATAGGAGGACTACTTGGAAAAAGGAAGGGATTCAGTGGAATGGAAGTGGGGGAAGGCTGGACAAAAGAGGGTCATGGGAGTAGATTATGATCAAATCACTGTATGTTCATGTACGTTTCAATAAAAAAAACCCACAAAAATAGCAGGATCTAAAAGGATCAGTGTCAGAGACAAAAACGTCATTCTTTTACACTTGGTGATGTTCTGGTTAAGTTTTGTTATGAGTTGGAGCCATGCGGGTTCATTTGAGGTTTTTTTTTTTTTTTTTTTTTTTTTTTCAGGATAGGGTTTCGCTCTAGCCCAGGCTGACCTGGAATTCACTATGTAGTCTCAGGGTGGCCTCGAACTCAAGGCGATTCTCCTACCTTTGCCTCCAGAGTGCTGGGATTAAAGGTGTGCGCCACCACGCCCACCTGAGTTGAATTTTTGTATATAGCTGTGTGATGGATTTTTTTCCCTAAGGTGTGTTTAATTTGGGGTACTCTTTACTGTATGTACCTTTTCTTGCCTCTAACTTTTTGTTAGACATAAAACTAATTTCTTCATTTCAGTTCTTAAAGTCCTCAAGTCTAGTCAGTTTTTATGATTTCATTTTTCAGTAGGTTTTCACTTAAGAGCTAGAGTGTCTGAATATTAGACTTCTTTACCCCAGAGTGATCTTTCTTTTTGTTCATGTGATAGATTTCTAGTTGCCCCCTGACCTTTATCTCCTTCTCTTTTTCAGTAGAACTTTGAGTTTTGAACTTGGCACATGGTTGCCCATAGTAAAGATTGCACTCACTGCCCAGATTACACTGTCGCTCTGTGTGATTTTGTGACCAAGCATGGGCCTTCTATTTTGGTTGAGCCACAACATAAATGAAACTTTTAATTTATTTTAAAAATGTTTATTGCATAGGTGTAATAAAATACTTTCTATACATTCTTATTTTTTGTTTTATTGAGCTAGGGTCTCAATCTATCCCAGGCTGACCTGGACTTCACTATGTAGTCTCAGGGTGGCCTTGAACTCAAGGCAATCCTCCTACCTCTGCCTCCTGAGTGCTGGGATTAAAGGTGTGCATCACCATGCCCAGCTATACATACTTTTTATTCTGGGTTGAATTGTGTTCTCCCAAAAGACATGTTGATATCTTAACTCCCATACCTCAGAATGAGATCTTCTTTGGAAATAAGGTCTTTACAGAAGCAATCTAGTTAAGATGAGGTCCAGGTGGAGTGTGTTAATCCAATATGACTGGTGCTCTTATAAAAAAAGATGGTCATCTAAATGACTCAGACACAGGGAGAACCCATTGAAGATTAATACTGGAGTAAAGGATTTACGAGCCAAGGCACTTCTGAGGTTGAGAGCAGCTCAGATAGAGGCATGGAGCACATGCTTCCTCAGAGCCCTCGGAAGTGAGCAAACCCTGCGACACTTTGATTTGTGGCTTTCAGCTTCACCTTGGGAAGATTGCTCAGGTGGGAAAAGTCCTCGTCGCACAGGCATGAGTGCCTGAGTTTGAAACCCCAGCACCCACATAAATGTTGGGTGTGGTGGTGTGCACCCATAGCCCCAGCACAGGGGCAGTGGAAACAGGGTGCCCAAGGCTTACGGGCTAACTAGTGGAGCCAAATCAGTGATGTCTGGGTTTGGTGCAAGAGACCCTGTCTCAAAAAATAAGGTGGAGAGTGACTGAGGAAGACGCCTGGCATTGACCATATGCATGGATGCACATATGCATGTACATACACATGTGTGCCCACACACACATGAAGAAACATGCATGTGCCCACCACACACAGAAAACAAATATATGTGTTGTTTTAAGCTACTTGATTTGTGTGGTTATGGCCACCCTAGGGAATTAGCATATCACGCTTTTTTTATTGCATACTGTAAATGTTTGTGTTCCCCCACATTCATTTAACTGAAACCTAATCTCCAGTGCAGATGTATTAAGAGGCAGGGACTGTAGGTGATTAGGCCATGATGATAGACCCTCATGAATGGGATTGGGTGTCCGTATAAAGGAGGCCTGAGGAGGCTTGTTTGCCCTTTCTGATATGCCAGATCATAGCAAGGAAGTGTCATCTAGGAGGGAGGGAAAGAAGGAGGTGGAGAAGGATGGAGAGAGAGAGAGAGAGAGAGAGAGAGAGTGAGCGAGAGCAAGTGAGCAAACAACCTAATCCCTGGCCACACATTGAAACTGCTGGCATCTTCTTAGACTTAATTTCCAAAACTGGGAGAAATAAATTTCTATTCATTATGTTACTTAGTCTAAAGTATCTTATGAAAGTAGTCCAAATGAACTTAGTCACGGGGTATTTCAAAAATTGGTTGAGCATGCAAAGACTTCTTAATCTGACCCCTAGAATATTTGGAATGGCTGTGCGTTGTATTTCTTAGAAAATCTCACTGTACCACACATAGGCATCCTTCATTGCTCCTAAGCCCTTCTGGCTTCTGTATGCTTTTACTGCTGATTTGATGTGCTTGAACGCTAGCCAAAGTAAAGGTAAATGGTAGATGCAAGGACTGGGTGGTTTCCATGGAGACTTTGAGCAGGAATCCTTCCTTCCTCTGTTCAGCAGTTGTCAGGGAAACATTTACTTTGAATTTGTGGGGTCTACCAATTTGAGTGTCTCCTGGAAAGGGTTTTGGCTAAACCTCTTTAAGACCCTAATAAACAAAGTTAGAACAGGGCTTTTGTTAGATTCCTTTATAGCTAGATTAGATTTTTCTGCAATTTAGGGATAGTAATTAGTTTTGTGTCTAAAGTGATCAAGCTTCCCATTTGTTCATATGTAGTGAATGTTGTTTTTGAGCTTTTCAAGAGAAAAACTGAACTTCATAGACAGAGAAGCGAACTCCAAAAAGCTGATGCCTAATGGCACACAATTCTAGTCCATACTGTTATTTATTTGCAGAGAGAGAGAGAGAGAGAGAGAGAATGAATATGAATGTATGCAAATGGGCACACCAGCAAGGTCTTTTGCTGCTGCAAATCAACTCCAGATGCAGGTACCACTTTGTATCTGGCTTCATGTAGGTATGAGGGAATTGAACCCAGATCCTAGAGTTTGTAAGCATGTGCCTTTAACTGCTGAGCCATCTCTCCAGTCCTCATGCTGTTTTTTGTTTTATCTATCCTGGTTGCCCTGGTACTTGCTATGTAGCCAGGTTGGCCTTGAACTCATGGCAGTCCTCTGACCTTAGCCTCTGTGCTGGAATTACATGTTTGAGCCACCATGACTGGACAGCCCATGCTTTTTAGCATGTTCTATGGTATGAGAGACCCAAGGGATTCAACCTGTATAAAACCTGCTATTGTTGAACTGGTAGCTGGAGTTGTTGTTGGTTAATACAAATAGTAGTAAGAGCAGATTCTAGATATGAGTGATTCTAATAAATGAAAATTCCTTGTCTCTATTATGACACCTTCCCCATTGTCTTACTAATCAGTCAGGTAATAGAGATTACAAAATGCTTTAGTATACTGTGCAACTCTTCCCATCAAGAAGTGGAGCCTGTTTCCATATCTGTCATATCTTAGTATGGCTTTGGTTTGACCATAGAGTACAGTAAAAGTGACCTTATGCAGGTTTTGAGCCCAGGCATAAAGAAGCATTTCAGTTTCTTATGGCTTTGGGAACCCTGCCACCTTGTGAAAATAACCACAGGCTGGGCTGCAGGAAGAGACCATGTGGAGGGAAATAGAGGCACTGTGCCAACCCAGTAGCCAACTGCAGAAGCATAAGTGAACCCACCTGAGATCAGTGGCACCTGGCCCAGATCAGTATAATTGTCCAGCTGAACTCAGTCCAAATTACTGAGCCCCAGAATTGTGAACTAAAGTATTGTTGCTTTAGGACATTTAAGTATTGGGGTGATTTTTAATAAAGCAGTTGAAAATTAATATATTTTGGAAGCTCTGGATTGATCAAAGCTCACTTTTGTCTTTTCTGTAATATCCACAATTCTTACTAACAATGTGAGAAATTATGATTTTCTTAAGCAGAAAAAGGAGCTATTGGCAGGATTTTCAGGAAATCTTTTTCCAGGAAAGCTGGGGAGGGCTCTTGGTAGATGCAGAAATGGGGCAGCGCTGCCAGAAGTACCAGCTGATCACTCCATAGAACTGATCCAGTGAGGATGCTGGTGTTCGAGCTACTGACTATTGGATGCCTCCACCTACAACACCAACATGGCTTACACTAGGCAGGTGTGAGACTTCCTCTGGATCTGGCTGCTGCTGTTGTTACCAGAAAACCACCATCTACTGTTCCTGCTTAGTAGCACCTAATACTGGTTCAAGTGTCTGTGTGGGTGGTGTTTGGCTAGGCTTAGGTGCCATGCCCATACCTTGACTGTGAAGAAATCAAGAAATCAAGAAAGTGTCTGGACTGGGGTTGTTGCTCAGTGGTAGAATGCTTTTCTAGATTGTACAAGGCCCTGGGTTTGATCCCCAGCACCACAAAAAAGAATGTGACTTATTTAGCTGAAAGCAGGTGGAAAACTTCATGAACACTGGCAAGGAGTTCTGATGCTGGCAGCTGACAAAAAATGATAAATGTTCATTAGTTTCTATCCTGTACTGTCTGGTTAACTCATGAGGTCTAAGGCTGGGAAGTTTAAGGATTCAGTCATGAAGGAAGTGTCAGCTGAACCTGAGGTCCAGGACAAATACAGATGAGAGCAAGGTCAAGCCTTCACATCTTGGATGTCTAGAAAGGGAAGAGGATGGACTATTTGGAATAATTTGGAACAGGGGATTTGGTTGTGGAAGGAAATCTGTTTTATTGATGTACTGTGACCATTAGGTAACAGGAGAGCTAATAGTAGCCTGTGGGTCTGATTCTCCTTAGTTGAACTAGAGCTGCTGTAGTCTACCTGCCATGGTGATGTAGAGAGCTGGGGTATGCTGGCCGTCATGAGACTCTGGCTGTGGGCGAGAACCATCATGAATATGGAGGACAGGTCCTTCTCTAGCTTTAGTGCCCTGGAGCTTTGGACTTACCAGGCTTTTCGAGGGGAAGTGTATTTGTTCTTTTAAAAATTGGAATTAGAGCCGGGCGTGGTGGTGCACACCTGTAATCCCAGCACTCGGGAGGCAGAGGTAGGAGGATTGCCATGAGTTCAAGGCCACCCTGAGACTACATACTGGATTCTAGGTCAGCCTGACCTAGAGTGAGACCCTACCTTGAAAAACCAAATAAATAAATAAATAAATAAATAAATAAATAAATAAAATAAAAAATTGGAATCAGTCCTCACTGGGAACTTGACAAAGAAACTAAATGGGTGAAGTCAGATTGCTTACCCCACTGTTGAAGTCAGGTTCTCATTGCTGGTAGAAATCACCCAACCAAGAGCAGCTTGTGGGAAAAAAGAGGTTTATTTTGGCTTATAGGCTCAAGGGGAAGCTTCACGATGGCAGGGGAAAATGATGGCATGAGCAGAGGGTGGACATCACCCCCTGGCCACCATCAGGTGGACAACAGCAACAGGAGTGTGTGCCAAACACTGGCATGGGGAAACTGGCTATAACACCCATAAGCCCGCCCCCAACAATACACTGCCTCCAGGAGGCGTTAATTCCAAAATCTCCATCAGCTGGGAACCTAGCATTCAGAACACCTAAGTTTATGGGGGACAACTGAATCAAACCACCACATTCTACCCTAGCCCCCATAAATT
Source organism: Dipus sagitta (assembly GCA_036346955.1). Lineage (NCBI taxonomy): Eukaryota > Metazoa > Chordata > Mammalia > Rodentia > Dipodidae > Dipus > Dipus sagitta. Next base: position 1,688,369 of record CM070776.1, read on the forward strand.
GATAACCATCCATGAGGTAAAATGCAATTCATCCAGTCCAACTTTAAAGTCCCCATATTTTTTTATCAATCCCAATGATGTTCATATATCCCCATAATCCAAGATCTTTTAACTGAGCCATAATAACCAAAAAATCCCCCCAAAGCCCATAATGGCACAGAATAAATACACTGCAAAAGATAGCATTGGACATAGCAAAGAAATATTTAACCAATACAAGATTTAAAACAACCAGGACAAACATCAAACTCTAGCTTCAAGTCCAACAACTCTAACCAGTGACCAATATCCAAGTCCAGTAATTCTAACCAGCAATATGTCTCTGGAGTTCCAATTCCATCCAACCAGGTAGGCTACTCACAGTTCTGGAAAACTTCATCAGGCCTGCAGCTTTCCTTAGCAGCCATCTTGTGGTCCCGGCATCTCCACTGGGTCTACACTGCAATCCACGGTTCATCCTCATGGTCCCATGGGGGCTAATGCAGGCATCCAGCAAACCTGATTCACACTGCTCATGGCCATTTCCAAAACATAAGACCATGTTGCAAACTCAGTGACCCTCTTTCCAGCATTTATTGTATTCCACAATACCAGGTAGGGTGCCAATTTGTTGATCCAGGGGGGAATAAAGCAGACTTTGAAGAACAGAACACTCCTTGAGCACTCAGGCCCCTTCAAAACAGTCTACCTTCTTCCTGTTACCCCAGTGTCAGTTAGCTGGCACAATATCAATGGTTTTAATCTCTCAAAAAATTTGCAGGTGAATAGGCAGCAGTTTAGGCCTAAATATTTTTCTTTCTGTGCCATATCCCTCTGCTAACACCAGTTCATTTCTACACAAAGTAACCTTGCACAACTTCTCAGGACATAGGCATAACAGCAGGCCTCACACAAACAGCTAGCTCAGTCCAAGCAAAGCTCTTTCTCACCTTCATAAGCCAAGCCTCACAGTCCACAGTTCTTACTGCATTGAGGTCTTTGAACTCTGACTGGAATAGTCCATCAAGCTGTACTTACAGTACTTCAAGGTGTCTCTTAGGTCAAGGTTTAAAATTCTTCCACATTCCTCTTGAAAATCAGCTCCAAAAGGCCAAAATCAGGTGTCTAGCAGCAACCCCACTCCTGGTACCACTTTACTGTTGCAGTCAGCTTCTCATTGCTGGTAGAAATCACTCAACCAAAAGCAGCTTGTGGGAAAAAGAGCTTTATTTTGGCTTACAGGCTCGAGGGGTAGCTCCATGATGGCAGGGGAAAACGATGGCATGAGCAGAGGGTGGACATCACCCCCTGGCCACCATCAGGTGGACAACAGCAACAGGAGTGTGTGCCAAACACTGGCATGGGGAAACTGGCTATAACACCCATAAGCCCGCCCCCAACAATACACTGCCTCCAGGAGGCGTTAATTCCAAAATCTCCATCAGCTGGGAACCTAGCATTCAGAACACCTAAGTTTATGGGGGACAACTGAATCAAACCACCACATTCTACCCTAAACCCGCCCCCAACAATACAGTCCCTCCAGGAGGTATTAATTCCCATTCAGAACACCTAAGTTTATGGGGGACACCTGAATCAAAGCGCCACACCCACCCAAAGTGGATATTTCTGGCAGAAGTGTAGCCCCATCCTGGAAAGTTCTAGTCTGTTTGTATTTGGAGTTCAGAGTCCGAATGCAGTGTGATCTGAGATGGAATTTCCATGTAGGGATTCCCTTAGCATGCAGTGTTCTATGTATAATACTGATACTCCACGTACTTGAAATGCACTGGCTTGGGCTATCCTGCTTAGTTTCTTTAAAAAAGAACCATGTGTGGGTACGTGAAATATTCTGTACAAAGTATAGAATGTATTGAAATAATTAAACTTAGAAAAATTTCAAATAACTTTATAATTTTACCTTTTTTGAGAGTCTCATTCCGTTGCTCAGGCTGGCCTGGAATTCACTATGGAGTCTCAGGGTGCCCTTGAACTCACGGTGATCCTCCTACCTCTGCCTCCCGAGTGCTGGGATTAAAGGTGTGCACCACCACGCCCAGCTAAGACTTGTTTTATGATATGGAATTGTGGTCTATTTTAGAGAAGGTTCTATGGGCTGCTGAAAGGAATGTATAGTTTAACTCTGAAGTTTCTGTGTTGATATTTACTTTGGGTGTCCTGCCTAAAAAGATGATATTGGGTATTGAAATCACCCACTATTTTTAATATCTATTTATTTATTTGACAGAGAAAAAGGAAGGGAGGGAGAGAGGGAGGGAGAGAGGGAGGGAGAGAGAGGGAGAGAGAGAGAGAGAGAGAGAGAGAGAGAGGAGAGAATGGGCGCACCAGGGCCTCCAGCCACTGCAAACGAACTCCAGACACATGCCCCCTTGTGCATCTGGCTCACATGGGTCCTGGGGAATCAAACCTGGGTCCTTTGGCTTTGCAGGCAAATGCCTTAACTGCTAAGCAATACCTCCAGCCCCACACACTCTTATTTATTTATTTATTTATTTATTTATTTGAGAGAGAGAGAGAGAGAGAGAGAGAAAGAATGGGTGCACCAGGGCCTCTAACCACTGCAAAGGGACTCCAGGCACATGTATCACTTTATGCATCTGGCTTATGTGGGTGCTGGGGAATTGAACCTGGGTCCTTAGGCTTTGCAGACAAGCACCTTAACTGATAAGCCATCTTCTCAGCCCTTAGGTTTTTATTTGCAAGGAGAGAGAAAGAGAGAGGGGGAATGGAGAGAGAGAGAGAGAGAGATTGAGAGAGAGGAGACAGGGAATACCATGAACTCCTGCTGCTGCAAAGGGACTCAAGGTGCATTTAACTTTCTGTGCCTATGGTTTTATGTCGGTACTGGGGAATTGAACCTGGGCCTTTAGGCTTTGCAAGAAAATCCCTAAACTGCTGAGCCATCTCTGCAATCCCACACCCACTATTATTTGTCAGGACCTCTCTGACAACATATGTCTATTAGTGTTTGTTTTATGAAATTGAAATTGGGTGCTCCACAATTTGGAACATAAAATTTATAATTGCTATATTTTCATGATGAATTATTCCCTTTATTAATATGGAGTGGATTTCTTTTTTTCTTGTTTTTGTTTTTTCGAGGTGGGGTCTTGCTGTAGCCCAGGCTAACCTGGAATTCACTATGTAGTATCAGGGTGGCCTCGAACTCACTGTGATCCTCCTACCTCTGCCTCCTGAGTGCTGGGATTAACGGCGTGCACCACCATGTCCAGCTGTAGTGGATTTCTTTATCTCATATGAATACTTTTTTGATGGGAGGGAGAATAATAGGTATTTCTTTCAAGTATTAATATATAAAAATTTTTTCTTTTTTGTGTGTTTTGTTTTGTTTTATTGAGGTAGGATTTCCCTCTGGTCCAGGCTGACCTTGAATTAACTATAGTCTCAGTAGTCTCAGGGTAGCCTCGAACTCATGGAGATCCACCTACCTCTGCCTCCGGAGTGCTGGGATTAAAGGTGTGCACCACCATGCCCAGCTTAAAATTTTCTTTTAAAAAAAATATATTTATTTATTTATTTGACAGAGAAAAAGAGAGAGAATGGGCATGCCAGGGCTTCCAGCCACTGCAGATGAACTCCAGATGCATGTGCCCCCTTGTGCAGCTGGCTAATGTGGGTCCTCAGGAATAGAACCTGGCTCCTTTGGCTTTGCAGGCAAACACCTTAACTGCTAAGCCATCCCTCCAGCCCAAAATTTTCTTAATATTAATTGCCATCTGAACTTTCAACATGGGCTGGAGGGATGACTTAGCAGTTAAAGTACTTGCCTTTGAAGCCAGAGGACTCATGTTGGAATCCCCAGTAGCCACTTAAGCCAGATGCACAAGGTGGCACATATTCCTAGAGTTTGTTTGCAGTGGCTGATTTCCCTGGCATGCCCATTCTCTCTCTTTCTTTCTGCCTCTTCTTCTCTCTCTCAAATAAATAAATAAATAAATAAATAAATAAATAAATAAATAAATAAAATACAATAAAAGAAAAAAAACAACTCTTTGCATGATGTTAACTGTCATACTTCACAGATCACCGTGTGAATAATTTTATTTTGAAGTCTACTTTATCAAATATTGGAATAGCTATGCCTGTTTGCTTTTCATTTCTATTCACTTGATAGATTGGTTTATATCATTTGACTCAGTCTAGGGTATTTTTTTTGGTGAGAAATATTTTTTTTTACAGAAAACAGATATTTGGATCTTGTTTCTTTTTTTTCCTTCCCTTTTTTTTTTTTTTTTTTTTTTGAGGTAGGGTCTCACTCTGGTCCAGGCTGACCTGGAATTAACTATGTAGTCTCAGGGTGGCCTTGAACTCAATGCAATCCTCCTACCTCTGCCTCCCGAATTCTGGGATTAAAGGCGTGCACCACCATTCCTGGCTTGTTTCTTTTTCTGTTGAGGCAAGCCCAGCAGACTGGCTTTTTTTTATGAGAGAGAGCGAGAAAGAGAGAAAGAATTTGCATGCCAGGGCCTCCAGCCACTGTAACAACTCCAGACATGTGTGCCACCTTGTTAAAATGTGTGACCTTGTGCATGCGTCTCCTTGTGCATCTGGTTTACGTGGGATCTGGGGATGGGTCCTTAGGCTTCACAGGCAAGTGTCTTAACCACTAGGCAATCTCTCCAGCCCTGGATCTTGTTTCTTAATCTAACTAGATATTCTTCATCTCTTCATTTCTGAGTTAAAACCATTTACAATTAAGGTTATTACTGAGAATTATTTGCTAAATTCCTGTAATTCTTCTTTTTTTTTTTTTTTTTTTTTTTTTGCTGGTTGGCTTGTTTGTTCTTTACTTTCTGTCATATTACTGTCAGGAGTTTGCTGGTTTACTGTATTGGACATGATGGAATCCTTCCTAGCTCCCCTTTGTTCAGCTAGTCCTTTCAAGAAATTTATTCTTTTCTATTTTCTCATAGTTGAAATGATCTGTTTTCCTCCTCTGTGTATAGTATTACTTTAAATATCTTCTAGTGTTGGCCTGGTGGGCATGCTGTACCTTAGTTTGTATTTGTTTAAAGTGTCCTTATTTTCTCTGCCAATTTTTTAAAGAAATGATTTATTTTCAAGGAGAGAGGGAATGAGAATGTGTGCACCAGGCCTCTAGCCATTGCAAAGGAACTCCAGATGTATGCATCACTTTGTGCATCTGGCTTTTTGTGGGGAATCAAATCTAGGTCATTAGGCTTTGGAGGCAAGTGCCTTAACTTCTGAGCCATCTCTCCAGCCCATATCTGTTAGTTTTTTTAAATGGATTATTTTTGTTTTTATTTATTTATTTATGAGAGTTAGAGAGAATGGGCATGCCAGGGCCTCTAGTCTCTGTAAACGAAGTCCAGATGCATGTGCCACCATGTGCAACTGGCTTATGTGGGACCTGGAAAATCGAACCTGGAACCTTAGGCTTCACAGGCAAGCATTTTAACTGCTAAGCCTCTCTGTTAGTTTTAATAGATAACTTTGTTAGATACAGCAATCATGGTTGACAGTTACTTACTTTCAGTGTTTCCATGCTTTCTTGGCTTTGACGGTATTTGATGAGTGGTCAGATACGATTCTGATATGTAATAAGTTGGTGTTTTTTTCCTTATCTTTTTAATACATTTTTTGAATTGTGTAGCAGACAGCTTCAGGTTTGCTGAGATGAACTTCAAGACCAGGCACAGTTACGGAGGAAGGGATATTTATTGAAGCTTACAGATCCAGGGGAAGTTCCATAATGGCAGAAGAAGCTGGCCTGTTTGCACAGGTCCAAGCAGAGAGAGAAGCACAAGCCTAAAAGTCAAAAGCCACACAGCACAGCACACTTCAGAAACTCCAGCTAGGCACTTTGTGTATCTTTAGATTGAAATCTCAAACCCACCACCACACCTTACGATCCGCCCAGTGAAACCACCTTCAGCCAGGTGGCTGCGGATGCAAACTCCAGACTAATAAAACACTGAATATATTGGGGGCCATCTATTCAAACTACCACAGTTTGTAATTTTAACATCTTGACTATATGTTATAGAGAGTATCATCTATGGTCATGTGTATTTGGAATTAAAAATGCTTCTCTTTTTTTCTTTTAAATTTTGTTTTTGAGGTATTGTCTCACTCTGGCCCAGGTTTACCTGGAACTCACTCTGTAGTCCCATGCTGGATTTGATTTTATGGCAATCCTCCTACCTCTGCCTCCTGAGTGATGGGATTAAAGGTGTGCACCACCACACCAGGCTAAGAGGCTTCTTTTATTTGGGTGTCTATTTGCCTGTATATTTGGGAAATTTTTAGCTGTGATTTCATTGAATTGATTCTCTATGCCTTTAGTTTTTTCTTGTTGTTTTTCATGGTAGGGTCTCACTCTAGCCCAGGCTGACCTGGAATTCACTATATAGTCTCAGGGTGGCCTCAAACTCATGGTGATCCACCTACCTCTGCCTCCCGAGTGCTGGGATTAAAGGCGTGCGCCACCACGGCCCGGCTACTGTGCTATTTTTCGTATGTATATTTTTTTCTGTCTCTCACTGTGTGTGTGTGTGTGTATGCAGTGTGTGAATCTGTATATGTGGGTTCATGTTCATTTGTTCGCATGTACCTATGAAGGCTAGGGGACAATTTTGTATGTTATTCTCAGAAATGCCACCCAGGATTTTTGAGACAGAGTCTCTAGTTGATCTGGGGCTCATGAATCAGGCTGTACTAAGTGACTGACACACCCCAGGCCCCAGAATTCCTCCTGTCCTCACTTTTACAGTGCTGGTTTTACAGGCACACACCACTATGCAAGCATTTTACATGGGTATGGAATATACATTATCATGATTGAAAGGCAAGCACTTTCCTGACTGAGCAATCTCTCCAACCTTCCACTTTGTTTTTATTTCATCGTTGGTGTTTTCATTTACAGCCTTCCACTTTATTTTTTTTCCAAAATCCCAATTTCCTTGCTGACCTTTTCATTCATTTTGCTATTTTTTGAAAGTTGAGTTTTTAAAAATTAATTTATTGATTTGAGAGTTTTTGAAAATTGAGTTTTTAAAAATTAATTTATTGATTTGAGAGAGAGCAAGAGAGAGAGCGAGCGAGAGAGAGAATATAGGCGTACCAGGGACTCCAGCCACTGCAAATAAACTCTAGACGCATGTGCCCCCTTCTGCATCTGGCTTGCTTGGGTCCTGGAGAATCAAACCGGGATCCTTTGGCTTTGCAGGCAAATGCCTTAACCGCTAAGCCATCTCTCCAGCCCTGTCTTGCTATTTTTAAAATATGTTTTGTTGACGTTTTCTTCCTTGATGCTGCTTTTCCTCTATAGTACCCAGATTGAATTTGTCTGCTTGTTTATATCCTCTTTGAGGTCCTTGATCATTTTTACTTGTTAGTGTTTGAACTCTTCATGTGACATGTTACGTATTTTAGTTTCTTTGACTTGAATTGTTGAGGAGTCATGCTGCCTTGCTTTTTCATGCTTCATGTGTTTCTATCTTGTGATTTGTGCATCTATTGTTTTGGATGCTTATTCTGGTTTTATCTGGGGATCTTCCCTGTAAGGAGCCTTGTCATGAAGGGTCAATTCACAATACCACTCAGAGAGGAGAAAACAAACTACTGTAACCGCCATTATGTCAAACTATACAAAATATAGGAATATGCTTAAAATTGATTAATACTAACTAACATATCACTGTCATGGTTTATATTGTTTGTTAACTTGACAGGACCTTAGAATCACCTGTGAGGGATTAGATAGATTAGGTTAGCCTCAGTGCATGTCTGTGAGAGATTATATTGATTAATTGGTTGAGATGGGAAAACCCCACCTTAAGGATGAGTGTTACTACCCCATGGACTGGGGTCTTGGATTATATAAAAAGGAGATAGTTGGCTAAGCACTAGCATTCATCACTCTAGTTTCCTCCCTGCTAATGTGATAATGTGATCTGGCTTCCTGATCTTGCCATGTTTTTTCTACCATCATGGACTCTACCCACTGGAAATGTAAGCTGAAATAAACCCTTCCTGATTTTTGTCTGGTATTTTTTCCCAGTAATGAGAAAGTAACTAATCCAATCACCAATGACCATAAAACAGAAAATGCCAAAACTAATGTAGAATGTGCTATGAAGCTAAAAGTTATTTAGGGCAAATATGGAAATAGAAAATTATGAAAGATAGGATGGAGGCAGGAAAGGGAAAGTGGAAGAGAAGAAAGGCTAAGTAAAATGACAAAGAAGAAGAGGATTGGAGAAGAAAATAAGAAATTAGAAAAAAAATGGGAAAAAAAGAAAAAAAAAAAAGAAAACAATCCAAAAGAAGGTTTCCCAGCGAGAAAGTGTAAATACAAAATTATATGAATATAACAAGGGAAATAAAAAACAGAAACACGATGGGCTGGAGAAATGGCTTAGCAGTTAAAGATGTTTGCTTGCAAAGTCTGATGACCTGGTTTCAATTCCCTGGTACCCACATAAAGGCAGATGCACAAAGGGATGCATTAATCTGGAGTCCATTTGCAGAGGCAAGAGGCCCTGGCATGCCCAGTCTCTCTCTCTCTGCTTGTAAATAAATAAAATATAAGCATGAAGATAAAGTCAAAATTTTACTAAATGTATAGAGATTTTTTTAAAAGGAAAAGATAAAATATACCTAGTAACTAAAAAAGTGCAAACAAAATTAGGTAAATGTATGGAGGAGTAAAAGCTTAAAAACTTTACAAACACAGTAAAATAAGCCTATTGCTCAAAGTATAGTAAAAAGAAAAGTGTGAAGTAAGTATAAGGGACATAAAATGATTAAGTGTCAGAGAAGCCTCTTTCTGGGCTGTTGAAACTTGGGGAGTGTCAGTAGATGCATGGAGGAGTCAGTTGAATGGGTGGATTCTTGCTTTGTGGTAAACGGTATTGCTGAGCCTGTGTTGGATAAGTGTCCAGTGTCCACCATATCTGTCTTTGCTTTAGTACCTTTAGGCCAGGGGCCTGTGCTGGTCATACTTTGCTTTGCATTCTGTATGCTGAGCAGGTTTTCACTCCCTGCTGAGACTTCCTAGATATTAAACCCCCTGCAGTAGCCAATATTCTAAGTGAGAGCTGTCTCTCAAGTACATTGGGAGTGTGGGCAGCAACCAGTACATTGAGACCTATGTAGGAGGAGCTTCTTGAAAATCAAGTACTATACTTCAGGATCTAAGTATTAACCACCCTGCCAGAGGGATCCGCTTTATTGTTCTCAAGCTTTAGAACTGTGAAGAACAGATAGGTGGCTCCACAGATTGATCAGATCCACAGGCTGAGCCTGACCTCAGGCTCAGGGCTGTCTAACTGCAGTGGTAATTTCAATTGATGAAATCTACTCATGGCCACTGAATGCTGAGGTTACACACTTCACTGCCTGAGCTGAGCCTCCTGCAGCCTCCACTGTTCAGCTTGTCCACATCGTTCCTCCAGCCCTCCACACCTGCCTACAAGGGCTGTCTGTCATGGGAGGGGAGGGGGCAGTAATGTGGAAGGTTAGATTCCGGTTCTCTGACTTGTGGTGGTTCCTTTTTTTCAGATTCCCAGGGTAGCTCAATTTTAGATAATAGATGCTCTCTCTAGATCATGTAGAGTTACGAAATGGAGTTTCTCTCCACTGGTATCCTATCCACAGGAGGAATCACTGTCTCACCAGAACCAGCATCAAGATTTGAGGCTTGTGAGACTGTGGGTTTGCCCGAGGGCAGGACTGCCAGTTGCTTTTTGCCAGCACCACCTGACTTACCTTTTGAACGTGGCTTCATGGTGGAGCAGTGTTCTGCTTGGCTTCCTTTTGGTGCACCACCTGGCCTTTTGCGTCATGTTGTTTTTCTTTTAACATTTTTACTGACAATTTTTATATATTACAAAATAAATTTTGATCATAATCTCTCATTACCTTCCTTTGTACCTCCTCCCTCTTCCAATTGAACCAAGAAGCTTAAAAGTAGTTATGACATGGGAGTTCTTAAGGAGAACATATAGTAGATATATAAGTAGAGGGATAGACTACTGGGGATAGAAAGGTTTAAGTGGGGCTAAGACAGGGGAGTGAGAAGAGGAGAGGGTGGGGGAGTGTTAATCAAAACTAAAGTTATTATTTTAAAAAAGCCATAGGGAGGCCGGGAGTGGTGGCGCACGCCTTTAATCCCAGCATACTGCCCAGGAGGCAGAGGTAGGAGGATCGCTGTGACTTCAAGGCCATCCTAAGACTACATACTGAGTTCTAGGTCAGCCTGGGCTAGAGGGAGACCCTACCTCGAAAAACCAAAAAAAAAAAAAAAAAAAGCCATAGGGAAATTGGAAATTTACTTTTTTTAATTTGTTTTTTTTTTTTTTTTGAGGTAGTATCTTGCTGTAGTCCAGGATGATCTGGAATTCACTGTGCAGTCTCAGGGTGACCTGGAACACATGGTGATTCTCCTACTTCTGCCTCCTGAGTGCTGGGATTAAAAGTGTGCCCAACAACACCTGGCTTGAAATTTACTTTTTTTGTTATCTAATTACAAAGATATAATTTTTAGCCAGGCGTGGTGGTGCACGCCTTTAATACCAGCACTTGGGAGGCAGAGGTAGGAGGATTGCCATGAGTTTGAGGCCACCCCGAGACTCCATAGTGAATTCCAGGTCAGCCTGGGCTAAAGTGAGACCCTACCTCGAAAAACCAATAATAATAATAATAATAATTATTATTATTATTATTTTTTATGGGCCTGGAGAGATGGCTTGGTGATTAAAGGTATTACTTGCAAAGCCTGATAGCCTGGGCTTGATTCTCCAGTACCCATGTAAAATAAAGCCAGATACACTAAATGGGCATGTGTCTGGAAGTCATTTGCAGTGCCAAGAGGACATTGTGTGCCCACTCTCTCTTCTTTCTCTCTCTCTCCTCCTCTCTGCTTGCAAATAAATAAAAATGTTTTACAAATACATTTTAAAAAAGAGTATTTTTTTTTTCCAAGTTAGGGTCTCACTCGAGTCCAGGCTGACCTAGAATTCCCTATGTAGTCTCAGGGTGGCCTTGAACTCACAGTAATCCTCCTGCCTCTGCTGAGCGCTGGGATTAAATCCTCCTGAGTGCTGGGATTAAAGGCGTGTGCACCATACCAAGCTCAAGAGTTTGGTTTTTAATTTATTATTTGCAAGGAGAGAGAGAGAGAGGAAGAGACAGAGAGAGTAAGTAAGTATAAGTATGAGGATACCAGGGCCTCTTGCCTCTGCAAATAAACTCCAAATTCATGCACTGCTTTGTGCATCTGGCTTTATGTGGGTGCTGGGGATTTGAGCCCAGCCCACCAGGCTTTGCAAGCAAGTACCCTTAAATGTTGCGCCATCTCTCTAGCCCAAGGGTTTTAGTTTTTTTTTTTTTTTTCTGACAGGGTCTCATATAGCCCAGGACAGTCTTGAACTCCTGAGGTAGTATAGGAATATGAGTGTAGCTGTTCTGTCATGACTGCTGTGAATATCTGAAACTCATACTCTTTCTCTCTTTGGAAGAGAATCTGTTCTTTCACCTACTGACTTCTGTCTTTAACTGAGTCATATGGAGGCAGCTTCTAGTCAACCATTTTACCATTCCCACTTCTAATGAATGTAGTACTGATTATCTGACACCTTAATATCAGCCTTTGTCCTACCACATGCATAAACACATATGTATGCACCCATGTGTATACATAAGCACACATGCACACCACACATGCATCTACATGCAAAAATAGGCCTAAAAATACAAACAATTTTGAATGTTTTTTTTTGTTTGTTTTGAAACAGGGTCTCACTCAAGCCCAGGCTGACATAGAACTCACTCTAGCCCAGGCTGGTCCTGAATTCACAGTGAAAGACATTACCATACCTGGCTTGAATGATTTTCTGATTTAAACTGTTTATTGAGGGCTGGAGAGATGGCTTAGCAGTTAAGGTGCTTGCCTGTAAAGTCTAAGGACCAAGGTTCAATTCCCCAGGACCCTTATAAGCCAGATGCCCAAGGTGACGCATGTGTCTGGAGTTTCTTTGCAGTGGCTGGAGGCCCTGGCACACCCATACCCTATCTGGCCCCCTCTCTCTCCTCTCTCTCATTCTCCCTCTCTCATAAATAAATAAATAAACTGTTTATTTAGTGCCAGGTAGATAAATCTGTCCTTGGGATCTTCTCAAAGGTGAAGCTGAAATGAAGTTCCCTAGTTGATACGGCAATTTGGGGTGTCCTTGAGACCAGCAGAGCCTTTCTAAACATTTAGGTGGGCAATACCCCAGGAGATAGGGTGCCAGACACTCATGGTCATGAAAAGCTTCCACTGAATTAGTGGTCCCTGGGTTCTTGTCCTATGAATTTTGATGAATGAAACCCAAAGACCAGAGGATACAATTTAGAGAGATTATAGAAACACAGTTTATAGAGTGTAGAGATGACGAGAGTGAAATGATAAAGAACATCTGCCCCAAAGGGGGCAGTAACAGGGTCCCTGGAAAATTGGAAAGCCTACGTAGAGTCTCAGATTGGGGTCTTTTATGGGACTGGATAGAGACTGATCTGGCTAGTCTAGCCCTGATGCCAGGTTTATAGGTAGGAGGTCAGGTTTTCTGGGAAAGGAGGCAATCTTTCCAGGAATCTTAATCTTCCAGGAAAGAAAACTATCCTTTTTATCTCTTATAGGAAAGGTGAACTCCAGGGTCTAGGGAGGGACTCAGGTTTAAGGAAAAAGAAAATTAGTGAGGGAACTCCATTAGGCAGAAAAGAGAGAAGGGAAAAAAACCCCACATTCTCCCTCATAGGCTTAAGTATATTTCTCACCTTCAGCCACATTTTTTAGTTAGCATTTGGGAGCTTGTTACCCCTAAACTCACAGTGATTGCTCATGACCTAGATAGTCTCTTTTCCTTTGTTATCTGGATCCCAATTTCACATTTGGACTTTAGTCACAGTGCTTCCCTTATGGCAGAGGGGAGAATACAACATGGAGTCATAGGAGTGACCAAAGCAGCTAGACCATATACTGTCTTTGAATTCTCACCTTTAAGAAGAGAATTCTCACCTTTAAGGAGAATAGGAGAAAGCTGTCTTATTTTATGCAGTTTCAGTTAGAAATTGAGGCCCAAAGTTGCAGAGTTGGCTTAGCGGTTAATGCGCTTGCCTGCAAAGCCAAAGGAGCCAGGTTCGATTCCCCAGGACCCATGTAAGCCAGATGCATAAGGAGGCACATGTGTCTGGAGTTCATTTGCAGCAACTGAAGGCCCTGGCATGCCCATTTATTCTCTCTCTCTCTTCACCTACCTACCTACCTACTTCTTTCTCTCTCTCAAATAAAATAAAATAAATGTTGAAAAAAGAGTTAGGGGTTTAAAAACAAAGAAATAAATTGAGGCCCAGAGAAAACCAGATGTCACCCCATATGCCAACCCTCCTTGGCAGGAATGGACCTCGTGTCTGATGGAGACTCAGCTGCAATGCCCCTTGCTGTCCGCAGTTTAGCATGTTATGGCCTTTACTACCCAGGTGGGCTGGCCCTGGAGCCTGCCCCTTCCAATCTACAAACCAATGCTGTCTTCCCTTTGACATACTTGGATCTGAGGCAAGAATGCTTTTCAATCAACTACAAAGGCTATTCCAGCTCCTCCTTTACTCTCTGAATTTTCTCTCTGCCTACCTCTCCTTACTCTGACTCTGGCCGTAGAGATACATGTGAGTGTGCCCCCCCCCCCATCCACCAGCCTGGCTGGGTGGAGGGAAGAGCATAATACCATTTCTGGCCTGGGAGAACTTTTCTGCTTGCTTCTGCCTTATAACTTGGGGTAATTTCTCACCTTAATTCCATGTATGGTTTTCCCTGGTCTCTAAACCTACCACCTGTGTATTTCTTTTACACCCCATATCTACCTACCACATGGATGCTTACACTAACTCTAGGCCTGCTACCTGTGTAGTTTTTTCCAAACTTGGGGTAGCCATGGCTATAACTCTCTTTACTACCCATTTCTCATCTGAATTTCTTGGTCTCTGCTTTTCTATTTTCCTGCTGCTATTCTTCTTTAAGTTTCCCCCATTTACCCCCTCAACTTCCATCCACAGGGAAGCACAAGGGGGATGCTATGTGTGTTTCTTCTAAATCTCCCTGTATATGTTCCTAAGTTTCATCTTCCATGTGCTTGTGTTCTTATGCCAGCACTTCCCTAAAAGCCTCAATTTTTCTTAAATGAGCTTTATGAACTGTCCTCTACATGCTTGTGGCTCTACTCATCTTTCCTTAAAAAACTTCAATTTCTCTTAAAAGAACCTTATGAACTATGCTGTGTTTTCCACACGAGTTTGTGTTTCCCACTTCCCACTCTGCTCTACCCTACTTCCTATATCCCAATATCCCTTAAACCCTACAATTTATGATTCATAATTTAATCCTTGTTGAGTTCATTTTATTGATTCTTTGTTAAAAATAGAACAGGACCCAAAAGTAGGGTTCATAAACTTGGGAGGACCCCTCCTGAACCCCCAAATCCTGCATAATCACTATGATAATTCCTATTTGATTCTGTAACATATCTCTATTTTAATATAGAATGCATTATCTCTAAAGGCTGAGAAAATAGGAAGTTATATGTTGTGTTAGTTTAAATACATGGCCCCCAATATATTCAGTGTTTTATTAGCTTGTAGTTTGGATCTGCAGCCACCTGGCTGGAGGAGGTGTCACTGGGTAGTCCAGCCCTAAGGTGTGGTGGTGGGTTTGAAATTCCAATCTAAAGATATGCAGAGTACCTAGTTCTGCCTGGAGTTCCTGAAGTGTGCTGTGTGGCTTCTCTCTTTCTGGTTGGACCTGCGAAAGCAGGCCAGCTTCTTCTGCTACTATGGAACTTCCCCCGGATCTGTAAGCGTCAATAAATCCCTTCCTCCATCACTGTGCCTGGTCTGGAAGTTCATCTCAGTGAACCTGAAGCTGACTAATACATATGGACATGTGTTTTATTTCCCCTTGGCTTTGCTTGCATGGGATCAGGTGATTATGACAGAGGTTCTGTTTCTTGCTATGTTGGGATCAGGCATTGTCCCTGACACTTGGACTTTAGACATTTTATTTGTTTGAAAATCAACTCAAAATGGTTCAAAGAAATTCTGAAACTGCTAGAAGAAAATAGAGAAAACACTTTGAGATATGGGCATAGGCAGTTACTTTTTTAAAGGACTCCAAGAGCCCAAGATATAATGCCAAAAGTTGACAAATGGGATTGCATGAAAAAGCTGCAAAGTAAGGGAAGTAATGAAAAATCTTCTGTAAAGCAAAGGAAATAATCAGCAGAATGCAGGGACAGCCTAAAGAGTGGGAGAAGATCTTTTCCAGCTATACATCTGGCAGGGGACTAGCACCTACAATCTATAAAACAGTTCTAAAAATTAAATATCCCCAAATCATCCAATCAGGAAGTGGGAGGGTTTATTGCATACACAATTTTCAAAGGAAGAAACCCAAGTGAACAATAAATATTTGAATAAGGGCTCAACATCCTTAGCCATCAGGAAAATGCAAATTAATATATTGTGCTTAAATCTGATGTCATTCAGAATGTCTATCATCAAGAAAAGAAATGACAACAAATTCTGGTGAGGATGTGAGGAAAGAGGAACATTTATATTCACTGCTGGTGGGTGTATAAACTGGTATAATCACTATGGAACTAGGTGTGGAGGTTCCTCAAAAAGCTAAAAAATAGAACTATCACATGATCCAGCTATATCATTCTTGGGTATATACCAAAACGATTCTGTCAGCATACCATAATACTTGCATATCTATGTTTATTATTCCTTTGTTAACAATATCCAGGAAAAGGAACCAGCCTAGAAGGCCATCAACAGATAAATGGATGATGAAATTGTATGTATACACAATGGAATTTTGTGCAGCCAGATAGAAAAATTAAATCATGGCATTTGCAAGAAAACGGATGGAAGTAGAGATCATGTTAACTGAAATAAATCAAATTCAGAAAGACAAATATCACATGTTTTTCCCCTCATATGCAGAATCAGTCTGTTTACCTGTGTTCCTGCATACATATAAATGTAACAAAGCAAAGGCAATTCAAATGAAAAAATGTAACAAAGCAGAATGGGGAACTATTTTGAAGCAGGAATGGGTCCAGCAAGAGAAATAGAGGGGGAGGTATGGAAGAGGGGCAGTGGGGAGGCATGTAAGAACAAGGTGCAAATAATATATATATATATATATATATATATATATATATATATATATATTCACTTACATGAAAATCTCATAATGAAACTCATTATTTTTGTATGCTAACTAAAATCAATTTAAAAATACAACTGTTCTGCACATGTTAAAAAAATTTGTTTGACTAGGTTGATAGAGTCATATAATTCACTGTCTAAAGGTTCAAAACACCTTATATAGGGGTTTTTGTCATATCATGAACAGTTAAAAATGTAGTTAGTGTGTTTATTACTGTGATTAAGACCTATAACAATTCAATGGTGTTAATGTTGTGGGAAAGGCAAAGATGACTTAAAAGTGCAGGACTTGGGGCTGGACAGATGGCTTAGTGATTAAGCACTTGCCTGTGAAACCAAAGAACCCAGGTTCGAGGCTCGATTCCCCAGGATCCACGTAAGCCAGATGCACAAGGTGGTGCATGCATCTGAAGTTCATTTGCAGTGGCTGGAGGCCCTGGCACGCCCATTCTCTCTCTCTGCCCCTTTCTCTCTCTGTCTATTGCTCTCAAATAAATAATAAAAAAAAACAAAAAATGCAACACTTGTACTCAAGAGATTGCCATTTTTGCAGGAGTCAATAGGAGGTGTTCTGTGAATGACAATACAAAGTTAAGAAGTGGTAAGTGCCAGGGGGGGGGGTTGAAAACATAATTTTAGATTTCACTCATGGAATTGATTTTCATAGAATGGTTTTGGAACTTGACAAAGTCTTACACTCTATCTATTCTGCCTCATTCCAATAGATGATATCTGTGACTCAGGAAGGTCAAATGCCTTCCATAGAGTCACCCAGCTAGACAGGGCTACCTTTTACAAAGATAGCTAGATTTTTTTGAAGTAGGGGCTCACTATAGCCACTGCTGACCTGGAATTCACTATGTAGTGTCAGACTGGCTTTGAACTCTCAGCAATCCTCCTACCTTATCCTCCTGAGTGCTGGGATTAAAGGTGTGTGCCACCATGCCCAGCAGAGGGGGACAGCAAGTGTGAGAGCAAGAATGCCAGAGCCTCTAGCCACTGCAAATTATCGCTAGATGCACACACCATTTCATGTATCTGGCTTTATGTGGGTACTGGCAAATCAAACTCAGGTCATTAGGCTTTGCAGGTTAATGCCTTAGCTGCTGAGCCATCTCTCCAGCACCTGTTATTTTTTTGAGGTAGAGTCTCACTCTAGCTCAGGCTGACCTGGAACACATTCTGTAGTCCCACGCTGGCCTCAAATTCACGGTGATCCTCCTACCTCTGCCTCCTGAGTGCTGGGATTAAAGATGTGCATCACCATGCCCATTAAGATAGGTAGTGTTCTTTTTTTTTTTTTTTTGGCAAGGTAGGGTCTCACTCTAGCTCAGGTTGACCTGGAATTCACTATGTAGTTTCAGGGTGGCCTTGAACTCACGGCAATCCTCCTACCTCTGTCTCCCAAGTGCTGGGATTAAAGGGATAGCTAGTTTTTGATAAAGCAAGCTATTGTCTTGTTCTGTGTTAGCAATTTAGAGGAAAGATCCCTATGTTTTGAGTTAAATTTTGCCATGAAGGTTTGTCCAGTTGAACTCTTTGTTTTAAAATTTTACTAATAGCAGATAGAATGGAAGTGATTGTAATGTGTTCTTGTAGTCCGCTTCATGTTGCTGGGATGAACATCCAAACCAGACACTGTTTATAGGAGGAAGGGTTTATTTCAGCTTACATTTCCAACGGGAAGTTCCATCAATGGCAGAAGAAGCTGGCTCCTATTCATAAATCCAAGCAGAAAGACATCACCAAACAGCAGCAGTACAAGCAAGCATAGCCAGAGCTCAAAAACATTCTGCATACTTTTAAGTTAGAAATAAGTTCCACCCCCACACATTAGAACTACATCCCAGGATCCTCCCACAGTGGCACTTTTGCCAAGTGGCTGGCATTAATAAAACATCTGAGTCTATGAGGGACATGCATTCAAACTACCACATTCTACTCCTGGCTCCCAATAGACTCATGACCATCTCACATAGCAAATTGTATTCAGTCCAAATTCAAAGGTCCCCATAGTCTTACTAACTTTAAGATTATTCCAAAGTTCCAAGTCTCATCTGAGGTTTAAGACTGTTTTAACTGTGAATCCTATAAAATCAAAACAAGTTACATATTCTGTTTTTATTTTTTTTTAAGTTTTAGAGAGAGAGAGAGAGGGAGAGAGAGAATTGGCAATCCAGGGACTCAGTCGTTGAAATCGAACTCCAGATGCTTGTGCTACCTAGTGAGCATGTGCGATCTTACACTTGCCTCAACTTTTGTGCATCTGGCTTACGTGGGATCTGGAGAGAGATCAAACATGGGTCCTTAAGCTTTGCAGGCAAGCACCTTAACCACTAAGCAATCTCTCCAGCCCACATACTTCTAACACATAATGACAAAGAGTAAACAGAGATTACCAGTGCTAAATCAATAACCATCAGGTAAACATCAGGCATCTGCAGTTTACGTCTAATATCCATAACCAGTGATGTCAGTCTCTGTATTTTCAAATTTGCCTCTCCAAATGGGCTGTGTATCCAGGGAAAACTTCATCCCAAGCTTAAAGTATTCCTTAGACAGTAGTCCTTGCACAGTCCTGGTGTATCCAAAACATCTTTGGGTTTCCAATGGAAATCATGGTCTATCTTCCAATGGCCTCACTGGCTTCTCTATCAGGGACATCATGCCCTACCTCACTTGCTGCATCTCAGTAGTGGATCCTGGAACCTCTGTGTACTTCCTGACACACTCCACACATTTTTCATGCTTCCAAAATTAATATCACATGTCCATGGGCACAGCCATATTGTCAGTAAAGGGAGGATGTAAATCATAAGTTTGAACATTTTTTTTTTCTTTTCAGCTGTCTCCTTTCAAAAGAGTTTTCATTCCTCCCATTCTGTGTTTCTGGGGTGGAATCATCTCAGGCATCATTGTTTCAGTGTAAAATAGTTGGACCATCCTCCTTAAGGATGATAATATTCTTTTTTTTTAAATATTTTTTTATTTTTATTTATTTGAGAGCAACCGACAGAGAGAGAAAGAGGCAGAGAAAGAAAGAGGCAGAGAGAGAGAGAATGGGTGTGCCAGGGCCTCCAGCCACTGCAAACGAACTCCAGATGCATGCGCCCCCTTGTGCATCTGGCTAATGTGGGTCCTGGGGAATGGAGCCTCGAACCGGGGTCCTTAGGCCTCACAGGCAAGTGCTTAACCACTAAGCCATCTCTCCAGCCTTTTTTGGTTTTTTGAGGTAGGGTCTCACTCTACCCCAGGCTGACCTGGAATTCACTATGGAGTCTCAGGGTGGCCTTGAACTCATGGCAGTCCTCCTACCTCTGCCTCCCAGTGCTGGTATTAAAGGTGTGCACCACCATGCCTGGCTAAGGATGCTAATATTCTTGACAATAGCAGTTTCAGTAACCTAAAACCAGTCTCTTTGCCTATAACTTTAAATTTGTATGAAGTTTTCCAACTTTAAATCTTTTTATCTCTCAGTTCTATATCTTCTGCCAACCACAACAGTCCAGAATTTTCAAATTCAACCTTGCTTAAGCCCTCTGGGTATGTGCAACAGAATGCCAATAGCCCTTATGCTAGTAGCCCAGTTCCAATGAAGTTCTCTGCTATCTTTCCTTCCCCTTCGAAACTTCCAAAGCCAACACAATCTCTGCACTTAGTATTTTCAAACTCTCATCAGAATAGCCCATAAAATTTGGCTTACTGCTCTGGAAGGCATCTTCAGTTGAAAGTACCAAGTCCGTGCCAATTTCTCCAGAACAAAAGTTCCAAAAGACCAAAGTCCATATGGTCCGATTCATTGGGCAGCAACAATCCCACTTTTTGGTCCCAAATTTCTGCTGTAGTCAGCTTTACATTGCTGAGATGAATATCCAAACCAGATATGATTTATAGGAGAAAGGGATTTATTTCAGCTTACAGATCCAGGGTAAGTTCCATCAAATGGCAGATGAAGCTGGCTCCCATTCATAAATACAAGCAGAGACAGAGAGATCACCAAACAGTCAGCACCATAAGCAAGCACAGCCAGAGCTCAAAACCTCTCTACATACAGTTAGGTTACAAATCTGTTATGCCTCCCAACACACCTTAGGACTGGACCCCAAGATATGCCCACAGTGACATCTCTTCCAGCCATGTGGCTTGAAATCCAAGTTACAAGCTTTAATGAAACACTTGAGTGTATGGAAGGAAATACATTCAAGCTACATTCAAGTTCTATATCTGGCTGGCATGTTTGGCGGTATCTTTTTTAACTAAGTTTTAAAATTTTTGAATATATTTATATTACTCAAAATTTAAAAGATACAAAATGATAAACAATAATCTGTTTTCTCCCCTGTACCCTACCTTCTCAGTTTTCTTGCTTGGAGGCAGCCAGTAGCCAGCATCCAGTTTTTTAAAGCTTCAATTTCCAGAGATGCCTTTAATTATGTCTCTAAAGTTTCTATATTTGATTCCCCCTTTGAAGAAAATTATGGTACTATTATACCTTACTTTTTAAAAAAAATTCACATCAATGAATGAGATCCCTAGATTTATTATTATTTTATTTTATTTTATTTTATTTTATTTTATTTTATTTTATTTTATTTGTGTGTGTGTGTGAGAGAGAGAGAGAGATAAAATGGGCACACCAGGGCCTTACAGACACTGTGACCGAACTCCAGATGAGTGTGCCCCTTTGTGCACATGTGTGACATTGCACGCTTGCATCACTATGTGTCTAGCCATGTGGGACCTAGAGATTCAAACATGTGTTCTTAGGCCTCACAGGCAAGTGCCTTAACTGCTAAGCCATTTCTCCAGCCCATTATTATATCTTGCTTTCTATTCCCCATAGTTTATTGTGATGATGTTTCTATATCAGCACTTAAATATCTTACTCATTCTTTGCTTATTTTTTTTAAAGGCAAACAACAGAATTCATTCTAGGTTGTGCAAAAGAAATGCATTAGTATTTTAGGTAACTCATGAACTCATTTGGAGGGCTGGAGGAACAGGCTGATAGCTAACTTGCCAGAATGAAAATCACCCAAGTTGCCTGCTTTCCCAACTTGCAGATGCCAGGCATCTGACTGTGTGCAAGTGTTTCTGCTTCCAGTCCTGCATCAGGCAGGCAGCCTTGCAGCTACAAAAGTAGAAGCTCTGTGAAGGAGCCTCTTTCCTTCCATTTTACTCTTCGAAGCAGAGTCTCTTGTGGAAATGCATTTAATGAATCCTTGATGACCTGTTTGCTTCTCAAGTGCAAGGGAACATGGAAATTTGATTCTTAACTTTTGAGCTGGGATGTGGGAATTGTAATATTGGAATTTTGTGCAAATAGAGAAAGGTCTTTCAGAAAATAATGGATATAGATATGGCACATGTCTACTAGAACTGCCTCGAATTCCATTGTGGAGATCAGCCACAATTGATTAAGCTATTATCTTCCATAGTAGACTTCTAAATGTTTTCCAATTTGTGTTTTAGATGGTAGTGTATTGAATGACATTCAATATTTGTCATTTTACTTATAAAACCTGGAATATAACTTTCTAGAGGGAGAATTGCTAGGTTAAAAGGTCAGTGGTGGCCTGGAAAGATGGCTTAGCAGTTAAGGCACTTGCCTGTAAAGCCTAAGGACCCAGGCTCAATTCCCAAGTACCCATGTATCTGGAGTTCGTTTGCAGTAGCTAGAAGCCCTGGCATGCCCATTCTCACACACTCACTCTCTCTGCTTATAAATAAAAAATAAAAATCGTTTTTAAAAGGTAGATGATGGGTCGGATGTGGTGGCGCACGCCTTTAATCCCAGCACATGGGAGGCAGAGGTAGGAGGATCGCCTTGAGTTCAAGGCCACCCTGAGACTCCATAGTGAATTCCAGGTCAGCCTGAGCTAGAGTGAGACCCTACCTCGAAAAACCAAAAAAAAAAAAAAAAAAAAGGTAGATGGTAATTTTTATGGGCATGGCCAAATGGTCTCTGGTTGTTAGATCAATCTGTACTGTGCTAGCAGTGTACAGATGCCTGATTTTCCTGTCTAGAGTCTTTTTCCCTGTTTAGATTTCATCTGAGACAGGGTGGCTGGTAGAGTCTTCCCAACCTGGGGTGATTTTTGGGTCTTGGGCTAAGAATGCTGACAAACAAGATCTGGGCTGTAACCTCTGCCAGTACAGCCTTGGCCGGATTTGGCCTGTAATTTATTATAGGTCTTCTAGCTGTAAAATAATTAGCCTCTTGAAATATATAAATAATTAATAGTTTCTGGGCTGTAGAGATGGTTTAGCGGTTAAGGCACTTGCCTGCAAAGCCTAAGATCCCAGGTTCGATTCCCCAGTACCCACATAAGCCAGATGCACAAAGTGGCACATGAGTCTGAGTTTATTTGCAGTGGAAGGAGGCCCTAGTGTGCCCATTTTCTCTCTCTTCTCTCCAATAAATAAATAAAATATTAAAAAATATAAAGTAAAGAAATAATAGTTTCCAAGGTTTATTTGCAACATAAGAACAACTTACATGCTGGGAGATTTTGGATTAGTATGTGTTCCTAAGTACATAAACATATGTTCCAAGAATAGTTCTGATGATTTCTATAACAGCTCTTCTCTTATAAAAGTTAAAATTAGATATTTTTTCTTTTAAAAAATTTATTGTTATTAGCAACGTATTTTGTATAGATACATCATGTGATGGCACCCTCTTTTCCCTTGTCCCCGTGCCCATTTCATTGGGAACCCTCCTCAGTGGGTTGTGAGAGCAGCAGTCAGTTATTTTTTGGGGGAGGCAATGCCTCCGGACATGATGTCTCAACCTGTGGCTCTTACAATCTTTCTGCCCCCTCTTCTGCAAAATTCTAGATACCTCTTACTCCAGTCCAGCAGACACCTATCTGACCTGGTCAAGTGTAAGTAGTTGACCATCATTGAGTGGTTGTGAGATAATAGAACAGAATATCTTAAGCTGTTCTTCTTATCCAGCCAGAGGTACTTTGGGGATGTATAGCAATGCACTTCTGAGAGGACAGTAGAGCCATGTGTAGATAACAACATAGTGGAAGGATCTATTTGATCTCGATGAAGGACAGAGTCATTCTTCTGTCGGAAGTGACACTCTGAGGAACATCACTGGAATTTTCATGGGGATTGCACTGAATCTATGGTGGTGGCCACTGGGCTGATTCAGAACTCATCAAAGTGCTGAGAGGAAGAGACAGTGGAGTGTTCTATACTGTTAGACATCTCTATCATACCCTCCAAGGCTCAGAGACCATTGTAAAAGAAGTTATAGAAAGAATGTATGAGCCAGAGGAAGGAGAGGAATGCCCTGCAGTACTGTCTTCCAGACACAAAGTGGCTATGGTTGTGGCTGTGCTATTCATGACTTTGCAATATCTGATGCTGCCTACGCAAGACCTGCCTAATAGGAGGGAAAATAATGATATCAAAATAGAAGAGAAACTAATCGAAAAGAAAGGATTCCATGGAGAGGGGACTCAGGAGGGAGAAAAAAGAGGGTGATGGGAGGGGATTATTTTGATCTTGGTTTCTTATCAATATGTACTGAGGTTGTCAATAAACAGTTAAAAAAATGGCTGATTTGGGGGATTGAGAGATGACTCAGCAGTTAAGGCACTTGCTTGCAAAGCCTTACAATCCATGTTTGATTCCCCATCACCCAATGTAAAGCCAGATGCACAATGTGGTGCATGCATCTGGAGTTTGTTTGCAGTACTTAGTGGCCCTGGCATGTCCATTATCACTCTCTGTCTGGCTCTATTCTGTCTTTCTCTGCTTGCAAATAAATAAATAAAAATATTATTTAAAAAACTAAAATTATAATTTTTTTGTAATTTTGTATGACAGAGAAGGAGAGAGTGAGAGAATGAGAGAGAGAGAGAGAGAGAGCACACTGGCGTGCCAGGGTCTCCAGCCACTGCAATCGAACTCCACACCTGTGCGCCTCCTTGTGTTCATGCGCGGCCTCATATACTCGCGTCACCTTGTGTGTCTGGCTGATGTGTTATCTGGAGAGTCAAACATGGGTCCTTAGGCGTCTCAGGCAAGTGGCTTAACTTCTAAACCATCTCTCCAGCCCCCAAGTTAAATTTTAATTAATTATTTTTTGAGATAAGAGCTTACTCTGTAGCCCAGGCCATCCTGGAACTCATTATGTAGCACACGCTTGCCTCCAACTCATGGTCATCTTCCTGCCTCAGCCTCAGCCTCAGCCTCAGCCTCATTAGTGCTGGGATTACAGACATAAACCACTGTGCCTAGCCAAATCTTATTTTTACTGTGTGAATAATTACATAGGTTTTACTCACATCTGAGATATGGTATCTACTTATTCCAGTTAATTTATATAAAAGTTGATAGTAATATAGGAAACCATTGTTTGATTTTTTTTTTTTTTTTTGGTTTTTCGAGGTAGGGTCTCACTCTAGCCCAGGCTGACCTGGAATTCACTATGTAGTCTCAGGGTGGCCTTGAACTCATGGCAATCCTCCTACCTCTGCCTCCTGAGTGCTGGGACTAAAGGTGTGCACCACCACGCCCGGCTTACATTGTTTGAAAGTTTCTGAAAAATTTAAGTAGCTACTGGTAAAAATAAGTATGAGATTAGAGAAAGAATTATTCCATTGCTATAGGCTGTGAAAACTAATTTAAGAAACATTCGTTGAACAATGAACTCTATAGCAAACATCATGAAGTATGAGTTCTGGGTTATCAAAGTGATAAAATTATACATTGTCTTGGGTACTTGGGACTTAGAGGAGGGTATGGGATGGGATGGGGGTACAATGGAAACAATTAAAACAGCAATTTTGCTATACTACAAGGCTTGTAATAGAAAGCTAGTAAAAGTGTTTTGAGAATGCAGAAGATATGTCTGTGATGGTTAATATTGATTATCAAATTGGTTTGAGAAGTGCCCAGGAAATTAGACAAGCATATCCCCGGGTGTATCTGACAAAGTGGGCTGCAACATCTGCTAGCTAGGGGCTCAGGTGGAATAAATAAAAGAAGACCAGGGAGCAGAGATGTTTTCTCTTTGCTTCAGTCACCAGGAAGCGAGCTGCTGTGCCATGCTACATTGTTCATAGTGAACTGAAACCTCGCAAGCTGAGCAAAGTCAAGCCTTCCTCCCTTACACTGTTTTTGTGAGGTATTTTGTCACAGTGGTGAAAAGTCCAACACAATGCCATGGAAGTATATGAGGTTTCAGAGAAAACATTGATCATGGGGTAACTTGAAGAATGAGCCTGGCAGGGCTCAGTAGTTAACCTGCTGGACTGGTATCTGGTATGTTTAGAGCCTTAATTAGCTTCAGGGCAGGGATGGTTGGAGGGGTGGCTTGGGTCAAATAGAAGGGCTTCAAAAGCCATATTCAGGACTCTGAGTTTTCTAGGAAGGCTAAGAAGAGTTCTGGAAGCCCTTGGGAGCTGGAAAGTGATGTGGTTCTTCTAAGAGACCATGGAGGGAATTGAGGCTGTTGTGTGAAGGTAAATAGTCTAGAGCAGGACTTGAAGCCCCTGAGGTGAGAGCGAAGGCTGCCCTTTGCCAGCTGCAAGGAGAGTGAATAGAAAATAGGAGTGCTCTTGGAGAATTCTAGCCTCTCCTATGAAGAGTTCTTAAATTTTTAGGTCTTTCTAAGGAGGCCCTTATAAATACTTGGAGAGAAGCACATTTAAACCTTGAACCATTCTGACACTGTATTATATTTCAGGTAGGAAAGAACTATTACTTCAGGCAAATTACTGTGTGTGTACTGGGTTCTCAGCAGTCACTTGATTTTACAGAATTCGGTAGGAAGGAAGCTATATTAGTTGCTTTTAACCTCATTCCAGAACTTTGCCCAGGATCCTCCCAAATGGTCGGTAAATTTTTCTAATTTGTATCCAGCATCCCATCAGCTGAGTATACATCTGAATGCTGTAAGCTAATTTCATCCATTCCCTTTTTCTATTTCTTGCCTTCCACCTGAGAAAACAAACCCTAGTCCATGGGTTCTTATTCAATATTAGAAATTATACAGTGTGAAATCTAAGTTGGATCCAGTGAACAATATTATAATTTGGAGTTTTGACTAAAGAAGAGCTAATTGTTTTCAGAAAAGTTCAGTGACTTGGACTGCTTGAAGGAGCAAGCTTATAAAATACCTCCTGTCAGTTGAATAGTTGGGATAAATCACTACCTTTGTCTGTCTTTAGTTGTCATTAAAATATTTCTACCCATATCTTAGAGTTTTTCTATGGAGAATTATTTATTTATTTGCAAGGGGGGAGAGAGAGAGAGACAGACAGACAGAGAGAGAGAGAGAGTCAGAGAATGGGTGTACCAGGGCCTTCAGCCACTGCAAATTGACTCCAGATGCATGTGCCACTTTGTGTATCTGGTATTTATGTGGGTACTGGGGAATCAAACTTGGGTCCCTAGGCTCTGAAGGCAAGTGCCTTAACTACTGAACCATCTCTCCAGTCCTCCATGGAGAATTTAATCATGAAACACCTTTTACCTTAATGAATTAATTTTAAAAAACCCTTATAAAAGTAACCTGCTTCTTAGCCAGAGAAGTCCCAGGTTGATGAAGCCCCATAGTCAAATTATAATTATTTCTTCTTTTTGTTTATTTTTATTTATTTATTTGAGAGTGACAGACAGAGAAAGAAAGAGGCAGAGAGAGAAAGAGAATGGGCGTGCCAACCACTTCAAATGAACTCCAGACGTGTGCGCCCCCTTGTGCATCTGGCTAACGTGGGTTCTGGGGAATTGAGCCTTGAACCGGGGTCCTTAGGCTTCACAGGCAAGCGCTTAACCACTAAGCAATCTCTCCAGCCCTAATTATTTCTTCTTCCCTGAGGTGTATTTCACAAAGTTCTTGGCATGTCTCTCAGAGGTTTGGTGTACAAAGAGCACTTACTTCACTTTTATGCGTATATGCCTACTTTGGCTATAGAAAGGAATTCTGGTGCTATATGGGACTAAAGGTAAATAAGGTAGTTTACTAGTGTCAGATTAGAGTGAGTCGTAAAGTACCATAATAAATGCTTTAGCAGCAATTTTGTTGTAAAATACTTTACTGTTCAGTGTATGTTAAAGGAATGACTAAATTCACACTTTCTGAAATACAGTTGTTCACTTCCTGAAACGGAGTTGTTAAATTTTTATTACCAATTATTATGCTTTCTTTATAATAGAAACTTTTCCTCAAGACAGTTGTCTTGATTCTGGAACTACCCAGATGCCTAGTGATTTTTTTCCATGTATATTTTCATATATATATCTTAAGACATATAATTTACATGTTGACAGTTCCATTTTATGTTTTGAGTGTAAGTGTCATTCATTTGATTAAAAACTTAATGACTGTATCTCGGATGCTTATCCTTGTGGTGGGAAGTAAATGAAGTTCTGTTTCCTTGAAGAGAGTACATTTTAATGGGAGGCAGAGCTAAACAGATAATGCTAATAGACTTTGGCAATTGCTGAGAAGAACACAGCATTTGAGAATTTGGAGAATGAACCCTGATGGATCCGTCATCTGACTTCATCAATTATTAACTCTTGGTTCTGCTTGTTTCACTCAATATGCCTACTTCTTTCTTCTCCTCTCTTCTGAACTGTGTCTAAAGACAGTGTGTCATGGGGCAGACATTTATGGACTTTTGAATAAAGTGCATTCAGAAGATAGGAAAGGTCAACTTTTACACCCAGAAAGTTAAGAAGAAGCTATAGAGGAATAACAGTTAAGTTCATTATAACTGGAAAAGAAGATGTTCTAGTTCCAGATTATGGCATGGGTACTAATAATTATATCTGGAAAGTATTTGTGTACTTGGTGCCATTGAAATTGGCAGACAAAGTATACTTTCAATGATGAGGAAGTATTTTTGCTTGAGAACTTCATTTCTTGTGGTACTGGGGACTGAACATAGTTCATTGCATCTGTTGGCCAGATGCTATACCACTGAGTCATAGCTTTGGCTCTTACCTGAGAATTTTATAAAAAGTAATTCACATTCTGGGCTGGAGAGATGGCTTAGCAGTTAAGCGCTTGCCTGTGAACCCTAAGGACCCTGGTTCGAGGCTTGATTCCCCAGGACTCACATTAGCCAGATGCACAAGGGGGCACACACATCTGGAGTTCTTTGCAGTGGCTGGAGGCCCTGGCATGCTCATTCTCTCTCTCTCTCTCTCTCTCTCTCTCTCTCTTTCAATCTGCCTCTTTCTCTCTCTGTCTGTCACTCTCAAATAACTAAATAAAAGTAACAAAAAAATTTAAAAAATAATTCACATTCAATTTCAGGAAACCAGGATAATCCACAAGTAGTGGTAATGACTAATCTGTTCTTTTTCACCCCAGTGACTTTCTAGACTTTGTACACTAGAATCCATCCCTTGAAAAAGTCATCCTCCTTTTAAAGAAGAGTAACAGCCATCATTTGTCACCTTTGTCTTCAAAAGATGAGAAATAGTCCTGAAACATTGTGAGTAGGCAAAACTTAATGATGTGAATTAAAAACCTCCCTGTGAACTGGAGGAAGAAGAAACCAGCCAGTGTGTACACACAGATTCCCAAGGGACTTTTTGGTTACTTATACTGAGAAATCCTTTAGGTTTCATCATATAGCTTGTCTCATTTTTCCTGTTATGAAATGGGGTTTTCAGCATCGTATTTCTTGTCTGTTTTCAGATCACAGAACTGTGTGGTGCAAAGCGCGTTGGTTATTTTGGTCCAACACAGTTTTACATTGCTCTAAAATTGATTGCTGCAGCACAATCTGGCCTCCCTGTGCGGATAGAGAGTATTAAATCTGGTGAGTATCATATCTGTACATTTTGTCATCTTTAACAGGTTTCTTATTTATGTGAACTCTTTTTAGTGTGTCTGAGGCATGAGCTTTCTATGAGCTTTTGTACAATTTGCCCTAGCTTCCTCCAACTCTTCTGTAAAATAAAATAAGAAAACTCCTCAGGTAGCTTAGTTTCTTTTTTTCTTTTTTGAGGTAAGTCCAATAGACTGGCTGTTTATGTGTGTGTGAGAGAGAGAGAGAGAGAGAGAGGGAGGGAGGGAGAGAGAGAGAAATGGCACGCCAGGACCTTCAGCCACTGCAATCAAACTCTAGATGCATGCACCACCTTGTGTGACATTGCATGCTTGTGTCACTGTGCGTCTGGCTTATGTGGGACCTGGAGAATTGAACATGATCCCTTAGGCTTCGCAGGCAAGCGACTTAAACTGCCACACCATCTCTCCATTCCAGTTTCTTTCTCTTTCTTTCTTTTCTTTCTTTCTTTCTTTCTTTCTTTCTTTCTTTCTTTCTTTCTTTCTTTCTTTCTTTCTTTCTTTCTTTTTAACATGTGAAAAATTCAGAGTGACCTGGGTTTAGTTCCTTTTAACTGGCAGTTAAAATAGATTTTGTTCTGTGGGGCAGGAATTCTATAGCCTATGGCAAAGTAATAACATTCAGTTTAATTTTCCACTTGAGGTACCAATAATGTCATTTAAAGCTCTGTTATGGATTGGGATAGAGTAATGATAGAGTTGAGTGGTCTCCTTTTCCTCCCTTCCATTCTTGTCAGTAATGCCACCTATCCTCATCTTTTAATTCCCAGCTTCTGAAGCAAGAACTATTCTGATATCTTAGGGGCTACTAAGAATTTTGAAGGACGTTTATATTCTCGGAGGTCTGTGTTTTGTCTAGTGCTAGGGACTGAACCCAGGGCTTGTGCATTTTAGGCAAGTGATCTTCATTCTCAGCCCTCTCCTCATTGTTTAGATGAATGGTTATTTATTTTGCCATCCAGATCTTTAACCCACTACATGCTTGAGCACTTTGCACAACTTAGACAAAAATCAGAGCCCCTGAATATAAGTACTTCTCAGTGGGGGGGGGGGTTGAAAATCTGTTTGAATAAATTGATTATTTGAGGAATACACTGAGATCCTTTGGTAATTCGCTATGATAGCACTTTACTTTTATATCGTTCACACTGCCATGTAGGAATTTTTCCTTTTTTCCCCCATTTTGAGATAAAAATAAGCCAGTTGTTTACATATGTCCTGTGAAGGTTCTGGTAGACATCTAAGTGAGCTCAGGATTTATGGCTTATCTATATAGACTCCATGGGAAAATTCAAATAAATGACAAGCTTGCCATAGCTGGCTGTGGGAGACAAAGCCATTAGGGCTCATAGTGCTAGGCCCTCTCTCATTTAATCCTCACAGAACCTCACTAAATCAGGCCTCATTCTCCTATAACATTGCATTGCTTTATAAAAGCAGCTGCAACACCACCACAGTCTCAGTGCCTTAGCTAGATACATGTTTGTGTCAGACTCTGTGACCCTCCAGAGCAGCTGTTCTCCATATGGTGGCTCTGTGATCTTGGGAAATTTACTTTACGACACGTCCAACCCAACACCTGTTCCTATAATTGCCATACTGGAGAATGAGTTTGTCACTCTAGCCGTTCAGTTCTTTAGCCTGCACGACTCACTCGTGTTATTGCTGCACATGTTGCCTGGGCTAGATATTGTCATATGGATGGATCTGTTTCACTGTAGAGCACTGGAGGAGCACAGTTCTCCCATGTGCCTGCAGGGAGAGGAGAACTGGTGTGGCTGAGGGCTGCAAGCCTCTTCTCTGGTGCTATTATGTTCCTTACCTTACTGATGTGGAAATGGAGGTTTAGGGAGGTTGAGCAAATAGCCTAAGGAGCTAGGGTTAGTAGAGGTTGGAGATGTGAATTTTGCACCTAGTCCTCATGTTCTATTTTTTGTGGTGTTAGGGATTGAGCCCAGGGCCTTGCACATAGACAAATACTCTACCACTGAGCCACACTTTTTTTGAAACAGGGTCATGCTACATGGATCAAGTTGGCTTTGAATTCACTAGGATTTTCAGGCTGGCTTTGAACTTAACGCTCTCATATCTTTGCCTCCTCATTGGTTCCTTACTCATCTCCCATGTTCTTAATTACTAAGCAAATAGCCTCTTATCAATACCTTTTCCATGAGAATAAAGAGCTGACTAAAACCTGTAATCATAGTATATTTTCCAAATGGAACAAAAATTAGACCCCAAGCTATCTCATGGTGTTAGAGCATTTTTGCTCTAATTTTGGAATTATAAAATGCCTAATCAAGGTAAATAGGTGTGGTGGTAAAGTTTGCAATCCCAGCACTTGGGAAGCTAAGGCAGGAAGATTTTAAGTTCAAGGCTGACCAAAGCTATATAGTGAGTTTGAGGCAGGCCTGGCCTTCATAGCAAGGCTCTGTCTACAAAATGCCAGGGAGTGTAGTTAGTTACAGTGGAAGTACGTGTTCTCGGAGTTAGGTGGTCCTTTGGTAGGTCTGTTATAAAGCACTACTTCAGGATGGTCCTCCCCCTACTTTGGTTTTTCTCTGTATGTTTCCATATAGCACTTATGAGACTGTCAATATTCCTCACATATTTAACCAAGTCTTTGTCTTTCTCACTTGCCTATAAAGTTTGCCTAAGAGGATCTAGTAGTACTTGGATTTGGGGCACTCTAGATACATAGAGCATACTGTTTGAGTGAATGAATGAATGAATGAAGAACTGGATGTTGGTGTATAGGTAGAGTATCTTTGAAAATTTTATTTGTGTGTTGCTGTGTGAGAGAGAGAGAACGCACGAGAGAGAGAGCGAGCGCGTGCGCATGTGCGAGCACATGAGAGCCCGCACCAGGTTTCTTGCCACTGCAAATGAAAGCCAGATGCATGGACTACTTTTGAGTTTGGTTTTATGGGGGAGGGCTGGGCAATTGGACCTGGTTCAACATGCTTTCCAAGCACACACCTTTAACCACTGAGCAATTTCCCCAGCCTAGGGAGAATATCTTAATCACCTGCCATTCTTTAAGCTCAAGTAATTGCAATTCCCTGGAATTCCTTGAGAGGCTTTGAAAGAATTCCTTCTAGTCTGTTTATCATCTTTCTCAGGCTCTGGTTAATGTTGTCTGCCCTTGAAAATTACATAGAAATCTTTAAATACAAAATAAAAAATACAGATATGTGGATCTATCACTGGAAGTTCTCATTTAATTAGTGTAGGGTTCATCCTGAGCTGTAGGACTTTTAAGAGCTCTCTAAGTGATTCTTACATGGAGCCATGGTTGAAAATGCCTTCGCGTGAAAGCCACACCAAGTGTTTTCAGAGCTTTTCTTAAAGTAAGAGTATATGTTTGGTTATATTGGCAATATTTTATCTATTTTTTATTTTATTTGTGTGTGTGTGTGTGTGTGTGTGGGAGAGAGAGAGAGGGAGAGAGAGACAGACAGACAAAGAGAAGAGGCAAATAGAGACAGGGAGAATGGGTGTACCAGGGCCTCTAGCCACTGCAAACGAATTCCAGGTGCATGAGCCACCTTGTGTATCTAGCTTTATGTGAGAACTGGGGAATCAAACCTAGGTCCTTTGGCTTTGCAGACAAGTGCCTTAACTGCTAAACCATCTCTCCAGCCTAGGGTAAATCATTTAAAAGGGAACTTCCTCTAATCATTTACACGACCCAAACAGTGAGTGTGTTTGTATATGTTGTCATTAGGCATTACTGTGGCCTCACTCTAGTTGGAATTGAGGTTAAACACGTGGCAGAACAGCTTACATGGAGGGTAGAAGGAAGAAGAGTGAAATTTGAGGAGCACAGAGAATTGCTGTGTTATCTTTCTTTTCTGTGGATGAGTCTGAGACTAAGGGAAGGTTAGGTAGGAGGGAGAGTAGGGTTGCTAACCTTCTTTGAGTGTCATGGTCCATTTTAGCAGTTTGATCCCGTACCTTCTTGGAATTTTCTTATTTCCAGCCCAGAAAAATATTTATTTTATTTTATTTTTACTTCATTTATTTATTTGAGAGAGACACAGACAGAAAGGCAGATAGAGAGAGAGAGGGAGAATGGGAGTGCCAGGGCCTCTACCCACTGCAGACAAATGCCAAATGCATGAGCCACCATGTGCATCTGGCTTACATGGGTACTGGGGAATTGAACCTGGATCCTTAGGCTTCACAGGCAAATGCCATAACCACTAAGCCATCTCTCTAACCCCCAGAATAATATTTTAAATGCATACAGAGGCACAGGATTATAAAAGAACCAATTATATTGACATAATCCCCAAGATTTAAAAAAATATTTATTTATTTGAGAGAGACAGAGGCAGATAGAGCATGGGCACACCAGGGCCTCCTAGCCACTTGAAACGAACTCCAGACACATGTGCCACCTTGTGCATATGGCTTTACATGGGTGTTGGGGAATTGAACCTGGGTCCTTTGGCTTTGTTGGCAAGTGCCTTAACTACTAAGTTACCCATTGCCAAGATATTTAAAGGAAATCATTATATAGCAATATGCATACTTCTTCATTGATGCATTAAATAAACAATCTCAAGCCCAGGCATGGTGGTGCATGCCTTTAATCCCCAAATTTGAGGCCAGCCTGGGCTACAAAGTGAGTTCCAAGTTAACCTGGGCTAGAGTGAGACCCTGCTTCAAAATAAAACCAAAAAAGGGCTGGAGAGATGGCTCAGCAGTTAAAGGCCTGCAGTCTGGGTTTGATTCCTCGCTATACATACATCTGGAGTTCGTTTGTGATGGCAGGAGACCCTGGCAACCCATACTCACTGTCTCTCTGTCTCACTCTTTGTGTGTGTCTGTCTCTCAAATAAGATACATACATACATACATACATACATACATACATACTTACTTACATGCATACTAGAGAGATGGCTCAGCAGTTAAAGCACTTGCTTACAAAGCCTAATGCCCCAGGTTCTATTCCTCAGTACCTACATGGAGCCACATGTACAAAGTGGCCCATGTGTTTGGAATTTACTTGTAGCAACAAGAGAGTCTCTTGTACGCATTCTTTCTCTCTACTTGCAAAAAAATTAATAACATATTTTTTTAATTTTAATTTTATTTTAGAGAGAGAGAGAGAGAGAGAATTGGCTGCCAGCCTCAGCCACTGCAATTGAACTCTAGATACTTGAGCCACCTAGTGGGCATGTGCAACCTTGTGCTTGCCTCACTTTTGTGTGTCTGGCTAACTTGGGATCTGGAGAGTTTAACTTGGGTCCTTAGGCTTTGCAGGCAAGCCCCTTAATTGCTAAGCCATCACTCTAGCTCAATAAAAGTATTTTTTAAAAGATCTCCAAGTGGTTGAAATAACTACCATGCTTGCATAGCAATAAGGAAGATACATAATACATAATGACATTTACAACAGCAGGGCATGGTGGCACAGGCCTTTAATCCCAGCCCTCAGGTGGCAGAGGTAGGACTATTGCCATGAGTTCAAATCCAGTCTGGAGCTATAGAGTGAGTTCTAGGTTATCCTGAACTAGAGTGAAACTCTGCCTCAAAAAACAAACCAAAACAAAAAGATGTTTTCAACTATTGTAATGTGATATAAAAATACCTGAAAGTCACAAGTAGTACTAATATAATAATTACATGGTGGTTTGCTACCTATATTCTTTTTAATTTTTTTGTTTTTATTTATTTATTTGAGAGTGACAGAGAGAGAAAGAGGCAGATAGAGAGAGACAGTGGGTGCGCCAGGGCCTCCAGCCGCTGCAAATGAACCCTAGACAGGTGCGCCCCCTTGTGCATCTGGCTAACGTGGCTCCTGGGGAATGGAGCCTCAAACCGCGGTCCTTAGGCTTCACAGGCAAGCGCTTAACCACTAAGCCATCTCTCCAGCCCTGCTACCTATATTGTTAACTGAAAGAAATGCTTAATTTCAGTTAGGTTGAGGGAAATAAAGATGTGCTTTTTTTCCCCCTCTCTTATCCAAAGTGACAGACCCTTGATTTATTTCTCACAGTACCTTTGAGTGTCTCTAATCCCTGATAGTGCAGTGGTATGAGTCCTTTTGTCTCTAAGGCTGTGTTTCCCCAGGCTGCTTCATAATGTGGTAGTAGTCTGGCACAGCTTGCAATAGATGGAGAGGGTAATAGGACAAAAGAATTGGTTATTTATAAAAAAAAATTATAAAGGCCGGGCATGGTGGCGCACGCCTTTAATCCCAGCACTTGGGAGCAGAGGTAGAAGGATCGCCGAGAGTTCAAGGCCACTCTGAGACTACATAGTGAATTCCAGGTTAGCCTGAGCTACAGTGAGACCCAAGCTCGGAAAACCAAAAAAAAAAAAAAAAAAGATTTATTTATTTATGAAATATGTTTAGCCTAAGATATTTTTGTTCCCATTGTTAGTTGTTCTTATATAAAATTGATGATGAGGTATGGGTTAGGGTAAGATTCCTTTTTTAAAAGACTCTGGGGCTGGAGAGATGGCTTAGTAATTAAGCGCTTGCCTGTGAAGCCTACGGACCCCAGTTTGAGGCTCGATATCCCAGGACCCACGTAAGCTGGATGCACAAGGTGGTGCATGCATCTGGAGTTCGTTTACAGTGGCTGGAGGCCTTGATGTGCCCATTGTATCGCTCTATCTGCCTCTTTCTCTCTCTGTCTATCGCTCTCAAATTAAAAAAAAAAAAACAGGGCTGGAGAGATGGCTTAGCGGTTAAGCGCTTGCCTGTGAAGCCTAAGGACTCCGGTTCGAGGCTCAACTCCCCAGGACCCACGTTAGCCAGATGCACAAGGGGGCGCACGCGTCTGGAGTTCGTTTGCAGTGGCTGGAGGCCCTGGCGCGCCCATTCTCTCTCCCTCTCTCTATCTGCCTCTTTCTCTCTGTCTGTCGCTCTCAAATAAATTAATAAAAATAAAAAAAATTAAAAAAAAAAAAAAAAAAAAAAAAAAAAAAAAACGACTGTGTAACCCAGTCTGGGCAATCCTCCTTCCTTAGCCTCCCAAGTGTTGGGATTGCAGATCTGAGTCACATGCATGGCTTAAAATTCTTGGCAAATAAAATTTTGTCGTGTTTATGTTGCTCATCCTCATTTTCAGTGAGATAGAGGAGATTTAAAACAAATTTCATCTTTTTATTGACAAATTTTATACATGCCTAATGTATTTTGATCATAGTCCTTTCTTGTTACCTTCTTTTGTCCCTTCTTCTCTATCCTTCTTCCACTGAACCCCTTCTTCCCAATTAGTCTCACTTCTATTTAAAAAAAAAAAAACAAAAATTTTATTTATTTATTTATCTACATGGAGAGAGAGAGAGAGAGAGGGAATGCACTAGGACCTTCAGCTGTTGCAAATGAACTTTAGCAGCGTGTGGCACTTTGTGCCTCTGGCTTTATGTGGGTACTGGGGATCGAATGCTGCTTGTTAGGCTTTGCAGGCAAGTGCCTTCACCGCTGAGCCATCTCTCTGTCCTCGCTTCTAGTCTGAGGCTTTGGTTTTTTTTTTTTTTTCTGTCTTTACCTTCCATGATGGAATATTGATGGTCCTATATTGTGCAGGTCTTGTATAGGTAACAATAGTCCCTTTGAGATCATGAGTGCAATGACTTCTTCATGTCTGTTAGATGGCATTCCAAAGCTCTCTTCTCATCCTCTGGCTCTTATATTCTTTCTGCTTTCTGTTCCATAATTTTCCCCGAGCTTTGGAGGGGGTGATATAAATGTCTCATTTAGCACTGACTCAACAATCACTTATTCTCAGCACTTGGATGAGTTTTAATCTCCTTAGTTGACACCACCAACTGCAAAAAGAAACTTTTCTGATGAAAGGTGAGAGCAGCAGCAATTTAGAGGACAATTTGATGGCTACAACATATCTACTTAGGCATACAACAGTAGGAGCTTCTCTCCTAGGGCCTATGACCTCTCCAGTTAGGTAATACAGGCCTCATCTAATCAGAGAATAGTTGTTCACCTCAATAACAGTCATGCCACTGTCACACCAGTGGGTATATCTTACTTAGCTGGTTGATTGTGTAGCTTTCAGGGTCTATTGCTGGTTAAGACTGTTGTTGACTCTTCTCCTTCATTGGTCCACATAGCACTTTCCATCATGATGTCAGCTAGCCAGCAAGGAGGAAACTTCTGTCTTAGTTCCTGCTTTAATGCTTAATGTTAATTCTTAGCATCGAGCTTTGGTGGGCAGCCAAACAAGCATTGGCAATAGCCGGCATTGTTTTAGAAGCCTCTAGGCCTCCCGACCAACTGGGAGATATTGATAGGGGAGATTAAAAAAAGTTTTTATTAGTTATCTATATAGTGTGTATACAGCCATCATGATGGTACCATCGTTAGCCTTCTCCCTGTCATCCCTGCCCCCACCCCTGCGGATTGTGGATGTTGCATTGTGGGGGTGGCCTTCAGTTGATAGGGGAGATTTTTACTGTATTGTGAAATCCTAGACTATGCAAGTTATGATGTAATTAGAAATCTACCACCAAAAAGATCCTATAGCAAATTACTGAACCCCTTTTAGTTCCTCACTTGACTAGAAAACAGTCAACCCAGGTAATGTTTTCTCTTCAAGGGATATTTGGCAATGTGCATGAACTGTGGAAAGGATGTAATGAGGCTGGGGATGGTAGTAAATATCGTACACTGTGTGGGACTCCCTTTCCTCCAACAGCAGGGTCTGCAATCCAAAATGTAACTGTGCCAAGACCCAAGACCTGCCTCTAAAATGAGAATCAAGATCTGCAGGCATGATAGGACCTTGGATCCTGCCACCTTACATCCTGTTCTTTAGTGTTTTAGATCCTGGGTGTGGTGGAGGGATTGGCAGTAGCGACTCCAGTTAGAGCAGTTCCCATGGAAAGCTTCAGACAAGATAAACAAAAGCAGCCATTCTCTAGTTGAACCAAGGGTGGGAGTCTCTTTGCTCAGTGTATTTGGCAAACTTTCCTTATCTCTTAGGGCTAGGAGAGAATTCACATGCTGGCCTCAAACTCACAGCAATCCTCCTACCTCTGCCTCCCGAGTGCTGGGATTAAAGGTGTGTGCTAAGAGAAATTTTTTTGTAGTGGGACAACTACATTGTCATTTTATAGAAAAGTCTCCATAGGGTGGATGGGTTAAGAGGGCCAGACATAGAATAAGAAGCCCAAGAAGTGAGGCTATAGCTCACTGCGGCCTGGCGTGTTTGTTATTCTACCTCTAAGCAGAGTTGAAGATACCAATACTAAATACTGCTTTGGGGTTTCCCATTCAGCCTAGTGCAGTTCAGCCTTTCTGCCTCCCCTGTCCTCCCCTCTGTTTTTATTCTGTGCCTCCTTTGACCATTTTCTTCACATTTTCCCTTCTCAGCCTTGCTAGAGCTGCTTTGGACAAAGGTCATTGATGCAGCGTGAACCTGACTGGATGGCCGAACAGTTGTTTGCCAAGGGTCCCATGCCTCTACCCCACACGCATCTCCTCACCTCTTTCATTGCTTCCTCCTTCTCCAAACATCCTTCCT
Source organism: Dipus sagitta (assembly GCA_036346955.1). Taxonomy (NCBI): domain Eukaryota; kingdom Metazoa; phylum Chordata; class Mammalia; order Rodentia; family Dipodidae; genus Dipus; species Dipus sagitta. The sequence goes on from CM070776.1 coordinate 1,726,955, forward strand.
AACCTTATGAGCGCTGCTTTCCACCTTTATTGTTCATCTTTATTTATAATTGTTATGAGATTCTTTGACATTTTTTTTTTTTTTTGGTTTTTCGAGGTAGGGTCTCACTCTGGTCCAGGCTGACCTGGAATTCACTATGTAGTCTCAGGGTGGCCTCGAACTCACAGAGATCCTCCTACCTCTGCCTCCCAAGTACTGGGATTAAAGGTGTGCACCACCATGCCCTGCTCTTTGACAATTTTTATAATTCTTTTTGTTTTTGGCCTTTTGTTGAAGCAGAGTCTCTCTATAGCCCAGGCTGCCATGGAACTCATGGTGATCCTCCTATTTCAGCCTCTAGAGTGCTGGGATTAAAGTCATGTGGCACCACCCCCAGCTCAAAACCTCTTAGTCTTTATCTAGCAAAATGTCTCAGTCTCAGCGGGAAAATACTTATTAACTGAGGAAAGGGAGGGGGATGATTGTAAAAGAACACGAAGGAAAATTCTGCATTTAAAAAAATTTAAACATATATATGTATGTATGTATTTATTTGAGAGAGAAATACATAAATAGGCAGTTAGAGGGGGGAAGAGACAATAGGCATGCCAGGGCCTCCAGCCACTGCAAACGAACTCCAGATGTGTGCGCCCCCTTGTGCATCTGGCTTTTGTGGGTCCTGGGGAGTCGAACCTGGGTCCTTTGGCTTTGCAGGCAAGTGCCTTAACTGCTAAGCCATCTCTCCAGCCCCCAAATTGTGCATTTTAATTAAAGCATTGGACACACACACACACACACACACACACACACACACACTTCAATTGGTATACTTAAAGATTTGTATAAATTGGGCTGGAAGGATGGCATAGCACTTAAGGCACTTGTCTACAAAGCCTAAAGACCCAAGTTTGACTCCCCAGAACCCACATAATACAGATGCACAAGGTGGCACATGTGCACAAGTTCATGCATGCACACAAGGTGGCACACATGTCTGGAGTTTTATTGTAGTGGCTAGAGGCCCTGGCATGCCAATTCTCTCTCACTCACTCTCATAAAATAAATAATTTTTAAAGTATTTTTTGTTTATTTTTATTTATTTGAGAGCAACAGACAGAGAGAGAAAGAGGCAGGTAGAGAATGGGTGTGCCAGGGCCTCCAGCCACTGCAAACGAACTCCAGATGCATACGCCACCTTGTGCATCTGGCTTACATGGGTCCTGGGAAATTGAGCCTCAAACCAGAGTCCTTAGGCTTCATAGGCAAATGCTTAACCACTAAACCATCTCTCTAGCCCCAATAAATAATTTAAAAAAATAAAAAAGGGCTAGAGAGATGGTTTAGCGGTTAAGGTGCTTGCCTTTCAAGCCCAAGGACCTAGGTTCAATTCCCCATTACCCATATAAGCCAGATGCACAAGGTGGTACATGCTTATGGAGTTCATTTGCAGGAGCTGGAGGCCCTGGTGTGCCCATTCTCTCTCTCCCTCTCAAATAAATAAAGACAATATTTAAGACAAAGAGATTTGTAGGGCTGGAGAAATGGCTCAGTAGTTAAGACACTTGCCTAAAAAGCCAAAGGATCCAGGTTTGATTCTCCAGGACTCACATAAGCGCTATGCACAAGGTGGTGCATGTGTCTGGAGTGCCTTTGCAGTGGCTGAAGGCCCTGGCATGCCCATTTTCTCTCTCTCTCAAATACATTTAAAAATATTAAAAATGATTTGCATAAATCACTTATTCATACAAATATATTTTGTACCATTTATGGAAAATTCACTAAGTTGCTGACATTTAATATTATAATATTTCTTAGAAAAAATGTTTCCTGACTACTCACATTCTCTTATGGAAACCATCAAATAGAGCTTCTGTGTTCCAGTGTGGCACACACTAAACACATGTTGCAATTGAGCACTTAAAATGTAGCAAGTATGGGGGCTGGAGAGATGGTTTAATGGTTAAGGCGCTTGGCTGTAAAGCCTAATGACCTGGGTTCAATTCCCCAGTACACATGTAAAGCCAGATGCACAAAGTGGCACATGCATCGGGAATTTGTTTGCAGTGGCTGGAGGCCCTGCAGTGACCATTCTCTCTGTCTCTTCTCTGTCCTTGCATACATACATAAATACATACATAAAATGTAGCAAGTGTGCATTGAAGTGTATAATGAGGATCAAGTATACATGTGAATTTGGAGATTTTGCCTGAGGAAGTAATGTAAAATATTTCATTAATACATGATTTTTTGCCATGCTGGGCATTGACTCCTGGGCCTTGAGCATACTGTGTAATTGCTCTACTATATCACTGTCTTGCATTAATAATTTTTTATGTTGATAACATATTCAAATGATATTCAGTTAAGATAATTAAAATTAATTTCCCCCTTTGTTATTTCTTTAACTTTTTAAAAACTTTTTTATTGACAACTTCCACACTTACAGATAATAAACTATGATAATTCCCTTACAAATCTACATTCCATAACATATCATATCCCCTCCCTCTCTCTGTTAGTCTCTGTTTTATTTTGCTTTTGTCATATTTTCTTCCTATTATGAGGGTCTTTTGAAGGTGGTGCTATCCTTTATTTATTTATTTTTTTGGTTTTTTGAGGTAGGGTCTCATTTTAGCTCAGGCTGACCTGTAATTCACTATGTAGTCTCAGGTGGCCTTGAACTCACAGCGATCCTCCTACCTCTGCCTCCTGAGTGCTGGGATTAAAGGCATGTGCCACCACATCAGGCGTCCTTTGTTGTTATTATTATTTTTTTCCAAGGTAGGGTCTCAGTGTAGCCCAGGCTGACCTAGAACTCACTCTGAAGTCCCAGGCTGGCCTCAAACTCACAACAATTATTCTACCTCTGCCTCCCAAATGTTGGGATTAAAGACATGTACCACCATGCTTGGCTGTTAAAATTAATTTTAATTGTTCTGTGATGCACATAGCGTAACATTTCCCATGTTAACCATTTTAAGTGTACATTTCAACATTGCTAAATACCTGACTTCTAGAACTTGTGCATTTCACCATGTAAAATGGAAACTGATTAAACAACTGTCCATTTCCCCTTTACTCCTTAGTCTTTGGCAACTTCTCTTCTCCTTTCTGTTTGTATGAATCTCACTCTCTTGATGTTAGTGGGATCATACAGCATTTGTCTTATTGTGACTGAGTTATTTCACTTAAAAAAATTAAAATGAGGGGCTGGAGAGATGGCTTAGCGGTTAAGGCATTTGCTTGTAAAGCCAAAGGAAACCAGTTGATTCCCCAGAACCCACATTAGCCAGATGCACAAGGGGGCGCACGCGTCTGGAGTTCATTTGCAGTGGCTGTAGGCTCTGGCACTCCCATTCTCTCTCTCTCTCTCTCTCCCTCCCTCCCTCCCTCCCTCCCTCTTTTTCTCTCTCAAATAAATAAATAAAATATTTTTAAAATTTAATGTAGCTTCTATAAAATTCAGAATTATGTATGTAGCTTGCATTATATTTCTAGAGAACAGTGTTGAATGATAAGATTTCGGTGAGACATGGGTTCTCTACCCAGATCCTCCCACTGCCTGTTGTCTAGATGAAGAGTTTCAATGTCACCTTCCATTTGTATTTATGCTGTTTACATTTCTTTTAAGTGGGTAAAGGAAATTGAAGAATTTACTATGTTCATGTCTCCAACAAATATAGAAAAATGATATTTCCCTTAAGTTTTAGAGGGTTACTTACTTAAAAGGGGGCAGACAGCTTTCTTTGCAGAAGAATATTACATTGTATTTAATATACAAAGCATTTCTATGTTCAAAGTATACAAGCTAGTATACCACTATGGTATAAATTGTTGCCTTGGATGGCTGTTCTTTTTGTCTATTTGGCCCTTATAAACATTTAATTTGGATCCTTAAATTTCTTCTTGCATATGAATTTTCTGAGACATGATTCTGACCAACTGGTATGAAAAACCTATGATCACTGGACATACATCTCTGTATAGCATATACTTTATTGATTTGCTTTTGAGTATATGTTTTGTGTGTGTGTGTGTGTATGTGTGCACACACACACACACGTAGGCCAGAGAATACTCTTGGGTATCTTTCCTCAGGGACATCATTCACCTCTTTTGGCATGTGTCTTTTGTGTGGTGTGTGTATGTATCTTATATGTACATGTGTGTGCAGGTGCATGCATACACATGTGGAAGCCAAAGGAGAAAGTCGGGTGTCCTCCTCTATGGCTCTTCCACATTGTTTCCTTGACATGGAGTCTCTTAGTGAGTCTTGTGCTTTTTTTGGGTCAGGCTGGCGGACCAGTGAGCTGCAACTATTCTCCTGTGGCACCCTCCACAGGACTGGGGCCTAACGTTTGGTATGGCCTCTTTTAGAGATAAGGTATCTCATTGGCCTGGAGCTCACCAAGCAGGCTGGACTGGATGGCCAGCAAGCTCCAGGAATCCTGCTGTCTGTACCTCTCCAGCACTGGGATCGTGCCTGGCATTTATGTAGGTATCTCAGGTCCCAATGCTTGCAAGGCAGGCATTCTTACCAACCAAGCTCTCTTTCCAGCCCTTTACCAATTTTTAAATAGCTTTACTGTGAAACTGGGTGTACACATGAAAAAGAAACATTCATATTATAGACTTCCCGTGTTTTACCTGTTAAAATAGCTTGCAGCAGCTTAAGGAAAATGGCACCTTCATGAAAACTTTCAGTGAAAAGAATACTTTTAAGCAGGAGCTGTTTAAAACCACATGACTGAAGAAAGTGCAAGAGAAATTCAGCTGTCTTTTATCATTTGTTGTTTGGTGGCCATCTGTGGGAGAGTTTGTTTCCTGGGCAAATGATTCTGGAAAAATGCCATGGCCAAAGCTGGAGAATGTGTGAAATGGCAGTGTCCTTAAGGTATCTGGGAGCTCTGTCTCAGTCCTAGTATAACTAACTGTTGGTATTTGCAACACCACATTTTTATCCCATTGTTCCCTGGACTGAATGCCAGCAAATATTGGCCAGGGAGCTTTCAAATGCTGAACATCTCTTGCTTTTCTTCCTGAAGAAGTACTTGGATGCACAATCTTTTTCTTATGGCCAGACCAAAGTATAAAATATTTTGTATGATCCTGCTTTATCCCTTTAGATTCATTTTGCAGACTGAGCTGAAAGAGATATCTTTCTACGAGCAGAGTTATAGGATTGACTTATATCTGATTCACTAAGACTTTTTTTTTTTTTTTGCTGTTTTGCTTTTGAAATCCATTCCTGCCTTGAGTGCTGGAGAGCTGCCCAAGGTTGGAAACATTAAAACATTTAAAATGGTGGCCATCCTGTCTTTAGAGGAGAATCTTGGTTTAAGTTTCCAGATTGATTCCTCTATTTATGTCTCTTGGGTCCTTGGCTGATTGATCACACAGGGATTTGTCATATTGCCTGCTTCTTTGAATCAAATGTGGACATAGCAACTAAAAATAAACATGATGTGGATATTAGAGAACCAGGGGCCTTCTTTGCCTGGGGAGCTTGCATACTTGCCGTTGCTAAGATGTTTTCTGGCTCTAATGCAGCATCAGTCATTGAAAGCACAGCTGTGTTTTTGGAATCAAGGGCTGGTGGAAGCGCAAAGGCACACTGAGTATTATTCTGAACAATGGATACAGATGCAAATCATTATGCATAATCCATAATATTACCCTATTTTTACGATCTTTGTGTTATGTGATTGTGTGTGATTTGCTGTGCTGAAATCTAAAAACATGTCAAAGCATCATTTTCATTTTCAGAATAGTTTTGTCAGAACATTGAAAGGTAAATATACCAGACAGTTACATTTCAGCTCTTGTGGCATTGTGAGTGGCTCATGATTTTGACCTTAGATTCAGTTGCTCTAAGTCGATATCATTTTCTTATGTTATCAAAAGGCAACCAGGTATTGAGTGTGAAAATTTCTCAAAAGACTTAGATTGAGTGAGAAATTGTTCAACTCAGTAAGTTTGGCCTTTGAATGAGAGACCTGAATGTAGGTAACTAGTTAAGAACTGGCTTACTTGGGTTAAAACTGTGGCTTGCTTCCAAATGAGCTATGTGATCTTGGCCACATTATTAAGCCCCTTCATGTCAGTTTCCACATCTGTAAAATAAGATGATAATCATAGTTTTATTTAGGAGTTGTATAAATGAAATGAATTTGTATTTTCAGTTTCTTTATATGATACCTGGCATATTTAGGATTTATAAATTTTTCCTGCTAAAGTTTTTTTTTTATACCTATTATTGTATTTATCAAATTCATATCCTTTTTCTTGGCATTAAACTAAGGATCAAGTGGAAGATTAGTACCAAACCTGAATGATTTAGTGGCATTGAAAAATGTTAAACTGTACTGGAGAGATGGGTTAGCAGTTAAGGCACTTGCCTGCAAAGCCTAAGGACCCAGGTTCAATTTCCCAGGACCCATGTAAGCCAGATGCACAAGGTGTCTGGAGTTTGTTTGCAGCAGTTGGAGACCCTGGCATGCCCATTCTCTCTCTCTCTCTTTATCTGCCTCTTTCTCTCTTAAATAAATAAAAATAAATTTTTTTGTTATTTTTATTTATTTATTTGAGAGCGACAGACAGAGAGAAAAAGAGGCAGATAGAGAGAGGGAGACAGAATAGGCGCGCCAGGGCCTCCAGCCACTGCAAACGAACTCCAGACGTGTGTGCCCCCTTGTGCATCTGGCTAATGTGGGTCCTGGGGAGTCGAGCCTCGAACCGGGGTCCTTAGGCTTCACAGGCAAGCGCTTAACTGCTAAGCCATCTCTCCAGCCCTAAAATATTTTTTAAAAAGAAAAAAAAAAACGTTAAGACAGAACACCTTGGTTATGTCATAGAATTTTTAAAATTATAACATTATCATAGGATTATTCATTGTGTGTTAACCAAAATTTAAATCTATATTTAGTGCTGTGCAATATTTTCTCAAAAATGCTCATTTTGATCATTGAGTTCCCCTTTTCTTGCAGTTTTTAAATAAAGCCTCACTTGAGCTTTTCTGATTCTGATTGACTTTCTGATTCTGATTCTGATTCTAAAGAATTGCCTCTGCCTCGCTTTGTGACATCAAAGAATGATGGTGAGATACGATTTGGGAACCAAGCTGAGCTACATGGAACTAAGGTTCAGATTCCATATTTAACAATGGAAAAAAACTCCTTCAAAAGAATGGACGATGAGGAAAAACAGGTAAGAGTGTGATTGGCCATGTTTATTTGATTCTCCATTCTCTAACCCTCATGCAGCAGAGCCTCCTGTCTGTTGCCAAACTTCCAGCAAATCTTACCATCTGGAACACAATTACAGATTTGGAAGTGAGCCAGGAAAGTTTCCTTGTAGCAAGAAGAGGCTGATACATATATCATGAGCCACCCACTGGCCCTTTTGAACCTGCTGGTATAGAATTGTGCCTCAAACAAGGCTGTATTGACTTAGCACACTTATTTGATTTCTTTAGGTCAGTGGTTTTCTAAATGTGTTCTTTCTAAAACAACAACAACAAAAACAAATGGAAGCAAAAAAAGGAAATGTAACTTCTAGAAGTTAGTAGGTGCTCTCCTATATATAAAAAAAAAAGTCCAGAAGGGTTCTCTGATATATCTGGAGACCGTGGTCTTATGTCCCATTCTTGGGGGAAAGACTAAATTACAAGTTTTTGAAATTCAGACAAGTTTAAAGAAACATGGATGCCTTTGTTCAACAGGGAATCCTTTCTTAGGGAATATGTATGGAATGGCATCTTGATAAATGTTGCTATTACCCATTTATCAGGTTTGGAATCAAAATAGGTAGAATGAGCTCTTAAAATCTGGCCACTAATTGTGTTGGTTAGATGGTGATTAGTAGAGACAACAGTATGCAACCCCAGAAGAGTGGACCTATCAAGAAGACAGATGATAGTCTGCATACTAGTGATCCCTAAGCACATCAAGGGCCAGCTCATGCTGGTGGTGAAGACTCACGCAGAGAAATCATATTACATTTAACATTGCGTCTGCTTGAAGGTTTTAAAGGGTTCTATTAGGAAACTACCTTGTATGGTCTACCTTGATGATGTCGGCTATTCAGGGTGTAGAATTTTTTTCTTTTCTTTTTTCTTTCCGTTTTTGAGACAGGGTCTGTCTTTGTAACCCAGGATGGCCTCAGACTCATGTCTCCAGTTTCCTAAATGCTGGATGGCAAGTGTGTCCCTCCATGTCTGCTGAATTTCTGCATGTGCAGTTAAAAGTGCATAGCTGATTTTCTTAAACAATTCTGTATACTGTTGCTTTCACCATTTGGACATATTTTAAAACAGTTCCTCAGGAATAAGTATTTGGCCTGTGCCCCCCCTAGCATTTGGGAAGGATAGAATATCATAGTTCTACAGTGGCTTATGCCCTGAGAAATTTCCAGGTCTAGTCCCCTATCTCAGATTGCATATTTCTCTTTGAGTTGAAGAAGGCAATATAGTCTCTATGTTAGGAAAAAGCAGCACTTCCTTGTTCTTCAGGCCCTCGGGTTACCAGTGTGTTGGTGGTATTCGACAGAGGAGTCGGAAACCCAGCAGCAGCTCATGTTGGTTACTTTGGAGTCTTTCATAAGGTTCAGCTTGGAATCAGGATTCAAATGATAGCTTAAGGCTTTACCCTAGTGTTTAGGAGTAGGCTAGTTGGAGTGGCTTACCCATAACTCATTGTTTTGCAATCTGTCAATATAAACAAACAAACAGACATTGTGATATTTAATTTAGCATAGTAAACCTCAAAGATTTTCAGCATTAAGCATTTAAAATATAAGTTTTATTACATTTCAGGATTTATACTGCTAAGTATAAATGCAAGTAATAGGAGTCTTAAAAAAGGAATCATTATTAATTGAATGAAAATGCAATCTATTTACAATCCAGGGGTATGAGTTACTTCATGTGATCACTGACTTTCATTTTCCAGAGGAAAATATTATTGAAGTAACTAAAAGCATTTCTTATTGGTGTTAGTAATTTAGGTAACTCAGCAGTGGCGAGAATATTCTCTGGGAGACTTTTGGATCCTCAGACACTGCTTTGTAACTATGCTGCAGTTTTTCAGGCAGCATCTCTCCCCATTTGTTAAATCAGCCAGGTCACCAGCCCTAGTGTTGTATTTTGCTTCCTAACTGCAGCTCTGAATGCCATGCTTCTCCAGTGGTTGCCTCTGAACTCTGCTCTGATTCTTTGAAGCAGGAAACACAGTCTCCCACGATGTCACCCCTTGCCTCGCCTCCTTCTTCCCCGCCTCATTACCAGAGGGTGTCCTTGAGCCATGGCTACAGCAAACTGCGGAGCAGCACAGAGCAGATGCATCCAGGTAAGAGGTGACCTGGGGGCCAGCTGTCACAGGGAATGGAATGTCTTAGAATTTCCTCAATCTACCAGGCAGCAGTGTCACCAGATGCTTAATTTCCTGATTTAATTACTCTTGTCTTCAGAAGCATGGCATGATTTAATTTTATATTCTCAAGCAAAGTTCTTCTTAAAATTAAATATATCACAGTAATGCTTTGTCTCCTATTCTGGAAACTGGTTCATCTTTAGACTTGGAAACAACAATTTAGATGATTTAGTATTTCATATACAAATTGTAATAAACAGGGCTTTGCATTTTTTGAGAATTGTTGTTACCTTCTGCAAACATAGTAATCATACATAAATAACCAAGTAATATATAGCAAAATAAAATAAAAATAACAAAGTAAATATACAATAAGTGCTTTTATGAGAAAAATTCATTTAAAATAAAATCATGCAAAAGAGTTGATCCAGCCTTTAAAGTCTAAGAACATAAATGAAAACATCAAGCCCTTGGATTTTAGAATAAGGAAAACAGAATTGCTAGGGGTAACATTTTGCTGGAAGGCATGCATCATACATGGCAATGGGATTGCCTGCCTGCTTACATTTATACTCTGCTGGCCACATTAGTGACAGGATCTCTTGGATGGTTCTGAGGATGACTTGCAGAGTTGACTGCCCAGACTGCTGCTGTTTAAAGCTCCATAAATTCACTGCAGCACCTTGTCCTCCTGGGGTTCCTGATCCTAGTTTCAGATAGGGCCAATTTAAAGGTATTTTACAATTAGATTTCCTACAGCCCCCCCAAGTTTTGTGGGGTGTGTTTGAAATGGCCCAGTTTTTGCTGCATTGAAAAGAGTGGTGACTTCTAGAGGGTCATGGAAATGACAATGTGTGCTAGGCTGAACTAAAGAGAGTCTGTAATCTTGCAGAGAAGTGGATATGGCATGGTAGAGCTTTGAATTGGATCAGAAGGTGTGGGTTTCTGAGACTAGCTGCATGACTTCAGGCAAGCCATTGAGCTTCTCTGAACTCTTTTCTTTTAAAATAGAATTATGGGTCAGATGTGGAGGCACATGCCTGTAATCTCAGCACTCAGGAGGCTGAGGTAGGAGGATTGCCATGGATTTGAGGCCAGACTGAGCTACAGAGTAAGTTACAAGCCAGCCTTGTCTAGAATGAGACCCTGCCTCAAAAAGAAAATAGTATCATGGGGTGTTATGAAAATTCAGTGGGAATATGAGTATAAAATTATTTTGAAATTAAGTGTTATGCAAATACGAGATGATGTTGCTAATGCATAGTAACAAAATCTACTTTCCTAAAACTTGGTTATTATTTTCTGAAATCCACAAGGTTGAGATTTCTTCATTTTTCTCTTAATAGTTTCCTTTGTCTGTTTCACCTAGTTTTAGAAGTGTAGAATTCCAGACAAAGTAACCAACCCATTTCACATCTTATTAGGGCTTGGAAGTTGGTGTTTAGTCCATAGGTGTGTTTCATTGAGTCAACCTTTAAGTTCTACCTTTGATATTCCTTTAAAAACTTGTCTGTAGTTGGAAAGAAGAAGGGATTCAGTGGAGGGGGATTTGGGAAGGGGAGTAGGAAGGGTGCTAGGAGAGGATAATGAACATGTTGTTTATAGAAGTTGTCAATAAAAGGTATTTTTTTTTAAAAAAAGAAGTGACTAAGAAAGCCAAAAGAAAAAACAACTCATTTGTATTCTTTATTTCCTGTTCCATCCCCTCATTATCCCAGCCAAAGTAGTGTCTGATTCCCGCAGCACCACGGAGGCCGCCTGTTTCTTTCCTTCTTTCTGGGCTCTCAGGAGCCACTGCCAAGGCTGAATATACCCTCATTCCTTTTAATGCTATTTTTGTGAGGCAGAAATCTATGTATGATAACATGCACATATTTTAAGTCTTCTTTTGAGTTTTAGCAAATAAAGCCGGGTGTGGTGGCGCATGCCTTTAATCCCAGCATTTGGGAGGCAGAGGTAGGAGGATCGCCATGAGTTTGAGGCCACCCTGAGACTACATAGTGAATTCCAGGTCAGCCTGGGCTAGAGCTAAACCCTACCTTGAAAAACTAAAAATAATAATAATAATAATAATTTTAGTAAAGAGATATGCCCAAGTAGCCCATGTAGTATATTTCTATTAGGTCACAGATGCCCCTCTCAGTTAACTCCCTATCCTTAAATGCAGCACTGTTCTGATTTTTTTTTTAACCACCATTGATTACTTTGGCCTTTTCTAGAACGTCATGCAAATGGAACATACAGGATGAATCTACTCATAATGTGTCTGCTAGATTTCCCTGATCATAACAGATGAAATTAACATTGCGGCATTGGTAGCTCCTTCCATTTCATTATTCATCAGACTCCATAGTATGAATGCACCACAATTTGATGGTCATTCTCCTGTTGGACATTTGAGTTCTTTCCAGCACTTGGCTATTATGAATAAAGATATTATGAACATTTATCCACCTATGAGTCTTTTTGTGACATATACTGCCACTTCCCTGCTACTTAGGAATGGAATTGCTGGGTCTTAGGGCAGATGTGTGAAAAGGAGCCAAAAAGGTTCACTTTAATACTGAAATTCAGAGTGATGAAATCTTCAGGTTTTTTGGGGGTGGGTGGGGTTCAATGTAGGGTCTCACTGTAGCCTAGGCTGACCTGGAACTCACTCTTTATTCCCAGGCTGGCCTTGAACTCACAGTGATCCCTTTACCTCTGCCTCCCAACTTCTGGGATTAAAGGCATGCACCACTACACGTAGCCAAAATCTCCAGGTTTTTAAAAAATATTTTTTTAAGCAGCTGATGGGAGGAAGTTTTATTTATTTATTTGTATGAGGGACAGAGAGAATTCCAGCCACTGCAAATGAACTCCAGACGCATGCGCCACTTTGTACATCTGGCTTATGTGGGTCCTGGGGAATCGAACCTGGGCCCTTTGGCTTTGCTGGCAAGTGCCTTAACCACTAAACCATCTCTCCAGCCCTAAAATATTACTTACTTATTTATTAGTAAACAGATACAGAGAGAGAGAGAGAAAACAGGTACACCAGGGCCTCCAGCCATGGCAAATGAACTCCAGATGCATGCACCACTTTGTGCATATGGATTTACATGAGTTCAAGGGAATTGAACTTGGGTTTTTAGGGTTTGCAGGCAAGTGCCTGTAACCATAGAGCCATCTCTCCAGTCTGAAATCTTCAGTTTTTAAATATACTCCTTGGAGAAATATGGTTTAGATACTTCAATATTAAATGCCCTTGGGAGGAGATTGAAGAATTGCCTGGTTTGATTCAAGCTGTTTTATGTTTGAATTTCATTTAGGAGGAAGGAGTTGAGTAAAAAAAACAAAAAACAAAAAAACCAAAAAACTATCTTTTTACCTCCCTAGTTCAGATCACATTGAGGAATAAGTCAGCCCGACTGATAGTGGCCTGAATACACAAGCTTTGCTGCTTATGTAGCTGAATGGAATGCATGTCGTACATGTATGGATGAATGGCTTTAGAATTCACCTTTTCAGTCACAGGTGGGCTTGGCCAGCCTGGGGTTCCTATGCAGTAGGAGAAGAAAATCTGCCTCTCAGCCAGGCATGGTGGCACACGCCTTTAACCCTAGCGCTCGGGAGGGAGACAGGGGTAGGAGGATCGCCATGAGTTCAAGGCCTCTCTGAGACTACAGAGTGAATTCCAGGTCAGCCTGGGCTAGAGTGAAACCCTACCTTGAAAAACCAAAATAATAATAATAATAATAATAATAATAATCATCATCTGCCTCTCTAAAATGAGCCCCCATGCAGCTGTGTCTCCATCCAAGCCTGACTGGTGAAATATGCCTGTCTCTCCATGGGAAGACCCTTGTAGGTGAGGGACTAGAGTTGAGGTCCACACGGTGGCTTCCTCTCCCATGAGTCTTTCCTCTGAGTAGTAGAAGCTCCTTCTCTCTGTTTATTTTTTCTTAATTTTATTTTTTTAGAGAGAGAATTGACATGCTAGGCCCTCAGCCACTGAAATTGAACTCCAGATGCTTGCACCACCTAGTGGGCATGTGCAACCTGTGCTTGCCTCACCTCTGTGTGTCTGGCTTATGTGGGATTTGGAGAATCGCACATGGCTTCTGTGGTGGTTTGATTCAGGTGCCCCCATAAACTTAGGTGTTCTGAATGCTAGGTTCCCAGCTGATGGAGATTTGGGAATTAACATCTCTCAGAGGCAATGTATTGTTGGGGGCGGGCTTTTGGGTATTATGGCCAGTTTCCAGCACACTCTCTTGTTGCTCTTGTCCACACTTTTTTCCTAAAAGCTGCTTTTGGTCAGAAGATTTTTGCCAGCAATGCAAACCTGACTGCAACAGGTCCTAAGGCTTTGCAGGCAAGTCCCTTAACCGCAAAGTCATCTTTCAAGCCCCCTCTCTGTTTTTTTTAATTTATTTTTTGATTTGCAAGCAAAGAGAGAGAATGAATCGGGGAGATGGGTGTGCCAGGTCCTCCTGGCACTGTAACAAACTTGAGATACACGCACCACTTTGCACATCTGGCTTTGTGCGGGTACTGGGGGCATTGAATCTGGGCCAGCAGGCTTTGCAAGCAAGCACCTTTAACTAATGAGCCATCTCTTCAGCCCCTGAGGCTTCCTGTCTTTTATGGGAAGCATAGATAGGTCTATGGGATTCTTGAATTTCACTCCCCTGGGAAAGGTCATGACATTGTAGGATTGCTTTGGTTTAACTGTGCTTAAAACCCTTCAGCAAGGTACAGTTGATACTAAGAGTTTAATGAAGTGTTACATCAACATGGAATAATTTAAAAGATCTTACTTGTCAAAAGACAATACTTTGTAAGATTTGGACTATGTGCTATGCATGTTTCTTTTGTAGGTTTTATACTTGTATCTACTCCTAAGTAAATTCTAAAAATCCACTCTGTGTTTTCTCAGACAGTCTTTTTGATATTTTAATGTGTTCATGCTTTATAATGTATTATAATTTCGTGTTCCAATTGCTAGGAAGAAATGCAAAATGCAGATGTGTGCCAGAGTCATTTGGTTTTATTCCTTCCTTCCTCCCTTTCTTCCCTTTCCTCCCTTTCTTCCATTTCCTCCCTTCTTCTCTTTCTACCCCTGCTTCCCTCCCTCCATTCATTCATATAGGATCTCATATATCCTAGGCTGGCTTTGAACTGTGCAGTGGATGCTGGCCTTGATCTTCAGATCCTCTGCCTACTGGGATTACAGGCATATATCACAATGTCTGGCTGGTTTGTTCTTGAAGTGGTGGTCCGTTTTTAGTTTTAAAAGATCAAACCAAGCTATATGTGGTGCCTTAAGAGTCTTTTTTTGTTCCCCACCCAATTTTATTTATAAGTAAGGCATGGACAGAAGTTTATATACTTTTCAGCTCTCAAATTCTTAACCTATAGAAATGAAAAATGGCTTCAACTTGGGTGATAATTTTTCCTTTCTGTTGGAGACAACTACTACCTGTTTATATTTAACTGTCTTCCCACAATATTGGCAAGGTTGTCATCATATGTATTCTGGAAGTAAGAGGAGTAAAATAATAACATTCATTTTGTGGCTTAGAAAGTTATTCTAAAGGTAGTAAAATCATTTCAAAATAGTTTCATTATTTACTAGTAGAGTAATAAGCATATCATACATTTATTCATTTTTGTATTTTTGTCTACTTGGGTTTGTATTCTGTGCAATAGGGGAGACTACCATTTATTTTTGTTTAAATACATGCTTATGTTGATTCTTAGTGTTCAAAGTACATATTGGTTTTCTTTTAGGAGGTTAGATAATGAATGAAAGACATTTAAATAGAGAGGTATGCATAATTTATCTAGAATTCAAACACTAGAAAAAATTAAGAATCACAAAACTTTATTTTTGTGTGTGAGGCTTTATGTGGCTACTGGGGAATTAAACTTGGGTTGTCAGGCTTTGTAAGCAAGCGCCTTTAACCGCTGAGCCATCTCTACAGTACAAAACTTTATTTTTAAAAATAACTTCATCACATATTTGAAATGTGATGAAACTTTTTTTTTCTCCCCATCAAAAGAGTTCATAAGTATGGAGAACAGTGAAAGTTCTTCACTGAAAATTAAAATGTTTAAATAGGTAACAGATGAGATCCATAGGCATTAGGCCAACCTCAAATAGGCAATGCACTCTTCAGGCAGCCAGAGTCTTTGGGGTTATTAAAATCACCTTTCCATCCAAAATTTATAGCTTAATTCCTATGCTTAACTAGAAGGAATAAAATGTATATGGTCCACCAGGGAAAAAGCGACTCTGGATCCCTGACTTTTCTACTTGACATAAGTTGAGTTTTTCTTTCTCACTCATTTTTTTCCCTTTGATCTAAGGCTATTTATTATTCCCTTTTACTTTTTTCCTACAAGCGAACATATTCTTTGAATATAGGATGGAATTGGTATGGGACCACTGATAATCTTTATTCACTGGTTCTTAAGTGATAGAAGTTTAATGAGAATAACCTATGGGCATGCTTGAGTTTTGATCCCACTGAAAGAAAGGCTAAAGGAACTCAAAGTACTCCACCAACCTTGCAGTCACAGTGCAGCCAGTTCTTCGATGTGGTTCATGAGGCTGGAGTTGGTGGTTATTTAAATAAGGCCTCTGTTTAATTCTGACCTGTAGCTAGTATTCAGTAGGTTACAATCACATCCTAAAAATCATTAATGAATGAACACAAACAGATGTGGAGCCCCACTAACATGCCAGTGACTTTCATCACTTCACAGTGTGGTCCAAGGTACCAAGGAAACAGGAATAATAATTGACTACTTGAAGCATGACCCCTTTCTAGCTGTTGTGTCTCTTTTAAAAGTTCCCATTTGAGGTTGTCACTCTTTCATCCTCACATTTATTTTTATATTTTTTATTTGAGAGACAGAGAGTACATAGGCATGCCAGGGTTCTCTGCCACTGCAAATGAATTCCAGACACATGCACTACCTTGCACATCTGGCTTTACATGGCACTGGGAAATGGAACCTGGGCTTTGCAAGAAAACACCTCTAACAACAGAACCATCTCTCCAGCCCCATCCTCATACTTTATTTCACCTTAACCTGATACAAATATTTTTTTTTCTACCTTATGATGGTATTTGTTAGATGTTGTTAGATTGTTTAGTGAAGTTGTGCCTGAGAGGGTTAGCATTCGTTTGTCTCTGGTGGTCCTGCAAGCGCATATTCTAATTCCTATGCAACTTCTTCCGTGAAAAACAGTCACTGTTTTAAGTTTGAAAGTGAAATCATAATTTTCAGGTATAATCTTTGTATGCCATGCTAACTTTCTCCCCTGTGATTTCAGCTCCTTATGAAGCTAGGCAGCCCATTGGCCAGCCTGAGGGACCCTCCTCAGGGGGTCCAGGAGCCAAACCCCTTCGGCGTCAGGCTTCTCTTATCCGGGTAAGTGATGAAGTGGGGCCTGTACCAATGATATAATGCAGACAAGATTTGGACTTTCGAAACAGCATTTTTATTTTTGTTTTAACTTAAAATATTTATTTGTTTATTTGAGAGGGAGGGAGAGAGAGAGGGAGAGTGGAAGAGGCAGATAGAGAGAATGGACACACCAGGGCCTCCAGCCCGTGAAAACAAACTTTAGATGCCTGGGCCACTTAGTGCATTAGGCTTATGTGGGTATTGGGGAATCAAACCTGGGTCCTTAGGCTTTGCAAGCAAGTGTCTTAACTACTGAGCCACCTCTCCAGCCTGGAAACAGCATTTTTAAAGGGTATTATTTTTAGTTAGTGTTCAATGAAATGGGTTTTGTCATAACATTTTCATTCTGTTATATATATGTGTGTGTGTGTGTGTGTGTGTGTGTGTGTATGAATATATTTGGAAGGGGGGGCAATTGAGACATGGTGTCATGTAGCCAAGAATGGCCTCAAAGTCTGTATAGCTAAGTCTAGTCTTGAACTTATGAGCCTTCTGTCTCCAGTTCCCGAGTTCTAGGATGACAGATATTTGTCACCGTGCATGACCTCCGTGTAATATTTTCATATGTATATCTCATTATATTTTGCTTTTATTTTCCTCCATGGCCCTTTTTTCTATCTCCCTATTCCCTTTTATTTGTTGTTTTCCTTGTCATAAATAATGTCTCCTTCCTGCTTTCATGTCACATATATTTTATTCCCTCTCTTAGGGAACGTGGCATTTTGATGGACCCCCTTTTTCATTGCAGAGAAGATATAAAACTACATATGAAACATTACACTTATTGTTCTGTTGCTTGTGTATTTTCTTATATCCTTTCTATGTTTATTTCTACCCCGTTTAAGTCTCTAGAATAAACTAGAGGCTGTTTTGGTACATTCTTTACTTTCTCATTGCTGTGACAAAATAATGTGATAGAAGCAACTTAAGGGAAGGAGGAATTACTTTGGCTCACAGTAAAAGAAGGGTTACAGTCCACTTGTGATGGGGAGGTATGGCTGTGAGAGTGTATGGCAGCTGGTCACATTTTGTCCACATAGGAAACAGAAAGAGGCAGATGTCTGTACCCTAGCCCACAGGATGATGCCACCTACATTCAGGGTACATCTCCTCAGTTAAGCCTCTTTGTAATGCCGTCACAGACACACCAAGAAGTGTGTCTTGCCGGGCATGATGGCGCACGCCTTTAATCCCAGCACTCAGGAGGCAGAGGTAGGAAGATTGCCATGAGTTCGAGGCCACCCTGAGACTACATAGTGAATCCCAGGGCAAGTGAGACCCTACCTCGAAAAACCAAAAAAAAAAAAAAAAAAAGTGTGTCTTCTAAGAGATTCTAAGTTCAGTCCAATTGACAATGGAGGCTGACCACCACAGGTAGTAAAACAGGAAAAGAATTTATTGTAGTGGGACCACTCCAGGAAACAGGAAGATAGCATCCTCAGCCCTATAGTTCCAGGGCTATCTAGGGGAAAGACAAAAACAGGGAGCCAGAGGCAGGTATAGTAATCTCAGCAGGCTGTAGTCGTTCTCTGAGGTCTGTTTTTTTTTTTTTTTTTTTTTTTAAGGTTCTGCTAGTGGAAGGGAAACTGCTATTGCTTTGAGGGGGGTGGGCAGTTTCACTTCCCCTCATGGAATATTTGCCTACAGGGTTCCCTGTTACTAGAATTTGAGATAAATGGGGAAGAGAAAGAACAATCCAGAGGAACAAACTGGAATCAGTAGCACAAGGATTGTGTTCTCCTTCAGGAGGAAGAAATGGTAATTTATTTATTTATTAAATAACAGAGAGACAGAGCGAGTGAGAGAGAATGGGCGCACCAGGGCCTCCAGCCACTGCAAACGAATTCCAGACACATGCGCCCCCTTGTGCATCTGGCTTACGTGGGACCTGGAGAATCAAACCTGGGTCCTTAGGATTTGCAAGCATGAGCCTTAACCGCTAAGCCCCCTCTCCAGCCCAACAAATAATAGATTTTTAAAAAGTACTAGTTACTCCATCAACTTGTGATGTTAAATGTCCCACTCCAAGCCTTGGTCCCCAAGGTGGTGCCATTGGGAAGTGGTGGAAACTGTGAGAGGAAGTCCCAGTGGCTGGCTCTTGATCTTTAGTATGTCTTACGCCTCCTTTCATCTGTTTAACATAGGCACCTTCTTTAGGAGAGCATCTCATTTTATAAAATAGCCTTCCTTGTGTTTGCCTTATTCTTTATTACTCATTTAGTACATAACTAACCATTTTTTCATTTGCTTTGTGCCTCTAGTTATATAGTAAGCTTTCGAAAGGCTATAGTAGTTCTATATTCTCTCTCAATGCCTCAGATAATGGAGAACAGTTATTTTACAAGTGAAAACTATTTCTTATGTATAATGTATGCAAAAGAAATAAGCATAATGCTAAACTCTGTTTCTCCTGCTCACACCACAGCTTAGATAATTTCACCTTCCATTCTTACTTTTTTCCTCTGGATAAAACGTTCTTAATTTTCCCCCTATGCCTGTAGCTGTTCTCCTCTGTAGTATCTCTAAGTGCTGTGTAGGGCAAGTCATATTACCAGAGATAGGTGTGCATATGTGTGTGTGCAGGGTAGAGATTACCAAAAATCTAGGTTTATCATTTAAAGAGACAGGAGGAAGTGGGTAGTGGTTTGTCTAACATTTCAGTTGTGCAACCCAGGAAGAAGGATCATTTATGCATAGGCAGCTATCTCAGAACAGAAGAATGGGATCAGACACTCTCCCCCAAAGAAGCAGGCTGCCAGTTTGAAAGAGAACAAGCAAAGTCTGAAGAAGATCCTGGAGTTCATGGAATACCTTCTGGGATGAAACACTGTGGTAGACCTGATGCAGAACTTGATCTTCTAAATTGCTACTTTATGTGGAAAGAGCTCTCATAAAGATAATTCAGCCACATGTGATATATTTCATGCTTACTATAAGTTCTAGGTACTCCTTTATTAGTGTAGATGAGTAGCTGAGAGACATCAAGCAGGCACTGTAAGGTTTTATTGATAATTAGTAAGTGGCAGAACCAGAATTTGAGTCTATGTAGGTCCAGTGACAAGACCTGTATTTTAAATACTTTCCCAGGTGTGGCGGCACATACCTTAAATCCTAGCACGTGGGAGGCCTAGGTAGGAGGATCACTGTGAGTTTGAGGCCAAACTGAGACTATATAGTGAATTCCAGGTCAGGCTGAGTTATAGTGAGACCCTACCTCATAAAAATAAAAAAAAAATTCAAGGTCTGGAGAGATGGCGCAGGGGTTAAAGGCACTTACTTGCAAATTTTGATGGCCTGGGTTCGATTCCCCAGTACCCACATAAAGCCAGATACACAAGATGGCCCATGTGTCTGGTGTTTGTTTGCAGTGGCAGGAGGCCCTGCTGCGCTCGTACTCATTCCCTTCCCCCCGCCTCTTTCTTTCTCTCAAATAAAATAAAGAAAGAAAGAAATACTTAAAAAATATTTATTTATTTGAGAGAGGGGGAGGGAGGTGTAGGAAGGGGAAGACGAGTACACCAGGGCATCCTGCTGCAAATGAACTCCAGATACATGCTACATGTGCCATGTTGTGCACCTGGCTTTGCATGAGTACTGGGGAATCAAACCTAGCTAGGCTTTGCAAGCAAGTTCCTTCAACTGATAAGCCATCTCTTCAGCTCTAAATTCTTTTGTGGTGGTGGGGATGGAACCTATAACTTCAACCATGCTCAGCAAGCACTGTATCACAGAGCTGCATCCCTACCCCCAAAATATTCTCGAAAATTCCTTATGGTACCACATTGGAGAAGAATCAAGATACCATTCTTTTTTTTTTTTTTTGGTTTTTCGAGGTAGGGTCTCACTCTAGCTCAGGCTGACCTGGAATTCGCTATGTAGTCTCAAACACACAGTGATCCTCCTACCTCTGCCTCCTGAGTGCTGGGATTAAAAGCATGTGCCACCACACCTGGCTTTTTTTTCCTTTTTTTAAAACATATTTTTTCTTTATTCATTTGCGAGCAAAGAGAGATGGGGGGGGGGAGGAAGGATATGAATTACCTGTAATCCCAGCACTTAGCACTTGGAAGGTAGAAGCAAGAGGATCAGGAATTCAAGACCAGTCTTGGCTACACAGTGAGTTCCAGGCCAGCCTGGATTACATGAGACCCTATCTTCAGAAACCAAAAAAAAAAAAGTCATTCTTTACTAAGGCCAGTACAGCTCAGTTTTACCCCTAAGTTGGAACAGGCAATTGTTTCTTCAGCTGAGCCCCAGATGTAGCAGTTGGCTGTGTTTTAGAGATCCTGTGGTATAAAAATATGTACTGTTAAACCCTCAAATCACACCCATTGTGAAGGCATATTTACATTAGGGAATGCTTTGGAGGGATTCCTCCCAGAGCTTTCCAGGGTGTGGTTGTACACGTTCCTGTGGAGTGTGTTCTGTAGGGACTACATTCTGAACAGGAAGGATGATGGTCAAACTCCTGGGCTTTGTGACGGGGGTAGGATGGCACTTTATGGACCCCTCTCCAAAGCCCTGTGCACACGTCACTCATTTGGATTAGTGTACTGTGACTTTTAATCTGTAGGTCCCTTTTTTTCTAACATATATGCTTCTTCAGACCTTTATTCTACAAGTATGAAGTGAATACCTATTAAGGATTTTTGCTTTTTAAACTTTCAAATACTGGGCTGAGGAGATGGCCTAGTCGTTAAAAGCATTTATTTTGCAAACTTCAAGATCAGATTTCAGTTCTCAGAACACACATAAAGCCCGAGATAAGTAGTGCCCGTGTCTGTAATTCCAAACACTTTGCTTATGACAATGGGAGGCAGAGTCAGAAAAATCCTGAGGTTTGTGGGCCGACTAGTTTGACCACAGCAGTGCCAAACAAGAGAAACCTTGTTTCAAACAAGGTGAAAGGAGAGGACCAACACCTGGAGGTTGTCTTCTAATAACCCATTAAGTGCCAGCTACTGTGGTGAGGATAAAAAAATGAGGCATAATACTAGAATTTCCCACCCTCTTGGAGCTTTCAGGCTATTGCAGGAGATGACTGTTAACCAAGTCATTACAGTTAACTTACAGTTATTTTATGTGATGTGAATGGAAATTATACTACACTTTGAAAATGAAAAATGAGAGTGGGGTATGGCCTAGCCTTCCAGGCAGAGGCTGGTCGAGGAAAGCTTCTGTGAATTAGACATTTGAGTTCAAGTGCAAAAGGTAACAGGAGTTGTAACCAGCTGAGGGCGTGGGGATGGGGGCAGATAAGAAGCTAGACTACATATACAAAGACATTTTTGTGTATTTAACATTTTGTACAATTACCTCTTTCAATGTTCACAGCTTCTTCTGAGGCAGTACCTCAGAAACCTGGGATCCATATATCTTTCGTGGTTGGTTCAAGGTCACAGTTAAGAAGTAGTAGGATTGAGTTCAATCACTGGCCACCCTTCCCCCGGCTGCTGGCTCAGGAACTACATGCATAGTGAGGTCATCTTTTGAGCTATGAAACCCTGGAAGAAAAACTGGTGCAGAGGAATAAACTGGTGTTTTAAGCTCACTATTGGATACCAAAAACTGAGCTATTGAAGTAACCCACAAGAGGTGACTAAGAGTTTGATGATTTTATAACTCTGAAGCTTTGAGAAGGCTAGATATAGGTGTTTGGCAGCAATTAGCTATCAGATGTCATGAGAAAGTGCAGAAAAAAGCAGGTTTCCTTCAGGGCCAGCCTAACGGCATTGCCTGGGACAAGTTCCTTTTCTGCAGCAGTGATCTCTGGATGGTTTTCACAGTACGTTGTAACAGTCAGCCAGTCTGATTTTCTTACTGTTGATTTGGCATTGGTGACGATTCTCCCACCACCTGTCTGAAACATGGCCTTCTGTTCAGGATGAGAGCAAGGGGACTTTCTTGCCCTGGATAGCAGCCTGTGATTTTCATGGCTCATGTATTTTTCTTTCCTCAGTTCTTAGGTTTCCTTCTTATGCCTGTCAGCTTGATTTGGCTGGACTCCATGTTCCAGAAAGCAAAATGCCAACTTGAGTTAGTCATGGCGATGGGGGGATTTGAAGTGAAGGCTCTTGGTGGTGAGGGATTAGTATTTATTGCGCACAGTGCTAGGCTAGGTGGGGTGACTAATTCTCCTTATGCTGCTAGTTCCTGTGTTGATAGCAATCTATTCTCTGTTCTAGCTTCTTTATGGGCTATTGAAGCCCTTCCTGCTTGATTAGAAAAGGGCATGGAGTGTGCATCCTGATCTTTAGGGACCCATGGCCAGTGTTCATGGACTTGGCATTGTAGAGGTATCTATGCTAAATTAAGGTTTTAAACTTTGGAATGAGTAGCCATTTTCCTTAATGTTTTAAGAATTTTCTTTTACTTAAAAGTATTTTACTTATTTATTTATTTGAGAGAGAGAGAGAGAGAGATAGAGCCAGAGGCAGATAGAGAAAGAATGGCTACACTAGGACATCTAGCCAATGTGAACAAACTCCAGATGCATGCGCCACCTTGTCCATCTGGCTTTATGTGTGCACTGGAGAATCAAACGTGGGTCCTTAGGCTTCGTAGGCAAGTGCCTTAAACTGCTAAACCATCTCTCTAGCCCCAATATTTTGAGAATTTTATTTTTGTTTTATTATCAGATTTTTTTTCCTCATTAAGATTTCAGGTACTGGACTGGGGAGATGGCTCAGTGATTAAAAACATTTATTATGCAAGCCTGAAGACCATAGTTCAGATCCCTAGACCCCACAACAAGCCAGACACAGGTAGTACATGTGTCTATAATTCCAAACAGACCTTGCCTATGGCAATGGGAGGCAGAGTCCGGAGAATTCTGACACTTGTGGGCCAGTGATCATGGCATCAACAGTGACACACAAAAAGAGCAACCCTGTTTTGAACAAGGTGGAAAGAGAAGACCAACACACCAAAGTTGTCTTCTGACCTCCACTCATGTGCTGCGGTATGTCCACATATCACTCGCACCCAGACATGTGTACACACACACAGCGCCTTGTTTTTCAAATAATCACATTGTGCTTTGGTAGATGGTTGGTGTAGGGATTTGCCTTCCTCCTGTTTTACCTGCTACCGGATGTGAAGAGGTCACTTTGTGGCTTACTTCCCTCCCAAGTTACCCTAAATATCTAGACCACGTGCTTTCTCATTTTGCTGATGTAGGCTTTAGGATTATGCCTTCTGCTCCCCCCCCCTTCTTCGCTTATTTTTCATCCTATTTTTCCAGGTTAATTAAACTCTAAATTTTGTTACGTCTGTGTGTCATTTGCTTTCTTGTTGGTTTTGGTACCAACGTATTTCCCAAAATGCTCTCATTGTTGATGTACATGATGCTCCACTCTCTTGCTTCTTGTGGCTACTGTTTCTGTGACCACTTTTCTAGAAAATTCTTTCTAGGCCTTTCTCTGCCTGTCCCTATCATTGTGATCTTTAGTCTCACTTTACTTACCGCTCGTTAGCTATGTGGAGCCTGATGATCATGTATCTCCATCTGCCAGACATCCTTACTCAGATGTTCCATTGTAACTTTCAGTTAGCTTGTCTTTGCCACAGAATCTTCTTCTCCTGGCTCCTTCATCCAGGAGCATGTGCCAGAATGTTGGTCATTATCTTTGAGTCCCTCTTCACCTGTCATGTCCATTTATGGCCATCTCACTTTCCAAATGACTCTCGTCTGTATATCCCACTTTACGTCTTGCTCCAGGCAACTATCCGTGCTCCTGCATCTGCGATATCATTCCCTTACTTACGTTCTTCCACCCATTATCCTCACTGCAGACACAATGACCTTAAAGGCACAAATAGGAAAATGATATAAACATTACAAAAGGTATACCTGTTTTACAACATCACATAATGCTCATTCATATGGACACTTCTTTTTAGATAGGGTTTCATTTTTATCTCACGCTGACCTGGCACACAACTTGTAGTCCCAGGCTGGTTTTGAACTCACAGCAATCGTCCTACCTCTGCCTCCTGAGTGCTGGGATTAAATATGTGTGCCAGCCCACCTGGCTAATATGGACACTTTTATGTTTTGGGGAATTTGTAGGAGAGTGAGCAGAAAGAAGGTAAGAGCCACAGGGTGGGAAGGAATATCCAGAGACATAGCCCTCCTCACAAGGACAGACTGCTGCTGTCACAACTTAAAACCTATAACTACATGGTAAATACCACCAGTCCCACTAAGGAGGGCCCGTGGTGGAGTGGGGGGTAGGGAGGAGGGAAATGGTGGTACCAGCATATGATGTGTCCACACAAAATTTCTACTTAATAAAAAAATAAAACCAAATAAATTTAGTTATCTCCCCCAAATTTGCTCACTCCGTTGACTTTGACTTTGTCATTCTCTGCTCATGTTTCTTACCACACCATCCACTTTTCTAGGCTCAGCTTTCTGGCTCTTGTATTGTTTGGCTCCTGTTTACCTCTTTAGCCACAATAGCTCACTGCTTCTCTCTTTCCACACAGGTCATAAAGGGCTCCTGGTTATTTCCCATATGGTTATTGTTCTCTAATGGGAACTTTAGTCTTTACCTTTGCATTTGCCATCTTTGTTCTTTTCTTTATCTCAGTTTTATGCTCCTCCTCCACACTGATAGCATGAAGCATGAGTGTTTTAACTATTTTCTTGTATATATGATATTTATACTTCATTCTTAAAAATGGTTTATCAGTCATTTGCACATTTATCCACTAAACTCAGATGACTAGAAGTCTGATCATTACTGATTTCCCATCTCAGAGGCCACCCAGATTTTTATATTGTTCCCAGAACATCTTATGCACATAGTTGTAAATAAAGGTATATGAACACACTTATTATATACATACATACCTACAAACATACATAGATACATACATACCAGGTTTGACAAATGAAATTTCCTTTCAACTAGATCTGACTGAAAAATAATCATCTATTGGGCATGGTGGCACATGCTTTTAGTCCCAGCACTCGGGAGGCAGAGGTAGGAGGATCAATGTGAGTTCAAGGCCTGCCTGAGACTACATAAAAAATTCCAGGTCATTGAGCCTAACAATGGTACCAAACTGACTGTATTTGCTGAATACAAAACTAATTAATAAAAAAAAAGAGTTAAGAACATGGGGCTGAAGAGATGGCTTAGTAGTTAAGGTGCTTGCCTATGAAGCTGAAGGACCCAGGTTTGATTCTCCAGTACCCAAATAAGCCAGATGCACAAAATGATCATGTGTTTTGAGTTTGTTTACAGTGGATAGAGGCCCTGGCACACCCATCCTCCCTCCCTCTCTCTCTCTCGCTCTCTGTCATGTGCTTCACTGCCTCTCTAAATAAATAAAATAAATAAAAATGAATAAAATAAATATTTTTTAAAAAGAGTTAGGAACATGGCTAACATTCAGTCCAGCAGCTGTAACTGCATACATGAAATTAGCAATGCTATTGGTTAGATATGAAATGTTCTCCCAAAGCACACACATAAATGGCTCAGCTCCAGCTTGGTTCTACTGACATGTATTTGAACCTTGATAATTGTGATATAGTAGATGTCTATGCCCTTGGAGACATGCCATTAAAAATGACAATTGACTCAGAAAAAAAAATTCCAGGTCAGCCTGGGCTGCATTGAGACCCTACCTCAAAAGAACAAAACCAAAAATTATCTTCTGTTTTATTAAACCTTCATTTTTTGTGTGTATGTATGTATGGTGTGTGTGCATGTGTTATGTGCATGTTTGCCTGTGTGTGGATATGCGTGTATGCACATTTATGTGCATGCGTGTTTGTGTGTGTGTGTGTGTGTGTGTGTGTGTGTGTGTAGGCCAGAGGTAGACCCTCAGCACTGGGGTTACAGGCATGTGTGACCATACCTGGTTTTTTACATTGGTTCTGGAGATCAAACTCAGGTTTCCATGCTTGGGCAGCAAGTGTTCTTACCTGCAGAGCCATCTCCACTGCCATCTGCAATGAAAGAATTATGAAAACAAATATTCAAAAAGCACAGAATGAAAAGTCTCTCTCCCATTCTACCCCTGGCCACCCATCCCAAAGACATCTAATATGACTCATTTCTTTTGTATACTTCATTAAAAATATCTTATTGTATATAATATGTGAATTTTATTCATATACAGATATAGGTAATATATGCAAAGTATGTATTTCAACCTTTTACCCATATGATGGTCTATTATATATCTGTTGTATACTCAGAATTTTTTACTTAAAGGTAGCTTTAATAACATTCTATAATAATTTACATATAGAAAATGCTTCACCTTTTGTATTTTTTAATATTTTATTTTTAATTATTTATTTGTTTGACAGAGAAAGATGGAGGGAGAGAGGGAGGGAGGGAGAGGGGGGGAGAGAGAAAGAGAGAAAATGGGCGTGCCAGGGCCTCCAGCCACTACAAATGAACTCCAGATGTGTGCGCCCCCTGGTGCATTTGGCTAATGTGGGTCTTGGGGAATTGAACCTGGGTCCTTTGGCTTTTCAGGCAAACGCCTTAATCGCTAAGCCATCTCTGCAGCTCTTTTTTGTATTTTTACATAGTCTTTTGTATGCATTTTGCACAAATTGTTTAACCAGCCCACCTTTGGCATCTTGTCCTTACAATTATAGTATTGTTTGTGGACACATGGGATTGCTTCCTAGAAATGTTATCTTGGGTTGCAAATGTGTACATTTTGGTTATTTTTATAAGAATTTTCAAATTGTAGGTTATACCAGTTTATACATTTGCCATCAGTGTGTAAAATGTCTCTTTCCTGATACTCTTGCAAAGTCAACAAATGTATGTACCTTTGTCAATCTAGTAGGTAAAAGTGAATCTATTAGTGAAGTGTAACATCCTCATGTTGTGGGTTCTTCATAAAATGACCCATACTGTGAACTATTTCTTAATATCCTATGCCCTTTTTTCTTTTGGGTTACTTATGTTTGCTTATTAGTTTGCCATTCTTAAGCCTGAAACCAGAAGCTGGTGTCCCATTTCCTTTGGACCCATGAGATCGTGCAGCATGTATGGAAAATTGCTCCTTGAGTAGCCATGTGTAGGTTGTGGGCTCCTAAGATGCTTGAAGGAGCTTAGGGCCTGGAATCAGTTATTAAACCCTTTTCCATACATAAGTGTTTAATTTAGTTTAAAGTTCTAGAGTCTATCATGGTGGGAAAAGTTATGACAGGAGCAGGAAGCATGCTCACATGATCACCTCAGCAGGGAGGAAGTAGAGAGAAAAAACAGCAAGCAGGGCTGGGCTATAAAACCTCAAGGCCCACCCCCTGTGACATGCTTCCTCTAGCAAGGCTCTACCTTCTAAAGGTTTCACAGCCTTCTTAAATAGCATCACCTGCTGGACACCAAGGTTCAAATTTTATATAGGTGTACCTGTCTGTGCCTTATTTTTGATTTCAGACACTGTTTACAGGTTTCATTTTCCATTTTATTTCAGCCCCTAGCTGAATATTTATATCACCTTTTAAGCAGTAAAGATTTTTTGTGAGAAGCCAGAAGTATTGGCTTATGGCTATCATTGCAGTACTGGATAGGAGGATCACTATGAGGTCAAAACCAGCCTGTGCCACTGTTGTATTACCTTCACATTGCAGGTACAGAACACTCTATCAAAAGCAGCTGATAGGAGGAAAGGGTTCATTTCATCTTACAATCTGGAGGAGAAGCTTTATGATTCCAGGGAAAAACATGGCACAAGCAGAGGCTGGCCATCAATGTTGCCACAGTAGGCAGAAGATAGCAGCAAGAGGGTGAGCTGGGCTGTAACATTCCAAAGCTTTCTCCCTGCAACACACCTCCTCCAGCAAGGCTCCACTTCCCATATTGCTACCAGCTAGGGAATCAAGTATTCAAAACACATGAGTTTATATGGGACCCCTGATTCAGACTAACACAGCTACAGAATAAGTTGCTCCCTGCGTCTTTCACCAAGCAACTTGGTTCTGAATCGTGCTTCCATGAGCATGTTTGTTTAGTGGACCTCAAGTCACGTTCAGGATCCTAGCAGCAACAGTGTGATATATATGTGAGTATAGAGTTTAGCCAGCCAGCCTGTGCAGTGCAGGGGGGAGAATTGATTTTGAGTGATCTCGTCTGCCACATGTCACATGGAGAGGGACATACTTGGACTAAAAGAAAGCTGGTATGGCTATGCAGAGCCTGGAGTGGGAGGTGAATGAAGCTGGAGATCAAGACAGGGCCATATGGGCCTTAGATTTGTCTTTAGGTGGGAAGCTGATGGCTCAGAAATTAACTTGTTAATAAGTGACCATCCCAAATTTTAATTCATGTCGGTTTGCCTCCAGAACCCATGTTTTATTGTCACTTTCAATCTATAGCCTAATTCTCTGAAGTACTCTTTGTATTCACTCTGAATTCTTTGTGCATCTGTTTCCCATCTGGTTTCGGGCTCCCTTGAGTGGGAAAGGGAGGACATCCTGGAGAAGGGACAGGCAGCCTTGACCTGACCTTCAGGGACGGGGGTGGGAACACCCATGCAGTAATTCTGGAAGTCCGAGGCCTTATCTTCATACTGTTCATTTCTTATTTTCTCCTGGCCCTCTTCTCTAAGCAATAAGAAAACTCCTGACAATTACAAAGGGAAAATGCCTTCTTGAGTAGTAGACCTTGGCTTTTAGTGGAAGAATTGTACAAAGTAGTTACTAAGAAACATTTCATTTGTTTACCAAAATATGTTAGTGGCATATACTAAAATAGTAGTAGAAAATAATTGAATATCTGTATTGCAGACTATCTACAGGATTCTTTCATGATGTGAAAATATGCCAGGTGCTTCTTACATGCAAAATTTATGTGATAAATAAGAGGTGCTTTGTATAATTTAATAGTCTGCAAACTACATCTGAATTATCAGGTTGTATGTAGGAGGGTATAGCCATTCACACCTCAATAGCAGATCATCAGTCTATAAAATTGATAATTGATTTAGACATTGCCATACAGATCTTTCTGAAAAGGATACAATTCGTTATTGTAGGATGGATGAATAGTAAGACGAGATAACCATAGAGGTTGATGAACAAGATTATATGTTCTGGATGGGTTTATATTCCATCTCTTCCACTTTCCAAGTGTGTGGTCTTAGTAAATTACTTCCCTTGCTTAATACTCAGTTTCCTGTTCTGTCAGTTGAGAATAATGGGACCTACTTTGCAGAGTTCTTGGAAAGATTAAAAATAGATCATGTGTATTAGGTATTTACAGTGCCTGCCACTTAGCAAAGCTTTTGTATCTATGGTGATATTTTTTAAAAATTTAGTATATCTTTCTTTATAAGTAGCAATTGTGTTGTTGTATGTTAGATGTGAGAGATTCTTCCATCTTGACAACCTTCTAAACTGGTGAAATTAGATCCCAAAATCAGTTTGGTACTATGTAGTTAAAGTTAACTATTTTCTTTCTCTCTTTCTCTTTCTCTCTCTCGCTCTCTTTTGAGACTGGGTCTCATGTAACCCAGACTGGCCTTGAACTGGTTGTGTGGCCAAAAATCTTCTTGAGCTCAAAATTTTCCTGCCTCTACCTTCCAAGTGCTGAAATAACAGGCCTGTACAAATACCTGGCTGGCTGATAAAGATATCTCTGTGAATTTATTTCCATGAGAAAACTGATAAAGTTCAGTTACTTTATTGGGATTTAATTTAAAGTAACTTTTTATTACAGACAATATCATCAGTTATTTATTGCAAATTCCTATGAATTTATAATTATTTAAAAATGAAAAGTAAAAAAGAATTAATAAAAAACCTTCTCCCTCCATAGGTAAGTTGAAAATGGCTCAACTTTTATACTGTCAATGACATTGTTTGATAAATGCATATAAAGTTCAGCTTCACTCATTATAGGAGAGTTCATGTTAACCTTTCTGCCTTCAAGTGGAGGTTGACAGTTGGTGCAATTACTTGTTTATTTGTTCACGCATTTAGCAAATACTCATTGAGCATTTCCCAGGTGTTAGGTACTTTTTTCAGGCCCCAGGGAAATAGCAGTAATCAGAAAAAAATGTCTTGCACTCATAGGCCTTATGGAGGGGTGAATTGAGAGAGAAAATGAATATGACTTATTGAGCAAAATGCAGAAGATTTTATTGTTAAGGTAGATTTACTGAGCTCTATCACCTTTTGTAGTTCAGTTTCTTCATTTCTCACTTAAATATTTCCCCTACAGTTTCATCCTAACCCAGTTTTCTTTTAGATACTATCCATCTTCCTTTGGGATCACCTTCAAACCCATGAAAGATAGACTGTATTTACCACATGTGCTCATACAAGTAGTCTACATGGACAATCAGATTATAATAGGAAAGTTGTTTAAACCCAGAGTGTCATTAGATGGCCAAACTGATAAAACTGTTAGTCTCAGTTTTCACTTTCCGTGCAGGATTAGCTGGGCCACTGGGACAGATCTTGTGTTCCTTTTGGCCTTGCTTGAAAGATAAGTTATGGGGAGGGAGAGTCGATATGACAAATATGTCCCACATTAGGGGCATGCCTGCTACAATATTTCTCACTCACATAGCAGTTTGGCAGACAACTTTGCCTGGTGATTCAGGTACCAGCGCTCCTGTCCTGCACCTCTTTCCTCCATTCAGTGAGCAGATGGGCCAAAGCATAGAGAAGTGCCACACTCAGAACTGATGCCGGTCACTGATGCTCACATCGTCATGGCTACAACTCAGTCACAAGGCTACATGTAACTACAACAGAGGGTAGCTACTCAGTGATACCTTTACACTTGGCATAAGGAGGGAGTTGTCAGAGAATTCCACTATAATCCCACATTTCAGCCCAACCATCACTTGCTTCAACGACCTTTTTTGTGTGCTATGACTGAGCAATTCTTGACCTTTTCTATAGCTTGAATCAGATGATTTAATTTGATTGCTTAGTTTCTTTTAAGCAGGTTAATATTCACTTTGGTGACCAAATAGTCTCATCAGCCATTCTTTCTCCAGGGTATTAAGTCCCCTGGCATCTTTGTTTATGAGCTCATGTATTGACAAGCGATCATGCTATGATAGTTTTATTTCCAAAATATTTTTGGAAATGGACCTCACATATTCCTGGTGTGTTTGGTGTGAGCTTTCGCTTATGCTCCAAAAGGATACTGTTCTAAGATCATGATGCCCTCACAGGTGAAATGGCTGGACTTTCAGGCAGCAACATTTATAGAAGGCCCCCAGAGTGGAATTGTGTTCTAAATAGAAATGTCCAGTAGTTGAAACAGTGTATACAAACTTACCACATTTTCCCAGAGAATACTTTCTTGAAATTCATATTATTCACCTTTGCATGACTTTTAAGATACTTTGAGGGTAAATATCACCTTTTGGGATTTTATTAATATTACTTTTTAATGAGTCTTTTGAAGTTTCTTTCAGTATAAATAGCCCATTTCCCCTAGAGATAAAAACTTGAAGCACCAAATATTTGCATTTTACTTGAAACAAAAACAAGGGGTTGAATGTTTTAAATGTAAGCAAATCTAATTCTCCTGTGTCTAGGGAAACTGTGTAATGAACCATATGTTTGTAGCTTTATAGACAGCTGTGGAAGATTTTTCTCTCTCTAATCATTCTTTTTGTGCTGTTTTTGACATAGGACCTCATACACACACACACACACACACACACACTTAAAAAACATTGGCAGAGCTCAAAACTGGTATCAAGTAGCAAATATCTCTACTCATCCAACCAAATCAATAGAGCTGATGTTGAACTGGGGAGGCCTGTTAAGGTCAATTCAAAAGCAGCACCATTCTGGTTTTGTGCGGATGGCTCAGGCTCCACAGAATGTTCACCTCCACTTCTCAGTCTTTGCAATTAGCTGTTCTTTGTCTGATCACTGTTCAGATTTTTACCTGTGATGCTGTGGTTGATATGAAGGTCAGTTCCTTCATATCTGGTCCTGCAGAGTGGCATGGCCCCTAGTTGCTGATAAAAATGTAGTGAAGTACCATTTAGTGCTAGGTGGGTGTCTTTAGCCGACAACCTCAGGTCACTGAGATGAACTTCCAGACCACACACAGTTATGGAGGAAGGGATGTTTATTGAAGCCTACAGATCCAGGGGAAGTTCCAGAATGGCAGAAGAGGCTGGCCCGCTTTCACAGGTCCGTGCTGAGAGAGAGAAGCCACCAATAACCTCATAAGCAAGTACACTCCTGGAACTCCAGTCAAAGCTCCTGCATTTTGCATATCTTTAGACTGGACTTCCAGTCCACCCCCATACCTTAGGGCTGGACCCTAGGGCCCACCCACCGTGACACTTCCTCCAGCCAGGTGGCTTCAGAACTAAATGACAAACTTGAATAAAATCTTGAAGATATTGAAGGCCATCCATTCAAACTACTACAGTGTGCTTTCCACTGCTGGGGACTATGACGTTTTCCTCTCCCATCTCCCTCTTAGCCCTCTTTACCTGTGGTCCATATTTGTGTCTGGCCTGGATTGTCAATATGGCTGTAACTGGTCTCCTAGACTTTTGGTCTTTCCCACTTGATTCTCACTGAAGTGATCTTTCTGTAACTGGAATCTGATTTTCCTGTTTAGTATTGTCTGTGACTCCCTAGTGTCTTTGAGATACAGTCTAAGCCTGTTAACTATGGGTTCTTTATTCTCTTTGGATTATATTGAGGTAACTCCATTAATATCCATGATGCCCTGACAGCAGATCTGTCTCTGTGTAGCCCAAGGGAACCACGTTGAGGAGATGGCCATTTTCACTTATGTTTTACAGATGCCACTCCTTTTGCTTGCTTTAACCTGCATGTACTATGGCGTTGCTTCTTAAACTTAAGGGTGCTTTGAATCATCTGGTTAGGTCACCTCATCCTATACCCCATTCACACTCGTCTATAAAAAGGCTACTGACTAATACTTGCTATGCCTACCTCTTAAAAGTCTTAAGATATCAAATGAGGTAGTATGAGAAATGCTGTACAAGTATCAGAGCATTCTATGAATTTATGGTATGAACTACTGGGCAATAGTAATTTCCTGAGCATTTATAAGTGGCTTTATTTACATTTCGTAGGAGGTCAGTATGAAAGCAATATATTGATTGCTAATGACCAAAAACCACATAGATCCAACCCAGATTTTTTTTTTTGGTAAGGAACAGCTTTTTTACTAGGTGTGTCCTCACTTGCCACTTCTGCCAGCAATATTTAGTCTCATTTTCCGGATCTTTCCAAAGCCTCATCCCTTAGTCCAAAGTTCTAGATGCCAAAATGATATATATTACTTCAGTGTTGGTATCTCAAGGTTATATCATAGTGCAAAATTTTATGCAGTTGTCTTTCTTGTCTAAACCCTGTCTGAGAAGAGACAGATGTTTTCAGGGAGCATTAAGTTCTGGAATGGTGTGTGGAAGGGGGGTGTTGAAGGAGGAGATGGTTGACTTTCCTAGGGATGGTGGGAATACCACTTTCTCATTGTTCCATTCTTTGATAGTGTGCTTAGAAGCAAGTACACAATATGATGACTGCTTTGCAGCAATACCCCTCTTTTTCTCCTATCTCCTTTTGTCCTAAAATCTATCCTGTGTGCACCTCTTGGTTCTATGAAAATGGTCCTTGGCAATGGCACCATGGTCTCAGGGCAGACAGGAAAGATGGATCTAATCCCCAGCTGGTCCCCTCCCATCACCTTTTTTGTTTCAATCCTCAAAGCCTGATATAGCTTTTGTTTACTACTATACTGCTTCTCTGGATTTCTGAGCTTTGAAATCTTCAAATTTGTCGTGTGTGCCCTCTAGTGACAGGTCTGATGCACCACTTTATTACCTGATGATGTACCACAGCAGTTCTCATCACTCAGCTTTATTTACTAACTACCCCCAGCTCATACATGTGATACTGACAGGGTAAGTGATATTGACTTGCCACTCAAGTAGAGCTGGAAGACATTGGATTTGAATCTGAGCTTTTGACTCTTGGATTTACACAGTGTAAGTGCAATGGAAAAAAAAAAAAAAACTGAGTTGGGTGTGGTGGCACATGCCCATAAATCTAGCTAGTACTTAGGAGTCTGAGGCAAGTGTACTGCTGTGTGTTTGAGGCCAGCCCAGGCTGCAGTTTGGGACTCTAGCTAGAAAAGAAAACCACAAAAATTATATGGTTATAGCTCTTGTAGCGTGGTTTCTATACAGTTTACAAAGAATCCATCCCCCCCAACCCACACACATGTAGGCTGCCCAGAGGCAGTAGTCTGCCCCAGCAGAGGCCCATGGTGAACTTGTGTTCAGCTCCCCCTGACCAACCTAGATGTATGTAGGCCATGTGGAGCCCAAGGCCTGTCCCAGCGCCATCCCCCTCTCCCTAACCCTTGTGAGCTCATATCTGACTTGGGCTTACTCTAAATCTAGAAGTGTGTAGACTACCTAAAGAAGTCCTGACCCAGGCCCAGTGAGTTTATGGTCACCTCCTCCCTCTCCTGAACCCAAAATCTTGTCTGTTAAGGTAGCAGTCCTGGCCCTAGCCCACCCTGGGTCCCCAGTGGAGCTGCTATTCCTATATGTATAGCAAGACAATGGAATTATCTCCGGATGGGCAAACTGCAATGCAAAATATGTAACCAAGAAGCCAAGGCAAGATATCCCCACCAAGAATGCCTTGTCCCATAGTTGAAGCTTCCAATGAAAACTACTTAGAGAAAACTACAGACAAAGAATTCCAAAAAATGACTATGATATATATATATGTATATGTATATGTATATGTATATATATATATATATATATATATATATATATATATATATATAACTAAAAGAGTATGAACAAATGATCAAATGAAATTCAGTAAAGCTCAGTTAACTAAAAGAACTCAATAGACATCTGAACAACTCAAAGAGGGCAGGAACACATGCCTGAATGAATTTCAAAACAAAACAGAAAAGACATATGAAATAACTGAATTAAGAGCCTGCTAAGAAAGTCAGACCAATGAAAAAGACCATGTGGAGGACAGAATATTGGAACTTTAGGACAAGACAGAGGAATTGGGTCAGGATGCCAAGATCTTTGATAAACTCAGAACAAAAACACATATGAGTACAATATGAGAGAAATGTTGGACACCTTAAAAAGACCAAATGTTCAAATTATGGACATACAAGAAAGATAAGAACTTCAGCTTAATGAGATAGAAAGTATGATCAATAAAATGATAGAAAACTTTCCAAATTTTATAAAAGACAAACCCCTTGAGGTACCAGAGTCATTCAGAACCAGATAGGCAGAACCAGAAAAGAAATTCCCCATGATATCTTATAGTTAAAATACTAAACACAGAAAACGAAGAAAAGGGTACTAAAAGCTGCAGTTGAGAAATAGCTCATCATTTATAAAGGTAATGCCATCAGAGTGATAGCTGATTTTGCAGTAGAAACTCTAAAAGCCAGAAGGGCTTGCCATGGAGTATTTTCAGCATTGAAAGATCATGGCTGCCAACCCAAACTGCTACAGCCCGAAAAATTATCCCTCATAATAGGAATAAGAAAAACTTTACATGATAAAAGCTGGCTATATGAATGTATGAGCACTAAGTCAGTCTCATAGAGAATACTGGATAGAATACTTCACACTAAAGAAAATAAGCATATTCAAGAGGCTGTAGAAGGGGAAAAACAATAATCTCTATGCATGATGTCTCAACCTGTGGCTCTTACAATCTTTCTACCCCTTTTCCATAAAATTTCCTGAGTTGTGGTGGGTGTATTTTAAATCTACTTCAGTGATGAACTCTTAGGAGCCTCTGGATCTCTGCTTTGATAGGTGTTGAATATCCTCAGGGTCTGTCTCCTTCACCCTGGCACTGATTGTCAGGTTCACCATGGAAGCAGCACTCTTGCTTCTCTCCCCAGTTCCTCTGTGGAGTCAACTGGGGCTTGGCTGAAGTGCAGAGGATAGTTTATCTCCTCCTGTCTCGCTACCTTCTGAAAAAGAACAGATTTTCCAATGGAGAGTGAAGTCAGCATAGTTTAAATGGGATAAGCATTATTAATTTAGGGAGAATTTGATGTATGTAACCCCTCTTTTAGCCAAAGACTAATGAAAGCTTGATACTGGAAAACATAATCTTTATCCACATAGGATTCTGATCTGGTTTCCAATTCCAGATATGGGTTCCTTTACACTGAGCTGATCTCTTAGCCTATGAGAAAGCTACTGGTTTCCCACTGAGGCTGTGTGTCACTATTGCACTGGCGTTTACATCATGTCAGGGTGTTTGTTTCTGAGTAACTTAGACCACTGATAGCTCAGACCACTGTTGGCCACTTTCCCCCAGTGGCTCATGTAGTGCTTTCAAGCACTAGAAAGGCTAACTGGGGAATGGCTCTCTTCTGCATTCCAGCCAGGATTCTCCATGCTCTATGTTGGCAGCATATGGTGTCTTCAGCAATAGGGACTTAGCCAGGTAATCAAGTGCTTTGACAGAAACCTGTCTTGTTTTGGGGGATCTCGAAGGTCTCTCTAATCAACAGCTAATTATGGGTAGCAACCTATTTCTGGTACTGGGAGTTATAGGTCAGAGACAAAAAAAAAAAAGGAAAAAAATGAGGTTAGGCTTCATCCTACCCTCTCCTGGGCCCTTCTTTGTGGGTGCTTTATTGTCCTTTTAACTCAATTTTTAACACATTGGAAAATTTTCTGTCATTAATCAAGTGTTAAGTATTTCATTTTCACTCCTATTTGAAGAATACAAAAATACATAAAGCTTGATGTCTATGTTATTTCAGTTTATGTTATACCTATAGTCTTATTATGAGACATTAATATTTATTCTCTTGATGAAAATCTCAAGAGAAATACATAACTTCCTTGTTGTTTAAGTTTTATACTTTAGCTCATAAAAAGAAGATTCTTTGAACATTTTGTTTTATTTTTGAAGTCATTTTCAGTGGAGAGAGAGCTACAGGATAACAACAGTAATTACCCAGATGAGCCCTGGAGGATAACAGAAGAACAGCGGGAGTACTATGTCAACCAGTTCCGATCCCTTCAGCCAGACCCCAGTGCCTTCATTTCAGGTGAGAGAACATGGTGTCCTCAAATAGTGTTCTTGTGTGAATAATAGGAAACTTCTTGAGAAATACTTTACATACAATGAATATAACAATTTGTCTTTCTCTAAGATGGAGTTTCTTTTCTTTTCCTTTTTAAAAATTCCTTTAATTTCAATGACCACATTTATTAGGTACTTCTTCCCCTCCCTCCCTCTCTCCCTCCCTCCTTCCCGTTCTTCCTTCTAATTTTTTTTTTTTTTTTGAGGTAAGGTCTCACTCTAGCCCAGGCTGACCTGGAATTCACTATGTAGTCTCAGGGTGGCCTTGAACTCACAGCAATTCTCCTACTTCAGCCTCCCAAGTGCTGGGATTACAGGTGTGTGCTACCACGCCTGACTTTCAGTTCCATTTTTTTTTTTTTTTGCCATTTGTATGGATGCAGATGGTGGTGTACTCATATGTCCTCCTCTAGCACTCGTCCACTTTATTTCCTCGAGATGCACTTTCTCACAGTTCCTGAAGGAAAATGGTAATTTTTCAGTTAAACCTGCTGAACAGTGAGCTCCAGTGATTGTCCTGTTCTCTATCCATCCTAGCTAGAGTTACAGGCATGTGTAAACATGCCAAGTTTTAATTTTTTTTTTCTGAGGTAGGGTCTCACTCTAGCTCAGGCTGACCTGGAATTCACTATGTAGTCTCAGGGTGGCCTTGAACTCACAGCTATCCTCCTACCTCTGCCTCCTGAGTGCTGGGATTAAAGGCGTGTGCCACCTCACCCAGTTTCAGTTTTAAATTTTTAATTTAAAACTTCCATAAATATATACAATATACCATGATAATAATCCCCTCCCATGACATCACTTCCCCCTCCCAAATACCCCCTCCACTGTACCCTTTCTTCTTTCTAGTTAGACTCTCTTCTATTTTGATGTCATTGTTTTCTCCCTCCTATTATGCAGGTCTCCTGTAGGTAGTGTCAACCACTGTGAGCTCATGAATATCAAGGCCACTTTGTGTCTGGAAGACAGCACATATAAACAGTCGTCCCCTTTCTTTGGGGATGACTCTTGGCTCTTACACTTTTTCTGCTACCTCATTCACAATGGTCCCTAAGCCTTGGAAAGTGTGATAGAGATTTCTCACTTACTAGTGAATACTCTACTGTCACTTCTCATCACTTCTCTAGCCAAAAGTGAGAGTAACATTAATATGTGGGCATAAACATAGTGTTTAGAGTTTGGTGGGCATAATATACACATTTAACAGACAACAGTAGTAGTTTCCTTCCTAGAGCTTATGACCTCCCTAGCCATAGGCTTCTGAGTAGGCTTTTAGTATCAGACATGAATTCCCCCCCCCATCCCCAAGCAGGTCTCCAGTCTAAGCAGAGAGCAGTTGGTTTCTCCCATAACAGAATGCCACCATTGCACCAGTTGGCACATTTGGCCTGGCTTGTTGGCTATAAGGTTTGCAGGGTCTGTTGCTGGTTAAGACAGTTGATGATTTCTCTCCTACAAAAAGCTGTGTGTTGCATAGTTCTTTCTAATACCCTGACAGCTGACAGCTATTAAACATGGAAGAGGTTTGCAGCTCAGCTCCAGCTTGCTTTCTCAGTGACCTGCAACTCAAGCATGTAGAGTCTTCAGCAATAAGGTCTTACCATGCCCAGAATTTTATGTGGGTGCTGGAGACTGAACTCCGTTCCTCAATGGCAATTGCTTTTACCTGGTGAGCCATTTCCCCAGCCCCAAAGGTCAAATTTCTTATCAAGTATAAATCATGCAGAAAAATGGTAATGACATTGGGAAATTATATTTCTGTTTAAAAGGGTAAAATGGAAATTTGAAGGAACCTGGTCCGGACCCTGCACTTTAGTCAGTAAGGTGCTTCTTGAAATGGTAAATTGTCACACTAGGGGGACACCTTAAATTGCTTACTAATTATATTGCACTTAGAGCAAGGACAGAGTGTAGCCTTCTACCACAGTTCTCCTTATGTTTTATATTCCCTACAAATTCAAGTTTATGCTCACTTTTCTTGGCTCAAGTCTTTCTTCCCTGGTTAAGATATGGGAAGAAAATTGGCTCGCATTTTCCTTCATATCAGTTCTTCTGTGTTCCCTTCAGCTATATGCTGTTTTATTTGTTCTCATGTAAAATTCTGACTGAATGAAGTTGACTTAATTCCTAAGTTGCCTACATTTTACCAGACAGAGGACTAAACTAGAAGTGAAATTATAGAGCTTTGAAGAAAATTCATAAAACTTTCTTTTTATACTAAAATTTCAAAGAATAGCAAATATGTTCTTGATAATTTTAACCTGAGTGTGGACTAAGACCGGTTTTCTTCTATGAGGTAAAGTGTGCAGTTGAGCTATACTTGTGTGTATGTGTGTGTGTATAAATGTGTATATATATGCCAACATCATTTTTTCTTATTGGAGGTAATGACTTTATGGAAGGCAGAATACTGTACATATAACAATGTTAGTATCATGAATAGAAAAGCCAAACAGAAACCCAAAATGTATACATTGACTACTAGCTAATCTTACCCTTTGCTCAAGTGAGTCTCTCCATAACATATTCAGAGATATTTAGCCAAATATACACAGATACTTGTTGAAAAGGTTTTGATTTTCTCTTAACTTGTTTTATTTAACAGAATTTAAAATATAGGTACAGCTATACTAGCTAGTATAGCATATCCCTAGGTAGAAACACCAACAATTTTATCTGTATTTCCTCACAGCCTACATGATCTTAAAATATAATTGCTAGGCCATTTCCTTTGAAAATATTCCAGGGTGTACCTTTAAAGATAAGTTCTTAAAAACAAAACAAAACAAAACATAATCACAGGCTGGGGAGATGGGTCAGTGTAAAAACACTTGTTGCTCAAGCTGGAGTACCCAAGTTTGATCCCCAGGTCCTACGGAGAAAGAAGTTGTGGTGGGCTTCTATAATCCCAAAACATTGACTCTGATGGTGAGATGAGAGGTGGAGACAGAAGAATTTCCTAGAAGCTCGTCGTAAGTGCAGCAAAAAACGATAGCGAGAATCCAGACCCAGAAATTCTACTGCAAATGAGGTAGACAGGCGAGGACTAACCCAAAAGTTGTCCTTTGTCCACTACATGCATGTTGTGACATGTGCATTCACATGCACATACATTAGCAAGCACACACACAAATAAAAAAATTTTAAATGCCAAAAAAAATAACTCACTGGCACATGTGAACAAAACCCCCACAAATTCCTTAACATCATTAAGTCTTCATCGTTCAAGTTTCTCTGTCCTTTCAAATTCTATTTAAAAATTAGCTAGTCTAGCTAAATCAGTGAGCTCTAAGTCCAGTAAGAGACCATATCTCAAAAATAGGTAGAAAGTCACTGAGGAAGACATCTGATGTCGATCTCTGACTTCCACACACAGGTACATACACTTGTATGTGCTTCTGCCCACACAGTAATCCATAAATACACAAACATGCACACCACACACATGCAAAAGAACGTTCAGTTTGATCACAATGAAGAGGTTCATAAATTGCAATTAGTTGATGTGTCTTTTAAAATAAACATCTTGACTGAAATATAATGCATCCACCATAAAATCCACCAGGTAAAGTGTACAGTTCAATGGTTTTAGTGCATCCAGGAACTATATTCACAATCTTGAATTCCAAATCTTTCTATCACCTTCATGTAAACCACCTAATTACTAGCACTTATTCCCTATTCTTACCCGCTCCTCCTCCTAGTCCTAGGTAATCATTAGTCTACTTTCTCTCTCTTTACATTTATCTATTCTGAGCTTTTAATTGAAATGAAACCTCTTTTTATGGTGCTTCGGAGGTGGAGCTGGAGTGAAAGTTCCTGCACATGGTTTGTACTTCCTGTTTGGTGCACATCAGAGGGCGCACTTAGGTTTTCTCTTCAGTATCCTTCAGCTGGTAGCAACTGGTGCGCAATTGAAATTGTTAGCCGTTGCTTGCCAGTGGCCTCCACTTAACTCCTCTGAGACACTATAATATAATAATGTACTGTGTGAAGGCCAGGGAAAATCTGTAGCTAGGGATTTGGGTCTAGTGTGCTTTGAAAAGAGAGGATCCAGAGCAAAAACAAAGGCTGAGAAGAGAAGAGGACGTCTTTATGTCTTTATACCTGTAGAATACTGGGAAACAGGCTTGCATGATAGTTCTGGCAAAAAGTCATGTGCTAGCATTATTTACAGGATACTTTTGGGAAGCAGGCACATTGATTTATTGGTACTTTGCCTTTGATCTTTAAAAAAGAATATGTCTTACTTTAGGATCTAGGATCTACTATAGTCCTTTTTTTTAGACAGAGGGAGGAGAGAGAGAGAGAGAGAGAGAGAGAGAGAATGTTTTGGTAGTCCTGGGGATAGATACTCCAAGCTTTGTATATGCTTGGCAAATGTTCTATCACTTAGCTTAAACCACATTTCTATTGCATTGTTTTAAAGCCAATTAGGGGGCTAGAGAGATGGCTTAGCAGTTAAGGCGTTTGCCTGCAAAGCCAAAGGACCCAGATTCGATTCCCCAGGACCCACATTAGCTGGATGCACAAGGGGATGCATGCGTCTGGAGTTCGTTTGTAGTGGCTGGAGGCCCTGGTGTGCCCATTCTCTCTCTCTCTCTCTCTCTCTCTCTCTCTCTCTGTGTGTGTGTGTGTGTGTGTCTGCTTCTTTCCCTCTCTCAAATAAATAAATAAAATTAAGCCCAATTAGAACACTTGAACTTGCTATGGAAGACTTTTGACTTTGGCCATTTAGGAAAAAAAAAAAACTTGGGGCTTTGGATTAACTGTTCTTTGTATTATAATTGAGGCCTTTGAAGCAGGGTGTGGTGGTGGCTCATGCCTTTAATCCTAGTGAGGCTGACTAGGAGGATTGCCATGAGTATTAGGTCAGTCTGGACTAGAGTGAGACCCTGCCTCAAACAACACCAGCAACAACAAAAACAGCAAACAAAGAATTGAGGCTTTGAATTGTGAAACTATGGAGAGCTGAAAATTTGACTCTCTATGAAGACATAACATTTCTAGTACAGATGGGACTTGCAGTATATAACCTACAATAGGTTGCTCACCTAATTTTAGTTGATAGGGGAAAAGTTACAATGAATAAAGAAAGATTTCTGCATCAATTCCTCAAAGAGCTGTCAAGAAATGTTACCCAAAATATTGCCCAACAGGATGCACCTCTGGTAGGATTAATGGTACTAATTTCTTCTTTTATAGTTTTCTACCTTTTGCAGAGTATTGGTAAAACTGAAACAGAAATTTCTGTGGTTTGCATTTGTCACAAGCATTATGCTACTGGTTCTTTTGCCCTATTCTAAATTCTTTCAAGGCTGTTAATCCATTGCTTTTTTATTTTTCTTCTACTTTATTTATTTTTACAATTCTGGGAATGAAACTTTGGATCTCATGGGTGCTAGGCAAGCCATATGCTACTTTCAGTCCCATG
The DNA here is from genome assembly GCA_036346955.1 of Dipus sagitta. Taxonomy (NCBI): domain Eukaryota; kingdom Metazoa; phylum Chordata; class Mammalia; order Rodentia; family Dipodidae; genus Dipus; species Dipus sagitta. The sequence continues at coordinate 1,770,303 of CM070776.1, forward strand.
ATTTGTGGTTGTTTTGAGGAATAAGCGTGTGTGGCTATGTGGTAGAGATTGCTGGGTGATTTCTTTACACCTAAATGTAAAGGCTGCTCTAGATAAATAACTAATGGCTTATTTAACAATGCCTCTTGACAGGGCCCGTGGCCAAGAACTTCTTCACCAAATCGAAGCTTTCCATTCCAGAACTCTCTTATATATGGTGAGTGCAATTACTGCCAAATACTGTAATGGTATCATACATACTCATCTTTTTGGCAGTTTTGAAAGTTTCATTTTTTTTTTATGGTGTTGCATTTGTTTGAGACAGTCTTTTTAGTCCAGGCTGACCTGGAACTCACTGTGTAGCCCAGTCTCTCTCTCTTTCTGTTTTTCTCTCTCTCTCTGTGTGTGTGTATGAGAGAGAGAGAAAGATTAAGACGTGTGATTCCTGTGTGCACACACATGGAATCCAGAGGAGGGTTCAGATGCCTCCTCTATCACTCTTCCACCTTATTTCCTTGACACAGGACCTCTTAGTGACCCTGGAGCTTGTGTTGTTTTTCAGCTACACTGGCTCACCAGCAAGCCCCCTGGTGATCCTCCTGTCTTGGCCCCACTCAGCGCTGGGGTTACAGGCATGTGATGTCACACCCGGCTGAGATCCCACTCGGGCCCTCATGCTTACACAGCAAACACTTTTACTTACCAAGCCATCTCCCCAGCACTTTCACTTTTTCATTATTGTTTTTTTTTTTTTCATTGCTGGGGGTCAAATCCAGACCCTCAAGCTTGCCAGCTTAAGTGTATCACTGATGAGCTACATGTCTACCCTGAAAGTTTTGGTTTTTTTGAATGATTTTTTTTTTTTTTTTTTTTTTAGCAGTGGAGAACAAATAAAGCCCAGATTTTTGTTGCTATGAAGATTAAATAAGCTGTCATATGAAAAGAACAATATGAAAAAAGTATGAAAAGCACATTATACATCCTGTTAACTACTAGTTTAAAAGTAATTTTCCAACTATTAACTCCCTTCTCAATTCTTTTTTCAGTGTAGCCAATTGTGCACATGTGAAATGTTTTGCTTATATATTTTATACACACACACACACATACGCACACACACACACATATATTTTTACTTGGTGTGAGGCAAGTAAATAGAAGACCTTGAAAGGCTATCCTTTGTAATATTTTATAAGGCACAGGGAACAGAAAGCCAAAGGCCATTTTGGAATGAAGTTAAATTTGACTGTTCTAGCTGCCTGTGAGCTTTGTCAGTTTGGCAGGTGTTTCGCAGCTGGGTCCTAATTCAGCCTCGCAGCTGCAGCACCCACTGTGCCTCACTACTGAAGCCTGCCACGGTTCTAGCTCCCGAAGGGCTGTGCTGGGATGGTCCAGATGGCTGTGTTTGCATTGATGAAACTGTTCAGCACTGTAAACTACTGGCTGGGTGGGGGCTAATTCTTTCCCAATAGATCATGCTGTTATAAATATATTAAAACATTGGAATATTTATGTGAAGCTTTTTTATGAGGATTTATGAAAATTATGGTAGGATTTACAATTGCACACCATGTATTGTGCATCTTATTAAAAACCCTGTCCCAGTAATACTTGTGCACACCAGTGTATTGAGGATTCTGAGCTGGATTTAGATTCTTTAGCCACATACTCTGGCATAAATTTTGCACATGCTTTATGCTATGTTTTAAGGCTAGGAAAAAAAAAAAAAAGAAGTGGCCATTTTGAAATGAATACAATCTGTTTTGGCAGGAAGCCTTAACATTATCACCAGAGGCTTCCCATTTTCGTTGAGGCACATCCATGAAGGCTAAATGGTATTCTCTCCATGCAGCTTCTGAAGCAGTTCCCAGACTCCTCACCCCCAGGAGCAGCTATTCCAGGGCTCCTGCATTCTAAATTAAAGCTGTAGGCGGATGGGAGTAGGAGGATGTGAATGGGCCGAGCAAAGTGGCAGAGCTTACCTTAGAGGTATTTTTCCTTTCCAGGAGCAGCACCTTTCCAGGACAGTGTTGTCTAAGTCTTATGGCTATACTTGTCCTTCTGCAAGTTTACTTGTCTTTGTACACTGAAGAGATAGTAGAGTTTAAGGAGTCTTAGTTCCTTTGGCAAATAGGTTTCTTTTGTACTAAGTGAATAGGCCTGTCTTTCAGTGGGCAGCAGTAACTGAAGTGAAGATAAGCCTTTTGAAGACTCCCTTTCTTCCTGTTTGTCAGGCTTATCTTGTTACTTTTATCTTAAAACACAATTCAGTCCATATGCATCCAGTCTGTTTGCATTTTTTCCTAAGAAGGACTCCCCACTCTCAGTTTTTGTTTCAGGGTCTCAAGTAGCACATTATGGCCTCAAGAATGGCCTTGTGCTCCTATTTCTCCTCTCCTATCTCTGTCTCCCAAATTCTGGGATTATAGATATGTGTTATCATGCCTTGTTTTCTAAGAAGGAATCCTCAAGCAAACAGTAGTTTGCTATACAAATTTACACTACTTGCTAGGCGTGGTGGCTCACACTGCTAGTCCCCGCACTCGCACTCAGGAGGCAGAGATAGGAGGATCACTGTGAGTTTGAGGCCAGCCTGGGATGACAAAGCGACGAGTTCCAGGTCAGTCTGGGCTAGAATGAGACCCTACCTGGAAAAAAATATTTAACATTACCTAAAAACTTCAAGGGTTTCTGTTGAAACTGAAAAAAAATGCAGCATCTATTTCTGTGGTCTGAATGAAATGAGTCTCAGCCTTCCTTGGCTTGTTTTGAGCCTTAAATCCAGTGCTATGCACAGCATGCAGCCTGCAGGAAGTGAATGCCTGTCAACTAACTAGGGACCTCCTGGCATCAATTTAATGACGTGTTAGCATTTCTTATGCCATGTCTCAGTGTTGTAAAGCAGACCTATCAGAGAACCCAAAGAATGTAAGTTGTCATTTACCAAGTGCTCTTGATGTCAGTTCTGTGGGTCAGCTTTTCTCTTCTTCTGAGCTGGCCTCCTGAGATAGCAGGGTTCTGCCGAGCACTGCAAAGAGTCCGAGAGTTGTGTTTGGATGTTTCAGGCTAAAGCCACATGGCAGGTACTTAAGATATATGTCATATCTAGGGAGCTCAGTGATGCTGACTGCGATGGAGCCCTGACCTTGCCTGAGTTTTGTGCTGCATTTCATCTCATTGTGGCTCGGAAGAACGGCTACCCACTGCCTGAGGGCCTGCCTCCAACTCTGCAGCCAGAGTACTTGCAAGCAGGTAAGGCCTCATCATCCATTGTAAACCTTAAGTGTTGTCCATGGAGGCCAAATAAGAAATTTATTTCTTTTGGGTTAATATTTTATTTATTTATTTATTTTTGAGGGGGGGGGAGGGGAAAAGAGAGAGAAAGAACAGGCACACCAGAGCCTCTAGCCACTGCAAATGAAATCCAGACACATGCACGACCTCGTGCATCTGGTTTTAGTGGGTAGTGGGGAATCAAACATGGGTCCTTAGGCTTTGAAAGCAAGCATCTTTCTTAATCACTAAGTCATCTCTCCAGCTCCTTTATTGGTTTTTGTAGTATATTTTAGCAGGATTTACTTCAAATTTATGTAGGTATGATTCTGGTAAAGTACAGAAACATTGCCCTAACATAACTCCCTTCCCTTCAATCCCCCCATCTTGTGCCATTATTGGCATATATGATAATATATATTAATAATATATTACAAACCCAGTAACTATTTGCTCCAATGTAATCTTTCTGTTTTTTTAACTTTTTTATTGATAGATTCCATAATTATAGACAATAAACTATAATTCCCTCCCCACCCTTATTTTCCCCCTCCTAAATCCACCCTCCATCATATCCCCTCCCACTCTCAATTAGTCTCTCTTTATTTTGAAGTCATCATCTTTTCCTCCTGTTATGTAGACCTTGTGTAAGTAGTGCCAGGCCCTGCGAGGTCATGGGGTTTCCAGGCCATTTTGTGTCTGGAAGATTGTATTGTAAGCAGTCCTACCCTTCCTTTGACTCTTACATTTTTTTCTGCCACCTCTTCCTCAATGGACCCTGAGCCTTGAAGGTGTGATAAAGATGTCTTCGTGCTGAACACTCTACTGTCACTTAATTTGGCTTAATGGCTTAGTGGTTAAGCGCTTGCCTGTGAAGCCTAAGGACCCCGGTTTGAGGCTCGACTCCCCAGGACCCACGTTAGCCAGATGCACAAGGGGGTACACGCGTCTGGAGTTCGTTTGCACTGGCTGGAGGCCCTGGCGTGCCCATTCTCTCTCCCTCTCTCTATCTGCCTCTTTCTTTCTCTGTCTGTCACTCTCAAATAAATAAATAAAAATAACAACAACAACAAAAATTAAAAAAAAAAGAAATTGAAAGTGAGGCCATATGTGGCCCAACACTTCATTGTTGGGATGCTTAATTACTGCTTAAATCTCACTGCTCCTTATGCAGTTCTTTAAATTACTTATATCTTCTAAGTTTATTTTTGTTAGGTCATATGCATTTAGAAATGTATCTCTCTCATCTAGGTTTTTCAGATTTTTGAAATACAGGTTTCCACAGTATTTCCAAATGATCTTCTGGATTTCAATGGGGTCTGTTATAACAACTCCCTTTTCAGCTCTAGTTTAATTTAGTTGGATCCTGTCTCTCTTTCTTTTGGTTAGTTTGGCTAGGGTTTTGTCAATCTTGTTAACTTTTTCAAAGAACCACCTCTTTGGTTGATTTTGTATATTGTTCAATTAGTCTGTTTCATCATTTTATGCCCTAATTATTATTTCTTTATTTATACTGGCTTCTTGCTTTTTTGATATAACCTTAAATTATATCATCAGATTGTTTATTTGAGATCTCTCTAAGATTTTAGTGTGAGCACTCATGGCTGTAAACTTTCCTCTTAGGAAAACTATCTGAGAGGATCTGATTTCTAGAATTTTTAAAAAAATTTTCTCCCTGATTTCCTTAATTCAAACAGGTATTGTTCATTTTCCAGGTGTATTTTTGGGTTGCTGAAATTTCTCTTGCTGTTAATTTCTAGTTTTATTCTACTTGGTCTGATAGAATTCAAGGAATTAACTCAATTCTTTTGTATTTTATACTGTTTGCTTTGTGACATATAATGTGGTCAACTCTGGAGAAGCTTCTGTGTATCACCAAAACGAATGTCTTGAATAGCAATTTCTGTATTTATCTGTTAAATCTAGCTGGTCTATTTAGCTCTGAAGTATCTTTGCTGATTTTTAATTTGGATGACCTAAATATGAAATATGTGAGTGGGGTATTAATGTCTCCAAGTATTATTGTATCTTGACTTATGTGACCTTTTATGCCTTTTAGTGTTTGTTTTATGAAATTGGGATCCCCAGTATTATGTGAATAAATATTTACAATTGTTATAGTTTCTTGATTAATTGTTCCATTTATGTATATATCATGTCCCTTCTTTGTCTCTTTTGATTAGCTTTGGTTTATGTCTACTTTATCAGATATAAGAATAGCCACACTTATTTTCTGTTTCCATTTGCTTAGTAGGTCATTTTCCATCGTTTTTGGATGTTTTTGCTAGCTTTAGGAGTCTAGTGTCTGTCTCTCTCTCTGTCTGTCTGTCTGTCTCTCTCTCTCTGGTTTTTTTGAAGCAGGGTCTCACTGTAGCTCAGGCTAGCCTTGAACTCATAGCAGTACTCTTATCTCAGATTCTTGAGTACTGGGTTTAAAGGCTTGTGCTACCCCACCTGGATAATGTGAGTTTCTTGACGATAACAGATACTTGGATCTTGTTTTTTAATCCAGTCAGTTAGTCTGTGTCTTTTTATTGGTGAGTTGAGATCATTTACCTTTAGAGATTTGTTGAGAGAGTTTTTTTCCTATGATCTTTTCCAGTGAAATTCTGTTTGGCTGGGTTGTTGGTATTTCATTTTTACCTCCCTTGTTAGTCTTGGAGGTTGTGCTGACTAGCTGTGTCAAACGTGATTGATTCATTTCCAAGTCTTCTTTGTTCCTCTGTTCCTTTCCTGGTGAGCATGCTTACACTCATTCATGTGGATCAGACTGTTTTGCTCCTTCTTTTTTATATAATATTCCTGTAAGATTTTTCTGCAGTGCTGGTTTGGATATCATAAATTCTCTTAATTTGTGTTTATTTTGGAATATTCTTATTTCTTCATAAATTTTGAAAGATAATTTTGCCATGTTTAGCTCTGTTGGTTGGAAGTTGTTTACTTTCAGGATTTCAAATATATTGTTCCATGCTGTTCTGACTTTAGAGTTGCTGATGAAACATCTGGAGTCATTCTGATGTTCTTGCCTTTGTATGTGAGTTGGGATTTTCTTCTACAGCTTTTAGTATTATTTCCTCACTTTTTAATTTCTGACATCTTGACTATGAGGTGTAGTGGAGAGGTTCTTCTCTAGTCAAGGGTGTTTGGGGTTCTAAATGCCTCTTGTGTTTGCATATGTCAACTTCTCTCTCTAGGTATGAGAAGTTCTCTTCTATGATTTCATTAAACAATCCTTCAGTTCCTTTAGATGATATTTCAGCTCCCTATTCTATCCCATGGATTCTCAGGTCTGGTCTCTTGGATATATGCATTCAAGATATCATGGACGTATTCTTCATGTTCCTTGATTTTTTTCTTCATATCTGTGTGAATTATCATCTCAGCTTTGTTTTCCATCTCTGAGATTCGATATTCTGCATGATCTTTTCTGTTGGTAATGACCTACATTGTGATTTTTGACAGATTGTTTCTTTCATTTCCAGAATTCTTGTTTGGTTCTTCTCAGGGTTCTAATTTATTTTCTGAATATGTCCTCCATGTTTTGACTTTTTTCTCTAATGTGCTAATAGTTTCATTCACTTTGGAGAGTGTCTTGTGAAGATCTTAGTTCTGCTTGTTTCAATCTTCCTTATGGTCATTAATCCATTTTAGAAGTAGGATTCCTAATTCTTTCTCTATCACTCCCTTCATTTCTGTGGTTTTGCCTTCCATAGAGAGTCAGAAGTCTGCAAGTGGGTCATGGTGGGTTGTTCCTTCAGAATCTTTGTGTTTCTTTGTTGTTTTTTCCACATGTGTTCCAAATTTAATTTATCCCCTTTTCTTGTAGTAGTTGGTTTTCTGTGGGACCTCTTATAGGCCACTTCACTAATGGCTACATTCCTTGAAGCTATTTAGGCTCATTTGTAGTGTGGCTCCTTACTTATCTATCAGTACATCTGGATTAGCTTAACTGTAGAAGACCCTTTCATATTACACTTGTGACCCTTTCTGAAGCTTACGTGTAGAGGCTTGGTGTGTGTGTGGTACTGGGTTGCAAGGTGGACCCTAAACTCCTGGCATCTCCCTGTCATTGGTGCAGGGGTGACTTCTTGGGTACTGACTGGCTTTTTTCAGGTGGGCCTGGTTGGCAGGGTGTTATAGCTGAGCACTGGCTGGCATTTTCCTTGTGGGCTGGGTGGGCAGGGATGCTGGGTCCTACTTCTTGCTGGACATTGGAGACTAATGCACAATCAAGGTGGGTATGGGTACCAAGACTTCCCTCCCAGGGTGCTGACTGGTGTGCAGGGCTGGGTGGGTAAGGGTGCTCGGGCCTGCTTTCTGATGGTTACTGGCTGGCCAGGCACATTATTATGAGATCTTATTTGTTTCCAACAATAGCTAAAATGAAGTATTTTGGTGGTTAATGCTCATATTATTCAAGCCATCTGTAGTTACTGTATTTAAATATTATGCTAGCAGCATGGTTAGAACTCAGCATATTGTGGTAGTGATGACCAATGTTGTAATATGAGCAAGAATTCTTTCGCATGACTACTAGGACTTCAAGTCTGTGCTCTTTATCACTGTGTGACTTTGAGAAGTTGCTTAACTATCCTGTTTCTCCATTTCAGCATGTATAACATGAAGACAATAAAATACCAGGTGTATTTGTAAAGAACTTTAAATTCATTCCTAGACATGACTATAAGTAGTGTATAGGAGCTATCTTACTTTGTTGTCATATTTCACAAGCACAGATTGACAATACCACTATGGCTTTAGTAAATATTCTTATGTATTCTTTTTGTTTTTTACTAGCTTTCCCTAAACCCAAGTGGGAGTGTGCATTATTTGATTCTTATTCTGAGTCAATGCCAGCAAACCAACAACCTCGTGATTTGAATCGGATGGAGGTAAAAGATCTTCTTATGTTAATAAATAAGGATGTGTACAGAAGTAATTGTGTAGTTTATGCTCTTTATAAACTCTGGAAAATTAACTTTTATAATATATTCTCTTAATATTTTCTAACTTAAAAGAATTGGTCTTTCAAATCTACATACTGAGAATATGTTTAATTTTTCCTTATACTTAAGGCTAGATTTCATGAAGTAACCAGCATCTTTTGACCTCCTAGAGGTGAAATTTAGGTGTAGTAAAACTAAGCCAGAAAACCCTAATCCCATTATTTAACTAGGCTTTGATTTCTTAGTAAGTAATTTCAGTTATATTTTTAGTAGTTGACATTAGCATGGTATAACAAACGAGAAAATTTTAAGAAGAGGTTTAAGAACTATACAAAGAACCCTAAATCACATTAAAGTTACCTCAGGGTTTTAAACTTTTAGACCAAATAAGAATGTATTTTGATGATCCTCCAAAGTAACTTAGCTAGTTTCCACAGAGTCAGGCCATTCATCAAGTCCATGCGCTTAGAGATTCTTAGCTACGGATTAATAGGAGTTTTTATGGGATGATCACCACCATCATCATTATTATCAATCTTAAAATTACTATGATCAAAATTAGTTTTTAAAGTTTATTTTTTGTATATGTGGGGTCTGTGTGTGTACCTGAATTTGAGCTCCAGACCTTACATCAAAAGCTGGGAGCTATGGTTGGCTTTTGTAATCCCAGCATGCTGATGCTGACTTTGATGGAGGTGGGAGGAAGAGACAGGAAAAATTCCCGGAAGCTTGTGGCGAGCACAGTAAAGAGCAACAGAATGAGAAACCCTGCTCAAATGAGGTGGAAAGGCAGAGGTGTGACCCTAAAGTTGACCTCTGACCTCCTTATGTGCACCATGCCATGGGTGCACCTGTATTTACATATTCACACATATGAACATGTGATCATACATACACACAAATACATGTGAAGTAAAATAAACATTTAAAATACTATAATTCGATTCAACCTAATTATTTGTATGTCTGTATGCTAATAAATAAATAAGTATTGAACACTTTTTCAAATATTTATTGGCCATTTGTATTTTTTTTTTTTTTGAGCCAGGGACTCACTTCTGATCTTCCTACCAGCATCTTCTAAGTGCTGGTATTACAGCTGTGTACGAACAACCATGGCCCGCTTTGCATTTCTTTCTTAAATTTTTTTGTTTATTTATTTATTTGAGAGCAATAGAGAGAGAGAGAGAAAGAGACAGATAGAGAGAGAGAGAGAATGGTTGTGCCAGGGCCTCCAGCCACTGCAAACGAACTCCACACGTGTGTGCCCCCTTGTGCATCTGGCTAACATGGGTCCTGGGGAATCGAGCCTCGAACCAGGGTCCTTAGGCTTTGCAGGCAAGCGCTTAACTGCTAAGCCATCTCTCCAGCCCTGCATTTCTTTTCTTTTCTTTTTTTTTTAGAACTGTCTATTCATCTCACTAGCCCCTTTATTTATTGGATGGCTTCTTTTTCTGGTATTTAATTTAACTCCTGTCTGATACATTGTTCAGCAAGCTTGTTCTCCCATTTTGTAGATTGTCTCTTTACTATGCTTGTTTTTTCCTTTGCTGTGCAGAAGCTTTTTTAATTTCAAGTAATCCAACCTGTCAGTTCTCTACTTTGCAGTACTGGAGATTGAACCCAGGGTCTTGTGCATGCTAGAGAAGAACCCTAACATGGAGCTATATCGCAAACACCCATCAGTCTATTCTTAGCATTATTTTCTATGCTATTGCAGTCCTTTTCATAAAGCCCTTGCCTATATCTATCTCTTAAATTATTTTTTAAATATTTTATGTATTTATTTGCAAGTGGAGACAGAGAGAGAGAGAGAGAGAGAGAGAGAGAGAGAGAGAGAGAATGAACATATGGGTGTGGCAGGTCCTTTAGCCACTGCAAATGAACTCCAGATGCATGTACCACTTTGTTCATCTGGCTTTACATAGGTACTGGGGAATTGAACCTGGATTGTTAGGCATTGCAGGCAAGTGCCTTAACTGCTGAGCCATCTCTACAGCCCTTATAGTGTTTTATTTATATTTTCTTTTAACAGTTTCTAAGTTATACATCTTACATTAAGGTCTTTGATCCATTGATTTTGTACCGGGTAAAAGTTTGAGATCTCATTTCATTCTTCTGTGTGTGGATATTCAGTTTTCCAGCATCATTTGTTGAGTATGCTATGTTTTCTAGCATATATTTTTTATTATAATGCATCTTTGTTATTTATTTGAGAGAGAGAGGCAAATAAGTGGGAGTGTGCGTGCAGAAATAATGGGCACATCGGGGCCTCCAGCTACTGCAAACAAATTCCAGATGCGTGCTCCACCCTGTGCATCTGGCTTATATGGGTATTAGAGAATTGAACCTGGGTCCTTTGGCTTTGCAGGCAAGTACATTAACTGCTAAGCCATCTCTCCAGCCCTACCATTTTTCTGTTTGATACCTTTATCAAATATTAGCTTCTGTAGCTATGTGGGTTTATTTTCATGTCCTTTATTTTTTTCCATTGGGCTACATTTCAGCTTTTGTGCCAGACCCATGCTGTTTCTGTTATGATGGTTCTGCAGTATAATTTTAGCTCAGGTATTATAATATTTCTAGCATAACTATTTTTGCTTAGCATTGCTTTGGCTATTAGGGGTCTTTTGTGCTTCCATATGAATTTTAGGATTTTCTTCTACACTTTTGAAGAATATTATTCGAATTTTGATGAGGCTTATATTGAATATGTGTACAGATGGCCAGTAAACACACAAAAACATGTTGAGCTTCTGTATCCATTGAAATGAAAAATCACAAGTACATTGAGATTTCATCTCACTCAGTCAGAATGACTGTCATCAAGAAAACTAATAATAAATATTGGCAAGGATGTGGGAAAAGTTGGAATCCTTTAGCTACTGTGGGCATCAATATGTTGGCCTAAAAAACTTAAAAATATAACTGCCATATTATTCATCTATACTAATTCTAGATATATACCCAACAGAAAGAAAGTCAACTCACTATAGAGATACCTGAAAACCCATGTTTACCACAGCACTATTCAAAATATTTAAGCTATGTAATCAGAGCCGGGCGTGGTGGCGCACGCCTTTAGTCCCAGTACTCGGGAGGCAGAGGTAGGAGGATCACCAGGAGTTCAAGGCTATCCTGAGACTCCATAGTGAATTCCAGTCAGCCTGAGCTAGAGTGAGACCCTACCTCAAAAAAACAAAGAAAAAAGTTATGTAATCAGTATAGATGTCTTGGAATAGATGAATGAAGAACATATGGCATATATACACAGTGGAGTTTTATTTATTCAGCCACAAAGAACAGAATTATCCCATTTTCAGGAAAATAGATGAAACTATAGATCATAAGGCCAAATAATGCCACAGAGAAGCATTACATGTTTTCTGTCATATATAGTATTTAGGGAGAGAAAAATAGGGCCATGAAGGTAAAAGGGAGACTATTAGGGATGTGGAAAGAGGAGGGGAATATTATAAAGGGTAGTAATGAGAGTGAACAAGGTCAAAGCTCATTATGTACATGTATAGAAATGTCATAATGAAACCCATTGCTTTGTGCAATTAACACACACTAATAAAAGTTTGATTAAAAGGTTAGGTTGGCTTTTTATAGCTCATGATTAAATATTTGATGTTCTTGTGAGCAATTATTACTCATTGTTCTGTCTGCATATTTTCTTTTAATCTATCATGAATGCATGGAGTGTGGTACCAGTCCTGTGAGCAACGACTTCTGTAAAGGTGTTTGTGTTGTGAACATACCTGTAGCTATTTGAGGTTTCTGGTCACAAGAAGTTTGCTTTTCTTTTTTAAAGGTTTAGAGAGACTTTGTTAGATTAAGAGTAGGATAGAGGAGTAACCACAGAGAGCTCCCACCATGAGGAAGGCAAGAGGGAGTCAAGCCCCAGCGGTTTGCTTTGCTAAAGACATCAGGGCTGTAATCTTGTACTTATTTCCATCAGGAATTAAAGATTTTTTTAAAATAATTTTTTTGTTTTTATTTTTATTTATTTGAGAGTGACAGAGAGAGAAAGAGGCAGAGAGAGACAGAGAGAGAGAGAGAGGGAATGGGCATGCCAGGGCCTCCAGCCACTGCAAACGAACTCCAGACGCATGCGCCCCTTTGTGCATCTGGCTCACGTGGGTCCTGGGGAATCGAGCCTCAAACCGGGGTCCTTAACGGTCCTTGCCATTTCACAGGCAAGCGTTTAACCACTAAGCAATCTCTCCAGCCCAGGAATTACAGATTTTAATTTCAGCTATACTCCATTCTAGTAGTATGTTAGAATGTTGGATTTTTTTCTTTTAAAAACAGCTTTATTGAGAAATAACTAACATACTGTACCCATTTAAACACACAGTTCAGTGTTTTTTTCCCACTATATTGGCAGATTTGTTCAACTATATCTGTAGTTTAATTGTAGAACATTTTATCACTCTAAAACCCTGTACTTATTAGCAGTCATTTGCTACCCCTACCCTTTGATGACCATTAACTTATTTTCTCTTTCTGGATTTGCCTATTCTGGCAATTTCATGTAAATGGAATCTTATATGGTATGTGCCTTCTTTCATTTAGCATAATTCTAGGGCATTATATTCATTTTTTTGATGAATAGTATCTATTGTATGGATATGCTACATTTTGTTTATTTTTTTCTATCTTTGTTGCCTCTTCAACCTACATTTGTAAGTTTTTGTGTAAACATATATATTCAATTCTATTTGCAATATGTTTATTAACAGAGTTGTTGGATTGCACAACAGTGTTCAACTTTTGAGGAACCACCAACTTACTTCCAAAACATCTGTATTATTTTAATTCACCCAGCAGCAATCTGTGAGGATTCTAAGTTCCACATATCCTTGCTAACCCTTGTCCTTAGCAGTATTTTAATTTAGCCGTCCTAGTTAAGTGAATGAGTATTTCATTGTGGTTTAATTTGAATTTACTAATGATCAGTGCTGTTGAGCATCTCTTCATGTGCTTATTAGCTGTTTGCCTATCTTCTTTGGTGAAATGTCTATATCAACACGTTTGTCCATTTTTATTTCTTTTTCTTCTCCCTTGGTGTTTTGAGATACTAAGAGAGAGGATCGCACTCTATAGCCTAGACTGGCCTGGAACTCATTCCAGTCCCCCTGCTCCTACCTTCTGAGTGCTGGGCTTACAGGTGGAGCCACTGCACCTACTTTGTCCAATTTAAAATTGAGCTCTTTGTCTCTTATTAAATTAAAGGTAGTTGTTTTGCTTTGTTGTGATGTCAGAGAAACCATTATCTAATGTGAGGTCATGGAGGCTTTCATGTTTTCTTCTAAGAAGTTTTATGTTTAGGTCTTAGATTCACTTTGAGTTAATTGTTGTATATGCTCTGAAAGTGTAACTTCATTTTTTTGTATGTGGATATGTAACTGTCCTAGCCACCATATACTGAAATGCTGATTTTTCCCCCTTGAATTACCCTGCACTCTGCTGAAAACCAATCTCTTTTAAAATGTACAAGTTCATTTCTCGATTCTCAGTTTGATTCGATTTATTGATATATTTATGATGATAGTAGTACCACACTATCATGACAACTATAATTTTGTGGTAAGTTTTGAAATTGGAAATGTGAGCCTTTTTTGAGACAGGGTCTCACTCTGTGGCCCAGGCTGGCCTCAAACTCTCACTTATCCTCTCCTCATTCTCCACCGTGCTGGGATTACAGGAATGTGTCACTGTGTCTGGCCAGAAGTATGATCCTTTATCTTTCTTTCTTTTTTTTTTTTCAAGAATTTCGGCTATTATAGCTCCACTGCATTGTCATGTAAAGTTCAGGACAAGCTTGCCAAATTTTTCCAAGAAGCAAAACAAACAAAATAAAATTCCTAAGAACTGCATTGAATCTGTAGCGTACTTTTCAGGGCATTGAGATTTTTTTTTTTTGAGTCAAGATTTCACCTTGTAGCCCATGCTCCCTTGAAATGGTCCTCTTGCCTCAGACTAATTGCAGGGATTACAGGGGTATACCATCATACTCAGCTGGTATTGCTATCTTAGTAATAATTCTCCAGACCCATCAGTGTGAAATGTCACTCGATTTATTTATTGTTTAATTTTTGGATTCCTTTGTGTGATGAGGATTGAATCCAGGATCATGCATGGTAGGCAAGTGCTGTGCCATTGGGCAAAGTTTTCAATGAAGGTTTTGAATTTGTTTTTATTATCTTATTCTTGGATCATTTTCTTCTTCAGTTGGGTCCAGGTGAAAGAAAACAGTAGAATAAGTGCACTAAGATACATTGGCTGGATCTGTACTACCAGTGTAAAATTACATTCTTGTTGCTGGAACAAAATACATAACCAGAAGCAGCTTGAGGATGAAAGGATTTATTCCCAGCTTATAGTTTTGAGGGGAAGTTTCATCATGGTTGGGAAAGCACGATAGGCTTGAGCAAGAAGCCTGGGTCACATCTCCACAATCACAATCAGCAGGAAGGAATTAGTTTGAGTACTGGGCTTGGAGCTGCCTCCAGTGGCACACCTCCTCTAGCAAGGCTTCACCAGCTGGGAATTAAGTATGAGGCTTAATCACAAGCACATGAAACAGTGGGGGGGGGGCATTTCATTCAAGCTAGCACAACCAACTACTTGGGAGACTAAGGCAAGAGGATGACAAGGTCAAGTCCACTTTGGGCTATTGGGTGAGTTTAAGGCTAGCCTGGGGAACTTAGTGAGACTGTGCCTCAAAATAAAATTTGAGAAGCAGGCTGAGGAGATAGCTCAGAGGTAGACTTGCTTGCCTAGCATGTATAACATGTTAAGTTCATCTTCTGCATGATAGCATCGTAAAAGAAAAAAAAACACATATTGGAGATAGTAGACAATGAGTAGGAAATTATATCCTGAGGTTTTATTGTGCATCAAGAATAACTTAGCTAAGGAGTGTTCAGTCTTACCATTAAGTAGTGCTATAGCCCTGTGTTCTGGAACAGTTTAAAAACCAACAATGTTGCTTATCATTCTGGGCTTGTTTGAGTTCTTTGAAGTAAATGAATTAATGTTTTGGAGCACAAAGCCATTCTAGGAATTTACTCACCTTCCTTTAAGTTTTGAAATTGATCACCATTTAAAATTTTCAGTATGCTTAAAATATAAATAGCAATTGAAAGAATCCTATCATCTTTCTCCTGTCTTCTGAGACAACATTTCATTCTTAGATATCTTTACTGAGTTTGCACATATAAGAAACACAAACATGATATGTATCATCCTTTAATATCATCAGAGGCCTTAGAGTACATAATGTTCCAGCTTTATTGAGGTATAATGGACACATACAATTGCATTTGTGCTGTTGCGGTACATGTATGTATACACACATTATGCAGTGGTTATTTTAATCAGGGTGATTATCACATCCATCACCTCACAATGGTATTTTTTTTCCAGTGCTGAGAACATTTAAGACTTGCTCTCTTAGCACTTTTAAGTATAATATAATATATTAATATTAAGTTAGAGCATATGTTGAAAGGGTTTATAGGAATTTATAGTAAGTAGATATGAACAATTTAAAAATGATTTATAGAAAACATATAGGACTTATATGTGAGATAGGGGAAATGTTTGATTTGCTCTTATTCTACAAGGATGCTATTTTAATCAGAGTTGGACAGCTTCTGTATGACAGATCATGGCATTACATATATACTATATATACATATGTACTATATACATTGTATACACAATGTATACTATATACATTGCATATATATTATATAAACATATATACTACATTATAATGTCACTTATCGGAGCCTCTCTCTGCTTATGAAAAAGTACATAATGGCCTTGCTGGTGCTTGGCTGACTGGATACACTTGAAATGCTCTGGCTGAATCCCACTCAAGATTAGAATTTAATGTAATATCCATAAATATGTCTTTATTTGAATTTATTTTTCTAAATCTATTTCTTTCCACTATTGCATGTAAAAATTTCAGTATAAATTAATTTATACCTCACTAGGAACCTAAAATATAAACTATTAAATGTCAGGGCTTATTAATGACATCAATTTTGGCAATAAGTATAACTTTGTAAACATTTTCATCATATGTGCATATCGCTTAATTTTTTCCACCTGGATAATTGAATGACTTTTCTTTTCCAAGAAGACATGTGTTAAAGACATGGCTGACTTTCCTGTCCCTGCCCAAGATGTGACTGCTGATGACAAACAAGGTATGCAAGGAATGAGTGTTCTTCTTTTGAGGAAGCCTCCCCTCTGTTTTCTCATCTACTTCTCTTGGAACAACTGGGCTGCCAGAGTATATGACAACAGCTAACAATGTGGGAACTCATTTGGATGGATCCAGCAGTTTAACTTGGTGATACAAAGTGTAGTTCCTAAAATGACAGGAGACCTTCAGTGTCCAAATCCCTTTAGTTCATTGGCCCCTTAGTCACTGTTGACCTTGGGCTCTCTTGATATTATATGTTGGAATGTAGACCTATAGTTAGGAGTGGAAAGAATTGAGAGATTAGTGCCTAGTGTTGGCACATATGATCCCAGAAAATCACTGAACACGTACATGTGTGCACAGGTCTAATCCATGAGGAATTGTTCTGTTCAGATAGAGCTTCCTTTCCCGGGGCTTTTATCGGTTTCGTAGTGGTTTTGTGAGAATACATGCTGCAGTTTGCCCATTTTAGCAAAGTGCTGAAGCTATGCAGCAATGTTCCATGTTAAGGCTACTTTCCGCCATGGGAAAAGCTGGCCTGCAATACCGAGAGGTGTCGGAAGGAGCCTCTCTTCCAACTTCCACACTTTGAATTATGTTTTTAGAATCGACCCGGTCCTTCCTCATACAGGCATATGCAGACCTCACAAAACTGGTGTGTTATGTCATTTAACATTTAGTGATAAGCAAACTGAAACTCAGGCAATATGAATCATTTGTTTGTATAAAAAAGAAAAAGAACTGGAACAAAAACCAAGATTTTCTGTCTCAAGCCAGTCTCCTATCTGTTATCTCATATTGATTCACTACTTATGAATGAGGAAAGCTTATCTGGAATGAAGATATTTTAGGTTTTGTTGTTGAGACCTGCCACAAATTACGTCTCACATAAAAAATATTTGGTCAGAAAAGCCAGGTGGAAGTACACATTGTTTGTAGCCTCAAGTACTCTAATCATTTGCCTGGTGGTGGGTCTTAGAGAAATTACTGGGAGCTGGGCTTTCAATCCCAGACGTTGTGGTGTCATTGATGTGGATGTCAAAAGTAAAGAGGGGAAATTCTCAACACTTCTTGGTAATAGTCCTAACTACTTACAGGCTCTCTCTGCAAAGTTGAAGATATGTCTGCTCTAGGTAGGAAGAAATTTTCCTCATCCACCAGGATCATATAGTTCTAGTTTAAAGTGATGGATAGGGATTGTTTGTTTTATTGTAATGTACACGAGAAATAAAATTTTATAGATGTTTATGTTCTTTTCCTTTGTTTCTTTCTCAAAAATGAAACAAATCGCTACTAGCTTTGAAAAGTACTGTCAATGAAGTCTTACCAAAGGACGGGTCAGAGGATCCAGGTAGGAGAAAACCATTTCTATATTACTGTTAATAATTTAAAGAAACAAGAGTCTGGTGACTAGACATCGCCACCTCTGTGATGATAGTGTGTCTCTTTCTCTCCAGATGTTTGTCTCAGGTTTTGTTACAAAGAAGCCTTTATAGGCATTTTACCCTTCCCCCTCTCTTTAGGAATCAGAAGAACCTGATTATTTTTAAGTTTTGAGTTTAGGTTTCACTAAAAGAATCGCTGTTTGAATTTTGGGTCTTGTTAGAAGTATAAAATTGAGACAGTTTAGAGTTGAGATGATTTTAACAAGCCATTGTAGTTTCTTTGTAGAATAGGAACTGATACAAGCAATTAGCTGGTGGCTCAGTGTTGGCATTTTCCATTTGTAAAGCATCATCTTAAAACTTTTTAATAATCCTTCACCACCAGGAAAGAAAGTATACCTGCTTAAACATGGGTTGGATTCCAAGGAGAAAAGGAAGAGTCATGCTGACTAGTTTCTTGGAGAGGTGGGAATGTGTTGGTGCATCCATAGGGAGTGATCATTGCACCAAAATGAACCCTGTTAAGATATCAAGTGATTCCAGAGGATTTGAAAGAAGTTTCTTTTTTTGTTTCCTGTTATTTCCTCAGTGCATGTAAATTATATTTGTTTCACTTAGCTAGCTACCATCCTGTGCTTATTTCTTGAAAGTTACAGAGGCATCAAGAAAACATTGACACTTATGCTATTATAAAATATTTCCCAAACATTAAGTTTATTTGAGGTTTAAAAGTGAGAGTAAGATGGAGAAAGAGGAAGGAGTAGGTAGGGGATAAGAGGTACAAAAGAAGAGGGAGAAGTGGAGAAAGAGAGGGAAGGAGAGAAAGAGGGATAAAGAAAACAAGTGAGATCATGGTTGACTATGAAGGAGGTCCTGAGAAATCAATCACCAGATCACCTGGTGATTCCAGTATGCAGCCAATAGTGGGAATCACTACCTCTAGAAAGTGATGCTACAAAAGAGGCACTTAGGATTGTAGATGACTAATGACTCCAAAAGCAGTTGAAATCCTCAAGCTAATTTGGACCTTGCAGACTCCTTTGGATTCATTCATGACAGGGAGAAATGCTCTGTTTGCATAGGGCCAATTCCTTACAGCTCTTATATCTGGTGCTTCCTAGTTTTTGTAAATTTCATGCCACAGTATTAGTAAAAGCTATTTAAATTTGCAATGTTAAATTGATGTTTCTTCTACAGGCTTGGATGATCTCAACTCTTTCTGTTTATTCCAGAGCTTTCAGCATGAGATCAAGTGTTCTCTGGTGCATGAGCCTTAGAACTCATTCTTAGCTATCCTTGATTAAGGCTTGGCTTCACCAAATAAAAGCTAACAGGTGTGCCACAGCACATGAGGTATACCTAAATTTGTTTCACATTGCCTAGAAACATATTGGGAGTTTAAAAAAAAATCTATTCTTCCCACTGTTGCCTCTTACTGGATATAGTGGCATCTCTTACACCAAACATATTTAATACCTATTTCCTGGGAAGACACAAGAGTTTCCCCATGGGAGATACAAGAATCTCAAGGTGGTAATTAGAATTTTGCATGGTGGTTCATGAACTGGAGACAATTCCCCTCAGTTCAGTTGCAGCCTTTTGAAAGGTTAATCTTTGGGCCTGCTCTCTCTTCCCCTTCCCATTTCCTAGAAAGATGACATGCCCGGAGTTTTCCAGGAAGTTGTCATCCCCCCATCCGCTGTTCATATGAAAAGCTGTGGTCCATCATTGGCTTTTGCTTGAATTTGAAACACAGCATGCCCTTGCTGCTTTTGCAGATCTTCACATGTCCCAAGAGCTGAGCTAGGCTTTCTGGGGCTTACTGGAGGATGGAAGAGTTAACTAGACTAGTACTGCTGAGACTTCTGTAGTCTGAAACCTGCGGAAATCTACCAAACTGCCTTGGATATATTCCTGCAGGTAGAGGGAGAAGCACCTCCCTGCTCTGCTGTTCACAGTGGTGGTAGGTTGTTGGTGGTGATGTCGTAATTATCACCATCATCAATGAAAGTGATGTGGTTTATGATAGATGACATGGTACTGTCACCAAGGAATGGGGGCATTCCTTATTAAGCCTTTTCCATGTGCCTTTATCCTTTTAATTGCTGAATGTGTGTGTACTTGTGGAGTCTCAGAGATTTTATATCCTATGTCCAGTCCATCCTAATACACCCAAGCGTGCCACACAGTGGTGGTCTTTATCTTGCTGTTTCTTAGTCATGCTGAGGTGTTGGAGCCAGTTTCTACTCAGTGTGCTTTTCAGACAGCCGTAAGTGCATTATCAGTGATCACCCTGTGTTCTTTTTGCAGTAGAATACTTCTCTCCTTCCATTAGCTGCTTCTTTTCTATCCTGCAAGGAACTAAACAGAATTCCAATTGATAAGCTTCGACTATAAAGGAGCCTGTACTTAGGGCCTCTGCCACAGTAACACTTCACAATTCTGCAATGAATTTTTTAAGGACCTTTAACATCATATTTGTCCTTGTGAGAGAGGGGCTACCTTTTATTTTTCTTTGCACAATGGGTGAGGAAAGGGAAGTTCAGAGAGGAGACAGCTACTTAATGTAATGGCTAGGAGGAACACGTGGGCCTCAGCACCTCTGGCCTCATCTCTGCTCCTGTCTCTCCACTGCCCATCCACACCCTCAACCCGTCTGTCTATCTCTCATTATCAGGTCTCACACATCCTCCCACACCCATCCCTGCATCAGCAGAAGACTTAGATAATGACAGTGGACAAAGGAATTAACGGTTACCATGGTCTGGATTGGGGGAGCAGTATTTTAACACTGCAGGGGTTTCTCCTACCCAAATGTTTCTGCAAAGCAGTTGGGCTTGAGGGAAAAGAGGGATATGGAGCAATAGTGGGCAGCCTGCTGAGAGGCCTGCTTCCAGTTGTGTGGTGAGTCTGGTCTCATGCTGGTCTTCCAGCTCCAGGGCAGCCTCTTCGCTGGGACAGAGGGGAGGCCCTAGGTAGGCTGCTTTTCTTTGCTGCATGGAGTTGGTGGGATAGAGGGGGGAGGGTATTTTTCCTTTTTTGTCCAGGTGTGAGTACGTGATATGGATAAGAACGGACTCAAATTCCTTGGTTTTTCCACGCTTTAGGGGGTGGTGGCTATGGCAACATTTCCATTTGAGGTTGAAAGATGCTTGTTCTCACTGCAGAAAGCCAAAATGCTTACGTTGAAAGAAACGTGTCTTTCATGCAGCTAACCAAGTCTAAGGGGAGGCTCTCTCTTGGGAGGTTCCTTTGTGCCTCGTTAGCATTTAGGAGGATTTTCTGCTTCCTTTTTTGCCCTCTCATCTAACCCAAGGGCTTTAGTGATCATCAGCATTTTAGGCTACTTCATGCTAAAGAGGGTTTTTATCTTTGCAGCAATGGAAAAGAGGATGGAATAGTGTAATGAGAGACTTTATTTTGGAAAAAAATTGCAAAAACAAAGAGATTATCATCATAATTAACAGTCTTTCTATGAATTTTTATGATGTAAAGTTGCAGTGTCTGCAAAACCTTAACAGAGCTACTGGTTTCAAAAGTCACCTTCTACACATGAGTAGACACACAAATAAGAGGACTGTTGTTTTTGTAAACACTTCTAATTACTTCTTACCACTTGTGACAGGACCATAGGTTCCATGGGTATTGGTAGTAAGTTAACTTATGATTTAGATTTGATGCAAAAAGTTTTAATGATTAACAACATATTTTGACAATATTTTTCATAATATTCTCTGTCTGAATCAGTCACAGAAATAGGAGAAACAAGGATATTTTCTTGTTTGGAAATTTTGTTTATTTGATATATGGAGAGATACACACAGAGAGGATACATCAGAGTCTTTTGCCACTGCAAACACCTATGTGTCCCTTTGTGCAACTGGCTTTACATTGGTCCTGGGGAATTGAATCCTGGCCAGCAAGTTTTGCATGCATGTACCTTTAACCCCTGAGTCATCTCCACAGCTCTTGTTGGATTTTGTTTTTTTTTTTTTGAGAAAGAGAGAGAGAAAGACAGAGGGAAAGACGGGATTGGTATGCCAGGGCCTCAGCCACTGCAATTGAACTCCAGATGCTTGTGCTACCTAGTGGGCATGTGCGACCTTGTGCTTGCCTCACGTTTGTGCATCTGGCTTACATGGGATGTGGAAAGAGATTGAACATAGGTCCTTAGGCTTCACAGGCAAGCGCCTTATCTGTTAAGCCATCTCTCCAGCCCCCTTGTTTGGATTTTTGAGACAAGGTCTCACTCTGTTGCCTAGAATATCCTCCAACTCACTGCATAGCTCATGTTGGCCTCAAATCAATGGTGTTTCTCCTACTTCAGTCTCCTGAATTCTGGGATTATAGGCATAAGCTACCACGCCTGGCTAGGGAAGCTGTATATCTTCTTTCAATTTAATATAGGAACTCGATTTTCTTGTGACCATGCTGCTGTTGATATATAATGTATATGTATGTGTATATTTGCATATGTATTATTTGGCTTTCTGAGACAGTGTCTCATTGCATAGCTCTGATTTGCTTAGAACTCAATATGTAGACTTAAGCTGGCCTTGAACTCACAGAAATCATCCTGCCTTTACATCCCAAAGTTGGGATTCCAGGTGTAAGTTGACATGACTGGTTCTGATTGTATATTTAAGAAAATGTATAGCTGGATAGATTTCTTCCTAGTCTTTAAGGGAGACATGTTCAAAACATACTATTGTGAGAGACCAGGAAACCCTCAAATGTGAATCCATCATTATATATAAAGATAACCTTGGGCTGGAGAGATTGCTCAGTGGTTAAAGGCACTTGCTTGCAAAGCCTAATGGCCTAGGTTTAATCCCTAGTACCCACATAAAACAGAGCACAAAGTGGAGCATGCACCTGGAATTTGTTTGCATTGGCAGGAGGCCCTGGCACAACCATACTCTCTCTCTTTCTCCCTCTCCTTCTTTCCTTCCCCCTTCTCCCTCCTTTCTTTCTTTTCTCCTTCCCTCCTTCTCTGCTTGCAAATAAATAAAATATTTTTAAAAGATAACCCTTAAATGGCTTGCCTTTCCTGGATTGTCTCCAAATCATCCACTTTGTTTTGAGAATGACTTCTCAGATAGGTACCTACAAAAGGAAAAACATGCTGGGTTTTGTTTCCCTTTATTTACCTAAATAAAATAAAAGTAAAAGTAAAAATGACATCAGGAACTGGTGAAGCTGTAGAAGGCCTGGCATTCTCCACATGGACCCCTCTACCTCACATTTACCTGTGACTGTGTTCTGTATTAGCCCAGCTGCCTCCTAACACCCTGTTTAACTGCAGAAATGAAACCCAAGCAAACTACAAATCATCTTTTGTTTCAGCAACTCCCAAGGATTCCAACAGTCTCAAAGCAAGACCAAGATCCAGGTAGAGTTTGTTTAATTTCTCCTTTAATGCCCTTTGTGTACTCTCCTTGCCTAGAAATAAAACCCCATACCCAAACTCAAAAAATCACCTCCTTTACCTTTAGACTTGAATCTACAGGTGTAAGCCATTTCATGCCTTGGGAGTGGCTTGGAACATTCACTGATGCTGGGAGCCTCTCAGTCTCTGTGGTCATCAGTGCCCGAAGATGGTGGTTGATGCTCTCTGGCTATGTGACAGCAAGTGGGTTTTGTGACTAGACTGAATTGGAGGAAGATGATAAGTGATAGGAGGACATAGTTTTCTTTGCTAAGAAGAAACTAGGGTTAAAAAGTCAGGTCATCATCAAAAAGCAATAAGTCTGGGGAATAAAATCTAGAGTAGGGATGCATGCTCATGATGGCTTCAAGGAGCTGTCAAGCTTTCGGTAAGCAGTACTTATGGTCTATTTGAGCCGATCTTAGTACTTTTCAGCCTCACATTTTTCAAGTAGTAATCAGCAAAAGAGGGAGAACCAATAAGGCAGACTCAGAAGATAAGAGCAGAGGAGAAATACAGAAACACTAAAAGAGTTAACCCATCAAAGAGGAGAACTGATGTTGGGGCCACTCTTCAGTAATAGAGCTACAGTGTAAGACAGATACAATGTGTTTTTATGAGTTTTGCTTTGGCTCTCAGTGACCTTTTGTTTTGTTTTGTTTCGTTTTGAGGTAGGGTTTCACTCTAGCTCAGGCTGACTTGGAATTCACTATGTAGTCTCAGGTTGGTCTCGAACTCACGTCTATCCTCCTACCTCTGCCTCCCGAGTGCTGGGATTAAAGGCGTGTACCTCCACACCCAGCTTAGTGACTTTTTTCCTTCTTTGGCTACTACACACATTACTGGAAAAGTGGATTAGAGTCTCCTCATAATTTATATGTTTTAAATATCTATGCCAGGCATGGTGGCACACACCTTTAATCCCAGCACTCGAGAGGCAGAGGTAGGAGGATCGCCGTGAGTTCGAGGCCACCATGAGACTACATAGTGAATTCCAGGTCAGCCTGGGCTAGAGCGAGACCCTACATCAATCCACCCCTCCCAAAATGTCTACTTTTAAGGAAATGTCATCTCAGTGTAAATCAAAGAATGGTGCCTGTATTTTTTTCACATTGAGGTTTGGTTTCTTGGATTATAAAAGGCATAGATACCTGTATTAATATATACTATTTTTTTTTGGTTTTTCAAGGTAGGGTCTCACTCTAGCCCAGGCTGACCTGGAATTCACTATGGAGTCTCAGGGTGGCCTCGAACTCACGGCGATCCTCCTACCTCAGCCTCTCGAGTGCTGGGATTAGAGGCGTGCGCCACCACGCCCAGCAATATATACTATTTTTATATATCATATATTATTAATGTTTATAGTATATATTCTTTAAGACAATAGAATAGTTCATTTCAGTAAGAAGAAGGGTATGGACACTCTATGAGGTCAAATTTCGTCCTCTTTATAAGGTTGAATGATTCTTTTACAAATTAATTTGTACTAGCTTTGGATTGTGGAAGTAATAATATTTATCCACTTTCACATTAAGAAAAAGTCTCTGAATCGCAGACATTTGCTTATGTGTAGTGTATTGACTGTAAACCGATCCTCACAATTTCAGCTTCTTATGACTTCTTTTGTCACCCAAAGTGAGTGAAACTGTAAAATCTCATAGGTGCATGCTTCATTACTAATAGGCAGGGATAAATTTAATGTATTATTCTTTCTCAGATTGGCTTCCTGGTCCAATTTGAATGATTTTATTTTCACTATTCCCAGCTACCTCTTTACTGAGTTGAAGAGTGTCAAATCATTTTTATACCCCTTTTCAAATAACAAAGATTTGTAGAAATGTAAGAGAAAATTACCATGCTCAAATTACTTTGTCCATAATTTGTCATTTGTAGTTTAATTTGTTGCTCTTTTGATATATAATCTCACTAATTTTATATTCACTACCTTTCCATATGAGACTATAAACATAGCTTATATATGGAAATGAGGTGTGTGGTCTGTGATAGTGTGTTAATTATGTAACACAAGCACACACTACTTATATGCATATGTTATTCTTTCTTTCTTGATTAGAAGGTGCCACCAAAACTGTATGTGATGCAGAAGGTTTTATTTTGCTGAATTTCTAGCTAGGGTCTCTAGTTTCTTTTTCAAAGCAGTAGCTTTCCTTTAAGAACTTTGTTGTCTTTTCTTATGGATGTCTTTTGCTTCTGGTTGAAAGTGTTAAGAGCATTCATCCCTTAGTTCCTACCTGTCTTTGCCTTTCCTACCTTGCTATTTAAGGCATGGGGGATACCCCATAGTGTGCCCTGTGACATTATTCTGGTTTTTCATAAAGATTTAAACTTGAAAGACAGATAAAACCCTCAACTACCACAAAACAACCTTGAGAAACTTACTGAGGTTAATAAAAACTCTCAATGTCAAAAAAGCTCTGCCAAAAACAAAGGGCTTACTAGCTATTGAGAGACTCATTTATGAAGTGCCAATCTAATAGCCACATAGAAAGAGCAGTTTCCTAAGGTGAATTTTGTCCCTCAGACATAGCTCTAACTCGCATATCATTTTCTGCTTTGACATGAAGTCAACTGAGGAGTTAAATAGGAAAGAAGCCCACATTCACTTCTGCCTCCTTCTCCTGATTATCATATGGGGAATAATAATAGAACAAAGTATGGGGTTGAATTAATTTAGAAAATGAGTAAGATTCCATTAACTATTCTTACTGCTACTGCCAAACCATTTCTTTGCCTCATGAACACTATTAAGAATATTTCAACATGGAATATAGAAACGAAGACTGGAGTTTTGATTGAACTAAATAACTTTGTTATTTAGTTTCTTTTTATTTAAATGTCTTTCTTGGAGTTACAGTTAGAGATGTTACCAAGTTAGCTATGCCTTACTGCACTTTAAAGTTGAAGGTTACAATGAGCCCTTTGAGGCTGGCAAGAGGACTCATTGAGTAAGGGCGAGGGCCAGATTCCCCCTACGTTCAATTCCCCAGCACCCATGTAAACAGCTGGGCATAGTCACACATGCCTCTAACCCCAGTCCTGTAGGGAGCAGAGACTAGGAAATTGCAGGGTCTCCCAGGTCTGCCAGTCTGACCAAAAATGGCAGTTCCAGGTTCAGTGACAAACTTCCTCTCAAGGAAACATGTGGATGAGCAATAGAGAATACTGACTGTTCTCCTCTGGCCTTCACACATGCATGCATGGGGTGACATATCTACATTCCCCCACCACATCACATACCATGCCACACAATTTTTTTAATGAGGTCTTTATTGTGGATGTTTCCACTAACCCTTATTTCAGCAGTTATGACAAGTGAAACCCCTCAACCAAACTACATTTGTGGCATATTCCCATGAATATTTGGATTCTAATCTCAGCTTCTCTGTTCCAGTTCAGTATGTGCTTATCATCACAGTCACAAATAGACAAGAGAAAAGTGTCGCAGCTAGTTAATACCAGATGTAGCCCATCTCTTGCAGCACAGAGGAACCTAAGCTGAACGGCTTACATGTTATTCTTACTAACAGTAAGAAATAGAAATG
This sequence comes from Dipus sagitta, assembly GCA_036346955.1. Taxonomy (NCBI): domain Eukaryota; kingdom Metazoa; phylum Chordata; class Mammalia; order Rodentia; family Dipodidae; genus Dipus; species Dipus sagitta. Next base: position 1,797,107 of record CM070776.1, read on the forward strand.
GATTTGAATGTACGCAAAATGTTTTCAGGTGGGGGAGCATAAATTTAGGCCAATGACATAGTAAGAGCAAAGAGGGTAATAAAATTCCAGTTCCTGGTTGTATTTGGACAGTCATTGTACACAGTGCCATTTAAGGGCTAATAGAATCTAGGTTTGCTCTCTGGCAGCTCATTGGTCCTCTGCAGTCATTTTGATTTCAGGGGTGTTTTCTTTTTCAACCCAACTTCAGGGAGTAAAGCTTTGCTATTTCTCTTATTTTACTGCAGATCTTACTCTAGCACCTCCATAGAAGAGGCCATGAAAAGGGGCGAGGATCCTCCCACCCCACCACCGCGGCCACAGAAAACCCATTCCAGAGCCTCCTCCTTGGATCTGAATAAAGTCTTCCAGCCCAGTGTGCCAGGTGAAGTGCGTCTTCCCCCGGACCCAAGCCCTTCCCTTTCCTGTTGGAGCCAGCTGCTGTGTCTGCCACAAAGGCCTCTGAGACTGGAGAAAGAGCAGACCTGACATTTTCCCTTCCCGTCAAGGTTGTCATGTTGCTGTGATATTCCTGGATAGGAAAAAACATTCCAGGGAGATGTATAGGATATAGGTCTGGAGCTTTGCCCATCCTTGTCGTAGATCAAGAATTAGGAAGTAGTTGACCAAGAGGGTAAAAATGTTTGAACTCCAGGCAGTCCACTGTGTGCTGGGCTGGGGTCTTGTTCTCTGAATCATGATAATTTGTGCATGAGGTCACTATCACTTCCTCATATACTTGTGTGTGGTTGTCAGTGTAAGACTTTTGTGACCAGAGCCTTTTCTGTCAGCTTACCTGTATGAAGAAGATCTTGTGTTCTGTAGGATTGAATGTGAAGGAGACTCTAAGTCAGAATGGCAACTGGGTGGTTAATAGAGGGTCTAGGACCAGGGCCTCTTCAGGTGGTCTACTCTGGGGCTTATGGGAATGGGACTTTCTTGAGCCAACAGCTGTATAGCTGGGCTGGGGATGGGGAAAGTCAGAGATGCCTGCCTGCTTCCCTGGCTTCCTGTGACATGGGCTTGTGTCCTCCTAGGGAAGCTAAGGAACAGAGAGTAAGAAACATGCCTTTTCTTCAGATCGGGTGACAGGATGCACAGCACTGTCCCAAAAGTCATTTTGGGAGCTGCAAGGGCCTTTCCACTGACACATGTCGGCAAGCTATAAATGCGGCGATTTCATGAGATATTTCCTATAACTGTATGCATTTGAAATCAAGCCAGCCTCGGCTGTTAGTGATGTGTAGATTATTACCTTCTCTACTAAAGCATGAAAAGACTGTTACTGGCTCACACATTAGTATGACCTCAGTGTCCTGGCAGACCTTAGCATGTTGCATTTGTTCTAATAAAACACTCTCCTCCCAGTAAAGTTATAGATTATTTTTTAATATATTAGAATGTGGAGCTCTCTATGAAATTGATTTTCTGAAATGAGTTCATCAGACAAAAATTTCCCCTCTTACTTTGATCCAAGTTCCGGCATGCTTTTATAGCAAGTGGTATTTAAGGTGGGAAGAGTCAGAGGTAGTGATGCTATGAAAATTTCACAAGGTTAGTGGATCATGACCTAGAATATTTTTCTGTGGATGTAAGAAGATGAAAACAATCTGGATAGCTATCTCAGTATCTTTCCTTTGCAAGTAGGGACAGTGGAAATGAGCATGTATCTCTCAGCCTATGTGACCCTGGAAGGAGATACCAGTTGTGTTTGAAAATTGACATCGAGACTGGAGAGATGTCTTAGCAGTTAAGGCATTTGCCTATAAAGCCTAACGACACAGGTTCAAACCCCCAGTACCCACATAGGCCAGGTGCTTATGGTGGCACATGCATCTGGAGTTCATTTGCAGTGGCTAGAGGCCATGGTGCACCCATTCCCTCCCCCCTCTCTCGCCCCTTCCCTCTCTCAAATAAATACAAATTAAAATTAAAAAGGAAAATTGACATCTCATGGCTTCTACAACATTACTGGAAGATACAAAATTTGAAGCTCAACTCAGCTGCCTTTTAAATTTGTTTTGTTTTGTTTTGTTTGGTTTTTCGACGTAGGGTCTCACTCTAGCCCAGGCTGACCTGGAATTCACTATATAGTCTCAGGGTAGCCTCGAACTCATGGCAATCCTCCTACCTCTGCCTCCCGAGTGCTGGGATTAAAGGCGTGCGCCACCACGCCCGGCTCCTTTTAAATTTTTTTTTAAAAAATATTTATTAGAGACAGAGAGAGAGAGAGAGAGAGAGAGAGAGAGAGAGAATGGGTGTACCAGGGCCTCTAGCACTCTAGACTCATGCTCCACCTTGTGCATGTGGCTCCACATGGACACTGGGGAATTGAACCTGAGTCCTCAGGCTTTGCAGGCAAATGCCTTAACCACAGAGCAATCTCTCCAGCCCCTCAGCTGCTTTTAAACTATTTGGTTTTCAGGAAGTGGCTTAATCTTTGTGTAACTTAGATTCTTCATTTGTAAAATAAGGCCAGTACTAACTTCATGGAGTCATAAGAGTTTGGAGAGATGATAGAAATAATACAAATATCACCCCGTTTGTCTCAGACACCTCCTTATGAACCTGAGGTTCATATCCCCATCACCCAAAGGTAGCAGGAGGAGGCCAAGTACTTGACTGATGGGGATAAAGCACTGTGACTCTCTTGACACCAGTGAACAATTCTGATTATTTTAGAAAATTTGTCAGAAGGCTTGCTGAAGTACTGAGCTCCAGTTGTCTGTCATAGTGCCCATTCATTAATACATTGTTCCTTGTTTATCTTCCCTCCTATGCTATCTCACTTTGCTATCTATCACTCAAATAAATTATCTATTCTGGAGTCCCTGTCTCAAGGGCTGCTTTAGGGAGGTCCTGAATTTAAGCAATGCCCTTTGACCTCTCCAAATGATGACATGTGCTTCATTATGAAAAGTATTTTGATTTGATAAATGCCTTGATGAGGGGTTCTTTTGGTATGTCCAGATAAATCTAAAATTTGTATAAAAATTAGCTAGGAAAGTGACATCTATATTAATAGCCCAATTCCACTGTCTCTTCAGAATGAGTTTACACAAATGATTGTTTTGTTTGTTAGTTTTTTGAGACAGGGTTTCACTATGTAGCTCAGGCTGGCTTTGAACTTATGGCAACCCTCCTGCCTCAGCCTAATGAGTGCTAGAATTAGAGGCATAAGCCAAGACACCCAGATTACACAATTGAACTGTTAAGCAGTTCAAATGTATCCTATGAAGAATAGAATATTTCTGCTGTATGAAAATCAGATGGTATCATTATAACTACTTAATTTTTTCCACATTAGTTCATAGGCAAGTACATGAGTCTGTCCAAATGACACAGAATTTTAGTGTATTATAATATTGGTAGAAATTATTAAAATTGTGATAAACTAGAAATGCTTTGAGTCCAAACCTACCAGAAGAATCTTCTTGTGAGAACTATGATGTACATTGCATGACACTTACCTTTGTGTGTCACTTTAGGTAACCAGGAGCCCACTACAATTGCTGTTGTGTGTCTTGACTTTTCCAGTTAAACATCTTTCTCTTTCTAGTGAACAACCTATCACTCCTTTTATTTCCTGCATGGTATGGATGTACCATAAGTGATGATGGAATGTTTTCTTCCTTTCTCTCTTCTTCATGTTTTCCAGTGCCTTTACCACCACCACCAGCACCTCTTCTTCCTCCTCCTTCCTTTCTTTTTTGGTTTTGCTTTTTCCTTATCTTACAAGCCTCCCTCTCTTGTCATGTCATCTTCCACCATTTTATATCTCCTTTCTGCTTCCCCTTCTCTTTCTCTCTGCTTCTCTTTGTGTCTCCACTCCTCCACCATAGGCATGATCCCCCCTTTTCTTTCCTACAACCTCATCATGCTCTTATGTTATAAATAAGACAGAAGGTATAAGTGGTTTATACCTGTAACTTTGTTTCCTCATCTAATTATTTTCTTGCACTCTTACATGTAGGTGTTTGGGTTCAAAGGCCATACAGATATTTAAAGTATAGGTGAATGCTGCCAGAGTGCTCTATCAGCTTACCCCATTTCTGACTTTGAGAGTGTTTCCTTGCACTCTTAATCATCACTGCTTTTTTTTTTTTAATTTTTATTTGATATGATAGGCACAACTTTGCATTTTCCTGATTCCTCATGAGGCTAAGCATCTTTTAATGTCATTATTGATCATTATTTTGTCTTCTTTTGTGAATTACTTGCCCACAAGGCTCAGTCAGCTATATCTCTCTTTGGCCAATCTCAGATACTACTAATTCCTTTTTCATCTTGCCTAAGAAGTTCTGGACTTTCCTTATCTCGGGCACTAGGAATGTCTGAGTGGCTACAGGGCAGCAAATGTGACTAATGGTCTGTTGCATTCTTGTCTCTTCAGCCTCCCCTCGTAACTCAAGACAAATTCTATCTTGGCTGCTTTGTGTATAAAAACTGAAGAATAAGGGAAGGTAGGGGAAAGAGGGGAAAATGATGTGAGATAAAGCAAGTTAAGAGGCAAAAATGAAGTCCATATTAAAGAAACAAAGCAAGATTCACAGGTGCTAAAAAGCAACAACAAGTGATGAGAAATTGCCAAGAGCATGGCCTAAAGTAGAAGGATAGTGTGGGAACGAAATTGGATAGAGTATAGGTGCAAAGAAGCAAGGTTGTAAGAGGACAATGAATAGGACAATGGGATAGTTAAATGAGAATGAGGACATCTATACTTAGAAAGAAGCAACAAAAAGTGCTGTAGAACCAAAGGAAGGAGAGCCCACACACTTGGTGTAGGATTTAAGAGAGTGGCTTAGGAATGGGTGGTATGAATACCTTTAGATTTATGAGAACAGGTAGCATGAAAGGAAGAATGAAGGACCGATTTAATATGTAAACCTCCAAAATCAAGCAAGGGCAAATTGGAAATATGGGAAAGTGCCTTCAACTTTAAGATCTATAAAGAGAATGTAATTTACAGAAGCCCAGGCTCTAGAAATAGGTATCAAACACACAGAGTGGGCTTTCATTGGGGGAAGTTGATATAATATAATCACTGTGTGTGAAGGAGACCATAGTTTGTAATATCCAGGTCTAAGAGCCATCCACTCCCACACAGCTGTTAAGGGTGACAACAATGTACAAGGAAGTTTAAGTCAGGTGTGACGCAAATTTACAAAACCTAGGAGAAGTCAGCCTTGGGACCTACTGAAGTTTTTGTTTAGATATTAAAAGATCGATTCTTTCAGCCATGAAACAGTTTCTCTTACTGAAATTCCTGTTTAAAAAAAATCACATCATGGGCTGGAGAGATGGTTTAGCAGTTAAGGCGCTTGCCTGCAAAGCCAAAGGACCCAGGTTCAAGTCCCTGAGACCCACTTAAGCCAGATGCACAAGGTGGCGCTTGCACCTGGAATTCGTTTGCAGCAGCTGAAGGCCCTAGTCCACCCATTTTTCTCTCTGTCTCTCTCAAATAAATAAAAAAGTCACATTGTGAAGCCAATTCTTTCTAGAACCTAACTTCCTTTTTATCCATTGAAGCAGTTATTTTCATAAAATAATCTTTCATAAATCATTTTTTTTTCTTCCACTGTCTGGGAGTTTCCCAACTTCTACTCTTGACTCTGACCTATATCTTCCACAGCTATGTCTGTTTGCAGCTTGAGGTTTCTATGATAATGGAAGCACTATGCTACGATAACAGCCCCATCCCTGTTATGGAACCTCCTGAAATGCATGTGAAGTGTGTGAGGAGATGTAGTCATTCCTTTAGAGACTGACTCTGAGTGGACAAAACCTGCTCTCAAGGGTACATCTGGATGATTTCCCAATGACACTTTTTTTTCACTTTAAAAGATGACAGTGAGTATTGATGGACAATATTTTATGTCATATCCATTTACCCACATTCATTGAGAGCCATACATTAAAAACATTGTGATTGTTGAGCAAAATCTATCAATGGGTAGTGTCTTCCAATGAGTAGAAAATTTCCTATCTTTTCTTTACCCATATTGATGACAAAATTTATTCCATGGTTAAGCAATTATAGCACATTCAGACCATGGAATCTTATGAAGCTGTTTAAAAGAATGCATGTGTACTGTTGGAAAGCTATCTGATATAAATTAACTGAAAAGGCATAGAATATGTGTGTTTGTAAACATATAGAAAAATTTGAAAGAATACTTTTTTGAGTCATGGTTTTACTGTGGCCCAGGCTCGCCTCAAATTCATGAAAATCTTCAGGCTTCTATCTCCTAAGTTCTGGCATTAACCATGCCTGACTCATGAAAAAATACTTTAACTCGCAAATGATGGTTGCCTCTGGGGAAATGAACAGTATGATTAGAGACAGAACTGAGAGACAGACTTACCTTTTATTGAATACCTATTTTTATCCTTTAAATATTGCCTATAAACAGATACTTCCTATTACAAAGATTTCCTTTTCACCCTTTAGCTATTATGGTGGTAAATGACTGTCCCAGAGATATTTTTTCTTGGCTGAGTTTTTCTCACTCAAACTTGCCTACCATTCTGTGTCCAGGGTATCTTTATGACCATCTGCTACCACCTCCTGGAATGCAGCTGAAATGACAGATGCATTCTGGAGCATTCTTTTGGGCTCTATTCCTTGTTTGGATTACTTTTCAGTTCCCCTACAACAATGAGGAATAATTTTAGAGGATTTCCCAAAGCCTCCATTGTGAGATGTACGCTTGGGCAAGATGACATGGTAAGAGCTCTGGCTTAATTTGGGAGGCAGGTGTGTTTACTGAGTTGTGAACTGAAAAGAATCTGTCCTGGGTTTACAAATGAGTATTTCTCTCTATAACTTGAGAAATAAGTAAACTCCTTGGCAGTAAAAGTTTCTCTTAAGACCATAATTCCCTGTCAAATTCTCTGAAGTCCTTTGGTCACACAGACAGCTCTTCCTTAGAGATTTTCATGTATGTCACTCGTGTGACAGTTAGTTGTTCCCTTTTAAAATTTAGTAGAAGTTAAAATTTTAGTAGGATTATAGGGTTTCTGCCCCACATCCAATTTTTCAGATTCATAATTCATAGCCAGTCTGGGAAGTTTCATTTTTTATATATGAATTTTTCATTGAGATATAATTCACATATGATAAAACTCGCTTTTTAGGGCACCATAGTGCTGAGAAGAAGTGACAGAGAAATGTTCAGCACTGAAACGTCTCTATCACACCTTCCAAGGCTCAGGGTCCATTGCAGAAGAGGTGGCCGAAAGAATGTAAGAGCCAAAGGAAGGGTAGGACTGCTTACAGTGAATTGACCAGATAGAAATTGGCCTTGGTATCCCATGATCACACAGTGCCTAGCACTATCTTCACAAGACCCTCATAATAGGAGGGAAAATATGATGACATCAAAATAAAAGACTAATGGAGAGAGGAAGGGGATATGATGGACTGTAGATTTGTGAAGGGAAAGGTGGGGGAGGGGGAATTATTATGGTTTATTGTCTGTAAGTTTGGAAGCTGTCAATAAAAAGAAAAAATAACTCACTTTTTAAAAAGTGTACAATTCAGTTGCTTTTAATATATTCATATTATTTTATAGCCATCAAGACTATCTTATTTCAGAATGCTTCCAGTGTTCCCAAAGAAATCCTGTATCCATTATCAATCATTCTTCATTTCCCCTTTTCCTCTCCCTTTCCTCTAGTAACCACTAACATACTTTCAGTGTCTATGGATTTGCCTCTTCTGAACATATCATATTAATGGAATTATATGAAACGTGGTCTTTTGTGACTGGATTCTTTCATTTCACATGAAGTTTTCAAGGCTCATCCATATTGTTGTATGAAGTATTTCATTGTAACTGAATAGTCGCTCATTGTATGGATATGGTTTTGTTTTCACATTGATCTGTTGGTGGGCATTTGTTTCCACTTTTTGAGTATTCTGTGCTACTTATTTTAAGTATTTTTGAGTATTATGTTACCATTTATATCTTTAGTTTTCAGGTAAATGTGTCTTCCTTTCTTTTAAGTATATATGGTGAAGTAGAATTTCTGTTCACAACTATATGTTGAATATTTTTGGTGTATGCATATTGTTTGGTGTGTGTGGTTTGTGCACATTTTTTGTACAGATGCATGTTCCCTGTGTGCAGAGGTCAGAGGAAGACATTGGGTTTTATCCTCTGTTATTTTTCCATTTTATTTCCCTGAAACAGAGGCTCTCACTTTACCTGGAGCTCCTGGTTTATTGGTTAGAGTGGCTGACTAGGGAGACCCAGTGAGCCTCCTGTTTCTGCCCCACTTAGCACTAGGGTTACAGGCATGCACGACCATGCCCAGCTTTTCATGTGGGTAATGAGGCTCAAATTCAGGTCTTCATACTTGTGTAGCAAGTGTTCTTACCCAATAAGCCATTTCCCCAGTCACTATGTTGAATATGTTGAGGACGTACTGACTCATTTAACAAAACAGCTTTCTCAATTTATCATTTCAATAGCAATGTAGCCGAATTCCAGTCCATTCATATCCTAGAAATACATACTTGTTGGATATTTTGATGTTATGTTGGGAGAAATTTCTGTTCAAATCTCTGCCCATTTTAAAATTGAAGTATTGATATGTAAAGGTTCTTTACATATTCTATATAGAAGTTCCTTTTCAGATCTTTGATTTGCAAGTATTTCTTCTCATTTTTTGGTTTTCTTTTGGTCTGGTATCCTTTGAATCAGAAATGTTTAAAAATTTTTATGAGTCAATTTACTTTTGTCACTTGCGCTTTTGGTATCATATTTAAGAAATGATTGCCTAGGGCTGGAGGGATGACCTAGTGATTAAAGTGTTTGCCTGCAAAGCCAAAGGACCCAGGTTCAATTCCCCAGGACCCATGTTAGCCAGATGCACAAGAGGGCGCATGTGTCTGGAGTTTGTTTGTAATGGCTGGAAGCCCTGGCATGCCTATTCTGTCTCCCTCTTTCTCTGTCAAATAAATAAAAAATTAAAAATATTAAACAAAGAAATGACTGCCTAGCTCAAGATCACAAATTTACTCCTCTTCTTCCAAATTTTGATAGGTTTTGATTTTAAATTTAGATCTACAGTCCATTTACATTATGCTTTGCATTTAATATGAAATATAAGTCCAATTTAATTTTTTGCATGTGTTCATCCAATTGTCCTAGCATCATTTGCTAAAAATACTATTAATTTCCCATATAGTTTTCTTGGCACTATTATAAAATGCCAGTTGACCGTAAGTGTAATGATTCATTTCTAGACTCTTGATTCTATTCCACTGACCTGTATGTCTATCCCTATGCCAGTACCAGTAGGTTTGTAGTTAAGTTTTGAAATCAGGATGTGTGATCCCTTTCACTTTATTCTTTTTCAAAGTTGTTTTAGTTATTCTGATTCTTTGGTATTTCCATATGAAATCTAGGATCAGGTTGTAAACTTCTGCAAAAACCAAAACTCCAGCTGGGATCTGGTAAGGAAGTCATTGAACATATAGGTCAAGCTTGAAGAGTATTGCTCTCATAATAGTATTTTATTCTAATCCCCAAACACAAAAAAATGCTCATTTATTTAGGTCTTTAGATTTTTTAAATAATGTTTTATACTTTTTTAAAAAAAATATTTTTTGTTCTGGGAGAGAAGAAAAGAGCATGTGTTATGGGCATACCAGGATCTCTTGTGCTCCAAACTAACTCTAGACACATGTACTACTTTGTGCATCTGGCTTTACATGGGATCTGGTGATTTGAACTGGGGCTGGCAGGATTTGCAAGCAAGTGTCTTTAACTGCTGAGCCATCTCCCCAGCCCAGTGTTTTATACTTTTTTAAAAAATATTTTTATTTATTTATTTAAGAGAGAGAAAGAGAGAGAGACAGGGGAAGAGGCAGAGAGAAAGACAGAATGCATGTGCCCCCTTGTGCATCTGTCTTATGTGGGTCCCTGGGGAATCAAATCGGGGTCCTTAGGCTTCACAGGCAAACGCCTTAACCGCTAAGCCATTTCCCCAGTCCCGTTTTATACTTTTAATACAAGTTTTATTGCTTGTTAAATTTATTCCTGGGAATTTTATTCTTTTTGATACTGTTCTAAATAAATCAAGAAAAATTAATTTTCATGTCCATTACTGCCAGTGTATAGAAATACTGTTGGTTTTTGTATATTGATCTTATATTCTGTAACCTTGTTGAATTTTGTCCTATTTTTTGTCTGGATACATCTTGGATGAAATTAGATAATGAGGTAAGGAACATACTTATTATTAGACTCTTAATAGCCTAATTAATCCTGAAGCTACCTACAAATTATTGAGGAAATCCTTTGTAGTGTTTAGAAGACATCAATAGGGTCATTATTGAAAGTGTGTATCCAGTTTTATTTTTAAAATTTTTTTGTATTGACAATTTTATTTATTGAAAAGTCATTCATATACTGAATTGTCCATTCATTAGTACCCCTTGTGAAGGACTACTATGTGCCAACCACTGTTATTTTTCACCTAAGAGTCTAGTATAAACTCTTACCTAGAATAGCAGACTCACAAGAACAATCTAGAATTTTAAAAATCATTATAAGAGAAAAGCCTATGAAAGAGAATATTCTAGAGACAGGGTAGATTTAACCTTCATCAGAAGTCAATCTGTCAGGTATAAAAGTGATTTAATGTCACGTGCTATTTTTGAAAGAATGATTGAAGTTTTTTAATTTTTCTTTCTCATATATGAAATTAATCCCATATATCAAGTGGTATGTACTTTACAAATGAAACGGCCACTATGTCCTAAGTCATTTCATTGTGGTGGTTTGAATGCAAAAACAAAGCTCCCCATAGCCTCAGGTATTTGTGATTGTTTCCTACTTAGCTCCTACTTGCCAGTCTTTGGGAGATGGAGCCCTGCTAGAGGAGGTGTGTCTCTAGGGGCAGACAATGGGCTGGAGGCCAGCCCTTTGTGTGCTCAGAGTCAGCTGTGCTTGCTGGTGCTTACTGTGTTCTCTGCTGTGGGTGTAGGATGAGAGAGCCAGCTTCCTCCACCATGGGAAACCTCCCCCTGGAAACCATAAGCATGCAATAAGCCCTTTTCCCCCATAAGCCGATTCTGGGCAGGTGTTTGTCCAGCAACGAGAAGGTAACTGCAAGCCCTGTGAAGCAGATGCTGCTTTGTCCTCATTGTACTTCCGCAGAAACAGGTGCAAGAGTTATTTTGTTTCAGGCCATGGAGCTAGTAGCAGTTAGAGCCAGGAATTTATTGTTTATATTTTATTTCTGTATTTATTTGCATGCACGCGAGAGAGAAGCAGGTAGAATGGGCACACCAGAGCCTCCAGCCACTACAAATGAATTCCAGACACCTGTGCCACCTTGTACATCTGGCTCATGTGGGTACTAGGGAATGAAACCTGGGTCCTTAGGCTTCTCAGGCCAGCATCTTAACTGCTAAGCTATCTCTCCAACCCAATAACTAGGTTATTAACTACGCAGTCTGAGGCTAAAGCCTACATTCTACAACCTCAAAAAGGGTGGGGGGGGGTTACTTCTATTTTATTTGCCTCTCCTAACTCATCTGCTTAATCACACATTTTGTAGGTGTGTCTGTCGAGCTGCTTCTGCTACAGGTCTAGTTCTTAGGACAGCAAGAGACATAATGTGGTTATTCCTGTTGCTCATTGGAGTCACCTGTCTTCATCTGCCATCTGGGGACCAAGACTCATCTTTTAAAAAAAAATTTAATTCAATTTTTGTTTATTCATTTGAGAGAGAGAGAGAGAGAATGGGTACACCAGGGCCTCCAGCCACTGCAAATGAACTCCAGATGTGTGCACCCCCTTGTGCATCTGGCTAACATGAGTCCAAGGGAATCGAGCCTCAAACAGGGGTCCTTAGGCTTCACAGGCAAGCACTTAACCACTAAGACTTCTCTCCAGCCCAAGACTCATCTTTTTTTTTAAAAAAATATTTATTTTCAAGGAAAGATAGATATAGAGAGAATATGAATGGGTGTGCCAGAGCCTCTAGCCACAGCAAACAAACTCCAGATGCATGTACCACTTTGTGCATCTGACTTTACATGGGTACCAGGGAATCAAACTCAGGTCGTTAAGGATTGCAGGCAACTGCCTTAGCCGCTGAGCCATCTCTCCAATCCGTGAAACTTATCTTTTAATTCAGGCATTTGGCTGCCACTGTAATCATTTGCCTTTGAAGAGCCAATGATTACATTCTAGATTTCCAGGTCTTGCTTTCAGGCCTGATATTGTTTGTGGTACAGGTTTTGTGATGGGTTTATCTTGCCAACTTCATGGGGTTTAGAATCATTATAGAAACAAACCTCTGGGCTTGTCTGTGAGGTAGTTTCTAGATTAGATTAATTAAGATGGGAAGAATTAACTATGGTGGCACCATATCCTGACTGGGTGTGTTGCAGTCAGGTTCACATTGTTGGTAGAAATCACCCAACCAAGAACAGCTTGTGGGAGAAAGAGGTTTATTTTGGCTTACAGGCTCGAGGGGAAGCTCCACGATGGCAGGAGAAAATGATGGCATGAGCAGAGGGTGGACATCAACCCCTGGCCAACATAAGGTGGACAATAGCAACAGGAGATTGTGCCAAACACTGGCAAGGGGAAACTGGCTATAATACCCATAAGCCTGCCCCCAATAATATACTGCCTCCAGGAGGTGCTAATTCCCAAATCTCCATCAGCTGGGAACCTAGCATTCAGAACACGCAAGTTTATGGGCGACACCTGAATCAAACCACCATAGGGTGTCATGGACTATATGTATTAAAAAGACACAGTGGGGCTGGAGAGATGGCTTAGCAGTCAAGGCATTTGCCTGCAAAGCCAAAGGACCTAGGTTCAATTCCCTAGGACCCACATTAGCCAGCTGCACAAGGTGGCACATACATCTGGAGTTTGTTTGCAGTGGCTGAAGGCCCTGGCACGCCTATTCTCTCTCTCTTTCTGTCAAATAAATAACTAAAAATATTAAAAAATACACTCCATTCCTATTATATTGCTTTGAAACATTTGTTGAGATTCATTTGCCTCTTGGTGTTTGGTTTTGGTTTCATTATCCTTTCTTATTGATCTGGATGCTTGCTATTATGCCAAGACTACCCTGATTTTTTTTCGTAGTAGGGAAGTCATACATTGTCTTGTGAAGACATAATCACATAACTAAGTATTTGTTACAATGGCATATTTTCGAGTTTGTGGTCTCTAGCATGTTGAGAATTACTCTTTTAGTTTGAGGTGGCAAGGCTTTCTGACATGGGTACTCCTTGGATATAGAATCCCCCATGATTAGCTCTTTTTTTTTCCTATGGAAATGTCCTCTTGCTTATTTGATTAAACAAAAATAAAGCAAGCTGCATAGGAACAATTTTAAAGTCCCAAGAGAGCCCAGCTTTGTTTCAAGGCTGCGGTAGCTGACACAGCATCTCCTTGTTACGTCCCCAGCCTCGCTCTGTGGACCACAGCGATATATTCAGAAGTGTTAGTGCACATAGGAGGTTTGGAACATTCCCTCGCTAGTTCTTTGCCTGCTCACTGCCTGTCATGCCTGCAGCCTGCAGTATCTAACATTTATTAAAGTTTAAAAGTCAAAGCCAAAAAGAGAGGGGGAAGGAGGCTAAAACACAAAGAGACACTTCTACCTTAAGGTTTGGAGGAAATCCCCCTAGCCACCTACTGCCACTGTGGAAAAATATTTTAACCTTTTTTTTGTTTCTCAAGGTAGGGTTTTGCTCTAGTCCCAGCTGACCTGGAAATTCTCTGTGTAGTCTCAGGGTGGCCTCAAACTCACAGTGATCCTACCTCTGCCTCCTGAGTGCTGGGATTAGAGGCATGCACTACCATACCCTGCCATGACTAGCTCTTTGATCCTCACCTCACTGCACTTTGCTGCTCTTGACCACCACGTGTACTGAAGGTTCAGAATGTGAAACTGATTACTGTTCTATAGTAGTACCGTTGTGAACTTGGTATATCATTTTTATTTCTCCAGGCCTTAATATTCTCATCTGTAAAGTTGAATTAAATCTGATCTCATTACTTTTCCAAACTTAGCTGTTAGTGTTATCCTTGTTGAACAATACATATGTAAGTTCATTTGTTTTAACTGATGGAAAAAAAATTTGTCCTGTTGAGAGGATTTAGTAGGCTTGTATTTTGGGTGTGCCTGTGTGTGTATAGGGACAATCAATAGAGCATAGATGTAGGTATTTGTTGGAAAGGTACCCGTGGCAATCCTTTTGTTAAATACATAGGTATATGTGATACCTAAGCATTACTACATGTGACTGGGTGATCAGGGGATGGGCGTAGAGTCATGCATGATTTTGGGATTAGAATGGAATGAATGGCTGGGTGTGAGGACACATGCCTTTAATCTCAACACTCAGGAGGCAGACGTAGGAGGATCACTGTGAGTAGGCCATCCTGAGACTACATAGTGAATTCCAGGTCAGTCTGGGCTAGAGCGAGACCAGACCTTAGAAAAAGAAAAAGGATAGATAATTGATATTACCAAGAAACAGTCACTTTATGAAATTGCCAAGAGCAGGAATGGTCCTTATTGATGAAATTCCTGAACCATTATTATTATTTTTTTTTGAGGCAAACCCAACAGACTGGCCTTTATTTTTTTTATGTGAAAGAGCAAGAGTGAGGGAGAGAAAGAACTGGCATGCCAGGGCCTCAGCCACTGCAATTGAAGTCCAGATGTGAGTGCCACCTTGTGTGCATGTGCAACCTTGCACACTTGCATCACTGTGCGTCTGGCTTACATGGGACCTAGAGAGTCAAACCTAGGTCCTTAGGCTTCATAGGCAAGTGCCTTAACCATTAAGCCATCTCTCCAGCCTTTCCTGAACCTTTTTTTATATGGCTAATTCTGATTAACGCTTAAAAGTGTAGGTTTCACTGGCAGACTCTTCAACATTTTCCCTTATTTGAGTGTCTTTTTCTTTTTTCCCTTAGGCATTTGAATACTTTTATGTTCTTTATAAAATATTCCTAGTTAGGGAGGATAGGAACCCTTTTCCACAGCTGAAGCCATTCCAAGTTTTACTTCTCTGAAGAATTGCCTTTCTGTTCCTGAAGCTTTCAATTGCCACATCTGATGCTTTATTTTCATGCATGAAGATGGAACATGGTTTCAGTTAGGAATTGATTTGGGTATTGTAAGAATCTGAATGAAATTTAAGAAAAAGAAATTAGTAAATGATATTATCAATGACTACTATTTTGCCTGGATTTTTTTTTTCAAGGCAGGGTCTCACTCTAGCTCAGGCTGACCTGGAATTCACTATGTCGTCTCAGGCTGGCCTCAAACTCATGGTGATCCTCGTACCTCTGCCTCCTAAGTGCTGGGATTAAAGGTGTTTGCCATTACACCCAGCTTGGAATGTTTTTTTTTTTTTTTTTCTTTAAGACAAGGTCTCATTCTAGCCCAGGCTGACCTGAAACTCATGGGCATTCCTGCTCCAGTTTATAGAATGGTGAGGTTGTAGCCATGAGCCACAATGTCTGGCTTGCTTGGAAAGTTTGAATCACTGAGTGAGAGGGTAAAAATGTTAAAGGCTAATGTTTTACATGAAGTATCTCAGATACCAAGAATCTGAGATGTAGTGGATCATTTTAAAAAGTTGATGTGTGTGTAGTGTATGCATATGTGTGTACCCTGAGCATAAACGTGCAAAGGTCAGTGGAGAACATCAGGTGTTCTTCTCTTTTTACTTAGCCACCAGTTTCCTTGAAATGAAGTCCCACACTCAACCCAGAGCTGTCAATTGTTTTCGTCAGTGAGCCAGAGTGATTCTGTGGTCTACTACCCCCTGTGAGACTGGGATTACAGATGTGCAAGACCATGTCCAATTGTTTACATGGGTGCTGGGGAATTGAACTCTGATGGTCTCAGACCCTCCCAGGTCTTCATGTTTTTATACCAAGAACTCTTAACTGCTGAGCCATCTCCCTAGCCCTGGAGCAGTCTTTTAATAAACTTGAGAAATTGGCCTGGGGAGGTGGCTTAGTGCCTAAAGGTGCTTGTTTGAAAAGCCTGCCCACCTGGGTTCAATTGCCCAGTACCCATATAAAGCCAGAAGCATAAAGTGGAGCATGTGTCTAGCATTCATTTGTAATGGAAAGAGGCCCTATTGTGCCTATATACACACATGCAAATAACTATATAAAATATTTTTGAGGGGCTGGAGACATGGCTTAGCAGTTAACACACTTGCCTGTGAAGCCTAAGGACCCAGGTTCTATTCCCCAGTACCCACATAAGCCACATGCACAAAGTGGTGCATGGATATGGAGTTCATTTGCAGTGGCTGGAGGCCCTGGTGTACCCTTCTTTGTCTCTCTCTATCTGCCTCTTTCTCTTCTCTCTCTTTCAAATAAATTAAATATTTTAAAAAGAAAACACTTTTTAAAATTTGACAAATTATTTTAAACAAAGGGAATTATTACCATGTTATGTAAATTTTGTATTAAATGACAGTTTTTTTTAACCTGAACTTGTTTTTTGTGTGTATATGTATGTGTCGTATGCATTTGTGTGAGCACATTCATGTGTGCTTATACATGCAATCAAGGTTGAGTGTCTTCTTCCTGAATCACTGTCCACTTTATTTATAGAGACAGGGTCTCTCACTGAACCCAGAGCTCACCATTTTGACTATGCTATCTAGCCAGCAAACTGCAGGAACCTGCTTTCCTCTGTCTCCTGAGCACAGGGGTTACAGGTGCACACCGCTATGCTCAGAATTTGTGTGGTTGCTTGGGATCCAAATTCAGGTCCTTGTGCTTGCATGGCAAGCTCTTTCCCAAATAAGCCATCTCCCTAGCCTGATCTTTTAACCTTTTTTTGGATTTCAGAATTATTTTTCCCATGATTTCTTCATGAGTATGGTAAAAATTTTAAAGTTTTATGCTTTCCCCTTTTCTATTTATATATTTATATGAATGGGTGGGGAGAGAATGGGTGCACCAGGGCCTCTAGTCACTGCAAACGACCTCCAGATGCATGTGCCTCTTTGTGCATCTGGCTTTATGTGGGTACTGGGGATTTGAACCTGGGTCTTTAGGCTTTTCAGGCAAGTGCCTTAACTACTGAGCCATCTCTCCAGCCCCCAAAAGTAAGATTCTTTTTGTGTGTGTGTTTATCCAAGGTAGGGTCTCACTCTATCCCAGGCTGGCCTCACACTCACAGAGCTCTACCTACCTCTGTCTCCCAAGGCAAGTGCTTTAACAGCTAAACTATCTCTCCAGCCTGTGTATGGTAACTTTTATATAGGAAAAGCATTCTCCTTCCCTCTCTTCTTACTTTCTTTCCCCGGAAAGCAGCTATTAGTACTATAACAGGTACATTGTCATCTTTTGCAACTGTACAATAGATTATTCAGCAAAATATGTTTTTCACATTTCACTTTGAGAGAAGGTATATATATATATATTTTTTGGTGGCACATGTCTTTAATCCCAGCACTCGGGAGGCAGAGGTAGGAGGAGCACCATGAGTTCAAGGAGACTACATAGTTAATTCCAGGTCAGCCTGGACCAGAGTGAGACCCTACCACGAAAAGCCAAAAAAAAAAAAAAAAAAATCACATTGTGGACTAGGGTGATGGGTCAGCAGTTAAAGGCACTTCTTTTTTTTTTTTTTTTTTTACTATTTATTTATTTATTTATTTATGTTTTTATTAACAACTTCCATGATTGTAAACAATATCCCATGGTAATGCCATCCCTCCCCACACTTTCCCCTTTGAAACTCCATTCTCCATCATATTCCCCGCCCCCCCCCCCGTCAATTAGTCTCTCTTTTATTTTGATGTCATGGTCTTTTCCTCCTATTATGATGGTCTTGTGTAGGTAGTGTCAGGCACTCTGAGGTCATGGAGAGAAGGTATTTTTTATTGATTAGAGCATAATGGATAAAATCTTTGAAAACAATTTTAAGTCCAAAGTGGACTGAGTAGAGTTTCAAAGGGGACAGTGGGAGAGGGAGGGAATTACCACGGGATATTGTTTACAATCATGGAAGCTGTCAATAAAAAAAAATAATAAAAATGTGGACTGAAAGGGGGCAGTGGAGATGGATCAGCAGTTAAAGGTGCTTGTTTACAAAGCCTGCTGGCCTGGGTTTGATTCCTCAGCACCCATGTAAAGGCAGATGCACAGCATGCATCCGGAGTTCATTTGTAGCTACAAGAGGCCCTGGTGTACCCATACTCTCTCTCTCTCTCTCTCTCTCTCTCTCTCTCTCTCTGTCTCTCTCTCTCTCTCTGTCTCTCTCTCTCTCACACACACCCTTCCTTCCTTTCTTTCTTCCTTCCTTCCTTCCTTCCTTCCTTCCTTCCTCCCTCCCTCCCTCCCTCCCTCCCTCCCTCCCTTCCTTCCTTCCTTCCCTCCCTCCTTCCTTCCTTCTCCTTCTCCTTCCTTCCCTCTCCCTCTCTCTTTATTCTTCTCCTTCTCCCTCTCTTTCCTTGCAAATAATATTTGTCAAAAAGTATACTGATGGCTAAATGTGATGATGCACGCCTTTAATTCTAGCACTTGAGAGGCTGAGGTAGGAGGCTCACCATGAGTTCTAGGCCAGTCTGGGCTACAGAGTGAGTTCCAGGTCAGCCTGGGCTAGAGTGAGATCCTGCCTCAAAATTAAACAAAAAAAACTAGACTGAAAATATTACAAGAAAATATTTTTCACAGAATTCAGTTCTAATTATTCAACCACTATGTGAGAACCTGCTTAACATACAGCAGTCTGTATAGGTGCTGTGGGAGACAGATGAATTAAATACGAAGTTGGTAGAATGAGGCTGGGTAAATATTTCCCACCACTAAAAGAAATGAACAGAAAACCATAAGCATGAGGAAAAGATTTTTCTGCAGCAGCCAAACAAGGAAACATGCACACCATCTGCGAGCAGAGTGTAGCTGAAGGAAAATCTGAGCCTTTGGGCATATTTCTGACTTCCAGCTTCCTTGTACAAACCATATGTGTGAGGAGACAAATTTATGATTCCTCACTGAGGTCCTAAAGTCTGATTGGTGCAAAGTGAAATAAACCAGGACTCTTAATTTTCCATTCTCGTGAATGAGGGTAGTAGAAATAACTTTTGGGAAGATAGGAAGACTCTGGAAAAGTAACCATAGCTGATATCCTGACCTGGTAGAGGGAAAAGCGCAGCAGCTCCATGCTGAACTGAGGGGGATAACCCAGAGGCCAAGGAGTTCCTCCAAGGTGAAACTGAGAAGACACTACTGCAAGATTTTTTCTGAGGCAGGATTTCACTTTAGACCAGGCTGATTTTGGAACTCTCTCTGTATCCCCAAGCTGGCATTGGATCCACAGTTCCCCTCCTACCTTAGCCTCCCAAGAGCTGGGCCCAAAGGGGTGTACCACGATGCCTGGCTTTTTTTTTTTTTTTTGATACTGCAAGATTTTTTTTTGTTCATTTTTATTTATTTATTGGAGAGTGACAGAGAGAGAGAGAGGAAGCTAGAGAGAGAGAGAGAGAATGGGCACGCCAGGGCTTCCAGCCACTGCAAACGAACTCCAGATGCGTGTGCCCCCTTGTGCATCTGGCTAACGTGGGTCCTGGGGAATCGAGCCTTGAACCGGGGTCCTTAGGCTTCACAGGCAAGCGCTTAACCGCTAAGCCATCTCTCCAGCCCGCAAGATTTTTAATATTGATTGTTTTGCTATTTCTTCCCTTGTATTTCTAAGTAATATATTTGTATTACATCTTGCTGAGATTTCAGTTTTATTTTTTTTTATTAATTAGTTTTGTGCTCAGCGAATACAGTCAATTTGGTACCATTGTTAGGCTCATCCATGACCTACCCCTCCTTGTTGAGGTATATGGGTCATGCATTCTGGAGTTAGCCCATAGTTATGGGTAGGAAAAATGTCTCTGCATATCATGACCCAATGTGTGGCTGTGACATTCTTTCCGCCCCCTCTTCCACAAAATTTCCCTGAGCCATGTTGGGTTCATTTTTGGTTTGCTTCAGTGATGAGGTGTTGGGGGCCTCTGGGTCTCTGGAAATGTGATTTGGTAGGAGTTGATTTTTCTCTGTGTTGATCTCCTTCACCCCTGTGCTGGTACCTGGTTCACCAGGAAATCAGCACCCTTGCTTGTTTCACCAATTTTTCTTACTTTCAGCCAGGGCCCTTTGGAGGTATGATGGGGTGGCTCTCTCCTTAGTATCTACATCTATCTGAAAAAGAGAAGCAGATTCTCCAACAGAGAGTAAGTTAGCACCAGACAAATGAGATAACCCTTACTTTTTTATAGAGAATTTAATAGGTGTAGGCCCTCTTGTAGCCCACGATTGGTGGTAGCTTGATAATGGAGAATGGGCTTATGTTTGGATATGGTTCTGACTTGTTTCCCAGTTCCAGCTATGGGTCCCATACCACTGAGGGGATCAGTTAGCCAAATCAAGAGCACTTGGTTCCCCACCATGGCTGTGTGCCACCACTGCACTTGTTAGTATTGATTGTCAACTTGACAGGATTTAGAAATACCTGGGAGAAAAATTTCTTGGGTGTGTATGTGAGGGGGTTTCTATTAGGTTAAAGTAGGAAGACTGCCCTAACTGTGGGGGTGCTGTATCATAGGCCTGGGGTTTGGGAAAGAGTAAGGAGAAAGCAAACTGAGCAACAGCATTCATCCATCTCTGCTTCCTGACTGTGGATTGAGTATAACCAGGTGTGTCTTGCTGCTGCCTCCATGCATTTCCTTCCCTGATGGACTGTATCTCCTCAAACTGTAAGCTGTAATAAACTCTACCTCCCTTCAATTGGTCCTTGTCAGATACTTTATCACAGCATCAAGGAAAGTCATACAAGGAATACTTAGTATTCAAATCACAATATTCTGGCCCTGTCCCCCATAGGCTCATGGTCATCTCACACTATGAAATGTATTCATCCAATTTCAAAAGTCCCCATTGCCTTACAGTTTCAGCACTACTCAAAAGACTCTTCTAAGATGCATAGCACTGAGCTAATGTAAAATCAAAAACACAAACTGCATACTTATAATATATAGTGGCACTGAGTAAACATTCCTATTCTGAAAGTAAAGAATGGGGCATAACAAGGAAAGATCATACCAAACCAAGTTTGAAACCCAACAAGGCAAACATTGAGCCCTGCTGCTCCATCCATGTTTGTCATCTAAGGCTCTTGTTGGCATAATCTGTGCTCCAGTAGACTTCCATAGCTTCTCGCCTTCAGTTCTATTGCCTGTGTAGCACATGTGGTGTCTCTGGTGGGCATGCTTGTTGTTTCCAGCTTTCCTTGTTGATGATTGTCTCATGTTTCTGGCATCTCTGATATACTCAAGGAGTTGATATCCCACTCAGGTGTGATCAGGTGAGGAAGAAGCAGGAAGTTGCTGCCAGAGGAGCGTTGCTTGCAGCCATCTTGGATGAGACCAGATCAGACGTGGGTTTTAGTCTGTCAGGGCAGGCAAGATATGATGTCATTGTTCTTGGGCCTTGTCCTTGTCTGGATGACTGCCTATAAAAAGTTGTCTTCCTCCTGTTTCTCCTTCAAAGGCAGTGTTGCAGATTTTCATACTATCGAGTTCTTTGTCTCACAAACAGGAAAAGTTAGGCACATGGATGTCAAGGCATGAAGGAGATTTATTGAAGAAAAAAAATGGTGGAAAAGCCCAAAGTGTCAGTGCAAGCATATGCATGATTTCAGCTGGCATCTAAATAAGCTACACTTTTTGATTTACAACTCAGAAAAGCAGGCAGTCCTGAAGCAGTAATTTGAGGTGTATTTAAGAGTGCCAGAGCCTTTCTCTGCTCTTGGTTGGGCTTTAACCCAGGAAATGCCTCATTGTCATTGTCACATAAAGATTCCACTGAGTCAGTGGCCTCCAGGTTATTGTCTTATGAATTCAAAGAATGAAATCCACAGACCATAGAGGGTGAAGATTGGAAAGGTTTTATTATACAGATTACAGAGATAAGAGGAAAAAGTACAGAGCCCGTACCCAAGTGGAAGCAGGAGTGAGGTTCTCAGAAATGGGAAAGCCCATTTAGAGACCCAGATTGAGGTCTTCTATGGATTGAAGAAGGAGGCAATCTTTCTAGGAATGGGAAACTCCTTTAGGTAAGAAGAGATCTAGGAAGGGACTTGGATTTAAGAAAAGAAAATAAATCTAAGGAGGGAGCTCATTTAGGCAGAAAGATCAGGGGAAAACAGATTTTTCCTTCCAGGGACACTTCTCACTTTTACTTTTGGGGCCCTGTTAGCCCTGAACTGCCTCGGGCTCATAAGTGAGGGTCTCTGAGCAACTGCCACTAGAGTCAGGCTTCTTCAGGTTTAAGTATACTCTCAGATTTTGGAAGTAGGCGGAGAACCTTGATTAGGGTTGTAGGTCAGGGAGGTAAGTGCAGACTCAGAATGGGCTTTCCAGGGTGGGGAAGGTGGGGCCAAGCCTGTGAAAAATTCCTGGGAGGAAAAGAATCAGGAAGCTGCCCCTCATAGCCATCTTGATGAGTCATACTGTAATTGCTTTGTTTCACCAAGGCAGGTTGACATCTATGTTCTTACCGTCCCATGTCTCTTACTACCTACCTATAATATCTATCAGCAGGCAGGTATGGTGAAGTTCATGTAGACCAGGAAGCAAGGAGGCTTCCGGAAGTGAGGTCTCAAGGCCCAGCCCTAGTGAGCCACTTACTCCAGCATGGCTCTACCTCCTCAAAGGTTCCACAACCTCCCAACACAGTACAAATACCTGTGGACCAAATTTTCAAACATGAGCCTATGGAGAACATTTTACATTCATCTCTGATAATAGAAACCAACTATAAAACTGTTTGGATTTTTAACCCTTTTATATGTGGCCTATTCTCCTCTCCTATTCCCTGGGGAAAACTTGTAAAATTTTCTAATTCTAGTGCTTTTGAGAAGGTTTGACTCACCATGGTTCTGTTTTATTTCAAAGTCTTGGGTATTCAGTGGTCCCTTTTTAATTTAAAAATTCACATTCTTCATTTCTGGGAACTTTTATCAAACCATTTAACTGATATCTTTCTGTTTATCTCTGTGGAACTTTTATTTGAATATTATCTACTTTATCGAAGTTTCCTTCAGATTATCTTTGATGCGCCTTATTGTGTGCTTTCTCTTTTTTTCTGTCAGTTTTTCATTTGAGTGCTTTTTAATTTTCTGAATGTTCTTTTTTTTTAATAAACAGCTTTCAATGGTCTCATCTTTGTAAATTATATCTTTTACTGAGGCTTTACCTGATGACTGTATTTAAAAGTTCATTTCCTTTTGTCATCCCATATTATTCTTTTCTCAGTAGAATAAAAGATTCATAATGGTAAAGTTTTTGTAATCTTCCCCCCCCCCACACACACACACTGTTAATTTTGCAGCACCTCAAACAGTGCCTGGTACATAGCATTTAAGTATTTCTGGATTAAAATGAAGCAATCAGATATTGATAGTATACATTAAAGTTTTCTGGTACAGATCTAGTCTATTCCTTTGAGGTTACTTCTTCCCTATATTTACTGCTTCTCTACCTTATGCTAGAACATCTTCAAATATCTTGTAATACTTAATCATCTGCTTACTTTTAAGAATGAGTGATAAAAACCTGACTACAATATATGAAAAAATGAATAGGACTTTCCAAATGTGGTTATTTTGGGACTAGAGAGATGGCACATCTGTTAAAGGTGGTTGCTTCCAAATGTGGCCATCATAGTAGAGCGATCTGGTTACATCATATTGTTGGTGATCCCTTTTTGTCAGTATCTTTAGCAACATTTTCCTGGTTGATCTGATTCCCTGGAACATATTATTCAAGCATCCATGTTACATCTTAGGATGTAACAATCTGTGACTAGAAAGGGTTTCTAAACCCCTCTGTTTGCAGTGGGATCCCTATGACTTCATCTGGGCTTGGCTTCCTCACTCAAAAAAATAAACACATCTAACCTTTTACTTGAGTAGGAAACATGCCAAAGCAAAATGTGAGAGGAAATTTTAGGACCTAACTGTTCCCAAACTACTTCATTCTGTCTCTCCTTAGAGTAGGGAAGGAATATAACCTATACCACTTATGCTAATTTAAACACATGCTTAGTCATCACTTATTGTATTATGATTTAGCACAGGAAGTAGAGAAGGGCCAGGGAAAGAGGACTAGGAGCAGGACCTGAGAAACCCAGAATAGCATAAAACATAGTTAGAACCAGATCCTGAACAGTCTTGTCAACATATGCTCTTCTTCAGAGAGGGGGGAAATGCGATTGTCTATTGTTTAGTTCATTTGTTTACACTACTGATTTCCTTATTTTACTCCTATTTTCAGAGGTATTTGCCAACAATTCTTGAGATATCTGGGGCTTCTGTGGGACAAATAATTATTGTTTTGCTTATTCATCTGCTTTCTTAGACTTGCTATATAAGCTATCAGTCACTTTTCTGATTTCTCAGTTCCAAGTTTAAAGAACATTTAAACAACTCCCTTTGATTTTGTTTTAATGATACCAGAGTGATACTAGTTGGATACTTTCAAAAAGTGTTTATATAGGATCTTTAACAAATGCATAGGTCAGACAGCAGAACACTAGGACCTGATCTCACTCATGCCTCAGGTTAGTAGTAACCACTGGTTTCTGGTTTCTGGCAGAAGCAGTAGAGAAATGAGGGACCCACTTTTCATCAAGGCCTCAGATATTACTATAGATAAAATTGAAGTGAATATGAGTTTATCCTTAAACTCACATTCTTTCTGCCTCCATCTGTTCAGTGCTGGGATTATAGGTATGGGCCACCACTCCCCAGCTCACATTATCATCATTTCCATCCAACCGTATGGCACATGTTCTAGGTAGCTACAAGGTAGTATATGGACTGAAAAGGGGAGACAAAGCTGTTGATAATATTTGTGGTATAATATTTTTGGTTCTCCAAATCTTAGAATTTAATGAGAAAGATAAGTAACATTATTTCTTAAGAGATTTCAGAATGAACAAAGAGGAGGATGACTGATATCACCTCTGAACATCTTCAGAATGGACACTGGGTACATGTCCGTGATGCCATTTTGTTGCTTGAAGCTTAGTTGTGAGAAACACAAGCAGGGTTTCATTTTATTGGTTTCTTTTTATTTAGACAAGGTCTCATCTGTAGCCCAGGCTGGCCTGGAATTCACTATGTAGCACTGGCTGGCCTCAAACTCTGAGATACAGGCATGTGCCATCATGCCTAACTTAGGGTTTTATTTTAAGTAGTCTCAATCTTTTACCATTTAAACATGATTTCTTCTTTATATTTGGGGAGATTTCCAGTGAACTCAAGACAATATTATATGTAATACAATTTTATCTAAAAGTATATTGGAAAACAGACCCCCCCATACAACTTTTTATAATAGGATTTTTCATTGTAAAAATAAATAAATATTTATTTGAGAGGAAAAAGAGAAATAGCAAGAAAGAGAGAGAAAGAAAAAGGATGGGTGCTCCAGGACTTCCTTCTGCTACAAACTCCAGGCTCATGCGCCTCTTTGTGCATCTGGCTTTACATGGGCATTGAGGAATCAAACCTGGGTCATCAGGCTTTGCAAACAAGCACCTTTAACCACTGCACTATGTATCTCCAGTCCCAACATGTTTTCATTAAAAAAAAAACAAAAGTATGAAAAAGAGAGTAAAGATAATCAGACCTGAATCTGATAAGTCACCTGTTTATATTAACTTTCTAGGCTGTGAGCAGGTACAGTCAATCATAGGACTTCCCTTGTTTGCTTCCTGTTTCTCAGGGATAACCTCGTTGTCTGACTTTCTGGTGTCTTGAAAACTCTTTGTAGATGTTTTGTCCCAGTGTCGTGAAAATTATTTCATATTATTTTCGTTTTGGGTTTTTGAGGTTAGGTCTTGTTCTAGCCCAGTCTGAGCTGGAATTCACTATGTAGTCTTAGGCTGTCCTTGATCCTCCTACCTCTGCCTTCTGAGTGCTGGGATTAAATGCGTGCACCCCCATGCCCAGCAAGACTTAAGTTTTTTTAAAATTAATTTATTTATTTTGAGAGAGAAAGAGAGAGAGAGAAGCAGAGAGAAAGGCAGATAGAGAATGGGTGCACCAGGGCCTCCAGCCACTGCTAACGAACTCCAGATGCATGCGCCACCTTGTGCATCTGGCATACGTGGGTCCTGGGGAATCATATCTAGGTCCTTTGCCTTTTCAGGCAAGTACCTTAACTGCTAAGCTATTTCTCCAGCCTAAGTTTTTTTTTTTTTTTGGAGGGGTGGGGGGTTGGTTTTGATTTTTTTTTCAAGGTAGGGTCTCACTCTAGCCCAGGCTGACCAGGAACTCTCTGTAGTCCCAGGCTGGCCTCAAACAGTGATCTTCCTACTGGATCAAAGGTGTGTGCCACTATGCTGAGCTTCCTTCGTATGATTTTTTTTAAAAAAATATTTGGTTATTTCAATTGGGTTAGTAAATGTGGTCTGTATTATTCCATCTTGTCTAAAAATAGAAGACAATTTAATTAGTTGGCTTATAGTTTCTAAGGTATACTTCTTTTGTCAATAAACAGTCTAGTCTATTTAATTTTAAAAAATTCATTATTTTGCTTTTTGAAGCAGGGCATCACTCCAGCCCAAGATGACCTGGAACTCATCCTGTAGCCCAGTCTGCCCTTGACCTCATGGCTGTCCTACCTCTGTCTCCTGAATGCTGGGATTCTAGACATGAGCCACCATGCCTAGCTTAGTACACACTTTGTGGTGGTATAGTTGCTTGGCATTTTCTTTAGGAAATTAGCTTGTTTGTTTTTTATGGTAACTAGTAATTTGAAGCCCTAACCTGCGAGAACCTGGACAGGGTTATTACTTAAGGCTGTCAACATTCTTTTCTGTTTTGTACTTTGTTATTATTTATGGTGGTTCACCATCGTATGAAGGTTTAATCTACTGATGTGTTTCACAAATTTTAATGAAAGACAGATCACGGGTGGAGTCACATGGCTTTACCATATCCATGCACTGGTTACAATATGCATCTCTGGAGCATTATTCTGGGTCACATATATGGAAAGCACCAAACTTTAGCTTGTCTGACCCAGCTAGGGCAAATGAATAGTGACTGGTAAAAACATTCATGCTCTTGATATGTTACTATTATTTACTTTTTAAGGAACAGAACATTATCTAAATATTAAAACATGTATCAAATATTTCTGCATAAACTATAGTTACATAGATAGGGTGTTTTTGAAGGAGTTTTAAAGAATGTGATTTAACTTGACAGTATGTGATTCTAAACTTATTTTTTTGTGTGTAATCATGGAATTTATTTATATTTCCACTGCAGCTGTTTATTGTCATTATTACATTACAATTCACGTATTTTTGGCTTCCTCAAATATTCTTTGCATCTCACAAATTGAAAACAAAACAGTTTGACTGCAGCTTACTTACTTTCAAAGATCCTTCAAATATGTGGCCAGATTACTTCAGAAACAGATTCAGTTGTCCATGATAATAATGATCAGAGAGTGAAAAGGAAGTTGAGGCCTTTGAACTCAATAAACCATTGCAGCCCATCAATCTGGTCTCTGCCATGCTTGCAGGCCCATCCACAGGAGCACATCCTGGCAGCCAAGTGGCCTCCCCTGGGTTCTGGCTCCCTTCCTTTCCTTAACTTATGCACAAAGCTAATGAGCAGTAATGGCTGCGAGCTAAGGAGAAACATGAGAGAAGCCAAATAAGAGGCCTTCTGACCCCTGCTCTGGCTGACTTGAAACTAAGTAATTAATATCAGAATACTAAGGAACTGACTGTCTTTCCTATGCTAAGTTTCCATCTTTTGGTCAAAAGGTATGTTTTCCTTCCCTTTTTAAAACCATCTTAATCATAACCGCCTATGTAAATACTTCAGTAGGTGAAGATGAAAAAGGGATTAGAAATAATAGGCACTTTTTTATTGACGCATATTCAGTGTATATAGTGTTGGGTTTCATTTCTTTCAAGTATACCATGTGTTTTGATGGTGTTCACTCCCTCCCATTTTCTCTCTTTAGCCCCTTCCTCCTTTTTTCCCCTCCTGATAGCCCCCTTCCTACCCCAGTTTCCCTTCTGCTTTTATGTCTATATAGTCTTTAAGTATGTATATATATACAATGTTGGATCCATAAGTGAAAAAGTAACACTTGTGTTTCTGAGTCTGGGTTATTTGGCTGAATATGATGGTCTCCTGTTGCATCCACTTTTCAGCTAAAAACACAATGTATTTTCCTTTATGCTGTGTCTATATGGCACATTTTCTTTATCCACTCGTCTGTTGTTGGATATGTAGGCTGATAACCTCACTTAACTAATGTCAATAGTATGTGCTTTAAAACAAAGCCTTTAAAGTGCTTTAAAAAACTTGAACATTTTAAGTACCTTCCCTGTTCTTAGTTGAGTATAGTAGTTTGTTTTGTCTTATTTTGGGGGGAGTGGTCCTTAACACTGTGTGCTTTTTTTTTTCCAGGATTGTTGCCCCCACCACCAGCACTCCCTCCAAGACCTTGTCCATCTCAGGTAGGTGACATATTTGTTTTCTGAAAACTGTTGTCTTACCCCTGAGCTTCTTTGCAAGAGTTGATCATTACATCAGATTCCCAAGGTAACATGTGGTTTAGTTTCTACTCATCCAGCCATAGGCCACCAGACAAATGTTCAGTTTTGGCTCTTGAGGGTTGCATGTGATTTTCTTACACAGAGCGAAGTAGAGGAGGCGCCTCTCCATTTGGGGTTAGGAGACATGGTGGTTCTGTCTAACACATGCGGTGTGGGTGACTAGGTGCTTGTTCGCCAGCATTTCAGGAGCTAATGGTAATCCGTGTGCACTGAAACCAAGTGCTCATCAACCCAAGGTTGGTGCCTCCTGCAGCAGGAAAGGGAGAGTCGTGTCACCACAATCTGTCTTACTTGTACCTTAATTGTGCCTTATTTACATGTGTTACTATGACCCTACTCATCAACATTTTCCACACATTGGAGTGTGAGAAGCAAGTGATAAATCTACTTGCTTTTGTTAAACACAAAACAAAACTCAAGCTTTCTCTTTGAAGACCCTGTCTAACTTTTGGTTGAAAATGTTGGGAAATTTCTTTACATAACAGTTCCAGTTTCACTTTTGACACTCTGTGAGGTCCAGAGCACACCTTTCCATGTGGCGATCACAGGACTCAAATCACAGAAAAACTATTTATAACATTTGCTTGTCCTTCTTTCTGAAAATTAGATGGTCGTTAGCATCCACTGAACCATGAGGTATAGATAGCATGAAACTTCTTACTTCCGTCTGAAGTGTAATGAAAAGACCAGTTCTTCCTGACTTGTATATATACAAGAGCGATTTCCTCCTGGTTTCAACATTGGCTTTAAGAGAAATTGGTCAATTAAGAAGTAGTTATGTGGGGATGGACAGACATCTCAGTGGTTAAAGGTGCTTGCTTGCAAAGCCAGACAGCCTGGGCTCAGTTTCCCAGTACCCATGTAAAAGCCAAATGCACAAAGTGGTGCATGTGTCTAGAGTCTGTATGCAGTGGCAAGAGCCCCGATGTGCCTCTACTCACTCTGAATGTGTATGTGTGTCTGTCTGTGTCTTTCTCTCTCTCAAATAAATAATTTTTTTAAAAAAATAGTGGGGCTGAAGAGATGGCTCAGTGGTTAAAGGTGCTTGCTTGCAAAACCTGACAGCCTGGGTTTGATTTCTATTACCCATGCCAGATACACAAGATGGCACATGCATCTGGAGTTCATTTGTAGTGTCGGGAAGCCCTGATGTGCCTATTCTCTCTCTCTCTCTCTCTCTCTCTCTCTCTGTGTGTGTGTGTGTGTGTCTCTTTCTCCTTCTCAAAATAAATAAAATATTTCCAAAACTGGATTTAAAGATAAGTAGTTATGGGGCTGGGGAGATGGTTCAGAGGCCAAAGGTACTTGCTTGCAAAGCCTGCCAGCCCAGATTCGATTTCCCAGTACCCATGTTAAGCCAGATACACAAAGTGGTGCATGCATCTGGAGTTTGTTTGCAGCAGCAAAAGGCCCTGGCATGCCAATACTCTCTTTCTTTATCTGTATAAAAATAAATAAATAAAATATTTTAAAAATATTTTACTTATGGAGTTCCTGCTATTTATCTAATACCAAACCTTAGTTCTACCCCAAGTGTTTTCTTGGTTATAATTTGTGCTCATTCAGAATTATTAGCTAGGTTAATTGAGTATTTTCAGTCAACCAGGCATTGCACTGTTTTTAATGCATAATTTAATCCTGACAAAACCTTATAAAGCAGGTTCTGATATTATCTTTTTTTCTTTCTTTTTTTTTTTTTTTTTTTGGTTTTTAGAGGTAGGGTCTCATTTTGGCCCAGGCTGAGCTGGAATTCACTATGTAGTCTCAGGGTGGCCTGGAACTCATGGTGATCCTCCTACCTCTGCCTTCTGAGTGCTGGGATTAAAGTCATGTGCCACCATGTCTGGCCTAATATAACCTTTTTATAGACCGAGAAATTGGAGCATGCCAGAGTTAAGCAAGTCACTAAGGGGGCACAGCTACTAAGTAGCTAAGTGGCTGTTTTTAGGTCCCTCTTCCCCCCACCCACAATCTTGGGAGGTTAAGTGAACAAGTTTACACAAGACAGCAGATCCACTGGCCTTGTAACTGAGGCTTTCAACATACTCTCCTAATAAAGGCTCAGAGAAGTTGAGACTCCTGCTTTGTACCAACCACAAACCTGGATTTGATCTCAATAAAATTAGCAAACATTATGGGATGCTTATCTAGTTTTGAGCTTCTGCTCTAGAGCCACCTGGACGTATATGTGGCGCCCTGTATGAAAAGGCTTTTGTAACCAACCTCCTTATCTTTCCCCTGGTGCACAAATGACAGCAGTTACTTCCTGGTCTGAAAAGTGCTGCTAGGCTCACCAGGCCTCCTCTGAACTGCTTGCCCTGGGCTTCTTACTTGCTCGGGGCCTAGTGATATGAAGATATGATATGGGGACTGGAGAGTCTCAAGTCAACATTAATGAGTAAGTCTTCTCTGCCAGATTTCCCAGCAAAGTGTAAACGCTGAGCCCAGCATTCAGCCCCAGCCTCCAGCTCAGCTGCCTAACTATGGAGATTTCAGACTAAAGGAGCAGGTGTGTAAGAAATGTAGGCAGAAAATGTCCCAGACACCTCTCTTCTTTCCCTCTTTTGTCCACTGCAAATGGGGCACATATATTCAATGGATAAAATCCTGGGCAATAAACACACGGCTGTGTTTAGTTTTTCTGCTATGTTACTAGAAACAGTTTCTGGGAGATATTAATAGGGTTCTGTGGTAAGACAAATTTGCAGGCTGCTGCCTTTACCTCCTCTGGGAGATACGCAGTACATATGCGTTCACTAAAGGCTTTAGCGTCCTATAGTAAAAAGCAAAACAAAGCTGCCCAATTCTGTTAAAACCAGCAATTTTCTAGCTTGTCCGACCATTCATCTTTTTATTTAGAAAAATACTTATTAAAATCTCAAGGGCTTAGTGATTAGGAAACACTATTAAAATACCTGCTGTAGGTATTGCTAAGAGCATTTCCAAATTGCTCTCATCTGTTACCTCATTTCTACATTATGTGATTAAAGTTAAATTTTATATGTTATTCCAATAGTTTCCCCTTGAAGAATTGAAAACGAAAGTTTATTACATATTAGCTTAGAATTTCAAGTTGCCCAGGTGTCCGTTTTTCCTATTTCCTTCCTCCCTCTGCTATTCCTTTTTGCTTACTCTCTCGTGAGATCATTTGTATCACCTCACAGCAGATTATATTACAGAAAGTGTACACGTTCTGACTGTTTACCCTGTTCAGTTGTTTTGAATGTTTATTTACTAGAGAGAGAGAGAGAATATATGGGTGTGGTAGGGCCCATGGCCACTGCAGATGAACTCCAGATTCATGCACCACTTTGTGCATCTGCTTTACATGGGTACTGGGAAATTAAGCCCAAGCCATCAGGCTTTGCAAACAAGTACCTCTAACCACTAAGCATTCTCTCTAGCTTGAATGTTTCTTGCTATATATGGACCATCAACCTGACCTTGGAAATATATCTGTGACTATGGAAATACATACACAGAGACTTTTAGTGAGGTTCATACTGTAGGATCATCACCAGGGACCTAGAGAAGTCAGCCAGCCTAGTATAGTGAAAATCACTACATGTGTGAGTAACCATTATGAGATTAAAATAAAGTTTCTAGATTATTTTTTTGCATTTGAAATTTTCATATTGTTCATCTTGAGAAATGAGCAAGACTAGAGTGTAATAAGAAAGAAAATATTTTATTCTCTACAAAGGAATACTATTTTAAAAACTAGATAGCTGTGCCTAGAGAGATAGTTGATAGAGTGCTTTCCTTGAAAGCATGAATCCCTGGAACACACATTTTAAAAGGCTAGGTGTGGCTGGGCATGGTGGCGCATGCCTTTAATCCCAGCATTAGGAGGCCAAGGTAGAAAGATCACTGTGAGTTCGAGGCCAGCCTGAAACCAATTCCAAATTAGCCTAGGCTAGAGGGAGATCCTTCCTTGAAAAAAAAAAGCTAGGTGTGATGTGCACTTATAATCCTGCCACTGGGGAGGTAGAGACAGGAGGATCCCTGGGGTTTACTGGCCAGCCAGTCTAGCCTCATTGATAAATTCCAGCCCAGTGAATGACCCTGTCTCAAAGAAATGGTGGCCAGAGCCTGAGGAATGACACCTGAGGTTGTCCTCTGGATTCCACCTTTATGTACATGCATAAACATGCACCTACATAGACATGTACACACAAACACACACTATACATCCAATTGACAGTGATGTGCTTCCATATTCCATAGTCAGTGTGCTTTACATATAACAAAAGTATGTCTAAGCCTGGGGATGTAGCTGAGTGGTAGAGCACTTGCCTAGCATGCACAAGGCCCTGTGGTCCATCCCCAGTCCTGCCAAACCAAACCAAATGCAGCAGCATATTTATCAATTGAAGGATGAGGTACACTCACTCCTTTCATCACCACTGTGGTCTGAACATCTGGATTAGGTCATACACACGAGGCCACCGAGTTAGGAAAGGGAAAAATGAAGAGGAACAGATATTTTCTTTTTCCTAGCTACAGGTAAGATCAAGAAGGACTAAGTGGATCTATAAAGAATCAAGTAGTTTGTTTCCTCATTTTCCCAGGGAAAGACCAGAAACCAGGGCATGGTCTTTTGGCACATTTCAGGAGAGGTGATTTTTAAAATTTTTAAAATGACTGAGTCATAGTATATACAACCAAAAAAGCAATTAGAATAAATGTTTTAAATGGAGCAGTGCTAAAGTGAGTTAGTGAAACTTACTAGCTGTGTGCATGTGAGTTGAGTAAAATGCCATTCACAGAATTGATGCTTGTTCAAGTCTCTGTTACCTGATTATTTGATATTTAATTAAATCCTACAAGTAGTATTGCTCTCATGCCAAATTTCTTTCTTTTCTTTGTATTTATTTTGTTTTTGGAGGTAGGGTCTCACTCTAGCTCAGGCTGATCTGGAATTCACTATGTAGTCTCTCAGGGTGGTCTCGAACTCACAGCGATCCTCCTACCTCTGCTCACACCAGGCTTATGCCAAATTTCTTATGGCAATAATGATAGAGGCACAGCTCTTGCTTAATTATGTTTAATAATGAAAAAAATGGGGCTACAAAATATTATTTTTTAAGTTTTATGTTAGTGCCACATTTGCTGAATTGGGGTTTCCTGTAGACCAATGTGCCCAGAATTTTCCTATCATACCACTGATTTCTCTCCTCGTCACAGCAAGTGCTCCTCACTAGTATTTTGAGTACTAGACGGAAAGGCCTGAGAAAGAAGTGTCTTATTACTCCCTGTTAGCTTAGAAACTGAGAAGGCTCATGCGGTGGGGGAGGTGACTAGGGAAGTGAATTTTAAGGAAACAAGAGAACCTTTCTTTTTCAATGGTTGAGGGACACAGAGCTTTACTGTGGAAGGAAGAATAAATGCAAAGAAGCAGGCATGTGTGTTTGAAGAACTACCTGAGATTTGGAAAGCCAAGTTTCAGGAGCGAGAGAAAGAAATGAAGTGTTCTGGAGGTGGTAGGGAGGAGCAGGCTGCCTTTCCGCTCGATCTTGTGGTTACAGAGCTGGAGTGGGAAAAGTGCTCCCTGCACAAGAGTTCTCTTTGGGCTCGGCCCTTGAAGGGGGAGCGTAAGCTTAGGGTTTCTTTCAGCTAGCCTGCTGCTGCTTCCCCTTGGCCACACAGCGGAACTCTCCCAAACCTGCTGAGGCCCAGAAATGTTGGCATCAGGCAACAAGGCTTGGCTGTTAGGAGTTTGCAAAACCTCCCCAGGTGATTCTCAGTTTATGCAGAGTTGAAAAGCACCAAGTTAAGTGCAAGATGAAGAAATGTTGAGAAAGAGGTTGAGGACACGGATTTTGTTGATGGCCATGCTTCTTAACATTTTTATCCTTCATTCATTTTTAATTTGTTTTGAGGTAGGGTTTCACTCTAGCCCAGGCTGACCTGGAATTCACTATGTAGTCTCAGGCTGGCCTTGAACTCATGGCAATCCTCCTACCTCTGCCTCCCGAGTGCTGGGATTAAAGGTGTGGGCCACCACGCCTGGCTCATGTTTTATATTCTTAAAGAGCCTGGTGGAAGGGGAGAAGTGGGAGGCAGGAGGCCAACCTAAAGAATATACCCAGACCCTGTGGGGACAAGAGCCCAGGTGATGATGAGACAGAGAGTTGGCCTGGGACGTTTGGTTTCCTTATGACTGGTGACTGATGTAAACTTGGTGAGAGGCTTGCTGGAAGGAATAGTCACTGTGTGTCTCAAATTTTGTGTGCTCTGTTGTGAAAGAATAGCCCAGAAAACATGGACACCCTTGACAGGAAATGAGCTCTGCCACAGTCTGCTCAGCCAGTCTCTTAGCTACTTTGCTGTCGAGCTAGAATCAGGACCTGAGGGCCATGCTGAAGCCAATAGGAATATGCTGTTCTTTTACTTGTTTTTTTCAGTAGTCTTGCTATATAGTGCAGGCTGGTCTACAGCACTCTGTAGTCCAGGTGGACCCTGAATTTGTGATTCTCTTGCTCAACCTCCCAAGTGCTAGGATTGCAAATATATACTGCTGTGCTTAGCTTGTGCTATCCTTTTTTTCCCATGAATATGCATATGTGGTATGTGTGTGTGTGTTATGTGTGTATATGCATGTTCATGTGCAAACATGTGCACATGTGTATGCGGAGGCAAAGGTCAATGTTGGGTGTCTTCCTCAGTCACTTTTTAACCTTATTTTTTTTGTGACACTGTCTGAATCTAGAACTCATGGACTCAGCTAGACTAGCTAGTCAATATACCCCAGGGATCCTGTCTCCACCTCCCCAGTCAGTGCTGGGATTACAGGCATGGGCCACTGTGACCGGAATGTTAGGCAAATTCTTGGGATTCCAGACTTAGGTCTTCATGCTTACTCAGTAAGCACTTGGCCCACGGAGCCATCTGCCCAGCCCTCTGTTCTTTTTCAAAGCCAGACTTCTTAGATAGTTTTGTAGTTTTAAATAAAATAACACCTCTAGGGCCTGAGATATAGCTCAGTGGTACTTGCCATATGTTCCTTCACTAACACAGCCTATCCAAACAAAGAGAAACAAAAAAGCTTTACAAAAAACCACTTTTGTTATATTCAGAGGGAAAGACAGTGGCTACCTTAGACTCAAATGGCAGTTAGTGGGCTCTGAATTTCTCTTGAAGTATTTGATATTCTTTTCTTTAGACAGTGTCTTACTTTGTAGCCCATGCTAACCTTGATCTTGAGATCCTCCTTTTTCCGTCTCCTGATGCTCAGGTTATAGGCATGTACTACCAGGACTTTCCCCAAGTTGATGTGAGGCTGATACATGAAAGTAAATTCTGAAAGAACATTGGGACTTCCAGAGCATGCTCTTCCTCTCATCTTGGAACATTATTGATGGTTATAGGTCTCATTTTTAAAGATTTTTTTTCCTTTTTTGCATGTGTGGTGAATATATGTATGTGGGTGTGGTCATGTTGGGTGTCCTCCCTTGTTGCTTTTTGCCTTATTTCCTTGAGATGGAGTCTCTTACTGAACCTGGAGCTGCTATTTTAGATCAATCTGGTTGATCAGTGATCTCAAGCAACTCTCCCGTCTGTGCTACCCACAAGACTTGGCTACAGGTGTGTGGTCATGTCCAGCATTTTATGTGGGTGCTGAAGATCAAACTTATGCAGTCTCAGGCCCTCTTAGGCCCTCATGCATGCATGACAAGCACTCTTAACCTGTGGAACCATATTCCCAGCACATTGAACCCATTTTAACAATGATAAACCTATTTCTCAGAGAATAAAACGGGGCTGAGTATGTAACTCTTAAGTGGTAGAGCATTTACCTAGGCATGTGCATGGCACTGGGTTCCATCAGCAGCATAATTCAAAACAAAACAGAATAGAATGAAATATTATCTCATTGGAAATGTTCAAATATCTATAAGAAAACAGCAAGAAAAATGTGTTTACATAAGCAATATAGAAATGTTACTGCTTTTAAAATTCATGCTTTTTGTTCTTCATAAGTTTCAGTCAGTGACATATCAAATATTGTGATATTCAGATGACCTCATGAACTGAACAGAGGTACTAAATCATAATGCATATGTACATATGGCATATATATGAGCTTTTATTTTCAGTTTGGGATATGACTTTTATTGAACTTATTCACCAGAGTGGACCTAACGTCTGTACAAAGCCAAATGTTTGTTATTTATAACTTCCATTTCACAGTTAAAATCAGATAGTTTTTTTTAAACAACAACAACAACAACAAAAAAAAACAGTCAATAGTTTCGTTAAAATCATAGTAACTCTGAAATATGGTTAAGACTCAAATGCAGAAATTTGGTTGGTTGGAAAGCTAATTAAATTTACAGCTTGCTCAACTAGCATTATAAAGAGGCAAAACTGTTCTTTACAGAGATATAATCCAGTAGACTCACCAACACTGTATAGCTGTTAAGTCTTTAGGGTCCTGAGGTAATAAGGAAGCCAGGTATCCTATCGACAGTCTGCTGTTGTTCTTTGTGCTATACGAGATTTGTGCGTGTGTGGGCTGACCCCACCAGCAGCAGTTACAGTCTTTAAGAGAGTTCAGGTCTTCATCTACATGAAGAGCAAGTTGGAAGAGACATGGGGCAGTATGCTTCGCCGGGAAGTCAGTCGATGCATTTCCTGCCAGTTCAAGTGCTCCAGGATGGCCATGCTGTGCTCAGCAGCATTCATACCCACATGTCCAGGGCTGGTTGTCCTAGATTTCAGATGTCCATGGATATGGCCTACTGGGAACTACAAGCTGGGAGCAGGAAACCACTTTTGTTTTGGACTCTCTATAGTCCTTACCAGCCTTATCCTCCCCTTCCTCCAGTCATTTTGATGGATGTGGTAGTACAGGCCTTTAATCCCAGAACGAGGAAGGCTGAGTTCAAAGCCAGCCTGGGCTACAGAGTGAGTTCCAGTTCCAGTTCAGCCTGAGCTATAGAAAAACAAAGAGAGAGAGAGAGAAGAAATGAGAGCTGGAGAGATTGTTCCATGGTTAAGGCTCTTGCTTGCAATGCCTGATGGCCCAGGTTTGATTCTCTAGTACCCATGTAAAGCCAGATGCACAAACTGGCATATGCATCTGGAGTTCGTTTGCAGCAGCTAGAGGCCCTGGTGTGTCCATTCTCTCCCTCCCTCCTTTCCTTCTTTCCCTCTTTTCCCTCCATCCCTCTCCTTCCCTATCTTTCTCTGTTTGCAAACAAATATAAAGAAAGAAATAATGCAGTATTTCTTGCAAAAATATCCATTTATAATTAACGATAGTAGAAAAGGAAATGATGCTTTCTGAAGTGATGCCTAGAATTACACTGTCATTTGACTCTTAGCCGGAATGAAATGACTATTGGAAAATACTGTGAGCCCAGGCTGTCAGCAATGGAGATGTCCAACATTGTAGAATCACCCAGTTACAGCAATCCTAGCAGTGCTTAGTTGAAGTAAACAGTTTGCTGAAATATGCCATCTAGTCTCCAGTTCTCTAACTAGTAAACAGTATGCTCTCCCTCTTAAATGCTTATTTTGCTGTGGTCACAATTCTGGCCTGAAGGCTATTTTCCCTTGGCATTTTGAATGTATTGCCTCCTCTTCTACCATTCACTGTTGCTCATGGAAGAACCCAACGTCTGGGCTGGAGAGATGGCTTAGCGGTTAAGGCGTTTACCTGCAAAGCTAAAGAACCTCAGTTCAATTCCCCAGGACCCACGTAAGCCAGATGCACAAGGTGGCACATGCATTTGGAGTTTGTTTGCAGTGGCTGGAAGCCCTGGCATGCCCATTCTCTCTCTCTCTCTCTCTCTCTCTCTCTCTCTCTTTCTCTCCCTTTTACCCTCTCTCAAATAAATGAATAAAAATAATGATTTGTTTTTAAAGAACACAATGTCCATCTGCTTTTGGTTACTTTGGAGTTAATTCGTCCTTTCTCTAGAGTGGCTTTCAAATTTTTACTTGTGATGATGTTCTGTGTCAATGTCACTGTGATATGTTTAGTCAGAGATTTAAATTTATTTATGCCAGGTGACACAGTGTAATTTTCCATCTGGAAAATTGGGTGTTTAATTTTAGAAGACTCCGGGTCCTGTCTCCATGGGTTTTGCTTCTCTGTTTATTTCTTCTTCTACTCCAATTGGCTATGTTTTCCTGTGGCCTTCAGCACATCTGTTATTTCCAGTAATGGCCTGTCTTTTTATGTTGTAATTATTCTGGGCTGACCCTGAATTCATTATCTTCCAAATTAATAATTCTCTGTATAACCACATATAGCCTAGAACTTTTTTTCTTTTTTTGTCTTCAAATCTCTATCATTGTTCTTTGATTCCAGGGCTTTTTGTTATGTAGATTGTTTTGAGGGATAAGGTCTTACTAGATAGCCCAGGCTGGCCATTAATTTGCTATGTGGCCCTGGCTAGCCTCAAACTCTATTATCCTGTCTTTGCTTCTCAGTTCTGGGATTACATGCTTACACCTCCACACCCACATTTTATAAAACATTCTTTTTTTATATTGACCAGTTATTGTTTTTCTTTTCTCTATTTTTCTTTCATAGATTCTCCACTTTTATTGAGAGAATTACAGACATACTTATATTATTTTAAAGTGATTTTAAACTTGTTCTGTTTTCATCTGTATTAGGAGGGAAGTTATCTTTTATTTTTTGGCTATTCTTAGTGTTACATTTTGTCTTTTATGTTTTGAGAATTTTGTCTTGAAGGTTTGTTTTGAGTTTGGGTTTAAATTTCAACCTCACTTCTCTCAAGCTCTTCCCTTTCTAGCAGTTCAGTGGTGGTCTCTAGCAGCTGCATACCACAACCCCACACCCATAATCTTTAGAGTCAAGTCTTACACTTGAGACAACATTTTAATCAGGTGTGGATGTCAAGAGTTCTTAAAAATGGTACCAAGGTGTTGGGGGATATAGCCCAGGGCTAGAGAACTTGCCTTGTATTTGCAAGTCCCTGGCTTTAAGCTCCAGCACTTCAAAAACATGACACTATTAAAAATGCTACCAGTGCCAGGCATGGTGGTGCACACCTTTAATCCCAGCACTTGGGAGGCAGAGGTAGGAGGATCACCATGAGTTCAAGGCCACTCTGAGACTACATAGTGTTGCAGTCAGGCTCGCATTGCTGGTAGAAATCACCCAACCAAGAGCAGCTTGTGAGAAAAAATAGGTTTGCTTTGGTTTATAGGCTCGAGAGAGAAGCTCCATGATGGCAGGGAAAATGATGGCATGAGCAGAGGGTGGGCATCACCCCAGGGCTAACATAAGGTGGACAATAGCAACAGGAGAGTGTGCCAAACACTGGCAAGGGGACACTGGCTATAACACCCATAAGCCCCCAACAATGCACTCCCTCCAGAAGACATTAATTCCCAAATCTCCATCAGCTGGGAACCTAGAATTCAGAACACAGAAGTTTATGGAGGACACCTGAATCAAACCACCACATTCTGCCCCTGGCCCCCATAAACTGATAACCATACATGATATAAAATGCAATGCACTCATCCAACTTTAAAAGTCCCCATAGTTTTTTTTAATCAATCCCAATGATGTTCATATATCCCCATAGTCCAAGATCTTTTAACTGGGCCATAATACCAAAAAATAACCTCAAGAAACACATAATGGCACAGAATAAGCATTCACTGCAAAAGATGGCATTGTACATAGCAAAGAAATACTCAAGCAATACATGATTTAAGCAGGGCAAACACAAAACTCTGTAGCTCCAAGTCCAACAACTCTAGCCAGTGACAAGTCTCCAAGTCCACTAATTCTAACCAGTAACAACTCTCTGGAGTTTCAATTCCGCCCCTCCAGCTAGGCTACTCACAGTCTTGGAAAACTTCATCAGGGCGTGCAGCTTTCCTTAGCAGCCATCGCGTGGTCCTGGCACCTGGTCTCCACTGCAATCTATGGTTCATCCTCATGGCCCCATGGGGTCTCCATGCAGGCATCCAGCAAACCTGCTTCACACTGCCCATGGCCATTTCCAAACTACAAGACTGCGCAAACTCAATGACCCTCTCTTTCCTGCATTTCTTATACTCCACAGTACCAGATAGGGTGCCAATTTGTTAATCCAGGGGGGAATAAAGCAGACTTTGAAGAACAGGACACTCCTTGAGCATGTAGGCCCCTTCAAAAGAGTCTACATTCTTCCTGTTGCCCCAGTGCAGGTCAGCTGGCCCAATTTCAAAGGCTGTAATATCTCAAACAATTTGCAGGTCAACAGGCAGCAGCTTAGGCCCAAAGATTTCATTTTTTTCTGTGCCATATCCCTCTGCTCACACCAGTTCATTTCTACACAAAGCACCCGTGAACAACTTCTCAG
The DNA here is from genome assembly GCA_036346955.1 of Dipus sagitta. Taxonomy (NCBI): domain Eukaryota; kingdom Metazoa; phylum Chordata; class Mammalia; order Rodentia; family Dipodidae; genus Dipus; species Dipus sagitta. Next base: position 1,838,136 of record CM070776.1, read on the forward strand.
GACACGGGCATAACAGCAAGCTTTTCACACAACTTGCCTGTAGCCCAGTCCAAGCAAAGCTCTTTCTCACCCTCATAAGCCAAACCTCACAGTCCATAGTTCTTACTGTATTCAGGTCTTTCAACTCTGACCAGAATAGTCCATCAAGCTGTAAGGCATCTCTTAGGTCAAGGTTTCAAATCCTTCCACATTCTTCTTGAAAATCACCTCCAAAAGGCCAAAGCCACATAGTTAGGTGTCTAGCAACAATCCCACTCCTCGGTACCACTTTACTGTTGCAGTCAGGTTCACATTGCTGGTGGAAATCACCTAACCAAGAGCAGCTTGTGGGAAAAAAGAGGTTTATTTTGGCTTACAGGCTGCAGGGGAAGCTCCACGATGGCAGGGAAAATGATGGCATGAGCAGAGGGTGGACATCACCCCCTGGCCAACATAAGGTGGACAATAGCAACAGGGAAGTGAGCCAAATACTGGCAAGGGGAAACTGGTTATAACACCCATAATCCCACCCCCAACAATACACCCCCTCCAGGAGTCATTAATTCCCCAATCTCCATCAGCTGGGAACCTAGCATTCAGAACACCTAAGTTTATGTGTGAATCAAACCACCATAGTCACCAATAGCAAGAAGAAAATTTAGGGGTGGACAGATGGCTCAGCAGTTAAAGGCACTTGCTTGCAAAGCTTGACAGCCCAGGTTTGATTATCTAGTACCCATATAAAGCCAGATGCACAAAGAGGGACATGCAGTTGGAGTTCCTTTGCAAAGGCAGGAGGCCTTGGCTTACCCATTCTCTCTCTCCTCTTTGTCCTCATTCTCTGTTAAATATTTTTAAAATGGAAGAATCACAAAGTTGAGATTTGTTTTCAAAAAAATCACTTTTTCAGCCGGTCGTGGTGGCACACATCTTTAATCCCAGCACTTGGGAGTCAGAGGTAGGAGGATCAAACTGAGTTCGAGGTCACCCTGAGACTACATAGTTAATTCCAGGTCAGCCTGGACCAGAGTGAGACTCTACCTCGAAAACAAAACAAAACAAAACAATCACTTTTTCCATTTTTGATATTTTTATACATGTGTATATTTTGATCTTATCCTCCCTTATCCCTCCTCCTATTAACACTCTTCTTCTTCCCTATCAACCCCCATCTTATATTCATGCCTATTTTTTGAGAGAGAGAATGAATTGGCATGCAAGGTCTTCAGCCATTGCAATTGAACACCAGACGCTTGTGCCACCTAGTGGGCGTGTGCGGCCTTGCACTTGCATCACCTTTGTGCGTCTGGCTTATGTGGGATCTGGAGAGAGATCAATCATGGGTACTTAGGCTTCGCAGGCAAGCGCCTTAACTGCTAAGCCATCTTTCCAGCACTCATGCCTGTTTTTAACCCATTGAGTTAAATTAGGGTTGTTTGCATAGTCATTGGTGGACAGTTATTTTCTTTGGAATAGGCAACTTACCAGTTATTACAGTGCTGATTGGCCTTGACTCCTCTCTCCCAGCAAATATTAGCGGCTATTAGTTACTTTGGAAGGTGTAGGGTCTCACGTATTCTTCCCCCCATTGACAGTGAAGTCATAGGCCCAATGTTGGGTAGGAAACCCCAGCTCCTGTTAATTCATGAGGGTAATTGCTATGTTGTATCCAGAAGACAGTGTTTTGTAACCCTCTTCCTTGTCCTCCTGCTCTTTTTCTGGGGGGGGGGGTGTTCGAGGCAGGGTCTCATTCTAGCTCAGGCTGAACTGGAATTCACTGTGGAGTCTCAGGGTGGCCTCGAATTCACGGCGATCCTTGTACCTTTGCCTCCCAAGTGCTGGGATTAAAGGCGTGCGCCACCACATTCTTCCTACCCCCTCTTCAGCAAGATTCTCTAAGCCTAGGAGGGGTGATTTCGATGTTCATTCTTGACAATTTTGCCATCTATGCATCTTTGATTAACCACTGTCCATTGTTTCAAGAAATTCTTTGATTATGGCTTTAAGCAATACTAATTTGTGGGGACAAATATAGAGAAGGCAGCTTGGCATGCTGTCTGTTTAGCATAACCACAGTAGTAGGTCTCCCCCTCCCCCCAGGAACCAGGAACCATTTCCCTAGCCATAGGCTCTTGGCCAGAATTATAGTACTAGGCATGAAGTCGTTACTATGGTGCGAGCCTTAAACTTGTGCCACTGTTGCACCAGTGGACAAATTTGCCTGGCATGTAAGTTGTGGAGTATACAGGGTCCACAGCTGGGTAGGACTGTTGAGGGCTTTTCTCCCCTAGCAGCTTGCTTAGCACTTTCTGGTACAAAGAAAGCTAGCTGGCAGGGAAGAAGCTTAAAGCTCAGTTCCAGCATCATTTCCCTATATCTTGCAACTGAAATACAAAGTGTCTTCAACAAGAGGGACTCACCATCTAGTTTTGGTGGGCAAACAAGATCAATGGAACTAACCTGTACTGACACATCAGGGATATATTTTGTTTTATGAAACCTTTTAATGAAGTACCTTTACCCCACTACTATCATTTGTGTGTTATTGTTCCTTTGGCTGATGCTGTCAGTTCAGCTAATAAGTTAACTCGGTGTAAAAGAATGTGCTTGCTATAGGGCCCTACTTTACTGAGAACTGTGAGACCCAAAGTGACTCTTATCCTGTCACTCTTACATCCTTCCTTGCCCTTTGAAGGCAGTCATACCTACCAGAATCTGTTTTGGAGTTGGCCTTAGTAAATTGATGTAACTGGATCCTATGTGTCTCATTTAAACCCATTTCCTCATTTCATTGATGAGGTTGTAGGTAACAGCTAGCTACCACTTTGTCCCTCAGTGAGAACATAGCCCAGTTTCTTCCTAGAGAGTGAGTTATAGTTGATTTCTAGGTTCCTAAACAGTAAAAGCCTCATTTTTCTTTTACATGTCCTTTTCTCAGTGACAGAAAACAGGAAGCACTTGTATGAGGAGAGGATGGATAGGTGCAAAAATGTAGTCTGACCTTAATAGGTAAGGATGGTGGAAGACAACGGGTTGGATTCAGAGAGGCAGCCTGTGAGAGGAATTAATAGTATGGTTCTGGGATTTGAATCTTCAGCTGTTACAGGCTTTGTGGGCAAGTTACTTAGTCTCTCTATGCCTCAGACGATAGAATCTATAAAATGAGCATAGTGGTCATATCCGTTTTCATGGTGAAAGAATGTGTATTTACAATTAGTCAACTGGTCCCAGTTTTGTTGGTACAGTCCCGAACATCATACTCAAGAGCCAGTGAGACACCTGCCTTCTCTCCATCAAGCCCCATATGGTTATTGGCTTTGGCCACATCAATGTCATAATTTCTTCACAGCCTGTTGGATCTGGTGCTTGTTAGCCTGAACACAAGTATATTGTCTTCTATCTTCTTCATGGCTGACTCAGTGGTCAAGGGAATTTGAAGATGGCATGGTGGTTAAGCTTGTTTCTCTGGGGGTGCTCTTCTAGGGTATTTGGGTCACTCTGGAGGTACAGCATTCTGGATGACGTTCAGATTTTCTGTTAGTGACCGTGGACTTCTTGGATTCTAAAGCCTTTGCTTTGGCTTTGGCTTTGGCTTTGGGAGGAGCAAGAACTCCCTTGTTTGTTTTTGATGTCATCTTTTTGAAAAGGGCATTAGTATATTTTGATGACTGGGTGAAGATCTTTAGGTCATTCAGAACAGTGCCTGGAATTTGACAAGATGCCCGCAAAAAGAGTTCACTGTTATAATCACTCCGAGCCAAGTGAAACAAAGGTGAGATTTATTTGGAAAATTTGAAGACTCCAGATAGCCAGAAGTTAGTGGCCATAAGCTCATAATGAGCACCAGACTGTAGCATGTAACAACTTGTAGTAGAATTACTTATTCTTTTTAATTTTGGGAAGATGATAAGGATCAAGCCTAGTGCTCTACCTCTTGGCCACCTTACCACTTCTTTGTTTTTATTTTGTTCTTGAATTTTTTTTTTTAGAACCTAGGCTGGACTCTAACTTGTGATTCTCCTGTCTTGGTCTCCCTGGTGCTGAGATTACAGGTGATGGCACCGTGTCTAGCTTAGAGACATTTTCTTACCCATGTGTGGTGTCCCCATAAACTTAGGTGTTCTGAATGCTGGATTCCCAGCTGATGGAGATTTGGGAATGAAAGCCTCCTGGAGGTGATGTATTGTTGGAGGCAGGCTTATGGGTGTTACAGCCAGCTTCCTCTTGCCAGTGTTTGGCACACTGTCCTGTTGCTGTTGCTCACCTGATGTTGGCCAGGAGGTGATGTCTGCCCTCTGCTCATGCCATCGTTTTCCCCTGCTGTCATGGAGCTTCCACTCAAGTCTGTAAGCCAAAATCAACCTTTTTTCCCCCCACAAACTGCTCTTGGCCGGGTGTATTCAGCCAGCAATGCGAACCTGACTGCAACACCATGTGTATGACCTTTTATGGGCTAATTTTCTATGTATATCAGGAGTTGACAAGCTGTACCCTTCAGGCTGAATCCAGATCACTGTTCATTTGTGTTCATAATGAAAATGGGAAGGGGAGCTGGCAAGTGGCACACATAGGGCATCTTTCTTAAACTTTCTCTCAAGGCAATACAAGTCTAAAGAGATTCTTCCAGATATTAAAGTATCACAAAGGAGGAAGATGAGCGGGGAGGATAGATTGTCTTACCAGTCTCCTACTTCAGGGATCACAATGCCTGTGCATGCACATTTGTGTCTGGCCAAGATGCACGGTCTTTCAGATGCTATCAGCAAAACACTGGGCAAATACCCTTTAGTCAACTGGTAGCTTCCAAAGCTTCCTGCGATTGATCCTTCTGAAGTCTGTGGGGTTATTTTTTGCTTTTATTTTCTGAGGCAGGGTGTCATTGTAGCCCGGGTTGATCTCAATCCTCCTACCTTAGTGCTGAGATTGAAGATGTGAGCCATCACACCCAGCAAATCTGTGTTTCTCAAACTGGGATGGTAATATTGTTGCCAGTTTGACAGGATCTTGACTTACCTGGAGAGCAACCTCTGTTCATGTCTGTGAGACTTTCTAGACGGGGTTAAGTAAGGTGGAAAGACACTAGATATGAGTGGCACTGTTCCATGAGCTGGAGCCTCGGACTGAACATAAAGGTCAGCAGCACCCATCTCTGCTTCCTGACTGGGGAAGCACCGGGGCCAGCCGCCTCATGCTCCTGCTGCCGTCATGCCTTCCCTGCCACGATGGTCTGTGACCTCAAACTGTGAGCCAAGACAAATGCTCCCTCCCTGAACTTGCTGCTTTTCAGGTATTTTGTCACAGCAGAAGGAAAACAACGGAGGCATAATTAACAAACAAAACAAGACTTGGTCTCCCTATATAAGGGTCTTGATGGTGAAGAAGAATCAATAGAACTGCTCAGAGAAAGCAGTAAAGCAGTTTTCTTCCCCGTTCTTGTAAATACCCTGCTCCACCCAGCAGGTTTCATAGGTACCACCTAGTGATATGTTGTTAAGCCTTTCATCTGTATGATGGAGGGAAGGCTCTGTGTGTAGCCTTCGGTGTTTTTGTCATGGAAGTACTCCTACCATGCTAAACACAAGCAAAATTGAAAAGAGTTGTGTATCACCAGCTCCGTGGTGGACAGCTTTACTTGTCTCTGAGTCCTTCTGTCAGCACAGTGTGTGGCAGGTGCCATGAGCTTTGGCCATACTTGGTATCACGCCAGTGATTTAAGTCAAGGACATTGTCTCAGCCCCGTCCCAGCCTGTACTGCTGAAATGGATCATGTTTTTATAGATGCTTGAAGTGAAACGTCTCTCTTGTTTACATTTATCTGTGCCACTAGGTGGCACTTTAGGGCCATAACAGGAAATGGGCTCTACTGGATTTATGTTTTTTAGCTTTTTATTGAAGTAAGTATAATAATCTACACATAGACGGCAGTGCATGGAATACGCAAGCAGTTACTTTCTGCATGATGAGTGCGCACGTGCAGTGTGCACCCAAATAAACAAGTAGGATTAATTCGCACTTTAGAACCCCCATTGTGTTATTTTCCTGTAACTACCTCCTGCTGTTAGGGTTAGCCCTATTGTGACTTGTAACAGTATAGATTAGATTTGTCTGTTTTCTACTTTGCCTAGGTGAAATCAGGCAGTATAGACTCCTGTCTGGCTGCTTTTGCTCAGAGGATATTTGCATGAGGCATCCATATTGTTGTATGCAATTGTTGCTGTATAGTATTCCATTATTTGTACAAACATATCGGGGCTTGCTATCCTTGGTGGACATTGAATAGTTTTCAGATTGTGGCAATGCTGAACCTTTATGTCCAAGTTGTTAAGTGCCTGTGCGCTTTCACGTCCCTTAGATTCCCTAGAGTACAATTTCTAGGTTACGGGGTAGGAAGAGGCTTAGCTTTCATATATACTGCAAAACAGTTTTACACAGTATTTGCACAGATGCCCTTCGCCACTGGTCATCCTCTTATGGCGTCACATTCTCATCATTGCTAATTTATTTTATGGCTGGTTCCTGACTCCATTTCATTAAACTAAATCAAAAAAATAATTGTGTTGTGTTGTGTTGTGGGGTGTGTGTATGTTTATGGGTGTGCATGTGCCACAGCATGCACGTGGAGGTCAGAGGAGTTGTCTGTACTCCACCTTCTTTGAGACAATGTCTTGCTTTTGCAAACAAGTCTGGCTTACTAGTTTTGGATTCTCCTGGCTCTATCTTCCATTCCTGTAGGTGTGGTGGCTTCAAAGATGCCTGTGCCATTTTATGCTCAGCTTTATGTGGGTTCTGGAGATTCAAACCCAGGGCCAGAAGTCTTTGTAAGCAAGTCCCTTTGACCACCAAGCCATCTTCCCATCCCCCTTTAACTGAATTATTAAAGCCATAGTCCTCTCATGGTTATGGCTCATTCAGGAAAGGCTGTGTCAGACCAAGCATTGACCTTTTAAATAATTTATTTATATATTTATTATTATATATTTTAAGTAAACTTTTTTTTATTTTAAGTAAACTTTTTATCGACAACTTCCATAAATATAAATAATATACCATGAACATAATCCCTTCTTACCACCCTTCCTTCTCTCCTCCCAAATTCCCTTCCCCTGAATCCTTTCATCTTTCTAAGTAGTCTCTCTTCTTTTTTGATGTCATCATCTTTTCCTCTTATTATACAGATCTTGTGTAGGTAGCACAACCCATTGTGAGGTCATGAATATCAAGGCCATATTGTGTCTGGAAGACAGTATTGTAAGCACTCCTCCACTTAATTTGGCTCTTATATTTTAAAATTTTTACTTATTTATGAGAGAGAGAGAGAGAGAGAGAGAGAGAGAGAGAGAGAGAGAGAATGGGCATGCCAGGGCCTCTCTCCACTGTAAATGAACTCCAGATGCATGCACCACCTTGTGCATCTGGCTTACGTGGGACCTGGAGAATCAAACCTGAGTTCTTAGGCTTCACAGGCAAGCGCCTTAACTACTAAGCCATCTCTCCAGCCCTTGGATCTTTCATTTTTGCTGCCACCTCTTCTGCAATGGTCCCTGAGCCTTGGAGGGTATGATAGAGACATCTCACTTAGTGCAGATGGCACGTTAGTGAGTTTGAGTCACCCAAGTTGTCATTGCCATTTGAAAAGAGAAGCTTCTCTAACCAAAAGTGAGAATAGCATTAATATATGGGCATAAACATAAGTATTTACAGGGAAGTTTGGTGGACATAGTATACCCATTTAGCTATACAACAGTAGTGGTTTCTGCCTTGGAGCTTACGACCTCTGAAACCATAGGCATAGGCTTTTGATTAGGTTTTTAGTACCAAGCAGGAATTCTCTCTCTTGGAGCTTCAAGTCCAGTCAGGGGGCGGTAGGCTTCCCCCTTTACAGACAAGCCACCATTGCACCAGTTGGTGCATTTGGCCTAGCTGTCCAGCCATACCACTCATGACTCCCTCCCCGCCCACCCAATAGGCTATAAAGCTCTTTCCGGCATCCTTACAGCTAGTCAACAGGCAGGAGGCTTCCTGCTCAGCTCCAGCTTGATTTCTTAGTGACTTGCAGCCCGCACCTGTAGAACATTCAGCAATAGGGCCTTACTGTCTAGTTCTGGTGGGCAACTAAGAGCTTTGACAATAGTCTGTAATGTTTTGGGTCTCCCTGGCCAATAACTCTCTGGAAGGTATCCCACCTCTGGCACTGAAATTTTTTTATAATAACAAATCTATGGCATATTTGGAGGTAGATAATGTCATATCCAAACTCCTTTTTAAAAATTGTGTGTGTGTGTGTGTGTGTGTGTGTGTGTGAGAGAGAGAGAGAGAGAGAGAGAGAGAGAGAGAGACAGAGAGAGAGAGAGAGAGAGAGAGAGAATGGGCATGCCAGGGCCTCTAGCCACTGAAAACAAACTCCAGATGCATGCAACACCTTGTGCACCTGGCTTTACATGGTTATTAAATCAGGGTCCTTAGGCTTTGCAGGCAAGCACCATAGTGGCTGAGCCATCTGTCCAGCCCCCAAAACACTTTATATATATTATTATTAGTCAAGAAATAGGTTTCCATATGACTTATTCATATTCCCCTTAAACCATTCCCTCTTAAGATATCCCCCGCACCAGTATTCTGCCCCTCTACTTACCTGTCTACTATACCGTCCCTTCAATCCCTCCCCCTCTTCCCTCCTTCATAGCCCCTTTCTAGCTTCCTTGTCTCTTCTATTGACTTTTATTCCAACTCACCATATAAATTTAAACAGTTGTAGCCTGGATCCACATATGACAGAACAGGTGGCATTTGACTTTCTGAGCCTGGGTTACCTTGCTTAGTATAATCTTTTCTAGATGATTCATTTATTCCCCTGAATATTTTATTTCTTCACCCGAATAAAACTCCACTGTGTAAATATGCTGCATCTTCACAATACATTCATCAGTTGAAGGGCATCTAGGCTGGTTCCATTTCCTAGCTATTATGAATTGAGCAGCAACAAATATGGATGTACTATAGTCATGACTATGAACTATCAGTAGTTGATGGGGGTATTATTCTAACACTATCACTTACTGAGAGCAATGGAACCAAGAAGGGAATTCAAGTGATAAGTATGATAAAATTTTGGGTGAGGCCAAGGTTTTGAGGACCTTTGAAAATTTTATATACTTTTTTATCATTGCTATACTTGTAGGTGTGTTGGTGGTGGTGGTGGGCAGCAAAGAGTCTTTCTAGAAGCCTCATCATGAGATGGCTTTAAATTGTGATGATAGGGCTGAAAAGATGGCTTAGCTGTTAAGGCACTTGCCTGTGAAGCCTAAGGACCTAGGTTTGATTCCCCAGTACCCACATAAGCCAGATGCACAAGGGGGCATATATGTCTGGAGTTTGTTTGCAGAGGCTAGAGGCCTTATTCTGCTCCATTGTGAATTCTAGGACAGACTAGGCTCCATGAGACCCTGTTTCAAACAAAAACAAAATAGAAGATAGAAGGAATCAACCCTTGGTCATGGTAATATTCATTTGTTTGTCTTTTCATCCTAAAATAAAGTACCCATAGTCCTTCAGTATAATATCAAGTGCATTTGATAGATGCTATCCATAATCTAGTGGGCTTTCTGGAATGCCTGGGAGATTCTACCATGTGATTGTTGAATCTAGGGTCTAGTTCCCTATTATAGTTGTCGATTATCCACTGCCTTCACAGTTGTCTCTGAACAGCTCTGGTAGTATTTGCCTGGCTGTTTCCTGTGCTGGGGTGCACCAGAACTATTGAGTGAAAATTGCCCAAGATGTCTGTGCAGAGGTGGCCATGAAATCTAAAAGCATTTTCTTAAAAAAAATGTGCCCTTCAATATCAATAGCAGTGATACCCAGTGGCACAGACTTATGTTGTGGGTAGTCGGTGGCATTTTATCTAAATTGAAGCCAACATGTTCTCAGTCTAGCTTTATGTCAGTTTGGTAAGGGGGAAAACTTCCTTCCCATTGAATGGGCTGATGCTTGCAATAGTAGAAACCAAGCCTGAGAAACTAGCTGTTCTTTTAATCTTAATCACAACAGTAGCTGCCATTACTGAACAGTCATTATGTAATTGGGCTTAGCACTCTAGACAGATAGTCTGTGTAGTCTTCACAGTAGATTCTCCTTATTTCACAGATGACAAAGCTATGGCTTAGAGAGGTCAGGTATGTGACCAGCTTGTATACTAGGGGTGAAACCTGCCTTTGACTCCAAAGCCTGTACCCAGTACCTGCTGTGCTCTGCTGCGCCAGTGGAACACAAAACAGTGAGGGTTTATGGTTGGCTCATTCTACATGCTAATTACAAGACCTGCTGTTTGCTGGCACTGGGAAAATGACAGCAAAGCAAGGCACAGAATGTGACTTCCATGTGATTACAGTTATGTTCCATTTATCTTTCCCAGGTGGCTTGGGCCATGGATTTTGGTAAAGAGTCTTGGAGAGAAAATTGAGCCCCTTGGACCATTGGGAGTCTGGTTGTGGAATTATGGTTTATAGTTAGTGTGCTGCTGGCTGTCCGTTCTGCATCTTTGAAGCCTAGATTTTACCACATGGCTTTTTGGTGGGCTCCCTACTGAGGAAAAATAGGGTCAGGTAGAAATTAGGAACCCAGCGACATTTACAATACTGACAGGAGGCTATGGGGCTCTCTGCTCATCTCCCTGGAATTTAGCTGCTGCTTCTAGGATGCAGTCTTTTTTTGTTGTTTGTTTTGTTTTGTTTTTCAAGGTAGGGTCTCACACTAACCCAGGCTGACCCGGAATTTACTATGTAATATAGGCTGGCCTTGAGCTCACAGTGATCTTCCTACTTCTGCCTCCCCAGTGCTGGGATTTAAAGGTTTGTGCTACCATGCTTGGCCAATCCTCAGTCTTTTGATTTGCCTGAATCCTTTAGTGTGGAGAGAGGCTTTCTCTAATGTGTAAATAGCACAAATATTTCAATTTCAAATATTTCATGTTGGCAAAGTTCTGCAGTTAAACTTTTTAGAGAGAGTATGGGAGGGGGAGGGAAGTGTCAAAATGCATTATATACATGTATGAAAGTGTCAAAAGTTAAAAAAAGAATATGATTGGATATTTTTGTTTAAGATTTGACTTTTACACTGGATCTTACTGGTAACATTTTGCTGCGTGATGAGGTCCACTAAGATAAACAACATTGCCATCTTTATCAAAAGCAACTGAGAACACACATGAGAGACTCTTGAGCGTGGGCCTGCTTATATTTCCCCATAGGAGGGGGAAGGGCTGTCAGATCCTTACCTGAGATCTCAGCTACCCCCTCAGACAGCTGTATGCAGTGCTGCTCAAGGCTCACGTCCCTAAGTAGAGACCAAGTATATGGAGGGCAGAAGATCAAGAGATGGGGAGCTCCAAGTAAGCAGCTATGGGGAGGCCATCATCCAAGCTGAGATGAGACTTTTCAATGCTAAGGCTGCTTTGGGGTCTCTGTTCACTTGTAAGTGACTCCTCACCTATGGCTGTGTAAGGAAGCCCAATAAACTGATTGGTGGAATTGGACTTTAGTGTGTCAGGGCTGCCTGCCTAGGGGAGCAAGCACTCATCATCTGCTCCCCAGAAAAGTTCATGCTGCATGCTGAATTCTGGAATCTTGTGGCATGCACCCCCATTCCTTAAGTGGATGAGCAAATTCTGAAGGCTAGTTACTGCAAGAGCACCTGTGGCCTTCTTCAAACAAGCACCTTGGAGACCTGATTTTCTCATCCCTTAAATGAAGAATTTGGTTCATCAGTGGTTCCCAGTTGGTTTAGATGGGCTACATAAAATTCATCCAGGGAGCTTGTTAAAATATAAGTTTCTAATGCTCTACTTCTAGAAGTTTCTGATGTAGAGAGTCTGGGGTATTGTCTAGATATCTGTAGCTTATAACAATTCCATGGATAATTCTCCTGTGCTAGCTGTATTTGGGAACCATTGGGATGGAAGGTCTAGAACAGAATTGCACTGGGAAGAAACTTCTTCGTGTTAAGATTTGAGGAATACGACTACGTCCACAGTAGGCTCCATATGATCAAACCAAACGGATTATGATGCAGAGATGAGGAAAGACCTTTAGCTAGCTGGAGGGCTGTGTTTTGTGCCATGGTCCTTGGAAGTCCCACTGGATGGCTTTGAGCACTGTGCCCACAGTGGGTTCCATATGATCAAACCAAACTGATTATGATGCAGAGATGAGAAAAGACCGTTAAGTAGCAGAAGGGCTGTGTTTTGGGCCATAGTCCTTGGAAGTCCCACTGGATGGCTTTGAGCAAAAGTATTTGGATGAGATAGTACTTTAAAGATGAATTTCTCTGTGGTGTGCAGGGTGGATCAGATTGGCAAGAAATCAAAGGCTCAAAAAATATCTGCTGAATTTTTTTTTTTTTTTTGCAGTGGGAGGTATGATGAGCATCTGGGCTTAGATGAGGACAGCCAGACCTTTGTAAAAGCTAATCTGCCTCAGTAGAACAGGAATCTGAGACACGTTTTATGTAAAATGAAGTTCTGAATTTCATTTATTGGTCCCTTGTGTTTAGGCTGTGGTGGAGGGTAAACCAGTGACTGAGTTCTGTCGTCAGTCATGAATGAGGGTTGAGGCTGTGAAAGGCAATGACCACTATTGCTTTCGTGAGGCTCCCTGACTTTGTAGCAATAAAAGGTACTTTCAGAAATACACTATAGACAACATAGGAAAAACACAGCAAAGTACAGCTTGGGATTTATGAATTTCTTCACAGCTGTGAATATTTTGCTGGGGTACACTGGAGATAGGAAGACGACTGAAAAGTTTTATACTTGGGATTTTGTTTTAAACACCTATTTCTTTAGTGAATATTATAGTAGAATCAGAGTGTCCATTCCAAAATGTCTTTTCTCTGATCACAAAGAAAAATGTCAGTATCTCTTATGATGGTGGGAAAAGGAGTTAATGAAAATAAACTTTTCACAATATTAAAAAGTTCTGAATTTATCGCTGATAATCTGCCTAAAATGTTGCCATCGATTATTTCAATTGTGTTTTTGCCTACACTGTTTTAAAAGGAGCCCAGGAAATAAATTTATGTAGAGAAGCAGTTGGCAGTAGCAACAAAAGCTGCTACTTCAGAGCAGGGAAAGACATGAGCCCTTTCTTCTCTGACAGAAACCCAGTCCACACCCTGCCACCATCTTTTTTTTTTTGTTTGTTTTATTTTTGTTTTTCCAGGTAAGGTCTCACTCTAGCCCAGGCTGACCTGGAACTCACTATGATCCTTCTACCTCTGCCTCCCGAGTGCTGGGATTCAAGGTGTGTGCCACCACACCTGCCTGAATTCATACTTTTATCTAATGTGAGAGAAGGAGGGGAGTCCAACAAGGAGTTGGAACTGAGAAGCACCATGGAGATGGAATCTCTCCAAGAATTGACTGTGGATCATGGCAGTTAGGCTGTGAAGTCAAACGGAATACTCTTCTTTTGTCCTCTAAAACCCAGTCTATGTCAGTATTTCCTAAAGTGTGTTCCACAGACCAATACTTCTGCCGGATGTTAATAGGAGTAGCATGAGAATAAGGAAATGAAGTCAAATAACTCTGAAGACTGCTATGTTAACCATTGGCCAGTGGCTCCCTTTTCCCTTACAACATTTCAGAGCATGGAATGTTCTCTCATGTTTCTGTCTAGGGGTCAGGTTCATTTTCTCTACCAATTAAAGAATGAAAAGGAAGGAAAAGTTTGGAAGTCCAGCAGAGTAAGGTTTATTTAAAGCAAAAGTAACAGGCAGAGAGAATAGACTCCTCTTGGGAGAAGAGGATTGAGAGCTGGATTTCAGTGCTCCATCCCAGTGTTCTGATTGGTCATCTCAAACAAATGAAGGTCTTGATTGGTCCACAATACATCTTGTACTGTGCAGGTTCCAGGCATGTCCAGGCAGTCCACCTGGCCAGAACATTAACCCATACATCTTTTCTTCTCAGGGGAGAAGAACTAGGAGATGAGCCACCCTCTGTTCAATATTGAGACACATCAGTTAAAAACATAGGTATTTACCTAGTTATCTTCCTAGTTAAGCAGAAGAAACTACTTAACTCTTTTTTTTTTTTTTTTTTTTTTTTGGTTTTACGAGGTAGGGTCTCACTCTAGCCCAGGCTGATCTGGAATTCACTATGGAATCTCAGAGTGGCCTCGAACTCACGGCGATCCTCCTACCTCTGCCTCCCGAGTGCTGGGATTAAAGGCGTGCGCCACCACGCCCGGATTTTTGAAACTACTTAACTCTTATGTCTCACTAAGCTATAGATTCTTTCCCACTTTATACCAAGGGCTGGGAAACTATGGCCTACAGGACAAATCTGTCCTCCACCTATTTTTTTTTTTTTTGAGGTAGGGTTTCACCCTAGCCCAGGCTGACCTGGAATTCACTATGCAGTCTCAGGGTGGCCTCGAACTCTCGGCAATCCTCCTACCTCTGCCTCCCGAGTGCTGGGATTAAAGGTGTGCACCACCACGCCCGGCCTCCACCTATTTTTTAAATAAGGTTTCTTTGGAACACATCTGTGTCTATTCATATACATCTTGGGCAAAGTTGCAATAGAGACTGCCTGCCTCCCCAAACCTATAATGCGTACGAAATGTGCTTTTACAGCAAAAGTTTGCCTATTGCAAATCTAAACTATTCATGAGGCTGGTGTTCCTTGCCTCCCCCGCCCCTTTTGAAAGCCATTAATATTAAGGCAGTTTAGGGATGACAGAGCCTTTGAAAGTCAAGGTGAGGAATGTCCTTGGGCCTGTAGGGGAAGAATCTGGGTCATCCTTATCCTCTGCCTAAAGGATTCCTTGTGGTCTCCACTTTGCTATAGGCTAGGAATGTAAGGAGAGATTCTGGTTTCCCTTCTTTTCGTTCTTTCCTAGAAGAGAAAATTAAGAGATGAGATCATTTCCCTTCCTGCAAATCTGGTGGCACCTAGACACCTGCAGTCAGGGCTGATATCCTGGAAAGTCACTTAAAAGACACTAATCTGGGTATCTAGGTGGGAGTTTCCATTTTCTGGAGCCACCTCTTGCCCCCTTGGGTAAGAGCTCTACATTCCTTCCTTCTCTTAAGCTCTATAATCTCTATTAGAAAATCTTTCTAAATTGTATCTCTTGTGTGTGGGTTTCATTCATTGCAATTCACAAGGTAAGAACCTGGAGGTGACTAGTTCAGCAGAAGCTTTTCATGACTATGAGCATCCAGCACCATAGCTCCTATGTTATTGCCCACCCAAGAGCTTAGAAAGGCTCTACCACTCTCAATTCCCATATGATATCTGGTTAGAAGTGGAGCGATCCACTTCTACCCAGCACTGCTTCATGATGAATCTGCTTAACTGTATTCAGTTTCTATATGACATAATTCTTTCCTTCTGGTTAGGACTATTTTCTCTCTCATTTATCCATCATCTATGGTCAAAAGTGGAGATCCTTGTGTCATTTTCTTTTACTTAGCACACTGAAGTAGTTACCAAGATATATCCAATTTCCAGGCCAAGTATCTCTCAAATCTGCCTGTTCCCATCTTTGTCAACCTGTCTTGTTTTATTTACTTACTTTTCTTGAGATATGTCATTACTCTTTAGCCCAGGCTGGCCTTGAACTTGAAATTCTCCTGCTTCTGAGAACTGAGTACTGGGTACCAGTATTACAAGTGTGTGCCACCATGCCTGGCAGCAATGTGGTTAAATCATCACCTCTTGTTTGCTTCTTTAGCATTATAATGGGATTCCCTTTACCCAGTATGAGTGGCTTCTAGTCCTTTTTTTTTTTATTTTTTATTTTTATTTTTCGAGGTAGGGTCTCACTCTAGCTCAGGCTGACCTGGAATTCACTATGGAGTCACAGGGTAGCCTCGAACTCACGGCGATCCTCCTATCTCTGCCTCCCGAGTGCTGGGATTAAAGGTGTGCGCCACCACGCCCGGCTCAGAACAAGCTTTTGAAAATACAAAGCAAGTCGGTTCACTTCTCTACTTAAATCTGTCAGTGGCCCCTGTGGCCTTCAATCAAAGCTCCAGATCCTCAACATGGGCATATGTCAGGCAAGGTCTTGTCACAAAAGCAGGAAGCATTATGGTATTTCATAGTGGGAGAGATTTAAATCAAGGAGTTGTAAAAAGGATCAGCCATTCCTTGGCTACAGTACAGGGGAACACAGACAGTGGGTGGTTTGCAGACAGTCTCAGCCCTGCCTGCATTCTTCTCCCCATACCTCTACCTTATTCTAATCAGATCCCAAATTCTAGACAAATTAAAATGCTTTAAGAAAGAAAACAACGAGCATTTATTAACCTTCTCTCTGAATCAGGAATTTGGGAGTAGTATTTGGGGGTGGTATTTCTGGCTCATGTGTCTCCCATGAGGCTACTGTCAGGATGTCACTCAGGCATACATTCATCTGGAGGCTCAATAGGCTGGACAGGAGGCTTACTTCCTTGCCTGCCACCTTGACCCTTTGTCCATAGGCCTTTTGGATATTCTTATGACATGGCAGCTGGCCTCCCCCAGGACAAATGGTGCGAAAGACAGAAAGGCAGAAAGAGGCAAAACCAAACACCAGGGAAAGCATGTAAGACTGTCTGAAGTCCCCTCCTCTGGGAGCATGTTGCAGTATCTCAAACCAGGTTCCCTAGAGGCAGAGCTTAAAGCAACAGTGTTTTAGAAGTGATTTGTTGTGATGGTGATGTCTAGGAAAAGTCCTGAAGGAGAGGGAAGCCAGGTAGAGATCCTGATACACTCGGGGAGGATTCTGGTGCATAGATTACACCAGGGTTTTCCAATCCTTTGAGGTGGGGGACTGACCTTGATGTAGATCTAAAAGTCACTTCTTGTGGGCTTCTGGGAGTGGAGTTGGGCGGTGGGCTGCCATCAGTTGTGGATAATTATTTGGAGAACAACTGTGGCTTCTTAAGAGCCCTCATTCAGAACAGTTGGGGGATGGTTGTACTAGCCAGGTGATCTGAGTTGGGACACCATAACACCCCATGTTAATTATCTTCCTCCTTCTGATATCCCAGATTTTAACCCTCATCCCTGACATATCAGAGGCAAACGATAAATACCTGTGTAATTCAATAAATGAATACACAGAAGTGCTTACTTAGCCTTTCTGGGCCTGTCTGTTTCTGGGAAGCCAGCTGAGCAGAGGCCATATTGTCCCATCAATCATAGGAATAGGTAAAGCCACAGGTCAGTTCTCCCCAAGCTGAATGAATGGCAGCACCGTCTGTGACCGTGTGATTTCTCCAGGTGCTTTCATTGCAGAATTAGAATGAACATATTTTTCATTTGTGGTAGGGGAGTATTAACATTAAAATATTGGGGGTCTGCTGTGCAAGTTAACGACTTCACCAGAAACCTTACATTTGAGTGGTCATTGGGCTGACATTTGACGCAGATCTTGGAGCTTCATTCCAGTTGTTGGAATCCCCAGGAAAAGAAAGTGAAGTAAGTGCTGCATTCTCCAGGCTCCTGACCGTGATTGGCTCCTAGGGATTGGCGTTGCTTCAAGCTCAACATGCTTAAAAACAAGCTCCCCTCCCTCCTACTTTCCTGGTTTCTGTAGCCGAGACTGGCCTCAGTATTCTTGTATTCTAGGCTGACATTCTGGGAGTCAGAGCATATAGGTCCTTCATGAGATTACTCTTTCCCCCACATGTTGCCCCTGTAGCTGGCTGTACCATGCATGTTGTTCTGGTCTCTCAGCTGAGACCTCATCTCCAGGCACAAGACTGAGTGCTTCCATAATCCCCATAATTCTTCCCCATGATGGTGCCTTAAAACATGTCTTTAGGCGTTTATCTGCCACTCATGAAACTTCTAGCTGCTTGTATGCAGGGCCTGTACCTTGTTCATCCTTCAATACCAACCAGCACAGGACTTCCAGCAGGGTGTTTTTTTCAGCATGTTAATGTTTTGCATCACTGGCTAAGTAGCAGCTGAAAGCCAAGTACTCCAACACAGCTGAAGGTATTGGGCCTCGGGATGTGGGGAGCCATTATGATGGCCAGTTATCCTGTGTTACTTTGCTTGGCTGTTTTCTGTGTCTTGAAGTGCTTGGGGGTATTCACTGCCAGTGTTTGTGCATTCAGTCGTGGATTCCATACCACTCAGCAGCCTCAGCCTTTTGGATTACTATGTTCACTACACCCTTTCTTCTTCTAAGGGCAAATGGACATATTTTATTACACTGCTCATTGCGAATGTAACATTAAATTCATATGGTGATTTGATGAAGATGATTGTTTTCCTTAGTAATATAGTTAAAATCTTAAGTTATTTTCTCTTTCCCTTTGATAGGCCCAGCCAATTTTATAGTTTGGTTTTTGTAAAGTGCTAGGTTTTGGTTTTTTTTTTGTTTGTTTGTTTTTGTTTTTGTTTTTGTTTTGTTTTTTTTGTTTTTTTTTTTGTTTTTCGAGGTAGAATCTCACTCTGGTCCAGGCTGACCTGGAATTAACTATGTCGTCTCAGGGTGGCCTCAGACTCTCGGTGGTCCTCCTACCTCTGCCTCCCAAGTGCTGGGGTTAAAGATGTGCACCACCATGCCCGGCGTTAAGTGCTAGTTTTAAAGTAATGTGTGTCCAAATATAGAAGAAATGCCTGCAATTTCTCTTCAGATGGAACAATACTGGATGGAGATGTGTAAGGGAACAGTAGAGCCTATGGAGGGTTTTCCCCAAGGGTCAGCAGATTTGACCACACAGGCAGCAGCTTGGTCTCAGTTTCCCTGAGTGACTTACTTGTGGGTCCTTTGCCATGTGTTTATTGGTTTTAGCTGTGCACTGACATCATCTCTCTGATCCTTTACTGTAGTCAGAACAAACATCTGAAGCCGACCTCCATCCTCAGATGAGCAGAGCCTCTTCCCAGGCTGCAGAAGGTAGTCCAGCCAAGAAGGTAAGGCCAGAGGTAGAAGCTTCTGGGATGGCATTGTGAACCCTAGTCCGGGGCTTCTTGAAGAGCTACCGTTTTTAGCTTTCACCTGAAATGAATGTGAACGATCTACAGTTCCCTAAGGACTCTGGTTTGAGGCTCAATTCCCCAGGACCCATGTTAGCCAGATGCACAAGGGGCGCACTGCGTCTGGAGTTCGTTTGCAGTGGCTGGAGGCCCTGGCATGCCCATTCTCTTTCTCTATCTGCCGCTTTCTCTATCTGTTGCTCTCAAATAAATAAAAATAAACAAAACAAAATGCTGTGGGAAGGACCAGATGACTTTAGCAAAATACCACACACCTGCTGAGACCCTACTAGTGCCTCTTGTGGGTGGGGTAGGCTCCCATTCTTGGTACCATCATTTCTTTTTTATTTTTTTGAGGCAGGGTCTCACTCTAGCCCAGGTTAACCTGGAACTCAGTCTGTACTCCAGGCTGGCCTGAAACTTATGGTGATCTTCTTACCTCAGCTGTCCAAGTGCTAGCATTACAGGCATGAACAATCAGTCTCTCTCTCTCTCATTGCTTTAATTCCTTGTTTTTATTTGTTTTTTTCCCCATTTTACTTGTTTTTGGAAAATTCTATTCTAAAAGCTTCAGATGCATAGCTAAAATAGCTAGAAAAACCTTTCATTTCTTTCCTCTCTGCCTTTTTTTGTTTTTTTTTTCCCCCCATTTCTTTTTTTTAAGAAAATTTCATACATGTGCATATTTGGAACACATACCCTCCCAGTTCCCTCCTCTTAACTTTCTACCACTTACCAGTACTACACCACTGAAGAAAATGACTCCAACTCCTCCAGCAACTGTGAAACCGCCATTAGTTCCTCACAGAGAGGTATGGGCTCCTGAGCCTTTCGCTGACCGAATGTCGATGGGCCCACACTTAGGCCGCTCTTGTGCAGCTGCTATGAGTTCATGAGTACAGTGATCATGTCAAGTACAAAGCATGAGTTCACTCTCGCATCTTCATGCATGCATTGTTTCTGTTGATCTTGCTCCTGTTCCCTTCACCTGGGTCCCATGATTTCTTCTTGTATCCATTCCTCTTTGCCTCTGCCTGGCCATGCCCTTGAGTCCTTGCCAGCTGCTCAGCCAGCACCACTCACTCCTTCTGCTTCCTCTTTACCTGTTGATCTCCTCCTCCTCTTCCTCCTCCTTCCTGCTTTCTTCTTCTTCTTCCTCCTTTGACTTCCTTCTTCCTTCTATCTTCTTCCTCTTCCTTTTTCTATCTTCTTCCTTCTTTCTTCTATCTTCTTCCTTCTATTCTTCCTTCTTTCTTCTTCCTTTCTTCATCTTCTTCCTTTCTTCTTCCTTCTTCCTTTTTCTTTCTTTCTTCCTTCTTTTTCTTCTTATATCTTCTTTCTTCTATCTTCTTTCTTCTTCCTTCTCTTATTTCTTTTTCTTCATTTTTCTTCTTCTTCTTTCTTTCTTCATCCTTCTATCTTCTTTCTTCTTACATCTTCTTTCTTCTTCTTCCTTCTTCTTTCTTTTTCTTTATCTATCTTCTTTCTTCTTCGTCCTTCTTCTGATTTCTTCTTTCTTCTTCCTTCTTCATTCTTCTTTCATCTTTCTTCTATCTTCTCCTTCCTTCCTTCTTCTTATTTCTTTTTTTTCTTTTTCTTCTTCTTCCTTCTTTCATCTTCTTCCTTCTTTCTTCTTCCTCTTTTTTCTTTCTTCTTCTGTCTTCTTTCTTCTTCTTCCTTCTTTCATCTTCTTCCTTCTTTCTTCCTCTTCCTTTTTTCATCTTCTTCCTTCCTTCTTTTTTCTTCTTCATCCTTCTTTCTTCTTCTTCCTTCCTTCTTTTTTCTTCTTCATCCTTCTTTCTTCTTCTTTCATCGTCTTCCTTCTTTATTTTTCTCTCCTCCTCTTCCTCCTCTACCCCTCCTCTTCCTCCATTGTTCTCTCAGAAAGAGAGTGGACTTTTAGGCTCAGAAGCTCAGGCGAGAGAGGATCATTCAAGGAAGTAAGCCAGCCATCTCTTTCCTGAGCACACTATGGCTTTTTGCTTGACTCCATGTAATAATGAGGAGTAGGAGACTGATGAGCATATGGCCGAGACCATTACAAACTTCAAAACTTCTACCATGGTTCAGGAAACCCCATAGTGATGAAAGCCTCAAATTTATTTTTCAGTTGGCAAAGATTGTGTGAATGCACATAGTCTATTGAGTTTCCAGCACAAGAAATAATAAGAGTGCTTACAATATTTAAAACAGAAAGAAAAAAAAAACACCACTAGAATCTCATTTCTTGTGTCCTTCCTGATGACACAAAAGGTAGTAGATTTCATGCATTTTTAAAAGACAGACAGGGTGTTGGAACCTGATACCTGCATCCCCCCCAGTTCTTGCTGAGCCAGGTGTCAGCTCTAGATCCTTGGGTGTGTCTTTGATCTTGAGGACAGAGTTAGTGGAACATGAACACTGACATGATGGGTGGATGGAATATGTACTTTTTTTTAACATTTGGAGTATTTTGGTCTTATTTCTAATCCACAGGATGCACCACATTCTCAGCCACCATCCAAGCCTATTCGTAGGAAATTCAGGCCTGAGAATCAGTCCACCGAAAACCAAGAGCCTTCTACTGCTGCTGCTGGTCCAGCTTCTGCAGCAGTGGTGAAACCTCATCCAACAGTCCAAAAGTAAGTAGAGCAGATGACTGAGAGAAAGGTGAGAGACTTCCTGTTACACCTGCACATTCCCATTCCCCTCCATGGAAGGCTTCTATGGCTATCTAAGTAATCTCTACTATGATGATGAGTATGATGATGATGATGATGGCATTAAAGTCTCCCAGCCGTACAGCAGGCTTTATAAGCTATGGAACCTAACCTGGCCTGAAAGAGCAGGCAAGTCCTAGGCTGAGGTACATGGTTTGGTTTGGTTTCTTGCTCTTTCTAGAACTCTCCTTTCTTCCATCTTTCTTGTGCTGGCACATGTTTTCCAAGAAAGAAGATAGTACTTTGAGGGCAGTTTCCCCCCATTTCCTATCTTATCTCTTGTTGATTCAGACAAATAGCTAGCTAGCTCTGTGATCATAGACCCAAATTTCAGTGGAAATGGTATGTGATTTTTTTTTAAGTCCCTATGAAGAGTTCCTGTAATCAGTCACCTGAGCACTGAATGGCATCTTCATAAGAACCTCCCAATGTCTATTTCACCAACAGGCAAAGGTAGTAGGGAATGTGGGGAGACTCTTGTGACCATGGGCAGGAGTTGAGACAAACAATGGAATGTACAAACTGTCCTTCTCTAAAAGGCTTTGACAAAATGCTATTTAGGGAGAGTTGCACTGCTTACAAAGCCTCATGGCCCTGGCTTAATTCCCCAGTGCCCATGTAAAGCCACATGCACAAATTGATGCATGCATCTGGAGTTCATTTGTAGTGGCAGGAGACCCTTATGTACCCCTTCTCTTTTATTAAAAAAAGAGAAGGAAAAAACCATATAATAAAAGGCTTTGGCTTTGAGAAGAGCTATTATTTGCCTCGGGGAGGTGTTGAGGGCAGAAATCCACTGCTGTCTCTTGACATTAAATGAGACTGACCAGTCACTAATACAAATGCCCAAGATCCATTGTGTCTCTTCTGTAGGGGCCTTTCAGATCTCAGGCTGCTGTAATTTTTTTGTTGACCCTTTTGTGGAAAGAAAAACATGTTCTGTGATGTCATCAGTTAGCCTTTGAAGTTGAAGTCATGTTTTGAATCTTTGCATTCCATTTCTTCAAAAGATCCCCCCTCCCAAAATGGGTAGTTCCTTGGAGGTATCAGTTAGTACAGGAAGTTTATTTTGTCTACCATCTTCATCTTCTCCAATCCTGGGGAATGGATCCTTCTCAGGGAAAATATCTTTTCTTTAATCTCAACCTCACGTTAATTGTAGTCAGTCGGTACTGGCTACAGTGTCCTCTAAGGTGGAAGGCAGGGCAGCTGGTGGAGTTCTCATAGAGATGGCTTTCCACACAGCCACACAACCATCACTACCATCTTTCTGTATACTTTTAATTTTGAATCACGGATCCACAGAAAGGACGAAACATAGTACCAAGAAGGCTTATATAATTTTCATCTAATGTCTCCCATTGATTACATTTTGCCTAACTATAGTACCATCTCAGATCTGGGCACTTCACCATTTGATTATGTTTCAACCATATGTGTAGATTGTTGCAACCATCATTGTCAACAAACTGAAGTCACACCTACCTCTTTCTTCCCACCTTCTTAAATCTTTGCAACCATTACCTAGTTTTCTATTTGTATAGTTTCGTCCTGTTGAGAATGCTACATAAATGGCCTTGTGTAGCATGTGACCTTTTGAATTTGACATTGGCATACATGGCATACATTTAGCATACAACCCAAAAGTCATAACTCTGAACACTTATCCCAAAGGAAGAAAAACTTACATCCCTTTGTGAAGGTAGTAATCTATGGAATGGATGTACAAATCTGTTTAGACATTCATCTGTTGAGAGCTATTTTGGCTGTGTATAGTAGTTGGGTATCTCATAAGTAAACTGATATATGTTTTAATTATTATTTATTCTCAAGGAGGTAAGGAGGGAGGGAGTGAGAGCAGGCACACTAGGGAATTGAACCTGGGCCACCAGGCTACCAGGCTTTGAAACAAGCAAGCACCTACAACTGCTGAGCCATTTCTCAGCCCAAATAAAATATTTTAGATAAAAATTTAGCTGTTCTAATAGTTGTTCAATGTTACTTCATTGTGGTCTTGATAGTGATGTTGACTGTCTTCTTGTGCGTATTTGTTATCATACATCTCTTTTGGTGACATGTCTCTTCCTAACCTTTGCTGACTTTTTAATTTAGCTTTTTTTTTTTTTTTTTTTTACTATTTTGAAAATTTTTTTTGTTTTTGTTTTTTTGAGGTAGGGTCTTGCTGTAGCCCAGGCTGACCTGGAATTCATTATGTAGTCTTAGGGTGGCCTCAAACTCACTGTGATCCTCTTACCTCTGCCTCCCAAGTGCTGGAATTAAAGGCATGTGCCACTATACCCAGCAATGTTTTTCAAATTTTTATTAACAACTTCTATGATTATAAAAAATAACCCGTGGTAATGCCCTCCCTCCCCCACATTCCACTTTGAAACTCCACTTTCCATCATATCCCCTCCCCATCTCAATCAGTCTCTCTCTTATTTTGATGTCATGATCTTTTCCTCCTCTTACGATGGTCTTGTGTAGGTAGTGTCAGGCACTATGAGGTCATGGATATCCAGGCCATTTTGTGCCTGGAGGGAGCACGTTGTAAGGAGTCCTACCCTTCCTTTGGCTTTTACATTCTTTCCTCCACCTCTTCCTCATTAGACCCTGAGCCTTGGAAGGTGTGATGGAGATATTGCAGTACTGAGCACTGCGGTCACTTCTTTCCATCCCCATGATACCTTCTGAATTGTCCCAAGGTCACTGCCATCTGAAAAGAGAAGATTCTCTACCAAAAGTGATAGTAGCATTAATATAAGGGTATGAATATTAACAGAAGTGCTTACTGGGCAGTTTGATTAGCATAGTATATACATTTATCCAGACATCAGCAGATGTTACACCCCTAGGGCTCATGACTACCCCTGTTTTGAGTTTTCAGTATCAGGGATGTATTCCCTCCCATGGAGCGGGCCTCCAGTCCAATTAGAAGGCAGTTCGTTTCCACCATGACAGACATACCACTATTGCACCCGTTGGCTCATTTGGCCTGGCTGGCCAAATATAAGGCTTCCCAGCAATTTTTTTTTTTTAAGGAAGGAGAAGTTTGTTTTGTCCCATGGTTTAAGGGAATACAGTTAGTGATGGCAGAGAGGTCTGGGAGCAGGACAGTGAGGCAGCTGGTTATATTATATCTGTAGTCAGGATAGACAGGGAGATGGATCTTGATATTCCAATAAGTTTTAAGATTTTTTTTTCTGTATTTTGAAATCCAAATGTATTAGACCTGTAGTTGTCATGTATTTTCTCCCATTCTGAAGCTTGTCTTTTCATCATCTTTACAGGACATTTTGCAATCAAATATTTTAAAAATTTAATGGGTTTACTCATTAGTTTTACTTCTGTAGATTGTGTTTTTGGTTCACATTTAAAAAGTACAGTGGGGTGGGCTGGAGAGATGGCTCAGCAGTTAAGGTACTTGCCTTCAGAGCCTAAGGACCTGGGTTCAATTCCTCAGTATCCATGTAAAACCAGGTGCACAGGGGCACATGCATCCAGAGTTTGCAGTAGCTAGAGGCTTTGGTGCACCCATTCTCTTTCTCTCTTTCTCTGTCTCTTTGTCCCTGTCTCTTTGTCTTTCTGTCTATCTCTCTGCTTGCAAATAAATAAAAAATATTCAAAAAAAAACTAAGGTGGGGCCTGGTAGCACAGGCCTGTATCAGCTACTCAGGAGGTAGAGGCAGGATCATGGCAAGTTTAGGGCTTGCTTGGGCAACTGAGCAAGACTATCTCAAAATGAAAGGAAAACCAGGGTAGATGATGTGGCTTTGAGGTAGAGCACTTGCCAAGCATGCATAAGTACCTGATTCAGTTCCCACCACTGCAAAATACAATGAAACAAAGCAAAGCCAAATAAAATCAGTGCAACAAATCCCAAAGATTTTTTTCATATTTTTTTTCAATATTTTTGTGTTAATTTTTGCATAAGGTGGAGACTTAGTTCAAGCTTTATTTTTTTAAACCCATCGATATTCACTTCTAGAAGTCTTTGTTGAAAAAAGTTGTTCTTTCTCAATAGTCTTGGTTTTGAATCTCTGTAAAAAGTAATTTGGTTATACTTTGTGTGCATATTTCTGGTTTCTATGTTCCTGTTGATCTATGTGTCTTTCTTTGACCAATATCATGCACACAGTCTCTCTCTCTCTCTCTCTCTCTCTCTCTCTCGTAGCTCTGGGGATAAAATACAGGGCCTTTATGTAAAGCAATATACTACCATTGACCTACATCTCTGGCCCTTTGGTTGCTACCTTCATTACCTGATTAGTTAATATTATAGGTATATAAAAGTCTTATATTTCTGCCACTTTGTAATTTTAAATATTGTTTTAGCTATTCAAGTTCCTTTGAAAAAAATATATATAATTTTTAACTTGAACTCAAAAGATTATGTGGTGATTTTGATAGGATTTGGATTAAACCTGCATATCAACTGGGGAGAGTTAACATCCTTACGATGTTGAGTCATCACATCCATCAACCTGTTTCTCTACTTATTGAGGTCCCATTTGATTTCTTATACCAGTATTGTAGTATAGTTATCAGCATATGAATTCTGTACATATAGTAATTAATTGAGTCTTTGTAAGTGATACTGTAATTTATTTTTAATTTTGAGTCTTGTAAAATGATATTTTGAATTTTGGGTCTCAAGTATTCTGTATTGGCATATAGAAATGCTATTGATTTTGTAGGTTAATCTGTTTTGCAAGATCACTTCCCCTTGCTGAGATCTCTTATTCCTCTAGGAATAATTTGTAGGTTTTCTCTATAGACCACATTTTCTACCAATAGGGACCGTTCTACTCCTTTTATTTCCTTTCTTGGCTTCTTATTCTGGCTAGGACTTTCAGTAATATATTGAAAATTAGTATGAGTGCAGTCATCCTTACTTTACTCCCTGTCTTAGAAGGAAAGCATTCAGTTTTTCATTAAGTATGATGCTAGCTATCAGAGTCTTTGTGGATGCTCTTTATTAAGTTGAGTGAGTTCACCTCTCTTCATTTGATGAGTTTCTATCGTGAATGGGTGTTGATATTTAGCAAATGCTTTTTTATAGTCATGATTTCTCTTCTTTAGCTTGTTAAAGGGGATTCCACACAGCACATACATTAATTAAACCATCACCTTAGTATCCCATGAATATCAAAAATTTTATGTTGTTATGTATCAGTTAAAATAATTTAAAAGAAGCCGGGTGTGATGGCGCACACCTTTAATCCCAGCACTCGGGAGGCAGAGGTAGGAGGATCGCCGTGAGTTCAAGGCCACCCTGAGACTCCATAGTGAATCCCAGTCAGCCTGGGCTAGAGTGAGACCCTACCTCGAAAAGCCAAAAAAA
This sequence comes from Dipus sagitta, assembly GCA_036346955.1. Taxonomy (NCBI): domain Eukaryota; kingdom Metazoa; phylum Chordata; class Mammalia; order Rodentia; family Dipodidae; genus Dipus; species Dipus sagitta. Next base: position 1,865,137 of record CM070776.1, read on the forward strand.
TAAAAAATAAAAAAATAAAATAATTTAAAAGATTGTGTATTCTTGATGCTTGAATGTTGAATTATTCTTCTATACCTGGCATGGATTCCATTTGGTCATGGTATTTACTTATTTTTATATATTGCTAAATTCTATTTGCCCCTTTATTCATGAGAATATTGTCTCTAAGTTCTTTTCTTGTAATATCTTCTAGTTTTGGACCTACAAGTGTAATTTTAACCTCATAAAATGAACTAGGAAATATTCTCATCCATTATATTTTATAGGTGAACGTATGTAGAATAGGCACAATTTGTATGTAAAAAAAAATTAGGACAGCAAGGTATGGTGTTGCATGCCTTTAATCCCAGCATTCAGGAGTCAGATGTAGGAGGATTGCTATGAGTTTGAGGCTAGCCTGAGATTACACAGTGAATTACAAGTCATTCTGGGTTAGAGCAAGACCCAACCTCATAAAAATTAGGACATTTTTCCCATTAAACTATCCAAAGATTTATTTGGGGGTAATAAAAACATAAATTTATATGGAATTTAAAATTTTCATGAAATTTCCAAAACCAGTATGAAATATTTGGTGAATTGTAGTAGATTTTTCTTTTGAAGGAATTGGTTCACTTCATATAAATTTTCAACTTTTAGATAACTCCAGAGATACCTGCACATTTGGTGTTTGTTGAAGTGCTATTGATAATAGTTAAGCAATGGAACCAGTCTACATGTCCATTAACAGATAAATGGATATAGAAAATGTATCTATTCACTTCTGCCAGGCGTGGTGGTGCACACCTTTAATCCCAACACTTGGGAGGCAGAGATAGGAGGATCACTGTGAGTTTGATGCCACTCTGAGACTACATAGTAAATTCCAGGTCAGCCTGGGCCACAATGAGACCCTACCTTGAAAAACAAAAAAGAAAGAAAAAAGAAAGAAAATGTCCCTATTCACAATGATATTTTATTCGGCCTTAAGGGAGAATGAAATTATGACATTCTTAGTGAAATAGAAATGTTGTTCATCGTACCAAGAAGACAAAATGATTAGACTCAGAAAGGCAAATATCACGTGTTTTCTCCCACATACACACACACACACACACACACACACACACACACAATATGAAAGTAGAAGAGAGACTGTTTGAGGGGAGGGAGAGACATAAGAGGGTAAAGAGTGAGGGCCAAATACTAATCAAAGCCTATGATGTACTTGAATAAAAATGTCATTATGAATCCATCACTTTGTAAAAATAATATATATACTAATAAAAGTTAAGAAAATTCAAGAGGAGAAAGAAAAGTCTTGATATATTTATTTTTTTTTTGTTCTTTCTTCCTTTCTCATATCCCAGAATTTCTATATCCTTTTTTGTCTTAAGAACTTCCTTTAGTCAGTCTTTTAAGGTAGATCATATTCCCATAGTTTTGCTTCATCCAGAAATCTCTTGGCTTTCCTTTAATTCCTCCTTTTTGGATGTTTTTAGTGGATATAGAATTCTAAGTTTGAGATAAAAGATTGTAAATTATACCTGTGATGACCATATTGACTTATCATTCCAACTGGAGGCAGTCTTGAGGAATAAAGAGGGCGCTATGAAGACTTAGGGCCCAAACAGTAAGCAGAGATTTTACTTACCAAAGTGGGATACATGCTCACCTTGGTTACACCTGTCCTTTGAATTAATTCTGACTTAGTTAAAAAATACTGATAGTAAAATAGTTTGTTTTTTGCTGAAGTGCCTCAGATTTATGCACAAATTCTCTCTCATAAAGAAGCAGAGAAAAATAAGGCAGTGTTGCTAAATAAATGTAGAATTATTGCTAAAGAGAATTTTCCATTCTTTTCCATCAGTTTTTGTCCATAGGGGCACCACAGGTCTTTTAAATACCATTAATGCTTACAAAAAGGGCATTCATTAATAAGGTCTGTCAGGAGAAATGCTTATATCAAAATGTTTTAGAATAAATGGAACAAAAATGTTTAAAAAGGGTCAATTCATAGCTTTTATTCAAGTTATAAAATGGGAACTATTTCAGATGTAAATAATTCAGTCTGACAAATTTGTTTCATCTTGGCATGTGCCTGGCCTGCCTGCCTGCGGGCCTGCCATCCTGTGAATATGAGATTCTACTTTTGGAGCCCTGGGATGATAACCTGGACCTGCAAGGGTCCAGACCTCTCAGTCCTTTTTCTCAGAAATCTTTGTACTTTTCCATAGGCAGTCTTCCAAGCAAAAGAAGGCCATTCAGACTGCTATCCGAAAGAACAAAGAGGCTAATGCAGTGCTGGCCAGGTTGAACAGTGAACTCCAGCAGCAGCTCAAGGTAAGGCATGGGTCCCACACTTGGATCCTGAGCTTTTCCCTGCCTTTTTGTTTTCCTTGGTTTTGACCATTGGCTGCCTGTCCCTTTCGATATGACCCACCTTTGTTCTCAGAGGCCCTTTGGAAAGTAGAGAATTACTGTATTCAAGTTCCATGGCTTGATTCTTGAATGCTTCGGGGATGATTACTAACTTAACTATGGAGGCTGCACACTGTGAGTGAGTTAAAGGAAACCAAGTCTATTTGTTGTATTCTTATTTTAAAAATATTTTATATTTACTTATTTATGAGAGAGAGAGAGAGAATGGGTGTGCCAGGGCCTCTAGCCACTGCAAATGAGCTCCTGATGCAGCACCACGTGCCTCTGGGTTATGTGGGTAATGGGGACATGAACCTGGGCTCTGTAGGCTTTGCAGGCAAGTGCCTTAACCCCTCAGCCATCTCCAGCCCAAGATATATTCTTCTGAGTAAAACTTCTGGCTGAGCACTCGCTTAGCTCCCCTGGGGCAATGTTATACTTCTTTGTAGAAGCAGGCAGCCTGGGGACTATCAAAGGTCAACCCCTACCCTGGCACCTTGGAAATGGTACCCTTTCACTTTCTCAAGGACATCCATCCTGTCTTTCTCGCCCATTCTCTCCATCATTACCTCCTCTGTTAGTTTCTTGGTGCTATGCTAACAATATGGCATAAATGTGGTGAATTAATACAACAGAAATTCTCTAGGAGCTCTGGAATTTGAAATCAGGGAGTCATAACACACATACTCTCTTCGAAGGCTCTAGAAGAGATTCCATTCTGATAGTTTCAGGTAGTTTCTGGCAATCTCTGATACTCATTGGTCTCTACATACAAGTCTGCACTCTCTGCTTCTATTGTCACATGGGATTGTTCCTGTGTCTCTCTGTTATCTGTGTCCAAATTCCTTTTCTTATTATATACTCCTTATAAGGACCATAGTCACTGGATTAGGGCCCAACTGAATTTGTCTCATATTAACCTCATTTTCATGGGATTACATTTGCATATAAGGTCACATTGACAAGTTCTGAGGTTAGGACTTACACATATGTTTTTGTGGATCAGGATTCTACTGGATCTTTCCCTGACCACACATAAACATGCTCCATTTCTCTGGTCCCCTTCATAGAACAGTTCCTTAGAAGTTATCTTCATTTATTGTCTTACTTCCTAACCAGTCGTTTCTCTCCTCTCTCTTAGTGTTCTGTTTCTTGCTTCCACTCACATTCCTCTCTACTAGCTAAATTCAAAGGGCTTGTGATAACATTTGAATTTTCAGAAGAATTTACATAAGTGACCATTCCCTCCTCTGAAATCACCTTTTTCTTTCTTTGTTTATTTGCTGATCATTTGTTTTAAGACAGAGTCTCACTACATAGCTCAGGCTGGCCTGACACTTACTGTCCTGTTGCGACCTCCTGAGTGCTGAGATTACAAACATGTGCCATCGTGCCTGTCTTGAGGTCACTTTTGCAACTGGATTTCAAAATGCTAATCTTTTCTAGCTTTTCTTCTACTTCACAAATTCTTCTTTAGGCATCCTCTGCTTTCTTCCTCCCTTGATGTCTCTTTACATGCTCCTACTGCACCTTTGCCGCAATATTTTATCATGGAAGCTTCAAATAAATAGAAAATTAGAATGAATCATACAGAGAAGTTCTGCCTAATTATTCAGCTAAGTTCTGCCACTAATTATTTATTATGCTTGTTTTATCATACGTATCTGTCCATTTTCCTCCCCATCACATCATTTCACTTTTGACATATGTTCATGTAAATGGTAAACCTTCCCTAAATATTTCAACAAGAATAATGTTAGTTAGAGTTTAATATTTTACAGGCTTTTCTTATGATGTGAAATTTACATACACACATCTTAAGCATACGTTTGTTGAGATTGTAACACACACACAGACACACACACACTAGAACTCAAATCCTATTATGTTAGAGAACATTACCGTCCTTCCCCCAAACTTCCCCATCTTCCTTTCCCATTACCTCCTGCTCTGCCTACAGAGGCAGCCACTTTTCTGATTTCTTGTATACCACGGTTTTGCCTGTTCTGTAACTCTAGACATGGTAGCCTCCAGAACATATATTTGTTCAGAGTTTCTGAGATTCATTGATATTGTTGTGTGCATCAGTAATTCTCTCCTTTTCATTGCTGAGTAATATCCCCTTGGGTGAATATGCCACAAGTTAGTTATCAATTCCATTGACATAAACACTTGAGATGATTGCACTTTCTTAAATTTGTGAATAAAACTGCATCATTAAACGTGTGTGTGTGTGTGTGCGCGCACACACACTCAGAGGCTCCCAACACCTCATCACTGAAGCAGACCTAAAATGAACCCAACATGGCTCAGGGAAGTTTGCGGAAGAGGGGGCGGAAAGAATGTCAGAGCCACACGTTGGGTCATGATACACAGAGACATTGCTTTCTACCCATAACTGATGGCTAACCCCACAATTCACGACCCATATACCCCAACAAGGAGGGTCCCTGTGTAGGGAAGAGGACAGGGAGAAGGCTAACAATGGTAATAACTTGACTGTATTCACTGACTACAAAACTAATAAAAAAAAAGGTGTGAGTGAGTGTGTGTGTGTGTGTGTGTGTGTGTGTGTGTGTGTGTATAAATATGCTCTCATGTCTCTTGGGTAAATATCCTATATTACTTGATAATATGTTAAATATGAGATGGTTAGGTTATATTAGAACCTGATATACCTTTTCCAAATGTGATGGTAGAATTTTATACCCCTCCACTAATGTATAAGAGTTCTAAATTATTGCCAGCATTTTATGTTATTCTTTTAAATTTGTGCCAGTCCTATGGTAATGTAGTTTTGATCATCATCCCCTTGATGAATAATTACATTGTGTACTTTTTAATATAATTATGCAGCTCTCATATATCTCATGAAGCATTTTTGACTATTTTGGCCAAGAATTTTTTGTTTTTGCTTTGAGGTAGGGTCTCATTCTAGCCCAGGATGACCTGGAATTTATTCTGTAACCCCAGGCTGGCCTCGAACATACAGTGTGATCCCCCTAGCTGTGCCTCCTGAGTGCTGGGATTGAAGGGGTATGCCACCACTCCTGGATTTTGGTCAAGGCTTTTTCAGACAAAGTCTTTGTATAGCTCAGGCTGGCCTTGAACTCAGAATCCTTCTGCCTCAGCCTCTTGAGTGTTGAGATTATAGGTATGTGCCACCACATCTGGCGTCTTGGTGTTGTGCTATAGGTAGATGCTTTTTACATATTTTGGTTACTAGTAATTATTGGATATATGTTTTGTGAATGCCTTCTTCTAGTCTTTGTTTTACCTGTCTGTTTTATTAACTATCTTTTTATGAGCAGATGTTTCAAATTTCAATGGAATCCAGATTTATCATTTCTTATATTTATTTCTATATAGGGAAACCTGACTTATCTCCATTTTATGAGATTATTCTCATATGTTTTTTTCTTTAACATTTCAGATTATGATTTCTTCTTAAGTTTGTGTATGGTGTGTAGGGTTAAAGTGCATTTTCCCATTTTACTATATACTTTGAAGAGTGTTTCATTTCTCCTTTGGGTTACTTTGGTGTAACTAGAAAGCATCCAATGGCCTTATAAGTGTAGGTTATAAGTGTAGATTGATTTCTGAGATTTTACTGTGTTCCCTTAGTCTAGTTGTCAATCCTTGTGCCAGTGCTACACAGTCTTGATTGCTGTTGCTTTGAGATTAGGTAACATAATTCTTTTCAACTTGTTCTTTTTCATGATGCCGTTGGATATTGCAAGTCCTTCATTTCATGTAATTTTTAGGATTAATAGACCAGTTCCACAAAATAAAAACTGTTAGGATTATCATTAGATTTACATTAAACCTATAGATCATTTTAAGGAGAATTAACATTTAAACAATGTTGGGTTTGCTAATCTGCAAGTAGAAGAATCCTTACAATTATTTCACTCTTAAAATTTCCCTGAAGAGTTCCAAGTTTTGGGTATGTAAGTCCTGCATATTCTCTGGTAAATTTATCTCAGTTTTTGTGACACTATTTTCAAATGAATTATTATTATTTTTATTATTATTGTTGTTTTTTTTTGAGGTAGGACCTCACTGTAGCCCAGGCTGGCCTGGAATTCACTATGTAGTTTTAGGGTATCCTCGAACTCGTGGTGATTCTCCTACCTCTGCCTCCCAAGTGCTGGGATTAAAGGCATGCACCACCACACCTGGCAAATGAATTATTATTTTTTTAATAATTACATCCTCTAGTTGAATTTTTTTAATATTTTATTTTTATTTATTTTATTTATTTGACAGAGAAAGAGGGAGGGGGAGAGAGAGAGAATGGGCATGCCAGGGCCTCCAGCCATTGCAAATGAACTCCAGATGCATGTGCCCCCTTGTGCATCAGGCTAATGTGGGTCCTGGGGAATCAAACCTAATGCAGGCCCTTTGGCTTTGCAGGCAAACACCTTAACCACTAAGCCATCCCTCAAACCCTCTAGTTGAATTTTTGAAGGTCACAGAATATAAGATCAATACACAAAATAATCAGTCATATTCCTGTATACAAGTCACAAACAATTGGTAATGGAATTTTTTTAAGTACCACTTTACAATAGATTGCTTCCTCCCCCAGATGAAATACTTTAGTACAAATCTATCAGAATACACACAGGATTTGTATGTTGGAAACTACAAAATTGCTGCTGAAAATGTAAATAAGTATAGAGACATGCTTTCTTTGTGGATTTGAAATATTCAATATAATAGAGCTGTCATTTTCCTCCCAAGTGGTATTTTAGATTTATTGCAATACCAATTAAGATCCCAGCAGGATTTTTGTGAATATAAATAAGCTGATTCATAAATTTACATGTGAGGGCCAAGATACTGGAATTGCTAAAACAAACTTGAAAAGGAAGAACAAACAAATGGAGAAATCTCTTCCTGTCAAGAATCACTCATCGAGATGATATGGTGAAGAGATTGCGGTTTAGATCATCAGATTAAGATAGAGTCCTGAAACAGACCACATGAATATGGATTTGATCTAGGACAAAGATGCAAAATCAAATCATGAACCTTGCTAAGTCTCACATATTATGCAAAGTTTTACTTAAAATGGTTCACAGATATAAATGTAAAGCATAATAATATAAAGCAATTAGAAGGAAAATAAAGGGAACAATCTTTAGGGCTTGAGGTTAGAAATAACTCCAGTATAATCAAATGACTGAAAGAATAATCTTTTTAAAATACTTTAATAATTTTGATTTCATTAATTTTAAGCACTTTTGCTCTGCAAAAGGCATTGTTATGAGAATTAAGAACAAGCTACAAACTGAGATAAAATATTTTCAAATTACATATTTGGCAAAGTAGTTATATCACGCTATACAAAGAACTCTTAAAGCTCAAAATTAAGAACTCTCAAAACTCAAATATTTCAGTTTAAAACTGGGCAGAAGGACCTGATAGACACTTCAGCACAGAATACGCAAGGATAGCAGAGAACCACATGAAATTCAATGTTATTAGCCACTTGCGAAATGAAAATTTAGGCCATAGTTATATGTTACTGCATACAGAATTGCTAAAACAAACAAGAAAGTGACAGCACCAAGTGCTGGTCACTAGGACACCCAGGTATTGGTGGTGAGAATGCAAAATGGTCCCCTCACGCTATAAAATAATTCAGTAATTGTAGGAAGTTACACTTCCATGTGCCCTGGAAGTCCCAATCCTGGATGTCTACCATAGAGCAATGAAAGCTTACGTTCACTCAAAACTCTGTGCATGAGTGTTAGACTGGGAGGGGAGAATGTGACGCATGTATGCGTGTACCTGTGGTGCATGCCACAGAAGACGTCAGGTGTCCTCTTCTATTGTTCTTCCACCTCATTTTCCTGAAACAGAGTCTGTCACTGATCTGGAACTCTCCAGTTTTTGATAGATGGGCTGACCAGGCACCTCTAGGCATCCTCCAGTCTTTATCCCCTTCATCAGTGGGGTTACAGGCTACTGTAATTGCTTTCACATTGCTGGGGGAGGGGGGAACACCTGACCAAAAGCAACTGATAGAAGGAAAGGATTTATTTCGACTTAGCCTTGAGGGGAAACTTCATAATGGCAGGGAAAAGCAGGGCACAAGCAGAGGCTGGCTGTCACCTCCTTACCACAACAAGTGGCAAAGAGCAGAAAGAGAGTGAGCCCTCCCCCTTCTGGCAAGGGGAAGCTGCTGGCTATAAACCCCGAAACCCACCGCCAGCAGCATACCTCCTCCAGCAGGGCTCCACCACCCAGACTGCCACCAGCTGGGGACCGTGCACTGAAAGTGCATGAGTTTAGGAGGGACATGTGATGCAAACCACCCCACAGGCATGTACAGCCATGCTCAGCTTTTTTACATGGCTGCTGGGGATTGCACTCAGGTCCTTAATGCTTGTACTGCATGTGTTCTTACCCACTGAGCCATCTCCCTAGCCCCTGTCATACAAGTTTCATTTCTCATATTCAAATGTAGAAACAACACAAATGTCCTTCAAAGGATGAATGGGTAAACCAGGACACTTTCATATCACAAAATAGTTCTCAATAGTAAAATAGAATGATATAGACAACAAGTCAGATATGGCAGCATCAGAAGGTTAAGATTTCTTCAATTTGACATTATTGGAAAGGCAAAGCTATAGTGATGGAAAACACAGTGGTTGTGGTGGGTTATGCATGTAGTGAGACTTTGTATATACATGACTTCATAAAAGGGAGCACTCAGACTAATAGATCATATTCCATGGTATCTATTAAACCAATCCACACAGCTGTCAGAATTCATAGAAGTATATACTAAAAGAAAATATAGCAAACTTTAGCCTATCATAACTTTAGAAGTACTAAAATTCATTTAACTTTATGAACCTTGTATGTGACCTTGTTTCTGCTTTAGTTTGTGTTTTGTTTGGCTTTGATTCTTGCTCCTTCCTCCCTGTGTTTTTGGGTAAGTTGATTTCATTTATTATTTTTTGAATACTTTTTATTTATTTGCAAGCAGAGCAAGAAAGAGAAAAGGAGAATGAACACCAGGGCCTCTAACCACTGCAAACAAACTCCAGATGCATGCACCCCTTTGTGTACCCAGCTTTATGTGGGTCCTGGGGAATAAAACCCTGGTCACTAGGCTTTTCAGGCAAGCACCTTAACTGGTGAGCCATTTCTTCAGCCCCATTTATTATGTTTGTTAGTTTTTGAGACAGGTTAGCATGTTGCTCAGGCTGCCTTCAAACTTGCTATGTAGCTGATTCTGGCCTTGAATTCCTGATCCTCCCGCCTCCACCTCCCAAGTGCTAAGATTGCAGATGTGTGCCGCCATTGTTCTTTTAAAAATATATTTATATGAAAGGGAGAGAGAACAATATTGAGGGGGCAGGGGAGAAGGAGAGAGAATATGCACATGCCAGGGCCTCTTGCCACTGCAAATGAACTCCACACTCATGCGGTGCATCTGGCTTTATGTGGGCATTGGGGTATGAACCTGGACCATCAGGGTTTGCAAGCACCTTTAACTTCTGAGCCACCTGTCTAGCCCTTCATTGTTCTTCATACGTAATAAACTGTTTTTTTTTTCTTTTTTGTTTGTTTGTTTATTTTTATTTATTTATTTGAGAGCAACAGACAGAGAAAAAGAGGCAGATAGAGAGAGAGAGAGAGAGAGCGAGAGAGAGAATGGGTGCGCTAGGGCCTCCAGCCACTGCGAATGAACGCCAGACACGTGTGCCCCCTTGTGCATCTGGCTAACGTGGGTACTGGGGAATAGAGCCTCAAACTGGGGTCCTTAGGCTTCACAGGCAAGCGCTTAATCGCTAAGCCATCTCTCCAGCCCTAAACTGTTTTTATTTGAAAAATCATCCATTTATTTCTAGAAGTTTTCTTAGTTTTTAGTGTTATTACTTCTCCTAACCCATTTTACCTGTTCTTTTTTCACAAATTTAATTCAAGCATTGCATCTCTTTGACTGATTTTCTTTCATTATTTTTTTTCTTTTATTTTCCTTGCTCCTTTCTCTATTATTTCTGGAGATGTACTTAATTTGAAATTCTAAATCTCTTATTTAATAACAAAGAGTTCATGTTTTATTCTTTGATTATTTTTCTAATATCCTATTCTTATTTCATATTATAATGTCTTTGTGTAATGATAGTTGTTCTTCCTGAATAGTTGCTTTCTGTTATGTTGGATCTGTTTCATCTTACATGCTTTCCTTCAATATCTGATGACCCTTCTTTGCTGATGTTGAAGAGGAGAATGAAAACATTGATAGGAAGTTCATAGAATATTAGAAGAGTCCTTAAGGTCCTATTCCAGCGATCTATTTAGGCTGTATAGTTGGAGAACCATGAAAGGCAGTTATCATTGGCTCTTGCCTTTTGATATGATTATAGACAGCAGTGAGGAGGCTATTTTGGCTTCCTGTGTGGAAGGAAAACCCACACTGAGGTTATTTCCCCAGCTCTAAAACACATAGAATAGACATGCTTAGTTGCTAGCAGAATCCCCCCATGTCCCTAGCAATTTTCTAAGTCATTTACCATTCCTCAGTTTGCCTTTTAGCTTAAAAAATTAATTTCTGGGTCTGAAGAGATGGCTTAACAGTTAAGGTGCTTGCCTGCGAAGCCTAAGGACCTGGGTTCAATTCCCCAGTACCCACATAAGCCAGATGCACAATGTGGTGCATGCATCTGGAGTTCATTTGCAGTGGCTAGAAGCTCTAGCACACCCATTCTCTCTCTCTGTTTCTCTCTCTCTCTCTCTCTCTCTCTCTCTCTCTCTGTTTCTCTCAAACAAGTAAATATTAAAACAAATAATTTCTAGTATTTCTTCATCTCTGTCTTCCCTTTCTTGTGGGCCTATGACTTCTTATATTATACCAGAAAGGAGTGAGTATGGCCCTACGGTGATCATCCATCTTTACCTGAAACCTCTGTACTATTTTTCTAGATTATGCTACACATTCCCATAGCTTTGAAGACCATCCATGGGCTAATGAAACTATCTTTATATCTCAAACTCTACCACCATTTGTAGATATGGATATCTAACTTGTTACTTAATCTTTTCTCTTTAGATATCTAATATCAGATACTTCATTTTCCTGGAATGCCCATCTATTTTTTTAAGTATTATTTATTTATTATGTATGTGTTTATGTTTGTGGGGCCAGGGAGGGAGGGAGAGTGAGTATGGGCACATCTTGCTATTGCAAAGGAACTCCAGAAGCATGTGCTATATTGTGTATCTGGCTTTACATGGATACTGGGGAATCAGACTTGGTTCGACAGGCTGTGTAAGCAAGCACCTTTTAACCACTGAGAAATCTTACCAATCCCTGGAATTCCCATTTCTTATTCAATTTTCTTGTTCTCAATTAATACTGCTACCAGCCACCTACTTTCCTTTTTGTGGGGGAGGAACAGTGAAGCAGAATCTTGCTATGTTTCCCCAAATGGGCTAGCATTTGCCATGTTGCCAAGGCTGACCTTAACTCATAACCCTCCTCCTTCAAGACCCCTAGTACTGGGATTGCCCAGCTGTAGCTCCCTACTTTCTTGAACCCCAAATCACAGGAGTCGTTCTTAAAGTTTTCTTCTCTCCTACTTCAAGTTTATCAGTAATCCTGTCAGTTCTAGATTCAAGACATATCCAGACTACATTCACTCCTGTTCATCTTTATGGCTACCACCCTTATGGAAACCATTTTTTATTTCCCACCAGGGTCCATATATTAACCTCCCAATTGTTCGCCTGTTTCCACTCTTGTGCTGCTGCTATAATACTGTTTATACAGTAGCCTGAGTGAGAATTCACAGTTACAATTTGAATCATGCCTTTTCCCTGATTGGAAGCTGTTAGCCAGCTTTTTGTCTTGGTGACATGACACTTGAGGTAATCAGTTTATGAGCTCTTGATTTCAGAGGTTTCTCTCCATGCTTGCTTGGTCTCATTGCTTTGTGCCTGGGGCAAGGCAGTAAATCATGTAGCAGAGGAATTCTGTTTATGTTATGGTAGCCAAGAAGCAAAGGGGGGACAGGATTTTTTTCTTATTTTTTAAAATATAAAAAGTAGTTTTTTATGAATCTATATTAATTGTATATAACATAATAATGGATTTCATCATAACTTTTTATCATATTTATCTCCATTACCTTCTCTTGTCCCCACCTACTCCTGCTGATCCCCTTCCGCTTCCCACATAGTCCACCATCTACTTATGTATTGGTTTTTCTTTTCTTTTTTTTTTTTTTGAGGCCCAGTCTAACTAGGTTTCTTACAGGAACATTGCTGAGTGGTTATTTACAGGGCATGGGTTACTTACCAGTGAGACAAGATCTTGATATGTGCTTCAAGGCCATGCCTCCAGTGACTTAACTTCTCCCCATCAGGTCCTACCTCATAAGTTTTTCCATCACCTCTCAATAGCACTATCAGCTAGGGATTAAATGTATTAGATGCTTTTCTAGCTGCTGTGACCAAATACCTCACAAGAAGCTACTTAAGGGAGGAAGGACTTATTTTGTCTCACTCTTTAAGGGAATACAGTCCATTATGGCAAGGTGACAGGAATAGCTGGTGGCTCTGGCAGTGGAACTGTGAGGCAGATGGTTTTATCTCAGTAGAGCAGGAAGCAGAAAGGTCAGGCTGGGATTACACCCCAGTGATCCACTTCAACCTGGTAGGCCCTGTCTCCTAAAGGTTCCACATCCTCCCCCAGAATATCACTCAGCAGCTATGAACCACGTGCTCAAATATGCAAACCTGTAGGAGACATTTCACATTTAACCATAACTAACTAAGTCTTCATTGCACATGTTTTTGAGGGATGGTTCTGGTCCAGACTACAACAATCAGGGTCAGTGCTGTCCATTTCCACAACGCAGTTTGAATTCAATCCATACTCTGCTAATAAGACCCTGTGGAATATAGCTTCCACCTCAGTCTTTGACTTTATCTCTTGCCAGTGTCTCTGGGATCTCCCCCATAAGACTTTCAATATTTAAAGTCATTCTCTGCCAGTTGCTGAGCCTACAAATCAGACGAGACTGGAGTTATGGAGGAGAGTTAATGAGTTTCATCATCTTCAGAAAATAGTTGATAACTTACAAGTTGTGAAACCCCCTTTGTCTAATCACCAGCATTGAATGTAATGTCTTCTAGTCCACATAGTCTTGGCTTATATAACTCTTACATGCTTGTCAGTCCAGTTCTAAATTGCCTTTGAAATACCTAAAGAAATAGAGATGAATCTAGGAAATGACTCTTTTGCTTTTGTTTTTCTTCTCTATGTTTTGTGCAACTCAGGAGGTTCATCAAGAACGGATTGCATTGGAAAACCAATTGGAACAACTTCGTCCAGTCACCGTGTTGTGACCTCCCAAGCTTCAAGTGACAGTGTGTGACCTTGTCTGCCAAGATATTTCTTTAGAATGTTTTAGTCCAACTACTTGTCATAAATGTCTGACTGTCAAAACCTGTGAGCAGCACAATATAATCTGTATGATCTCTCTTGCAGTTTACTTGCGTGTTTTACTGTGGTGGAAAAATTACTTCAACTGATTATTACACTTAAAATGCAATTAGCTACTTAGGAGGCTGAAATAGGAGGATAGAAGATTCAAGGCCAGCCTAAGAAATTTAGGCTGAGATTTTTAATCTCAAAATAAAAAGCAAAAAGAGGACTGGGGACATAGCTCAGTGCTAGAGTACTTACTTAGTATGTGCAATGTTTAATCCCCAGTATTATAAAAATATTGTAATTGTCAGTAGAGATTATTTCCCATTCTTACCTACTTTCTCAAAGTATTACATGCTGCTTCTTACAAAAACTAGTCTTCTGGCAAGTAATTTAGAGCATTATTTAAAGAATTTATAATTTTTATAAAATCTTATAACCAAGTACCATCAGAATACATGTTTTATTTTTGTATGTATATCACATACATTAGGTTGGTTCCCTGAATAACTGGGATTCCGACTGGATAGTCTTTGGCATGAGAATAATAAAACAAAAGAGCTGAAATAAAACTAAAACATTGAATTTAGACTGGCGCTGTGCCCTCTACCACTGTATGCCAAAAATTGCTTCTCTAGTGCCATTTTGATACTATATCTAGCTATAAATAATACATGACTATTGTTTTCTGTTGAATGTCAAAGACTTATTGGGTCTTTACACCTCTGTGAAGTGGAGATTTTGGCAATAAGCTATTTAACTTGGCCGGTCTAGGCCATTGACCCAGATAACTCAGTCCTTTCATGTAAATTTGTAAATTCTAGGGCAAGCACAATTTATTTTAACTGCCTTGCCAGAACAAATTAAATAAATAGCTACCAGATCTCAACTTCTGTCCTTCATAGGATAACATCTGTAAATGGAAAAGTTTAGAAACCACCCATCAAATATGAAATGCTGGATTGACAAGTATTTGTTGTTTGAACCCAGGTATCCATCCCGAGGAGGAAAAAGGAAATGGTTACCAATTTCCCAATAATCACTAGTGGTTATTTTTTTTCATTATTGTAGCCTGAACTGTGAATGTATTGGGTGTAAAGAAATAATGAAAGAATGTGGTCCTCCCACTGGCTATATGACTGTTCTCCATGAAGTGGACTCTTGTGTGCAGTTCAGGGGAGCTCGACTAACTGGTGTGGGTGATGTAAAGTGTGATCAAATTGCAGAAGCTAGTAGCCTTTAGAAATTTAGGTAGAAAGCAAAGTTGAAAGTGATAAATGACCAACCCTGTATGTTCATAGGGTTCCTGATTCACTGACCCGTACAGGGCCTGCCAACTTTCGTGTTGCTCTGAGAGACTTAAGAGCATGACACAGGGCTCCTGTGCATTTTTCTAACGTATCCATTCTTTGGATAGCGGAATTAGGTGTGCCTAAGGTCCTTTTTGAAATGGTTTTAGATAGATTTTCAATATGTAAGATTAAGCTGTTGATTTCAATAGAACTGAGAGCTTTTAGCAAAAGTAGGCATTTATTTAATACTTCCTTGTTCCATTGGCAAGCTTCATCAGCAGCTGAAAGGCAGAAGAGAACAGCTCAAACAGATGATGTTTTTTTCCAAAGAAAAACAAAGTTTTGAATCTCTTCCATGCATATTTAAGGATTTTAAACTGATTTGATTTTGAAAGTCATGAAACTTGAACTATTTCTGCATTTCCTCTTCTCCTTTGGCTGCCCTGTTTTTGTTCTTTGTGGGGGAAAGTTGGGAGCAAGTTTAAACCCTTCCTGAGATTATGAATAGGTCAGTGCACATGTCCAGGTAAACTTCTTATTCCATGTGCTGAGATCTGGAGGCTGCAACACATTTTATCAGCATTGTTCTTATTGCAGATGTTTCACAGTATGTTTGGCTTTTGGTACATCCAATCCAGGAAAGGTTAACATATGCACTTTATCTCAAAATCATCTAGTGCGTATACACTCGCTCTGGATAGCACTTCATAGCCACCAACCAACCCTGAAACCTAAGAAATGTTAGTCTATACTATGCATTTGAAAAACACTGATATTCTCCCCCCCACTCTGCCCTGTCCCTCTTGGATGGAGTCAATGACAAAAACAACTAAATCAGATTTGAACTTTGCTTAGTTGGCTTGATTTTCCTTACAGGGAAAAAATACTTGCACTGGACAATCAAAGCCCTCCGAGTTTCACAGTCTCACCAATATATTTCTTGTGGTGCTGGGGACTGAACCCAGAACCTCATGCATGCTAGGCAAGTGCTGGGCCATACCTCCTGTGCTTCACCAGTATTTTAGGATAGGCATTGTATTAAAGCACACTTAAGTAATATCTATTACCCAACATTTTAAGCTGGATTTAATTTTGGTCAGTTTATTAGTTACTTAGAAATAGGTTTTATTGAAAAAAAGATGGTCTGTGTGTACAGACACACATACTACTACTGTTATTATCTAACTAGTACTCATCCTCTTATTTATCTGTTTGCTTAGGATGTGTACTTTTAACTAAAGGGTTATGATGCCTAGTAATGTTTCCTGTAATATGATTTATTAGTAAAAGCCTCTGATATGATTTGGAGGTAGGATAGCATATTGAAATCACCCAAAACATCTGCTCTAGAATTAGATTTGCTTGTTGGGCAGAATCCTACAGAGTGAAGGTTAATGCTGACCCCACTTATGGGCCCTTAATTGCCTTCTTCAGTGATCTTTCCCCATAGGGATCCTTCTTTCCCACAGATGAACGTACAATAGGAGCTGATAGTGAGCTTATTGGGGCTTTCAGCATAGGTAGCATACTGCTTTTGGCCACCTTTCTATTCCTAGTCCTAAAGTAAAAACCAAATTAATTCTCTCTCTTTCTCTCTCTATCTCTCTTTCTCTCTCTTTCCCTCCTTCCCTCCCTCCCTCTCTCTTGGCAGATATTTTTTCCTAGTTGGAAAGATCTAACTGCTTTACAGATATTGGACAAGTACTTGGGTACTTGGGACTAATTGGGAAAGGAGTCAGCCTAGCTGGAAGTTGTACCCATGTGAATAGGATGTCAGAGCTGGGCAGGAATGGTGCACATCTCCTGAAGCCAGCATGTAGGAAACTAAGACCCTAAGAATCATGAGTTCTTGGGTCAAGTATCCATAGAAAGATACAGCTATTGGTAGAGTAGGGATACTAGCCTGATTTAATGGATTCCAAGTTGAGTCCTCTATCAATACGAAGCATAGAAGAGTTTTTTTCTATTTATTGTGTTGAATTTTATTGACTTAATTGGTCTTTAAATATGAAGACCTGTTCTGAGGACCTTTAGATAGAGATGTTTCTCTTAGATTCAAGTGGAAAGTAATATCTGAATGGAAATAATACCATTGAACTCTTCTTTTAATGCCTCACCTTTGATGGTGCAATAAGTTCCTCTGAATTTCTTGGCAGAACTTTTGACAGCTATTACTTTGAATAGATTCCATCCCCATAGTCCTTATGGGAGTTGGTTTTTAAAATAGATTACTAGCATTTAAATGAAATCAATATGTAGCAAGTTACAGTTTTTTTTCCAATATGTCTTTGGTTGCTTGAGTCCCAAATGTTCAATTTTAGCACATTTTAGAGTGAGTAATCAAAAACATGAACTTTGACTTTATTCCAACATCTGAACTATCTTAAACCATTTTTAGATGTGATTTGATTCTATATCTGTATCTAAATATTTGTCAGTGTCTTGAATGATAATAATAGATGTATAATTAGATCAATAAGATAATATCTGGAATTGATATGTTTGTGTTTCTTGCAGTTAAGGCAAACATTTGCAAATATCTTCATCTTAGCAGTAGTTGAAAAGAGCTGAATTACAGTATCAACACCTTAGAGCTAAAAGCATTTGCTCAACACAAACTATAATCCAACCTCTGACTAGATTTTATCAAGGAAATGTGATTTTTAAAATCTAAAAACAAAAATTTAACATCTCATGGCAACCAGATCCTCCCATGTTTCCAACAAGTAGGCTCATTAGGTTGTGGTTTGAAGATTGTGGGTGTGAACACAGTGAAATAGTAGTTACGGAAGTCTCTTTCTCTCTAGTTAAACAGAACACTAGTAACTGGTGTCTCTTTCCAACTGGTTTGCTGTTTCAAGTGTGTTTTTTAAAGGTCTGACTTCAGAGGATAAGTTGAATTTATATTCTAGTTATGAGTGTTATGATCTTTTATATCATAATTCAATGTGGTTCAAGTTCCTAGTAAGAAGTGGGGGGTCGGGTTTGTAGAGTCCTCAGCCCACATAGCTTGCTTTTCTTTCAGCAAAGACTAATGGAGACTGTTCACCAACACCAGCATATGGGTCACTGATGGTAATTTGAGTGGATATTGCTGTAGGCCACCCCACTCTGCTTTTTGTGAAGAAAAATGCATCTAATTATGTGAGTCTCCCAAGAACAGCAGGCAAGGAGAGCCAGACTAAAAGCAATGCATTCTAAGAGCAGCTGCCCACTCCAAACAGGCTTTCAGGTATCTTGTGAATCCTTGAAGCAGCCATTGTGTTAGTGAAGAAAGCCTGGGAACAGTTACTTCTAGGACTTTAAAATTATTCTAAACACACATGATGGTAAAGAAACCTTTATGAGGAAGGATTTTAGTTGATAGCTGATAGTACTTGTTCTGCTTATAGAAGCCTTGCTTGACTGTCAGCAATTAGAGAATGTTCATTTTTCATGTCTGTGGAAGGTTTGGGAAAATACATTTATGATTCTGAAGACCAGAGGATAGCAGGCTTTTAGGGGGCTTAAATTGGAATTTGAGGGCTGTAGTGAGGAAATCCTGAGGCACTAGGTTCATAGCACCCTGTAGGAGAATTGACTGTCGAGCAACTTCAGTGAGCTCTGGCATGGGACTGAACACAACCCCACTGTATACAGCTTAGATCAACTATATTGTACTGCTTTTGTTTTAAGTCTAGTTGTGTGATAGCTTCAATTCAACCATCTCTGAAGCTACAATACCCTCTTTTTAGCACTGCCATTCCTTTTGTCTTTAGCACAAATAAGATTTTAAGTGAGCCAGAAGCAAAAGAGCCATTTTAGTCTTCATAGCTATTGGCTAAGAGAGATAATGAGCTGACTGTCTATTTTAACCTTGAAAGTAAAAATGTATATTATATTTTTTCACTACAGGTACATGCAACAGTAAAAATAAATGTAACCACAAAGTATATATTTGATGCTTTCTGTCTTTTCATGATAATATGCTAACAAGTTGTGTGAATATTTTACTCAGCTAGAGTCTCATTCATTTGCTAAACATTGGGAACATTCTGTGTGTATTTACCTGAAACATAAATAAATACTTGAGAGTGTCCTATATTTGGATTGTGATTTGTAGACTCAAGCTAACTTTACTGCCTCTTTTTCACACTTGTTGAAAAATCTGTGAAGAACATGTTAAGTTAAGGCTATCCATCTTGGAAAATGTACATGTTGTGAAACTGGGGTGCTATGTTAAAAATAAATGTATGACTATTAAGTGGCTTTTATGGAGTCTTGGTGTCAATTTTGTGGTTTTTGTTTGCTGTCATTGGCATTTAATACAGGTGATGTAAAAAGAGTTGGGGGGGGGGCTTCCCATTGAAATTAAAGTCTGAAATTGGGTTAGTTTCAATCTTCTGGTGATCTAAGGGCAGTTCTTCAATATTTGCATATAGTAAGCACTTGCCACTCATGGGGTATCATGGCCAACTCAGTGCATTTTAAAGGTTCACTGGATTGAAACTTGGTTCAATGTGAGGCTAGCTGTATTTTGTCAAAATTATTTTTGTTTGAGAATGCCTATAATCCCAGTCACTTGGGAGGATAAGGCAGGGGATAGTGAGGTTTGGGTCATTTGGGGCTACATGGTAAGTTAAAGGCTAGGTTGGGATATGTAGTAAACCCCTATTTCAGAAAATAGCAGAAAAGAATGTTCACCTCACAGTGTCCTTGGGTGGGATAGGGGTGATATATGGAATGTTATATAACAGTTGTCTCAGAATCTTGACCAAATAATCTTTTGGGCCAGTTGAAATTTCTTACTTCTAAAATTTGTGTAATTTTAGGAGATACCAATATCCTACTGCTGTGTTATAGTGTTATAGTGTTCATCTGTTAGGGTTTGGTAATGTGTTGAATGCTTGGTCCTCAACTGTTGGTACTATTTTGGAAGATTCTGAAGACTTCAGGAAGAGGGGCATAGCTGGAGGAGGTAGGTCACTGGGATATATCTTTTGGAACTATATCTTTTCCCAAGTCCTTCTTTGTCCCTCTATCTGCTTTCTGTTTGCCATGTTTGAAATCATGACCAACTTGTATACATACATACCAACGTACATATTGTTTAAGTTGTTTCTGTAAGGCATTTTGTCATAGTGGCAAAAAGTCTAACACACCATCTATGAGTTTACTGTGTATTCTGACTTGCCTTCCATAGATAATGTAGTGCACCCCTACTTTGTAACCAAAGATCTGCATTAGAAGCTGGAGATTACACCAGAAATACAGAAACCATTCCCTGAAGTTCACTGCCCATTAGACAGAGATCTACAGATGCAGTCAGAGTAGAATAGATATTCTGATGTGTTGGGATAGGATAACTATCAATAATGGGGAGGCATAAACCACCTTGAGAAATATTAAAGCTATATTCAAGATTTAAGGGCAAATGCATGTAGTTGGCCACGTTGCTAATATTCAGTAAGTAATTTGTGCTTTGCTAAAAGATTGTAAGCTAGTGTTTCTTACATAGATCAAACCTGTTAGTTCGGTTTGTGATACATATTATGATGTATGTTTGGGCAAGGGACCAAATCCCAAGAGAATAAACCTTTGTAGGCACAAGACCTATGGGAAGACATGAGACTTTTTCCATCCTCAATTCTTTTGGAAGTCTCTGAGATGATTGAGAAGTGTGGGGCTCTCTTTTGCCAAAAGGTTAAGGTTATCAAAGTAAGGAAATAGAGTTTGCAGCGGAAGTTGAAATACCCAGTTTCTTTTAAACAAGATTGCTTAGTGAATTTAACACTTTTGAGAAATCCCTAAGCCCGCAGGAGAAAATGCTCCAAGTATAATAGGCCCATGGCAAACTCAAACTTTAGAGTCTTGCCATATTGTTTTTTAATTATGAGATGTTCTGGGTGTGTAAACATTTGTACTTCCAGGTGAAAATTCTGTAGCTGTAGCATTGGCAGCAGAGGACAGAAATGTTTTATATATGTCTAAGAATATATATATATATATATATATATATATATATATATATATATATTCAGTAACAGGCATAGTAATTGTTTACAACATGGACCAACAAAATATTTCTGTGAAGGTTGAAGTAGTATTGTATCATTGATGTTTGGAATTACTGAAACATACATGTTGATAAGTTGATAATAAAAGCTGACTTTTCATCACTTTTATTGTCTTAGGTTTTTCTAGAGATGCACACCTTAGTTTTCTTCCTGGGGCACACAATTTTCATCTTTACAGAATGCTTCCACTCCTGTATTGGACTTAATCAAACCTACAAGGCTGAAGGAAAGCCAAGGGGAAGAAAGATAATGCCTGTGGACTGGAATAAAGGAAAGCAAAACAAATTGAATACAGACAGAGAGACCAGTGCTGCAGGTTCTTTGAAATTCAAATGAAATTGGCTTGATCTTCAACCCATGTGTGTTGACAACCTGGATCCTGATCTTTCTGGAGATTCTGAGAGGCAGAGATGATGGTGGAGGGACTTATGTTTTTATCTTTGCTGCCTCGGACTCTTAGGTGCTTCCTAGGAATTAGTTTCATAGACTGACCATCCATCCCTCCCTGCCAAACATGTTGTGAGGCGTTTGTGTGCATGTATATGGAGGATGAGCTAGAATAGAAACGAAGCAGAATTTATAGACTATTTAATGTGTAGGTGTAGTTAGTCAATGAATAACATGTGACTCTTAGCCTTTAAGTTTGAGTTTACTGAGAAAACAAGGCACACACACACAAAAAAAATCATTGTACACAGTATCACCAAAAGACAAACCTTCTGAAAAACCTGTTCTTTTTCATTCTTGAGAACATCTTGTTGGAACTGAGGTCACTCTGAGTATAATCATTCCATTAGTATCAGTGTAAAGTGTTTTCTGTTGCAACAAGCTAACTAATCACAAACACATTGCTTTATAATGGTATTCGTGACCCACTATGATTATACTGATGTGATCTTATAAAGTAAATGAAAACAAACTCTGGGAAGTCAGGAACATCTGACTGCTCTTGACTTTCAGATCCTCTACACCAACTCATCTGTGTCTATTTCTTCTTCTGCAACTCATACTTAAACACCTTCATCCTGGCGCCTGATGTGGGATAAAACAAAAAAAAAGTAAGCTGCTTTTCAGCAGAGGCAGACCAAAAGGGGTAAGTACGCACTAAGTGATTCAAGTCTGTAAGTGCTTTAGGTCAAGGCACACCACCAGGGGGCATTGCTCACATTATAGCCTATATGAGAGGGACCTCTTAGATTTTGTGATACAACGGGCCTCTTCACAGCTCCGTGCTGCTCTTTGCCTCACTGCAGTATTCCTCCTGTTCCTTTCTGTAAATCTGCTGTTCTGACTCTGCTGACTGAGGGAGAATGGGGAGCTGGGTGCCTTAGTAGTCCTGCCAGCATTTCTAACCCTAAGCCTATCTCCAGCCACTCTGCTTCTACTATGGATATAGCCCAATCCTCAACTGGGTGCCATTCTACCTCTGCCTTCATCAGGTCCATCAGGGAGCATTTAGCAATGTCTGGAGATGCTTTGGATTTCTTGTAATTGAGGAGTGCTACTGGCATCCGATGTATGTAAGCAAAGAATGTTGTTAACCATCCTATGATGTGCACAACAGTGATCTGGCCCCAAATGTTAGGACGGCTGCCTTGTAGATTGCTCTTCTCTAAGCATAACAGCCAGTGAATTCACCCTTGTTAGAAGTGAATGTGAGTACTAGTAAGAGACTTGAAAGGGGGTGAGGAGGGTCATCAGCCCCAACCTCCTGTACCTCCCAGCCATGTAGATGTGTTTCTGCCCCCACTTCAGAGGGTCGTGAGTTTGAGAGGCACTGGAGTACAGTGTGTATAAGGTTAACTGAAGGGGGAGACTGTATATAGCAGTGGCAGGGTTCTCATCCAGGTTAGGGTAGAACTTTCTAGTGATGTGTCTGCTTTTCCCTATAAGTAACCCCTTAACCCATGCTCTGAAAATAAGCTTGTTAAACTCATTGGTTTGCCAAATTAGACTTTGGTGGCATCGTACTTTGATGGGTTGTTCCCATTTTGCCGGTGGGGAGCACAAAGTTCTTTTAACAGGCTGATTTTGAGACATCCTGTTCCAGAGGAGCCTTTTGAGTTTCTCTCCATCTCCCTCACATTACTTTTCCTCCTGACCACTGCCAGAAATACTTCTTGACATGGCCAAAGCTACGTCAAAAGGTTATTGCTAAATTAACCCAGTAATTCAAATGTAAATGGGGAAAATGAGTCAGGAGTAGGATGAAAAGTAACACTGCCCTGGCCCATCTGCTTCAGTGAGGGGAAACAATAGAGAATGGCATAGATGGCGGCAAATGGAGCCTCCCACCCTTTCTATAAAGACAGCGCTGCATTATTACCATGTAGATTGCCACGTTGCTAGATTTCTGGTTCCTGGAGAGAATCGACATCTCATCTCACTCATCCCCAGCCAGTCCCGTTATGTTATTTACCTTTTTGTTACTTGTAACACATACCAGTTTTAAGTGTTGAGCCCAGTGAATCATTGGGATAATCTTGAAGAACAGTTGGAAGATAGCATAGCAGATTTAAAGATTTATTATAAAGCTGGAGTTAAGATAGTGATATATATTTGGCATATATATATATATATATATATATATATGTATATATATACATATATTTCCAAATGAGAAATAGAGTAATGGAAAGAATAGAGCCTAGAAATATATCCACACATATACAATCCCTTTATTTATAATTTTTAAAAAGCCATCATAATTCAGTGTTGGAAATGGTCCTTTCAATAAATGGTGGTGGAGCAATTGAATATCCATATGGGGAGAAATGATCCAGAATCTCTACCTTGCACAGAAATTAATTCAATATGTAGTATAGATCTGAATATGAAAGGTAAAACAATAAAGTATAGATAATATCTTCATGAATCTCATAAAGAGATATTTTTTAAAAACAGGGACCACAAAATACTACCCACAAAGGAAAAGATTGATAAATTGGATTTTATTAAAGTTAAGAACTTTTGTTTATCAGAATGCATGACTAAGAGAGTTTTGGCAGACTGCAGAACAGTAGAACTTATTTGCAATACATCTGTCAAAGGACACTTGCATGTTTTTTTTTTTTCCCTGCATTGGCAACTACTTCTAATTTAAAAGACCGAGGGGGAAAGAAACCACTATGCAGGCTGACATTATGTAGGCCAAACAAAACAAGCCTTCAAGCCAGCTCTGGCCCATGCATTGCCAGTTTGTGGCCTCACCTTGAGCAGCACAGAAGATTGGAGAAGCTTGAATATTTCTGTATTTTCTTTCTATTTTTTTTCTTGACCAACCTCTGTGAGGAAAAAAAAAAATCAATGCAAGGATCTGGTTGTCAGTAGTAAGAATTTTCCCTTACATGGCAAAGTGGCTGGCTATAGTGAGCTTAGGTCTTAAAGAAATAGCACTCTTTCCCCCACTGATATACACAAGAATAAGTATTTTAAAATACATTGAATCAAATTTTGTGTTGGCCCCCAGTGTGTGTTCAGCCTTGCTTGGCTCTGTAGAGACCACAGCTGACCTTTTTTCAAAAACTTACTCCCTCTGACTCTAGATTTCCCTGCATCCTTGGATAGTCATTGAGAGCCCTGGAAGGCCATTTTCATGGTGTGGTGAGACAGAATACATGCAAAGACACTAGTTAAATTTTTAGCATTCTGAGCTCATCTGTGTCTTTACTACCTTTGATACTTTAGCGTTCCAGAATTAGTTTTACTTTCTTCTTGTTCTCTTTAGCATTGATCTTCCATAATTCTCTTATAGTCCGGTTGGAGGCAAGTGAGAAGGGGAGTTATTTCTTCTTGCCATCTCTTCCAATTGAATACAAAGAGGTGGCCTGAAGTATGATGTTCTCTGAGCATAGCACCTTAGTTAAAAGAACAGGAGCTGTGGTTAGATTGCTTGAATTGAAATACTGGCTCTAACCCTTCGTAGTCTTGAGTAAATTCTTTGCTTCTCTCTCCCTCAGTCCCTCATCTATAAGTAACCAATAATAGTGTGTGTTTATCACTATTGCTAGGCATGTGTTCATTAAAGTGAAAATTGACTGTTGGCTGGTTGTCTGTCAGGCCTTGGCATTGGGCCAAGCCTTGGAAAGTAGAAGATAAAGGGGTCCCTGTCTCAGAGACTACCAGCTCACTCCTGATTTCAACAGAGGCAAACAACTTACTAAAGTGACTTGAATTGAATTGAATCCTTGAATTGGTTAACATGTAACTGCTGGCTTGTTTGGTGGCATTCTTCTTATGGAAACTGGTTGTGGCTAAAACCCCAAACCACTCAAATGATCATTAAGATCTGTGAAATACTCTCTTCTGAAAGGTGAAACTTGAGTTACAGTATAGATGAAGAAACCTTGAACCCCAAGAAGTGAACTGATTTTCTTACAACATGACAGCATGCTAGAAAGAAGCCTACCAGATTACCTTGAACTGACTGTTAGTAGAAATATGGCTATTAAAGATTATTGGTGAAGGCTCATAAAGAGTAAGGGGAATTATAAATGAATCCTCAGTCACCTCAGAGAAAAGCATGAATACCATGAAAAGACAGTAAGAACTTGTAGTCAGGTTCGCATTGCTGGCAGAAATCACCTGACCAAGAGCGGCTTGTGAGAAAAAAAAAAATTGATGTTGGGTAACAGGCTTGAGGGGACGCTCCACAATGGCAGGGGAAATGATGGCATGAGCAGAGGGTGGACATCACCTCCTGGCCAACATCAGGTGGACAACAGCAACAGGAGAGTGTGCCAAACACTGGCAAGGGGAAACTGGCTATAACACCCATAAGCCCGTCCCCAACAATATGCTGCCTCCTGGAGGTGTTAATTCCCAAATCTCCATTAGCTGGGAACCTATCATTCAGAACACCTAAGTTTATAGGGGACACCTGAATCAAACCACCACAGAACTAGACTTGGAGAATGCTTTTAGGAAGTGTGAAACATGTCTTTGGAAACTGCAAAGAAGGGGATTATTGTGGTGGTGGTGGTGATAGACAGCAGAGAAGAATTGTGTCCTGCAGCAACATGGAAAGTAGAACTTCGCAAACATAAACGTGCTTATTTAGCTGAGGAGATTTGGGAGTAAAATGTTGAAAGTGCATCTTAGCTTCTTCAATAGTAACACGTGAGAGAAGAGAGAGACATTGAGGGAAGAGTCATCAAAGAAAAAGGAGCTTGGTGATGTGGGAAATTCTTAGCCCTTCTAGATTACAAAGGCCAAAACATTCACTCACACAAAGCCTCTCTGAAGAGATTATAGGTGTAGTTCTTAGAGACCCTCTCGAATCCTTATCCATTTAGCAGAGACCCCAAACAAATGAAGAGAATATATGTAAAATGTTTGTGGGTCTGGCTTCTTTCTAATGGAGTGAATCCCTACAACACAGGAGATCACAGAATTCTTGACAATTTTACACCAATAGAAACACTACAATCAAGAAGGTTGTTAGATTCTTCAAGTTCTGCTGGCAAGAAGCAAACTGATATTAATATTTATGCTTTAACATGTGTTGGAGTTCATGTAAAAGGATGGAAGACCCAGAGAAGGGACTAAGGTTGAATACCCAGAAGGTAAGTTAAGACCCAGCAAAGACTTATTACAAAGCCCTGAAACCAGTGGAGTTTGTTTGGATTTAAAGGTGTATAATCTGTTAAAAATAAATTATATTTGAAGAAGCTGTTCACATTAAATTAATGGGTTTACTGCCCAAAAAAATAAAAAAATAAAAATTTCTAGAAGAGGGACTAATTAGAAAGGAGAAGGGGTTCAGTGGAAGGTATATTGGGGTATAGAAGACAAAAGACAGTGGTGGGAGGAGGCTATGATCAGATCAGGGTATGTATATGAATGGATGTCGTCAATAAATGTTAAATATTTTGGAATAATGATTCATTTTTTAACCTTCTACATTTGTTTTGGAGCATAACGTCTACAACTTCTATCCTTGTTGCCTTTCCACTGTATGTTGAGAGCATTGTTTCTTTAGTTTCCATCCACAGATGGAAAGTGTGTCCTGGAGTTGAGTTTAAGGAATTATGCCCAGAGCCTCATTTCTACTTGATTAAGATGATACAAATGGTAAGATGTGGGACTTTTGAACTAGTTGTATTTGGATGAGAGCTTTGAACTTTAAATTGATGGTATAATGGGGGAGGTCTTTGGGTGAACCTTGGGATGGGGTGAGCATATTGTACATATGGAATGGATGGGAATCATGGGGTCTGTCAGAGGGAAGATTATGGTGAGCAGAAGTTTGTTTCTCCTAATCTCCACCCACTTGTGTTACGCCCATGTTGTATCATGTTGCAAAGGGGCCTTCACAGATGTGAAGGTACTAAACAGGTATGACCCTGACAGCTGACCCACTGCAATCACATGAGCCTGACATAGCAGAAGCAATGCAGCTGAAGGGAAAGCCAGAGAGGTCTGAAGCAGGATCAGACAGAAACATGGGAAGATGAATGGGCATTGTGATGAGGAATGCAAGGCATGAGAATCTCCTTGCTACAGCCAGTGTGGCCTTGCCAATACCTTGATTTTGTTTTTGAGAAACTGAACACAGGGCTCACATGAGCCATGTTTGACCTATGGAACTACAAGACAATAAATTCGTGTTGTTTTAAGCTTCTATGTTTATGATGATTTGTTATGGAAGCAATTAAAAATCTAATAAGCCCATACAAAGTTCTGATTCAGTTATCAACACTGCAATGTCCACCAGATATTTTATGGGGTTGGGGTAGGAGGGGGTAGGGAAAAACCAAAAGATAAAAGGCCCTTTTACCTCTGTGCATTCATGATTTTTATAGAAGACTATCTCTTGGAAAATGAAAAAGGTCAGAGAGGTACAGTGGGTGCTTCTGGTGGGTTTGTAGAGGACATTCTGTTCTTTACTACATCAGTCTTGCAAGGCAATTATTTCCTCCCCAGTTAATTAGCCTGGTCATGAAAGCAGCCTTTTGTAGAACATTTGCAGACAGATGCTGTATGTACCAATGAGTTCAGGAAAAGGAGACAGAAACAGCCTTGACTATGGGGATGGAGTAGGGGGTCCCTCGAGGGGAAGCTAGAGGGCTAAGTGCTGGTAACTGGGCTCCAGATGTCCCCAACAGAAAAGAAATATAGAGAGCAAGATATCTGCAAATATCACTCCTCCTAACTTCCCCTTGGCCTCCTACTAAAAAGGGTGGCTAAGGAAAAGACCCATCTTGAGGAACTGTGGCTACAAGTCAATGGGATGCCCATGGTGGCAGTTTGTAAACTGTACAGCATCACCCAAGTCAGCTCTCTCTACCGCCCTATCAGCCTGATGTAAAAGTTAAAGCAACAGATAGTGATCAAATTCTTCATATGAAATATCTTGGAGACTGTAGAGGAGACCCTTTCCTTGGTTCCTGCTGGATACTGACATGGAATCCCCCAACCATAGGTCAAGTGTCCCCAAGAATTTCTACCTCCTTCATAGCTCCAGATTTCAGTAGGAACAGGATCTGACAAGCTGTCTCTTTACCTCATTTCTGTGTCCATCATGGCAGTTTTCTTGGGCGATAGTATAGAGGAGGCTGAGGTCCAACTACATTATGTGATTTGGGGCATTATGACTTCTGAATGATTTTCAAGATTTTTTTTAAAGCCATTTCTGGGGCCTGGGGAGATGTTTCAGCAGGTAAGAGCACTTGCCACACAAGCATGAGGCCCTACTTTCCCCTGAGTTTGAATTCTCAGTACCCACATAAATAGCTAGGTGTGGCCACACATGTCTCTAACTACACTCATGTGGATAGTGGAGACCAGAGAGCTGCGGCTCATGAAAATGGCAGTTCCAGGTTCAGAGACGCTCTTTTAAGGAAATACCTATGAGTATTAGAGGAAGATACCTGATGTTCTCTAGGATTCACACATGCATACATGGGTGTGTACATTTGCACATACATATATGCATATACCACACACACACACACACACACACACACACACACACACACATACATTTCTGGCTGGGGAGATAGCTCAGTCAGTAAAGTGTGGTGGCATGTGTTTATAATCCCAGCACTCGAGAGGCAGAGAAAGCTCCCTGGAGCTCACTGGCCAGCCAGTCTAGCCTATTTGGTGAGCTCCAGGCCAATGAGAGACCCTGTCTTAAAGAAGAAGTGGATAGCACCAAAAAACAACATACATGACCACACACATACACACACATGCATACACAAAACAATTTCTCCAGAAACATGCTTTCAAGTGTATACATATGTATATATGCATGTGTGTGAGTGGGCATGTACACATGCATCTATCTACATGTGGGGGGTGAGAAAAGGCTTTCAATGACATAAACTAAAAATGAATTTGACTCATTCCATTGAGGACCATGTTCCTTCTGTTGGTAGACTTTCAAGTGCCTGTGGACTGCAGGTAAAATGTGGGCAGAGTGTAGCTGTGTTCTCTTGTGTAACCATTTACAGAAGGCCTGGAGTGGCTAGGGCCAACAAATGGTAAAGTTCACATGGATAGTGAACAGGAAAAGCAGAACTTGTCTGCTCTTCAAGGAAAGAATGTTTTCGAAGAATATGGTGCTTGAAAATTTTCTAGTAGCAATCTCTGGCTTCTGGATGTGCCATTATCCAAAAAAGTAGGCTTTCATATATCTTATTCAGAATATCTTGAATTTTTATTGACCCTCCCCCCACCCTTCTTTTACTTGATCTCTTCCTCTGGCCTCACTTAGGTCATTTCACTCCCTGTAATCTGTTCTTCTGCTTACACACATCCCCTAAATACCATTCCCTTTCTTCCCTCCCTTATAGCCTTTTTCTAGCTTAGTGATCTCTGCTACCAATTTTTGGTTCCAGCTCACACACAAGCCTAAACATTTGTAGCTAGGATCCACATATGAGAGAGAACATGTAATGTTTGGCTTTGTGGGCCTGGATCACCTCACTTAGTAGAATCCTTTCCTGATTCATCCATTTTCCTGCAAATTTCATAATTTCATTTTTATTTACCCCTGAATAGAACTCCATTGTGTAAATGTACCACATCTTTATTATCCATTCACCTGTTGAGGGACATCTAGGCTGGTTCCATTTCCTAGCTATTGTGAATAGAGCAACAATAAACATGGTTGTGCAAGTATCTCTAAGGTAGTGAGAAGAGTCATTAGGATATATGCCTAGGAGTGCTATAGTTGGATCATATGGTAAATTTACTTTTAGCTATCTCAAGAACCTCCACACTGATTTCCACAATGGCTATACTAGACTACATTCTCACCAACAGTGTCTAAGGGTACCCCTTTTTCTGCATCCTTGCCAACATTTATTGCCATTTTATTTTCTTGACGATAGCCATTCTAACAGGAGTGAGATGGAATCTCAAAGTAGTTTTAATTTTCATTTCCCTGATGGCTAAGGATGTAGAACAGTTTTTAGCTGTTGATATGCGATCTGTATTTCTTCTTTTGAGAACTCTCTATTTAGTTCCATTGTCCATTTTTTAATTGGGTAGTTTGATTTCTTATTGTTTTGTTTTTTGAGTTCTCTGTGTATTCTGGATGTTAATCTGCTGTCAAATGTATAGCTGGCAAAGATTGTTTCCCATTCTGTAGGTTGTCTCTTTGCTCTATTCACAGTATCCTTTGCTGTACAAAAGCTTTGTAATTTCATGAGATGGTTAGTGGTTTTATTTCCTGGGCAATTGGGGTTATATTCAGAAAGTCATTGAGTATGCCAGTATATTGAACGGCTTCCCCTATTTTTTCCTCTAGCAGTTTCAGAGTTTGAGGTCTGATATTAGGGCCCCTGATCCATTTGGACTTGATTCTTGTACATGGACCTATTTTAATCCTTCTACATATAGATATCCAGTTTTCCCAGAACCACTTATTGGAGAGGCTTTCTTTTCTCCAATTAATATTTTTGGCATTTTTGTCAAAAATCAGATGGAAAAGTTTGAGAAGAATTTGTGTTAGTTCTTCCATGAATGTCTTGTAAAATTCACCAGTGAATCCATCTGGGCCTGGACTTATTTTGGTTGGGAGACTTTTTATAACTGTTTGGATCTCTGCACTTGTTATGGGTCTATTTAAATGGTTTGTCTCATCTTGATGTAATTTTGATAGATCATATGAATCAAGGAAATCATCCATTTCTTTCAGATTTTCAAACTCAGAGTCATATATATTCTTAAAGTATTTCCTTATGATTTTCTGAATTTCTTTGTTATCTGTTGTAATGGTGCCTTTTTCATCTCTAATTTTATTAATTTTTGTCTCTTCTCTCTTCTTGTCAGGTTTTCTAAGGGTTTATCAATTTTGTTTATCCTTTCAAAGAACCTACTCTTTGTTTCATTGATTCTTTGGATTGTTTTGTTGGTTTCTATTTCATTAATTTCTGCCCTAATCTTTATGATTTCTTCTCATCTACTGAGTTTTGGTTTGCCTTGTTCTTCTTTTCCAAGGCTTTAAGGTGGAGCATTAAGTTGTTTATTTGTGAACTCTCTAATTTCTTAATATAGGCACTTAGAGCTATAAATTTCCCTCTTAGAACTGTCTTCATTGTGTCCCAAAGGTTTTGGTACGTTGTATTCTCATCATCATTTGATTATATGAATTTATTGATTTCCTTTGTGATTTCTTCAGTGACACATTGATCAATAGTGTACTGTTTAGTCTTCATGAATTTCTGTTTGCTCTGTAGTTTTTCTTGTCTCTGATTTATAGTTTAATCCCATTGTGATCAGATAGAGTACAAGGGATTATTTCAATGTTCCTGTATTTTTAAGATTTTCTTTGTGCCAGACCTCTCTTGAATTCACTATGTAACCCAGGCTGACTCATACTGCCTTAGCCTTCTCCCGAGGGCTGGGATTACAGGTGTGAACCACCATGCTTGGTTAAATTAATCACTTTAAAACGATCAATTTAATGGTATTTAGTACATTCATATTCTTCTGCAACTAACATCTCTATTTAGTTTCAAAACATTTTTATCACTCAAAGAGAATTCCATACCCATTGTGCAGTCTTTGCCCATTCTTGCCCAGTCCCTGGTGACCACTAATCTGTATCTATGGATTTTCCTATTCTGGAGATATCAGATAAAAGGACTCATATAGTTTGTGACCATTTGTATTAGGTTTCTTTTAGTTGGAATATATATTGCTTCAAGTTCTACCCACATGGTAGCCTGTCTATTACATGTATATACCAAAATTTCTAATTCCTTCACTGGTGAACATTTGGCTTGTTTTACTTTTTTGATGATTATTAATACTGAGACTAATACTTGTATACACATTATGCATAGACAGATATTTGTGTTTTTCTTAGGTGACTAGGGGTGGAATCACTAGGTCATGATAATTCTTTAAATTTTTAAAAATATTTAATTTGACACAATGAAATTTGAGGAAAAATGGTTGAACCTGGAACAGATCATTCTCAGTGAACTTACCCAATCACAGAAAAAAAATCGCCACATAGTCTCACTCATCTACAGCACCTAACCTGAATCTACCGAAGATACCTTACATACCCAGCAAGCATCTCCTAGATTAGACACTAGGATGGAAGGAGAGGGAGGGGAGGGCATCAAAGGGGTGGGAAACAAAAATCTAGACCCAAACGGCAATGGTACCATAATCTTCTACTTACTAAAAGACAGACCAAATGGCTGATCCTTCACCAGGCCCTTACAGGGAACACCTGAACCACAAGACACTGGAGAGGGTAAGATTAAGACTAACCTTAATCTCCTACATCTTCCCTCCCTCACTTCCCCTCTCCCTGTCTCTCTCTCTCTTATTTCTAACTCTTGTATATTAGTTATCTTTTTCCTCATTTTCTTAGTGGGCACTGACCTGTAACTCCAAGATCCAGCATGGGGCTATCATCCAGAATGAGCTTTTGATCAGAGAGACCTACAAGGTTTCCTAAAAGACAGACAGATTTCTGTCAGAGTACTTGATGACCCACCAAAGGTTAGTGGTAAGACCCTACTGCTGAAGATACCTTATGTGATTGACATGCAAATTAGAATGGCATGGCTGGAAGTTGGATGAGAGTCAGTCCCCAGACAGTCAGCTCGTCTAGTGCCAGAAGGTGCCACATGGGCGACTGGGGGAAAATGACCAATATCTATCGAAGCAACGCATGGTCTAACCTACTTAGCAGCAAATAACTTGTTGTGATGCCCACACAAGTGCAGTGGTGGCACACAGCCATGGTGGGGAACCAACTGTTCTCAATTTGGCTAACTGATCCCCTCACTGGTATGGGACCCATAGCTGGAGCTGGGAAACAAGTCAGAACCATATCCAAACATAAGCCCACTCTCCAATATCAAGCTACCATCAATTGTGGGCTACAAGAGGGCCTACACCTATTAAATTCTCTATAAAAAAAAAAGTAAGGGTTATCTCATTTGTCCTGGTGCTAACTTACTCTCCGTTGGAGAATCTGCTTCTCTTTTTCAGATAGATGTAGATCCTAAGGAGAGAGCCACCCCATCATACCTCAAAAGGGCCCAGGCTGAAACTAAGAAAAATTGGAGAAACAAGCAAGGGGGCTGTTTTCCTGATGAACCGGACACCAGCACAAGGGGGAAGGAGATCAGCACAGAGAAAAATCAACTCCCACCAAATCAGAGAGCCAGAGCCTCAGAGGCCCCCAACACCTCATCACTGAAGCAGACCAAAAATGAACCCAACATGGCTCAGGGAAATTTTGCGGAAGAGGGGGCGGAAAGAATGTCAGAGTCACATGTTGGGTCATGATATGCAGAGACATTTATCTTACCCATAACTGTGGGCTAACTCCACAATGCATGACCCGTATACCTCAACAAGGAGGGGCCAAGGGGAGGGGGTAGGTCACGGATGAGCCTAATAATGGTACCAAACTGACTGTATTTGCTGAATACAGAACTGACTAATAAAAAAAAAAAACTAGTTCGGACATTAGAATGCAAAAAAAATATTTAATTTATTTATTAGAGAGAGAGAGAAAGAGAGAGAACGGGCGTGCCAGGGCCTCCAGCCACTGCAAAAGAACTCCAAATGCATGTGCCACCCTGTGCATCTGGCTTACATGGGTCCTGGGAAATCAAACCAAGGTCCTTTGGCTTTATAAGCAAACGTCTTAATCACTAAGCCATCTCTCCAGCCCAATTCTTTAAATTTTTTTATAAAAGATTATAATTTTGGACCTCCTTACCCCTAGTCCAGTTGTGCTGAGGGCCTTATTTGGTGGGGTTATCAGTATTCATTGTGGGGACCCAGAGGCCTCACTCAGTCTCTGAGAGAAGATACAGAACCTTGGGCTTTTCCCACCCACCCTGAGGCTCTTACAATCTTTCTGCTTCCTCTTCCAAAATGTTCCCTGAGCCTTGGCAGGCAAGGTAGGGATCTGATTTTGTGTTGCTTTCTCTGTAGACTCTGCATCCCTGTTTTGATGTGGTTTAAGTGGCCACAGTGTATGTGACCTTCTCCCTGGAGCTGGTTTTCAGGCTAGTCATGAGAGCAGTGTTCGTGTCACCACTTCCTTTGGAGTGACTTTTGGCCTCAGGCAGATGAGGTGGATGGAGGTGACCCATCTCATGGCGGGCAGTCGGTTCTCTATTCTTGATGCATTGATGTACCTTGGCTCTCCCCAATATTTTCCACCATCTGCTCCACACATACAGGGCGGAACTTGCATCCTAATTCTTTAACTTTTTGAGGAACCGCCCACAGAAGCTTCATCATACACTCCAAGCAGGAGGGTACAAGTCCTCACCAACACTTGGTTTCCAATTCTCAGAAAATGCTAGTGGTTGTGAAGTGGCACTTCATTGTGGTTTTGCTTTGCATTTTCCAAAGACTAACTATGTCAAGCATCTTCTTATGTATTGTTGGCCATTTCCTATGTGTAAGCTTCCCTTTAGAACTCACAAGAGGGTCATATTTTATTTCTCTGAACTAAGAAGGAATTATTTTACTTTCCATACATATAATTTAGGGAGCTTTCATAGCCAATGTCCTTGATATGTTTATAGATGCAAAGTACCTGCAAATGCTGAGAGAAAACACACACACACACACACACACACACACATTCCATTTCCTGTTATTCCTTGCCAGTGAAACTGAGTTTGGTTCAGCTAATGGGTAACCATGTGAGTCATTGGAACCTACACCATGGCACATTGGTTAGTACAGTATATACATACTTCATTGATAGTCAGGGAGGGAAAGTGATATGAATAACAGGGTCATTTTAGCTTGACATTGCAAAAAGTACTGTTCCTATCTTCTAACCTAATAATTTCATGTTAGAGCATATATTATAAGGTAAATAACTAAAATAGTGAAACTGTGTGGAGAACATGAACCAGGAACCTACAATTAAATAATCTCATTCTGCTTGCCAATGGTTGGCCTAAGGTAGACATATGACTAATTCTGGCCAGTGAGATGTCGAGAAAGGTCTTTCAGTGAGATTTTTAGAAATGGTTTCCTCAAACTTCAAAATAGACTGTTTTAGATGTTTCTATGTTTGGGCTTGAATCAGCCATCTTGTGATCAGGAAGAAACAGGCAAAATGCTAAGAGTGGGGAGCAAAAAAGATGGGATGAGCAGGCAAAAAGATTGTAAGAGCCACAAATGGGAGGGAATATTCGGAGGTATTCCCCTCGCCCCCACACACATTTTCTGACTGCTCCTCTCACAACTCATAACCCACAACCCCATAGTGAATACCAGCAATTCCACTGAGGAGGGCCCTCAGTGGAATGGGAACAGGGAAGAGGGGAGTGATGATACCAACACATGATGTGTCCATAGAAAGTTTCTGCTTAATAAAAAATAAAATTTAATTACATGGTAGCAAGTAAATACAACCTTAAGACCACCATATGTACAGACAGAGGTTAACCCCCGAAACCTAAGATTGGTGTTCTTAGGAATGCTGCCTTAGAGATTGGGACCCACATGCCACCTGAAAGTGCTCAGGTTCAGGGGCTCCTACATCTATCTGCCTGGCTGAAAACCTGGCTCCTATAATCTAGACTATGGAACAAATTACATGACACAATGAACCTGATTTCTTCCCAAAGAGTGAGATGTTTTATGTAATGCACAGACCTAATACAAATCTTGAGTATTGAAAAAATATGGAATTAACATGGATCCTAGATAGAATTGTTGCGATATTAATTAGCTATCTCTTAAACTATCTTTGAACATCTTATTGTGTGAGACAGTAAGTCTCCCTGCATGAAGCCATTTTGACTCATTTATAGTCAAAGCTTCATAACAGAGACACAGCAAAATATCTCTCCAGTTTTCATGCAGAAATTTACATTTCAGCATATAAGAACTACTTCCTGATTTCCATCTAAGTCTTCAGTCATTCAAATAAGCACGAAGATATAGTGGCTTTATAGTATTATTAACTTGGCTATGCTGGTACTACATTTCTAAGACTTCCCTTTCCCATAGGTTTCAGTTCGTATTGGCCACTGAAGAAATTGGCAAGACTTGCAAGTTAGAAACAAAACAACGGTGAGTGTGCTCAGGAGGTCAGTGTAGGTCAGTCTCAGTTACAGCTCACACACATTTTCATGGATCTGTTGATGCATCTTGTCAGCAGGTGTGCAGCCAGGCACAGTTTCAGTTCATGCAGAATTGGGTTCTTCACCTCCAAATCCAAGACCAAGTGTGAATGTGGCTGGACCACTTCTTGCAATTCTCCAAGGTAGCATACTCGGAGGCTTCACGACTGGGGAAAGGCCGAACCAAGTTCTAGCTTACACTTCTCAGGCTGCAGTGGCTCCTGTTCTTACCCATTTCACGTCTGACTTTAGGCTTAACACTAGACACTGGAGAAACAACCAAACCAAGGAAATTTAACTCACTGCATTTATCAGCTCCCAATAGCTTAAGATCAAATTCGTAGAGCAATTTACTATTATATCATGCCTAACAATTTTGTTTCTTTGACTCCACAAAAATGCTATGTAACTAATCACTACTTCACTCAATCAGTGGCTAAAATATGAAGTATAGGGCTTGAGAGATGATTCAGCACTCAAGGCACTTGCCTGCAAAGCCTAAGGACCCAGGTTTGATTCCCCAATACCCATGTAAAGCCAGATGCACAAAGTGGTGCTTGCATCTGAAGTTCGCTTACAGTGGCTAGAGGCCCTGACTTGCCTATTCTCTCTCCCTCTGCCTCATTCTCTCTCTCTCTTAAATAAGTAAATAAAATATATAAAAAATTAAGTATATGTCTGGAGTGATGGCTTAACAGTTAAGGCGCTTGCCTGTGAAGCCTAAGGACCCAGGTTCAATTCTCCAGTTCAGTTCTCCTCCATAAGCCAGATGCACAAGGTGGCACATGCATTTGGACTTTGCAGTGGCTAGAGGCCCTGACATGACTATTCTCTGACTATCTCTCTGAAATGAATAAAATATTTTACAAAATGAAGTATAAATTTAGCTAATGTGTATGTGGGGTGATGATTGAAACTAGGCTCACCTGGGCAGTAACCTGTTTTACCTGAGACCCATTCATATATCTGGTAGGGTTGACTACCCGTTACCCTTGGCTAAAATGAGTAGGGTGACTTGGCTTGGCTCTGCCCGCCCCCAAGTCTCTCATCTTCTAGCAGGCTACCCTGAGCATGTTCTCATGGTGATGGTAGAGGGCAGAGTGAGCCAGTCCAATCAAGGAAGCTCCTGTCAAGCCTCAGCTTGCGTTCCTTCCTATCGTTCTAAATCAAGCTACATGACTGAGCCTGGAGGCAGCAAAAGTATGCTGCATTACTTGGGAAATACTGAATTACATGGTACATACTCTGTGGATACTGAGAGAAGTAAAGAATTGGGGGCAATCTGTGCCATCCATCACACTTACCAACACTCTTCACAGAGGTAATAAGTAGCCACGTCAGCTGATGCTATTTTCAGGACCATTTCAATTTCAATATCTGGATTTCTGATGGCTTTTAATTGCCATGCTTATGTGACACTCATCGTTCATTGTCAACCTCTTGTGTTCAAGGATGGAGCTCAGCATCCTTTCTCATTAGGACAAATAATTGCCTTCTGGAGCTGCAGCTTTGTGCAATGAGCTTGTCACCCTCCTTTCTTCTCAGGTATGAAAACAAACAAATAAGGGATAGCAAAAACAAAAACACTAGGGGTGACGAGCTGCTCAGCAGTGACAAATGGACAAATATAGTTAGGCCGACCATAAACTGAATTGTGACTGAGATTGCCTGATTCACCCATCAGAAATGTTGACAAGTGGGGCTGGAGAGATGGCTTAGCGGTTAAGAGCTTGCCTGTGAAGCCTAAGGACCCCGGTTCGAGGCTCGATTCCCCAGGTCCCATGTTAGCCAGATGCACAAGGGGGCACACGCATCTGGAGTTCGTTTGCAGTGGCTGGAGGCCCTGGCGTGCCCATTCTCTCTCTTTCTCGCTGCCACTTTCTCTCTCTGTCCCTCTGAAATAAATAAATAAAAATAAACAAAAAAAAATAAAAATAAAGAAATGTTGAAAATCAGGGCTGGGGCTCAGCAGTTAGAAGCATTTGCTCCTTAAGCATGAGGGCTCATGGCCCAGCCCCACCCCCTCAAAAACCTATGTCAAAAGCTGAGTGTAATCATGCATGTTTGTAACCCCAGCCCCAGGCGGGTGGAGATGGGACACTTGCTGAGGCTAGCTGTCCAATAGCAGTTCTGGGTTGAGGGAGAGATCCAGTCTTATGGAAATACACAGGTGAGCAATAGAGGAAGGATGCCTGGCAGTCCCCCTCCACCCCTCCCTCATCTGTTTAACACAACACACCACACCTACTCTAGATATCCACACATACATGCAGAAAGAAAAAGAAAACAAACGTTGAAAAGTACATTAACTCCAAACAAGTTGCACATGTGTTGTTGATTTTTAATTATACTGATTTTATAGATAGTCATGTTAAAGAATAGTTACAGAGTCAAGAAGTAGAGGTTTAAATTGTTGAAATTCCTCATAGTTTTCTACTTGAGGGGAGTAGGTTCCATAGCAATTTTTTCTAAAAGTTGTTTATTGTTATTATTATTATTATTATTTATTTTGGTTTTTCGAGGTAGGGTCTCACGCTAGCCCAGGCTGACCTGGAATTCACTATGTAGTCTCAGGGTGGTCTCAAACTCATGGCGATCCTCCTACCTCTGCCCCCCGAGTGCTGGGATTAAAGGTGTGCACCACCACACCCGGCAAAGATGTTTATTTATTTATTAAAGGACTCTACAATGTGTTTGTCTTAGTTAAGGTACCCCTGCAGCTAGCCTCGACACAAGGAGTCTAGTGCAAGTGATTTACTTAGAATGAATGTAAATACCAGTAAAGAAGTCAGACAAGGGGCCAGGGAGATGGCTTACAGATAGGAGTGCTTGCCATGCAAACATAAGGGCCTATAGTCATATATGAGTTCAGTTCTTCAGCATCCACACAAGAAGCTTGGCATGGGCACACCTATCTCTCTAACTCCAGTCCTGTGAGAGTGGAGACCGGAGAATCTCTGGGGCTTGTGAAAACAGCAAAGCCAGGTAATAAAAGATATAAGAAATAAAGATATTTCTATCCTATTCCCTTTCATCTGGTAGTTTCAATCCCATGGAGAAGCAACTGCTTTGTTTCCCTTCCTAATTAAATAGGAGGTTAGGTCCATGCTCCAATGACCTCCCAACCCAAGATCTGCTTAAATACATATCATTCCCTGCTTCAAGAGTTGAGACTCTAAATTCTTTTAGGATATGAGTGACCACTCAGCTTAGCTACTTTCGGATGAAGTGAGGCATAGAGGGGTTTTCTAGGCCTCCAGTCTTGTTGACTTTTAGCTTGGCGAATGATCCAAGGGAACCCAGATAGATGGAGTGAAAGTGTTATAGAACCATCTGAGAGTGGATTGATGATAAATGAGAGGTGATAAAATTGCAATAGTCCAAAGATTAATAGGATTACAATTGAGATTATAAAACATATAACCCAGTTTTGTCATGAAGATCAAGAAATCTAATTTTATTTATTTATTTATGTTTTTTTTTAAGGTAAGTTTTCACTGTAGTCCAGGCTGACCTGGAATTCCCTATGTAGTCTCATGGTGGCCTTGAACTCTCGGTGATCCTCCTACCTCTGCCTCCTGAATGCTGGGATTAAAGGCATGTGCCACCATGCTCGGCTCCATTTTTTAATTGGGTTACTTGATTTCTTATTTAGTTGTTTTTTTTTTTTGAGACAGGGTCTCACTCTAGTGGAAACTCACTCTGTATCCCAGGATAGCCTCATTTTATTTATTTATTTACTTATTTGACAGAGAAAGAGGGAGAGAGAGAGAGTAAGAGAATGGGTGAGCCAGGGCTTCCAGCCACTGCAAATGAACTCCAGAAGCATGCACTCCCTTGTGCATCTGGCTAACATGTGTCCTGGGGAATCAAACCTGGGTCCTGTGGCTTTGCAGGCAAACACCTTAACTGCGAAGCCATCCCTCCAACCCAAGAAATCTAATTTTTAAGTTGCTTATCAAAAGGGATGGTGCCTGATATGACTTGAATCTGATTTAAAGCAGAGTAGACATTAGAATTATTTGGAATATACATATATAACACCTTGTTTATAGTTGGAAGAGGCATAAGAACCTTTTAATATGTCTATATTCAAAGCTAAATGAGGATACATTTTAATGTCACAACTATAAATTAACATTTATCTTAAAGGTGTATGTTACATGGTGCTGGGAAGTGCTATGCAGTCTCTTGGGGGAGAAAAGTCATGAACAGTCTTAACCAACAGTGGACCCTGCAAGATACATGGTTGGTCACCCAGGCCAAATGTGCCAATGGGTGCAATTGTGGCATGTCTATTATGGGGGAAATCAACAATTCTCAGATTGGATTTGAGGCCCACTCCATGGGAAGGAATTCATGCCTGGTACCGAAAACCTAATCAAAACCCTATGACAGGGGAAGTTATAAGCCCTAGGATATAGTATGCCCACCAAACTGCCATTTAAATACTTATGTTTATGCTCATATATTGATGCTCCTCTCACTTTGTAGTAAGAGAATCTCTTTTCAGGTGGTGATGACCACTATAGAGAATCAAAACTCATGAAAGTGCTAAGAAGACATAACAGTGAAGTGTTTAGCATGGAGTGAGACCTGTCT
Organism: Dipus sagitta; assembly: GCA_036346955.1. NCBI lineage: Eukaryota > Metazoa > Chordata > Mammalia > Rodentia > Dipodidae > Dipus > Dipus sagitta. The sequence goes on from CM070776.1 coordinate 1,906,526, forward strand.
AGCACACACTCTAAGGCTCTGGAACTATTGTGGAAGAGGTGACAAAAAGAATATAAGAGCCAAATGAAGGCAAGGAGTGCTTTGTAATACTGTACTGCAGACGATGGCCATTGCATTCATGATCTCACAGTGACTGATGCTATCTACATAAGACCTGCATAATGAAGGCACAAATGACCTTTGATTAGAAGAGGCACTACTTGGAAATAAGGAGAGTTCAGTGGAGGCAGGATAGAGGAAGGCAGACAAAGGAGGGTGGTGGAAGGGGGTTATGATCAGTGTACATTGTGTATATGAATGGAGGTTGTCAACAAAACGTTAACATTTATGAGTTATTAGTTTAAAAACTTATTAATGTAATCATTTTATTACATACAAATAAGCTTCCCCAGATTCTGAATGTTATTTTTCAGAGGATTATATCCCCTGTAAGTTTTATTGTGAAAAGGAAATTTAACATTAAGTTCCTTGTCAAACATAGAAAATAAAAACTTTCCACTTAGTACTTTCATATTCCTGAAAAAGAAATCTAAAATAATTAATCTAATAAAAAGACTATTATAAATTCTAGATATTAGACCTTTGTCATAGGTAGAGCTGGTGAAGATTTTCTCCCATTCTGTGGGTTGTCTATTGACTCTGGTTTGCTTGTCTGTACAGTAACTTTTTAGTTTCAAGAGGTCCCAGTGGTTGAGTGTTGATATAATTTCCTGTGTTAGTGGGGTCTTATTCAGGAAGTCTTTCCCTATGACTGTATTGTGGAGTGTACTCCCTATTTTTTCTAGTTGTTTTATAGTTTCAGGTCTTATATTGAGGTCCTTAATCCATTTAGAGTTAACTTTTATGCAAGGTGAGAGAAGTGGGTCTAATTTCATTCTTGTACATGTGGTTATCAAATTTCTCCTGCACCATTTGTTGAAAATGTTGTCTTTTCTCCAGTGTATATTTTTGGGCCCTTTGTTAAAGATGAGGTAGCTGTAGTTGCTTGGATTTAGAGATGTGTCTTCTATTCCCTTGATCTGTATGTCTGTTTTGTGCCAGTACCAAGCTGTTTTTGGCTTTGTAATACATCTTGAAACCAGTTATGGTGATACCTCTAGACGTATTTCTTTTGTTGAGGATATTTCTGGCTATCCAAAGCCTTCTGTTCTTCCATATGAATTTTGAGGCTATTTTTTTCTATCTGTGAAGAACATTGCGGGAATTTTTATTGGAATTGAATTGAATCTATATCGTTTTGTAGGATGGCCATTTTCACAATATTAATTATCTCAACCCATGAGCATGGGAAATCTTTCCGTCTTCTCATATCCTCCTCAATTTCTTTCCTCAATGCTTTTATGTTTTCGCTGTACAGGTCTTTCTCTTTGTTGTTTAGTGATATTCCAAAGCATTTAATTATTTGTGGCTATTGAGAAAAAGATAGCGTCACTCACCTCTTTCTCCATATGTTTATGCATATAGGAAGGTTACTGAGTTTTGTGTATTGATTTTGTATCATGCCACTTTACTGAAAAAAATGTATCACTTTTAAAAATTAAACAATAAGAAATCAAGCAACCCAATCAAAATATGGGGTAGGGATTTTAACAGAGAATTCTGAAAGGAAGAAATACAAATGGCCATTGCATATTTAAGGAGATGTTCAACATCTTTAATCATCAGAGAAATGCAGATCAAAAACAACTCTGAGATTCCATCTCACTTCAGTCAGGATGGCATTCATCAAAAAGTCAAATGACAAAAAATGCTGGTGAGGCTGTGGGGAAAGAGAAACCCTTACAACCAGTATGGAAAGCAGCATGGAGACTCCTGAAAAAGATGAAAATAGAATTACCATTTGATCCAGCAATACCACTTCTGGGCATATACACTAACAACTCCACTCTTTTCTACATAGATGCTTGCTCAGCCATGTTTATGGCTGCTCTATTCACATTAACTAAGAACAGGAATCAGCCCAGATGCCCATCAACTGATGAATGTATAATGAAGACGTGGTACATATACATAATGGAATTCTACTCAGTGGTATGGAAAAATGTAATAATAATAAAATTTGCAGGTAAATGGATGGAGTTGAAAAAAAAACATTCTAAGTGAGGTCACACAGGTGCAGGAAGACAAAGTCCACTTGCACTCTCTCATATGCAGTTCCTAACTGGGATCAATTGGAGATGAGTGCAAACAGTAGTAATCACAAGGAATATGGGTATAAAACTAGAATGAGACAAGTAGAGAGAAGAATAAAGGAGAGAGGAGAGCAGGAGTTACCTAACAAGTTAGGACACGGTAGAATATTGGAGGTGAGGGGTGTTTTGGAGGGATGGGGGGTAGGGAGGGTAGTGAGGGAATTACACAGTAGTCCACGCAACATAAATCAGTTCCATAGAAATCCTAATTCTGACTAGCATTCTACAAGATATCACTGCCAATGAAAGGGGAGGGGGCACAGTCCAAGTAGAAGGTGGAAAAAGCTTAACTTTCTTAAAACCCCAGACTCTGGCTGGTAAGTCCAAGGCCCAGGGTTGGGTTGCTTTCATAGCAAGAGACCCATGTAGCCCATTGCTAAAACGCTTGATTACCTGCCAAAGCTACAAAGTAAGCCCCTATTGCTGAAGACACCACAGGCCACAGTTGCAGGACATTGGAATAGCATGTTAGAACCAAAAGGGAAACTAGCTCCCTCCTGGCTAGCTCTCATAGTGCTGGAAACCATTATGAGAGCTGCTGGAATAAAACTGTCACAAACAGTATGAATAAGCAGGGGACCATGTAGACTACAAAATCAACCAGCTGGACAAGAAGCACACACTCGTACAGTAGTGGCACATAGCTTCTGTGTGTAACCAACTTCCCTGATTGGACATGAGGCCTGCTCAGTGGGAGAGAGCTCATACCTGGTACTGGAAACCAAGTCAGATTCCCACAATCAGGAAACTCATACTTCAGAGACACGCCCCCACTGCTCTCTGGAGAAGAGTGGGCATACACACCAAAAATCTCAAATAACTCTGCATACCTCCTTAAACCAAGCTATTCCCACTCTTGGTTGGAGAATCTTTATTTTACAGATGGCAGAGGAAACAGAGGGGAGTCAAGATTCATCCATAAGACAAGAAGATAACTCACTGACCACCATGGGACTTTCTACCTTTTCCACATCTGCCAGTGTCCAAGAGCACTTGCAGTGGAAGCGGCTCCATGAACACTGCTCTCACTGCTAGCCTGACAACCAGCTTCAGGGTGATGGTGGCAGACACAGTGATCAAGCACAACCTATCAAAGCAGAAATCCAGAGGCTACAAACAACTAAACACTAAATCAGACTGCCAACAGTCCTGCCATGGCTCAGAAAATATTGTGGAAGAGGGGGCAGAAAGATTGTAAGAGCCAGGTGTAGTGGTGCACGCCTTTAATTGCAGCACTCAGGAGGCAGAGGTAGGAGGATCACCGTGAGTTCGAGGCCACACTCAGACTACATAGTGAATTCCAGGTCAGCCTGAACTAGAGTGAGTCCCTACCTTGAAAAAACAAAAAACAAACAAACAAACAAACAAACAAACAAACAAACAAAAAGATTGTAAGAGCCACAGAGTGGGTGGGAATACCCTGAGGCATGGGCTCCTCACTATACCATTGGGACTGACTGAGGCCTTCATGACCCCACAGTGAATCCCCTAATCCCAAAGAGAGGGGCCCCAGGAAAACAGGAATAGAGGAGAGGAAATAAAAGATGTATTCCAAGAATGCACCAGAAAGGGAATGAAACCAAGCAAGCTTTGGATCTGGAGTTGCCCAATTGCAAGAGATTAGGGGAAGTAAAGTTGGCTTTCCCTGGTCTCCCTTTGAGGCTAGGTCATCCCCTAGCTTTACACTTCTTGTTGTAATCAGGAGAACCCAGTCTGGGTCTGCAATGATACCGACAGGGCCCCTGACTATAACAGGCCCATTGTAGCACTGGCAAGCAGTCTCAGAGTCAGCCTACCATTTTCCAGGTCTGTATTAGATACAGTTTCACTGTTGGGACAACAATCAGTTTAAAGGAGGAAGATTTTATTTCACCTTATAGTTCCAGGTTACAGGCCATCACAGTGGGGGAGGTATGGCATCAGGGGCAAGAAGCATAGCTGGTCACGTTCAGCAAACTATGAGGAAGCAGAGAGGAATGCAAGCTACAGCTCTCTTGTTATACAGTCCAGGACCCCAGTCCTCGAAATGGTGCTGCCCACAGTGAAAGGGGGTCAGCAAGCCTTAATGAACCCAATCAAGATAATCCCTTACCAGCATGCCCAGAGGCTAACCAAATGTAGATAATCTCTCACAGGTGATTCTAAGTCCTGTCAACTTGACAATCAATATAAATCATTACAAGTTCCAAGAACCTATAGACAGTTAAGAGAATTTTGCTTTTGCCAAAAAAAGAGCACTTGGGCTTTTGACTTTGAATTTCTGCTGTCTGAGAAATGATTTACTGGACATGTCCCCAAGACATAGACACTGGCTTGAGTGATCTAATAACATAGTTATTGCCTTTTAAAAAATGTTTCAGACTATTTTGTATTTGATTAATTAGTTAATTTCCAGCAGAGAGAGAGAGAGAGAGAATTGGCATGCCAGGACCTCTAGCCACTGAAAATGAACGTGATGCATGCACCACTTTGTGCATTTGGTTTTATGTGGGTACTGGGGAATCAAACCCTAGTCATTCAGTTTTGCAGGCAAGTGCCTTAACTTCTGAGCCATCTGTCCAGCCCCAGATATTCATTCTATTACTGATGAAATTCTAAAGTGGCATCTTATCTCATAAAAAGAGAAGCAAAATCTTCCATTTGTTAAGAAGGTGAAGAAATGGCTTAGCAGGTAAGGTGTTTGCCTGCAAAGCCAAAGGATCCAGGTTCGATTCCCCAGGACCCACATGAGCCAGATGCACAAGTGGGTGTATGTGTCTGGAGTTCGTTTGCAGTGGCTGGAGGCCCTGGCATGCCCATTCTCTATCTGCTGCACGCTCTCTCTCTCTCTCTCAAATAAATTAAAAAAAATACAACATTTGGGGCTGGAGAGATGGCTTAGCAGTTAGGCCATTTGCCTGCAAAGGCAGAGGATCCTGGTCTGACTCTCCAGGACCCATGTAAGCCAGATGCACGAGGTGGTGCATGTGTTTGGAGTTTGTTTACAGTGGCTGGAGGCCCAGGCGTGCCCATTCTCTCTCCTCTGCTTCTTTGTCCCTCATAAATAAATAAATAAAAATATACTTTAAAAAAGAAGGTGAGAAGGGAAGTGACCATAGCATAAATAACAGGCAGATTCATTTGAGGGTTAGCTGTTAGAGTAGGGACCCTGTGAGTCTAATGAACACATGTGTTGTATCCATCATCTGTCAGCATAATAAAACATCTCATAAGCCATCTCAAAATTCGGTGGCTTAAGTCATTTTTGTGTGCATGTCTGTGTGTGGACACGCGTGCAGGAGTGCGTATGTGTACACACATGCATACATCCACCCACTTTCGCTGAGGCAGCGTATCTCACTAGAATCCAGTGCTTGCTGATTTTTCTAGTCTAGGATCCCCTGTCTCCCCCTCATGAGCCTAGGATTACAGATAGTCCACCACGCCCACCCAGCATTTATGTGGGTTCTGGAGATCCAAAGTCATGTCCTCACTTTTGCACGTTTCTTATCCACTGAGCCATCTCCAAACCCCCTTACATTATTTTTATGCATTTTATATCATCTGCTATGAGTTAGCTACATCTGCATGCTATAGACACAAAGAGGGCCACAGAGTCTTCCTGGGATCTGATCTGCTTTTACTGATAAGGGGAAAACAGGAGACTTCAGACTCCAAGTGATTTCCAATGAGAGAGAGAGAGAGAGATTGAGAGAGAGAGGCCAAATGGCCCACCAAGATAATTATTTATCAGTCTCTTCTCATTCCTGGGTCAGAGACAGTATCCACCACAAACGTTGTTTACTGAGAGAAATCCTTTCATTTTTAATCTAGCTGCACATTGCACTCTTTAAAAATGTTGGAGAGTGCCAGGCATGGTGGCACACGCCTTTAATCCCAGTACTCGGGTGGCAGAGGTAGGAGGACCGCCATGAGTTCGAGGCCACCCTGAGACTCCATAGTGAATTCCAGGTCAGCCTGGGCCAGAGTGAGACCCTACCTCGAAATAAAAAAAAAAAAAAAAGATGGAGAGAATAGAGGAGGTGCTTTCCTAGCAACATTTTAGAAATATACCTTGAGAGTCACCAAATCTTTATATATACAAAAAAGTTAATTGTAGCCTTTCCCTGAGCCAGTATCTGGACTCATGATAAGCCTTTTCCTAGGCGACTCTCTCTTGGAAGAGCCCAGACCCATGCTGTTGGGTGTGACATCATTCTTCTGAGAGTCTCTTCTTTCTCTTTACCTTCATGCTTAAGCCTATATTAAAATATTTATAATAAAATCTGCAGCTCTGTTTCTTACCTGTTTCTTCTAGAATTCTTTCCCGTGTCGAAGCCACAACCTTTGGGGATTCACCTGGATAGAGGTCTCTGAAAGGAGTTCCCCAAGCTATTGGCTTGGTCACCATTGACAAGTGGACCAGGGAAATGTGCTTCACCTCTGGAAGAAAGAGCTACAATGTCACAGGCTAGGGTGAAGGTTAGTTAATTGGACACAATAATTCAGTGTCTACTGAGAAGCAACAGCCATATTTGACACCATTAGCAAATCCTCTTATTTCGGTCCAAGACTAGGTACAAACTGCCTGAGAGTAACACTGTTGGGAATTCCAGACTTGTAGAAACCTTCTCTTCCGTAGAAGCAACAAGAACAATAAAAGCACTGTCAAATAAACTTTTGGAACTCTAAATTAACCAAAAACGTGCAGCCATCAGGGGTGGGGAGGATTTATTGTTTTTCAAATGACTAAACTCCAGTAATAGCAGTGAGCATTTGGGCCCTTTACCTTGTCTTGTTCCCATCCTCCTTGCTCCAATTCTGAGGTAGCCTTGAGAACTGATTGCAATTGCAGCCATAGCCAGCAGGCCAGCAGCTGCTACAGAGGCCAGCCTAGAGTTGGGGCTTTTTCCAAACCCCATTCTCAGAGAACTGTCATTATCTGACCTATTTTACAGTTCCTTAGAAAGTCCCACTCACGAGCCTTGTCTTTATTTGACTTGACTCACAGCTCATCCAGTGCGAAAAGCCTTTTCCTCAAGGGCATTTGTCAGAAACAATCAGGAGCAATGGTTTAATATCACAGCTGCCGGAGGCAGTAGTAGAAGTTGGGACAAATAACAAGCTAAGTAAAAAGAAAACTGAATGGAAAAATCTAAAGAACGAGCTGTTCACAGGAGCTTTGAAAAGCTCTGGCATGTTACCTGAAATCTAGAAATCTACCCACATGCACACACCTGGGGTTTCATGTATATATAATGTTTCATATATGCTCAGGAAAAAAAAAAAAAAACCCTGAGAAGACCCTAAGCGCTGACTTCTGGCCAGCTTTAAGCTTCTGTACAGGGATAACGGGAAGGCTAAGGCAGAGTGCTAAACTAGTTCTGTAAATTAACTAATGGCTTGTGACAGCTCAAGAGAAATGGCTGAATATAGATAAAAACACAGACCACTGAGACTGGCTCATTGTCAAAGAGTGTGCTCCAGCATGCAGAGAGATCCTCTCAGCAAAGACTCCGAGGCTTATTGGTTCAGCTGATTACTGATTTAATTGGGAAGAGGTTTCAACGACTACAAGAATACATCTTACCTTAGTTCAGGAATGTCACCAAGCACAGAACAACACTAACATAGGAAACAACAAACCCTGGAGAAGAATCTCATTTCCGACTTATCAAATCTATTACAGAAGCTATCTGGTGTAGAGGGGCTCAAGGGTTTAGCTCAGGGGTAGAGGCTTGCATAGGATATGGGAGGCTCTGGATTTAGTCCCCAGCACAACAAAATGTCAGCATAAAAAAAATATGACATGCAAAGATACAAAAAGCATGGAACATACATAAAAGTACAAACAATGAATAGAAGCTGTTAGTGAGGAAGCTTACTAAAAAAAAATTGAATTGGTTATTTTACAGACATTCAAACAATTAAAAGAAATCATGTCTTAAAAACTAAATGAAATGAGAATGGTGTAGCACCAAATAGAGAACAATTAATAATGAGGGTTTGAGGCCAGGTACTTAGTGAGACTACTTATACTTAGTGAGACCCTGTCTCAAAGATGATTGATGATACATGGATAGATGATAGATAGATAGATAGATAGATAGATAGATAGATAGAACAAGAAGAGAAAGTCGTTAAAAGGCTTTTGACAATTAGAGGACAGAAATCACACTTTGGGGACTAGGCACTTTATTAAGCGCCCAGAGTGGGAGTTTTAGGCAAGGGGGCGTGGCAAGGAGCCAGGAGAATCGGAGATAGATTGCAGTCCTGCAGCCCAGAAGCAAGAGCTTGTGATGAGTTAAACGGGGGGGGGGGGGGGGAAGGGGAGCTGGGTGTGAGCCTAGAAGCAGGGGGTGGGCCGGAGAGGGGGAGAGAGAAGGAGAGAAATGGGAAAGGTGTATATATGAAAAGGAATGCAGATGAGAAGCAGATGAGAGACATAGAGATAAGATATAGTATACAAAACCATGCACATTACTTCAGCAATGAGGGAGGGAGGAAGAGAGAGAGAGAGAGAGAGAGAGAGAGAGAGAGAGAGAATGCCACCTGGGCTTTTTAGTGCCCAGTGGAGGGGAGAGGCTTGTGGAAGTATGGATTATTACTCAGGGAAAGAGCCAGGTTGACTAGATCCCCTGTTGAGTTTTGGCAGGGTGGAAAGGGGGAGAAGGGGGTGGATAGGGCACTCTGAAGCTCTAACAAAAGCAAGGAAGAGAAAGAAAAGCTAAAGAAATTAAGAAAAGTATGGGAGGGAAGGGAAGAGAGGGGTGTAAGGAAGGAAGGTGGCTCGAGAGAGGGAGGGAGGAAGGAAGGGACATCTTGCAGAATGGATTAACGATATAACCCAGCAATATGCTTTCTGCAATGGACTCACTTTAGTTTCAATGGCAGAGACCGAGTGAAAGTAAAAAGATAGAAAAAAGAGAAAAAGTCTGACGAACCTGAGTGGCTGTTCTAATATTTGACAAAATATACTCTAAGACATTGTTAAATGAGTCATAAAAGAGTTAAGAAAATCACAAAAGTCATAAAAATACGTTCACTTACTAAAAGAATATCAAACTACATAAGGCAAAAGCTGGCAAAATTGAAGGGAGAATGCAGTTAAAGCAATGCTTGCAGACCAATTTATAGCTGCAAAGACCTACATTAAATAAATGAACACCGAGGAATCAAGCTGGAGCTGAGCTGGAAGCCTTTTCCCTGTTGACTAACTTTCAGAATGCAGGAAAGAGCTATGCAGCTTGTTGGGGAAGAAAAGTCATCTGTGGTCTTAACAGCAATGGACACTACAAGCTCTATGGCTGGACAGCCAGTGCAAATTTACTATCTGGTACAATGGTGACGTGTCTGTTATGGAGGAAGCCAACTGCTCTCTGATTGGACTTGAGGCCCACTTCATGGGAAGGAATTCATAACTACTACTGAAAACCTAGTCAAAATCCTGTGGCTGGGGAGGTAAAAATACCCAGGAGGAAATTACTACTTTTGTCTGGCTAAATGGATATATTATGCTCACCAAATTGTCCTCTAAGTAGTTATGTTTAGGCCCATATTCCAATGTTGTTCTCACTTCTGGTTAGAGAAGCTTCTCTTTTCAGATAGTGGTGACCACTGGGAAGACTCAAAATTCACCAAAGTGCTGGGAATGAATGACAGTGGTGTGTTCAGTCATGCAGTCCTGAGTGAAGCATCTCTACCACACCTTCTTTTTTTTTTTCTTGGAGGTAGGGTCTCACTCTAGCTCAGGCTGACCTGGAATTCACTATGTAGTCTCAGGGTGGCCTTGAACTTACAGCGATCCTCCTACCTCTGCCTCCCGAGTGCTGGGATTAAAGGCGTGCGCCACCGCGAGCAGCTCACTATCACACCTTCTAAGGCTCAGGGTCCATTATAGAAGAGCTGGCAGAGAGAATGTGAGAGCCAAAGGAAGGGAGAAGTGCTGTGCAACACTCTTCTGGACAGAGTGGCGTGGTATTCATGGCCTCACGGAAGCTGACACTACCTACGTAACACCTGCATCATAGGAGGGAAAACTAGTGACATCGAAACAGAAGAGAGACTAGTGGGAAAGCAGAAGGGATTTAGTGTAGGGGTTAGGATGGGAGAAAAGAGAGGGTGGTGGGAGGGGATTATGGTCATGGTATATTGTCTGTGTTGCTATGTACATGATGGTTGTCAATAAAAACATTAAAAACTGAAGAAACCTTTGTCATCAATATCCTAAACTCCCCATCTTCCTAAACAAACTAACTTATAGCAAAAAGTGGGAAAGTCACAGAGCTGGGTGTGGTGACACATGTCTGAAATCTCAACACTCTAGGGGCTGAGGCAGGAGGATCAAGAGTTTGAGACCAGCCTGGGCTACATAGAGAGATATTTTCTAAGAAACTGAAACACAAAGTCAATCAAAACAACAACAATGATTACAAAAAGAAGCAAGGAAGGTAACAAAGATTGAGTGGAAATTAATAAATATAATATAAAAAACAAGAGGAATGTTGATGTATCCAAAAGGTGGGTCATTAACAATATTGAAAATCTTGAATAACTCTAAACTAATAATGGTTATCCCATTTAACCTGTGCTGACTTCCCTCACTGTTGGCGAATCTGCAGACCTGGGGAGAGGGATGACCTTTATTGGATCAGTGCTGTGGTATGCTTTAAACAGTTGATTCTCATTTATGCCCTTAGCTCCATTTCTACTGGAAGTTATCATATAGGCCATTTTTTTTTAAACTGCAGATTACCAAACTTACTAAACCTGGGTTAGGTCAGTCAGACTGTTGAGAAAAGCCCTTAGCAATGACTTTTGAAAACTCTGCACATTTTAGTGAGTGATGGGCAAACCTATTCAGATAAAGTAAGGTGCCCATTGTGGCCAACACAACTAGGGTCAATTCTGGCTACAAAGCTTGGGTGGGCTCATTGATGAAGCACCTGTTTGTTTGGTGGTTTGTTACTCTCAGCGCCTCACTTCCTGGAAACCTTGTTCTCCCCTTGGGCACTTAAAGTGGGTCCAATATTTTCATGTGGCTTTCTCTCTGACTCTGTTTTAATGGGTGCTGCTCTAATGCTTTTTTCTTTGCATGAGTATGTGTGTGGTGTGAGTGCTCGTGTGTGTATGTGTGTAGGTGCACACTCATGTGCAGGCTAGAGGTTGATGCCATGTGCCTTCCTCAATCATTTTCCACTTTATTTACAGAGGCAGGGTCTCTCAGTGGAACCCAGAACTCACCAATTCAGCTAGCCTACCTTACCTGGGGGGATCCCCTTGTCTTTGCCTCTGGATATCTTGGGTTATAGGTGGGCCACCACACCTGCCTGGGTGCTGAACATGTGAATTCTAGCTCTCATGCTTACATGGAAAATGCTTCATCCATAAGCCATCCTCCCAGCCCTTCTCATATTCTTATAGACCACCTATGAGGAATCTGGCTGTGAACCAGTCTTCACACTGTAGAGCTGTCTAAGGACCAGAATGCTTGTGAAGAGATTCTGCTTTTGAAAGTTACTTGAAGTCTGGTTTTGGCAGCACCCTGGCCTTATGTTGAAGCACCATGGCTTTGCTGTTCATTGCTCACTCGTTTCTAATTTTGGGAAGCAGGAGTGCCTCTAAGGGAGGAGAGTCTTGGTAGAAGAGAAAAAAGAGAACAGCTTGCTTGTGGTAGCAGGAATGTTATGCCCTGTCTTCTCATTCTTCAAGGGAAATTATGTATAGCTTTATACAAGTAACCTTACTCCTAGCCACAAAAGTGTGTTTGTGTACTGAGACGTGTGTGTGTGTGTGTGTGTACATAAGAGATGATTGTGCATTTACAGAAAGGGAGGGAAGGGAAAAGGAGGAAGAGAGATAGAAGAGAGTGAGGGAGAGAGAAGAGACAAGGAAAGAAGACAGAGAGATGGAAGATGGAAGGACAGAGAAAGGGAGAGAGAGAAGAGAAGGAGGAGAGGTAGAAGGAGGAATAAGTTGGGGCTCCTAAAGCTCTATTTCTAAAATTCCTTTAAGCCTTCATTATTATTATTATTATTATTATTATTATTATTATATAATTTCAATAAAACTGCTCTGGGTTCCATCATGGGATGGATTCAATAATTTGAAAGCTTTCTTTTGATGCTCTGATTCTCCTGCCCCTGGCATAGGTGATGACAGTGGAGGGGTTGGAAGTTGCTGTTGGAAAAGTGGAAGAACTATTGCTTTTGTGGCTATCCATGGCACCCCTGAACATCTACTACCAGAAGGGTTGTGCTGTCACCTAAGTCCAGAAGAAAGATCATCCTAGTGGCTAAGACACAGAGAGGCTGTGACTCTAGTGCCAATAGGCTATCCACTGTCTTCCAGAATGGGGGAAAATAACAAATGAGTCAGGAATATTATGTTAAGTTTTCTTTTAGCTCACTGACTTAAAAGGCTGAGGTATAATTTCCCTGAGACTTTCAAAGTCTTGAACATCTGCTCGCAGGAGCCTGCAACAGCTGCAGCTCTTGTAGCCATTCTCTGCAAAGGACCATAAAGTTCATAGAAAAACAAATCCACCCAGATACAGACACAACCTAGAAGACCTACTTCCTGGCTGAGAAGTTTGTGGTTTTAGGTTTCAGCATGAACTGTGTGCCTATACTTGAGGACATGTGGAGAAAACAGAACTTGTATTTACTCTCTGAACTTCTCCCCGTACAAACACGTGCCCCAGGCCCTATGTATAAAATCCCTACTGTACCTGGGGGTTTTCTATCCCTCCTCCTCCTCCTCTTCCTCCTCCTCCTTCTTCTTTTTCGAGGTAGGGTTTCACTCTACCCAGGCTGACTTGGAATTATCCATGTAGTCTCAAGCTGCCCTTGAACTCACAGCAATCCTCGTACCTCTGCCTCCTGAGTGCTGGGATTAAAGGCATGCACCACCATGCCTGGCAAAATAATTTTATTTACTTATTTGAGAGAGAGAAAGAGAGAAAGAGAGAGAGACAGAGAGAGAGAGAGAGAGAGAGAGAGAGAGAGAGAAGGAAACTATGGGCGCACCAGGGCCTCCTGCCACACCGCAAACAAACTCTAGACACATGCGCCACTTAGTGCATCCATGTGTACTGGGGAATGAAACCCATGCAGTTAGGTTTTACAAGTAAGTGTCTTTAACCACTATTATCTCTGTTCTGTTGGAAAGAACCATTAGCTCTTTTCACAACAGTGAAGCCATAGATAGACAATTTCATGTGTATGTACTGAATTGGGAAGCTTTATGCCCAAAACATAAATTTCTGAAGTCTGGAAACAAAGAAGGAGAGGTAAATAGAGGGGATGTCTTATCAGACTGGATTGATAGTGGGAGACCTCCCTATTAGTCTCAGCTCTGGGGCTCATATTATTTGCCTTCTTTTTTAATTGTTTAAAAAATTAATATTTTATTTATTTATTGAAAGAGAGAGAGAGAGAGAATGGGCACACCAGGGCCTCTAGCCACTGTTAACAAACAAAAGCACATGCATCTGGCTTATTTGGGTACTGGGGAATCGAACTTGAGTCCTTGGGCTTCACAGGCAAGCGTCTTAACCATTAAGCCATCTCTCCAGCACCTATTTGCCTTCTTTAGGGGTTCCAGTTCTCATTTATACAATGAGGAAGTTGGCTTCCATTCTTTGTCACACCTAGCACTCATAGAATATAAACCAGGCATCAATACCCAGTATGATCTCAACCATGTTATAGAAATGTACCAGAAGGAAGACAGCAAGAAGGGACTATGCCAAAATGTTTTCAGAGTTTACCTTTGGGAAGTAAAATCATGACTTTGTTCTTAGCTCTCTCTAGTATTTTCTAGAACACATGCATATCATATTTATTATCTAAATAACATTGTAAAGATATTAAACTTAAGATGGCCCCATATTTTTATTGGCTGTCTCTTTCTTCAGGTAGGCCTATTATGGCAGTTATACCAGTACACCTCCACCAGATTTTCTCCACTTAACCACTGACTTCTCAGATCACCCCCATGGCACTTCCTTAAAAGTGTTTCCTTGTGGGCTGGAGAGATGGCATATCAGATGAGGCATTTGCCTGTGAAGCCTAAGGACCCATGTTCTACTCTCCAGATCCCTCATAAGCTAGACACACAAAGGTGAGGCAAGTGCAAGGTTGCACATGCCAACTAGGTGGCGCAAGTGTCTGGAGTTCAATTTCAGTGGCTGAGGCCCTGACACACCAATTCTCTCTGTGTCTCTCTCAAATACTTTTTTTTAAAGTGCTTACTTGTTGTTTTGGGTATTGTTATGGTTTGAATATCAAATGTCCCCCAAAGGTTCATTTGTTTGAATAGTTGGTCCCCAGCTGGTAGTGCTGTGTGAGAAGGTTGTGGAACCTTTAGAAGCCTCATTAGAGGAAGTGGGTCACTGGGTGGGGGCAGGTCTTGAGGTATTTATCCTGGCCCCACTTCCTAATCACTCTGTCTGCTTCTTGACTATAGATGCAATGCAACCAGCTGGCCTCCTGCTACAGCCATACATTCCCCACTATGATGGGCTATACACTCCAGAATTGGAAGCCAAAATAAATCCTTTCTCCCTTAAGCTGCTTCTCGTTTGGTACTGCTCACAGCAATGAGAAAAGTCACTAATACTTTTCATGTGTATGTGCAGTTTATATATACAACTGTACTAAAAGTTAAGGTTGGGGAATACTGATCTGTTATTTTATCATTGTTCGTTTTTGACATGTTCTAAAACTGCACACCATTGGCAGTTAGAGTTAGTTATTCATGGAGCAAATGACTGAAAGATTGCATCCTAATGTCTTGGGTTTAGGCGTTTCTTCCCTTACTCAGCCAACAAATCTGATAAGGCTTTGAATTTGGGGCCAAGAGACAAGTCTAAAAAGTTTGTCAAGGTTGCTGTTGACTTCCAAGAACTTGCAGTTAGGCCAAGGAGATTTTATATGTATGTGAATGTCTGCAATTAAAAGTTGTATGATGGGTTCCACAGGAGTGGCGGAAACTTCAGAGGCCAGGATCCCTAAGGAGAATTTACTTCCAAGAACACATCAGGGAAATTATCCCTGACACTTTTGGTACCTCACAAAACATTCCCTAGCCTCCTCCTCCTCTTTCTTCCACACACAGCTGCAAAGGATGGTTCCTGGCACTCTCAGGTTCATGTGGACAGCATGTTATCTCAAGTCAGCACGTGAATCTTTCTAGCTCAGCGTTGTCTCTAGTGATGTGGGGGATGGCTTGGTTCATGTACAACAGTGGCCTGAAAGTTGGGGAAGATGCAGTTGTCTGGGACAACTGCCAATCAACAGAGGATGCGAGCTGGCAGATCAGGACCCCAGCCTCTAGTTATTTGAAGAAAAGAAAGTTCTGAGAGCTATCCTGTAGCTTCTTGGTGGTCCCTGTGGATTCCATCCCTCATTGCTCATAAGCAATAATCACTCTCATAAGAGTGATCTCAGAAAAGCATCCTTCTTTTGGCTTTTCCTCCAGTTTTGTTTTACTCCCTTTGCTGTTTTACTCTATATCTGTACTCCAGCCCTTGTCTTAGACTCTGTTTTATGAGAAACTAAGCTAAGGCAGAAGCCATTATGAATTAGAAGGCACATAAATTGGGCTTTGTCCACAGGTTTTAGGTTGGTGGCATGTTGTAAGATAGGCATGGAGAACACAGCACATACCTGTTATTGTAGTATTAGATTCCTGCAATCAAAATATGGGGCCTGGGCTGGAGGGATGCCTTAGCGGTTAAGGTGTTTGCCTGCAAAGCCAAAGGACCCAGGTTTGATTCCCCAGGACCCATGTTAGCTATATGCACAAGGGGGTGCACACATCTGGAGTTCGTTTGCAGTGGCTAGAGGCCCTGGCACACCCATTCTTTCTCTCTCTCTCTTTCTCTGTCAAATAAATAAATAAATAAAAATAAAATGTTTTAAGATATGGGGCCTATTTGGCACCATTTGAATCAGAGCTGGCTTTTAGATAGCTTTGTCTAATGAAGTGCTACAGAAATAAGCTTGTCTGACAGCTGAGCTTGGGCCTCTAGCAGCTTGGCACAATTCTGCTTCATTCTTATGAAGCTGCCACTGCCATGTTAACAAGCCAGGCTCAGCCTGCCATAGAATGAGAGACCACATGAAGCACTTGCCTTTCCAGTCGAAGAACCCTCTACAGACCCCAGTCACCCCAGCAGCCAAGTACAGTCCCAGGAGCTGGCACCACTGGACCAGAGGGACCTCTCAGCTGAGCTCTCAGGAGGACCATGAGCAAAAGAAGTGGCTTTTGTCTAAAACCACTAAATGTTGGAATCACTTGCTATGCAACAAAAGGTAACATGTATATGGAGGGAAAGCAGATCATTATGACTAGCCAGAGGATGGCATATGTGACTTGGACAGTGGATAGTTTGAGACAGTATTTTTTTGTTGTTGTTTTTTTCGAGGTAGAGTCTCACTCTAGCCCAGGCTGACCTGGAATTCACTATGTAGTCTCAGGGTGGCCTCGAACTCACAGCTATCCTCCTACCTCCGCCTCCCAAGTGCTGGGATTAAAGGCATGCACCACCACACCCGGCTTGAGGCAGTATTTAAATGTCATCTAATAAAGGGTTTGGAAGTGATTCCAGAAGAAGCAAGGAGATGACTGTCTAATTACTAAAGACTTGGATTTTGCATTCTATAGTATACATAGAGTTACTGCTAAAAAGGGGCTCCCAGCCATGAACTGTATTATTCTAGCTCTATTTGCACATAACTAGTTGTATGTAATGGAGGGGCATGGCAAGGACATATATAACATCAAGGCTGAGGTGGCTAGGTATTAGGTATGAGATTCTCCACTCTTTATTTCTCTCTCTCCCTCTCTTCCTCTCTCCCCCTCTGTGCCTTTCTCCATCTCCCTATCTCTACTGCTCCCTCTCTCCCTTCTTTCAGCTGCATGATACCCAGGCAACCTTGAACTCATAGGATGGTAGAGTCTCATGATGCTCACAGCTTGGATTGCTAAGTCTCTCCTCAGAGAGTTGGTAAACAGGGGTCTTAATTAAGACAACAATGACCTGGGTATGGCCTTGGCCATGGCAACCAGGAGGAAAGCATTAAAGTAAGCAGTTAGCTACTTTAGTTATCTTCCAGAAAAGGAACTTAATTACCACATTGGACAGTCTCAATATGCACAAGAAAGTGCATGTGTGTCTAAGTGATGAAAGTAGAAAGGGGACCATGAGAAGAGAGGATTAGGTCTTAAGGAGGGCAGAAAAGGAGAGGGTAATAGAATACATGTGCCATGAAAGCAAAAGGAGGGACTGTGTGGCAGGAGCACAGGCACCAACACTAGGAAGTGGGGGCAGGAAAAACAGGGGAGGGTGGGGGAGAGAGGAATGAATAGGTATAATGACATTTATGTATGAAAACGCCACAATGAGTATCATTACTTTGCATGCAGACTTATAAATTACTACAGAAAATATGTATTTCTAAATGGATTTGCTTTCACCTGTTTGGTAGTGAGTTAGAAAACTGTTTCCCAAGTTTCAGGGTTTCAATCATTAAAATCTAGTTTTTCTGAAAGAGAACCTACACCTTCTTTTGTTTTTGTGTAATTTCTGCAGGCATGTGTGTGGTGTGTGCATGTGTGTATGTATGCATGTTAGCATATGTGTGGGCGTACATGTATTCATGGGGCGCCAGAGGTTGACTTTGGGGGTTTTCTTCAGTCCTTCCCTGCTTCATTTACCGAGGCAAGGTCTCTCACTTGAACGCAGAGCTCACCTTTTCAGCTAGTCTAGGTAGCCAGCTTTTCATGGGGATTCCATGTCTGGGACTTTTACGTGCTGGGATTACAGGCAGGCCACCATGCCAATCTGGCTTTAATGTGGCTGTCAAGGATCTGATCTCAGGTCCTCATATTTGCACAGCATCTTATTCCCTGAACCATCTCCCCGGCCCTACAGTTTCTTTGTAAAGGATAATAAGGAGATAAATCCCATCCCTTTTCTTTTTTTTTTTTAAATTTATTTATATATTTTTTTTATCTGATAGAAAGAGGCAGAGAGGGAGAGAGAGAGAGATTGGGAGCGCCAGGGCTGCCTCCAGCTGCTGCAAACAAACTCCAGATGCATGTGCCACCTTGTGCATCTGGCTTACTTGGGTCCTGGGGAATCGAAACCGGGGTCCTTAGGCTTCACAGGCAAACTCCTCAACCGCTAAGCCATTTCCTCAGCCCCCGTGCCTTTTCTGAGACTGGGACACTTTGCTTTATTCCATGCACCACTGACATTTTGATAGAAATGAAATCCATGCTGCCACTTGACTTCTTTATTCTTGTGGGGACATAGGTCCTCCCAAGGAATCAGGAGGGTCTTTCAGGAATTCACTTGGGAAACATATTTAGATGGATTTCATTTCTACTCATTCTGGGAACAAGTTCAGCTTGGTCTAGTGGTAGTGTTTGGGGGCCACATGTTGCTGAGAAACTCATGTCTTAGAATTGCTCCTTGGGACAACAAGCCATCCTTGATATCTCAGTTGTGATACTGCTACAAGTAGCTTGGCTTGCCCTTGCCCCTTCTGACCACTCTGCCACACTTCCAAGACTGTGCTTGTCTAAGTGAGTTCAAACTTTCTAGAACATCTCCAACCCCAGCCTGTCTCACTGGCTGGGCATTCGCTCATCTCCTGTGGCCCGACCACCAGATTCTCAGCACATAATTCTTATGATATTGGCCCCTTCCTTGCTCCAGCCAATTTTTCAAATGTCCTTGACTTTTTCCTACCCAAGTGAAGCCCAGAATTTGACTCTATCCCAAGGGCAGCTGTACTTCTTCAGCTGTGCTTCATGGTGGCCTTGGACTGCATCCACCTCCCACCCATCTCCCAGAGGCCCTGGAATGTTGAGAAAGCTTTGACCTAGACCTGGCTCACCTCACACCATAACTAACCAGCTTATTACAGCATGCAGTAAACCTCAGACCAGCTGACTCCAGATTCTTAAAGGGCCAGTTCTAACCATCCCATCTCACCCTCGTAAGCATAGTGCTAACTTTTTTCAGAGCATCTTTCTAGCATGTAAAAGGGACAAACGTGTCTGCAGTTTCCTATAGCATTCATTTCAGTTCTTTCAAGAGATGTGAGATTGCCCCTAATATCCAAATTAATATGTTCTAATTATAATTCCTATGTTTTCCTTAGGCACTTATTTTAAGAGTAAAATCTAAAAACAACCTGGAGACTGAAATATTGGCCACTCCTAGAGTGGGGAGTTAGTTTATAGTGATGATGATAGTTACAATAACCAACATTGATTAAGTACCTAAGTAAATTATACAGTATTTTATTGAATCTTTATAATGCCTTTGCCTTGTGATGTCCTACCCACACTCAAGGAAAGGGGATGATTATACAAGTATGAACAGAGTCACTCTAGGGTCAATTTGCCACACACCATTTATGAAATATACCATTTCTATTTTTATTATGCTCTAATGAATTCGTATTTGAACCTTAGTGTTCCCATGTTTTTGTCATTATTTTAAGCAGCAATGATCTCTATATCAGTCGGCTTTCTGTCAATATAATAAAATAGTTAAGATAATCAACTTATAAAGAGAAAATATTTATTTTGGATCAAATTTTTGGAGACTCCTGTCCATGTGGTTTGAGCCTGGGTTGAGGTAGTGCATCATGGCAAGAGTTCATGGCACAACAAAACTACTCACTTCATGGACAAGAAACAAAAGAAATAGAGAAATGGGCTGGGGTCCTAAAGTCCCCTTCAAAGGAGCACCTTAATAGCATAAGGACTTCCACTAGGTCTTGCCCCCCAGCAATTTTACTAGCCCCCAATAAGCCTACCTCAAAGAACAAGCCATTAGCACATGAATCATTGGTGGACATTCAAGATCGGAACTATAGCAATCACCCCTTGTAGTTAAATTTTTACATAGGTCCTTAATTACTTCCAATTCATGAATGGTAAGAAATTGATTTGCTAGGTCAAAAGGCATTTTAAAGGCAAATAATAGCATGGTGTGAGGGCACAAGAGGGCTTTAAAAATATTTATTTGAGAGAAAGAGGGAGAGAGAGAATGGACACGCCTGGGCTTCCAGCCATTGCAACTGAACTTCAAACGTATGTGCCACCTTGTGCTTATGTGGGTCCTGGGGAATCAAACCGAGGTCCTTTGGCTTTGCAGGCAAGTGCCTTAACCACTAAGCAATCTCTCCAGTCTCAAAGATTTTAATATTTGTGAAGTATTTGTAAAGTGCTTGAATAGTGCAGGCACTATAGAAGGAAATACGTGGATATGAAGTCAAATGAGTAAGATATAACTAAGTAGTTTTATTCTCACGACAAATATGTGAGGTAGATACAGAAGCTCTTCCCATCCTGTGGCAGATTAGGCTACAGGACAAGGAAAAAGATTTCTGATTTGAATAGCAGAAAATCTAGGCTATGTCCCATCTCTTCCTCTCATCAAATAAGTGACTAAAATCTATTGTTCCTATCTCGGTTTACCATTCTTCTCTTCCACAAATTTGCTCGTGTGAAAGATGTTAATGTCTAGAAACAGTGATTCTCCCCTTGGCGGCACCTTAGAATCACTTTGAAACCTTTAGAAATTAGAGCCACCTATGTTGTGAGGTAATTGGTTTGGGCTGTGGCCTGGGTATCAGGAAGTTTTCAAACTCCCCAGGTAAGTCTAATGTGCAGCCAGGGTTGAGACCTGCTACTAGAACTGCCTGCACTCACGAGGGATTATTTCTGTATGCAGCTCAGGAAGCAACTTTTGCTTGGTGCTGTCTGCTTTCAGCTGTCAGGAAGCGGCTTTCTAGGCTCAGACTGGAATCAAACCTCTGTCTTCAACTCCAGAGTCAACTCAGTCTGCAAAATTAGTTTGGGAAATCATCAATTACCTGCTGTTTTGCCCTCCTGTGTGGGTCCCTGGGCAATGGGGCATCAGCATCCATTCTGTTAGCAGGGCTGCTTTCCAACGGGGCCTGCTGCTGCTCTTGCTGCTATTTTTTCTCACCTCAGAGCTTCAGCATCCTGCTGCCTGTCAGTCAGCTACATGACCGAAGCTGGGGGACCAGACGTCTGGCTGCCCGCCACTAAAGCTGGGTAGCAGATTTGCTGAGGTGTCTTTGGGGCCAGGCCAGCCTTCCACCTCACAGTGAAGGCTGGGGATAAGTTTTCAGAGCAGCTACAATAAAACTCAAAATGAATGTGATCCATCAATAGAATGAAAAGAGTTAGTTGGTCAAGTTCTCCCAGCATGAGGCTAACACTGGGCCTTGGTCTTGCCTTGGTGTCTGATAAACTTGGAGAAGCATATGTGTTTGCAATTTTTCTGAAGGTCAGATGCTACCCAGTGATGATGGGGAAATGGTGGTGTAGAGGAGATTCTAGTGGAGGTAAGGAAAGAAATGAAAAATTCCTATTTAAAGCAGGTCTACTATACATCAAATATTGAGTTACTGTTCCAGATGTGTGCAATCTCCCTGAATGTGAGCATGCCAACAAGGAAGGAATTAGCTGTGGTAATTGCCACTTAAGCGATGAAGAAACTGATGAAGAACCTCATTGAGGTCAGATAGCTAGAAAGGACAGAACTGGATTTATTGACCCCTCACCCTGTAAAGCATTTGTTCTGTTTCTCAAATTGGGAAGGGAATTAAAAAGATTTTTTGGTCATTTTTATTTATTTATTTGAGAGCAACAGAGAAAGAGAGAGAGAGAGAGACAGAGAGAGAGAGAGAGAGAGGGAGAGAATGGGTGCACCAGGGCCTCCAGCCAACTCCAGACGTGTGTGCCCCCTTGTGCATCTGGCTAACGTGGGTCCTGGGGAATCGAGCCTTGAACCGGTGTCCTTAGGCCTCACAGGCAAGCACTTAACTGCTAAGCCATCTCTCCAGCCCGGGGGAATTTTGATCCAAGTAGTTAATTTTATGTGTTAATGTAGCAGTTACCTTTTCATTGCTGGGACAAAACAGCTAATGGGAGGAAAGAGTTTATTTCAGTCTTACAGTTTCACAGGGGAGTTTCAACACAGTGGAGACAGCATGGCAACTGGCTCGCATCATAGCACATCAACATCTTCACACATCACTACCAGAGAGAGAGAGAGAGAGAGAGACAGAGAGAGAAACAACAGCAAGAGCAAATATTCAAGGCCTGTCCCTAATGACACACCTCTTCCAACAAGGTACCACCTCCTAAATGTTCTATAGCTGGGGAATAAGAAGGAAGCTTAGTCATAAACTTGTGGCTATGAGGGACATTTTACATTCAATACCACAGTTAGTTTCCTTGTTTCTTTTTTTTGTTTGTTTATTTTTATTTATTTGAGAGCAACAGACAGAGAGAGAAAGAGGCAGAGAGAGAGAGAGAGAGAGAGAGAGAGAGAGAGAGAATGGGAGAGCCAGGATCTCCAGCCACTGCAAACGAACTCCAGACGCATGTGTCCCCTTGGGCATCTGGCTAACGTGGGTCCTGGGGAATCAAACTTCGAACTGGGGTCCCTAGGCTTCACAGGCAAGCGCTTAACTGCTAAGCCATCTCTCCAGCCCAGTTTCCTTGTTTCTTATTAGGATTATTGTCATCATGGCCTATCTTTGGTCCAATTTGGAAACATTGACAGTTGCTCTTGTTATGCTTCACTTTCCCTATGGAATTAATTTAGGCAATTCTAACTACTATAACACTATAACAGACAAATCCCCAAATCTCAGGGGGGGGGGTCTAACATGATAGACATTTATTTCTTGCTCACATAATGTCCAGGTAGCCATGTAAAGATGAAAGTCTGTCTCCAATAAGTCACACAGGGACCCAGGTTCTTGGTGCCTTCTTCTTCTGCCTTCTTCTAGGGCTACAGTGTTGTCCCCTAGGTCCTCAGCCTCTGTAAAGGGACTAGGTGGTGGGAGTAAGGAAGATCCTGTAGGAGTTTCTACAGGCCAGGCAGAGACACAATACACTCACTTCTGTCCACCATATTAGCTACAACTCAGTCATGCGAACATATAATGCAAAGCTGACTTAGAAATATGTACTAATGGAGCTGAGTGTGGTGATGCACTCCTTTAATCCCAGCACTTAGCAGTTAAGTGCTTGCCTGTGAAGCCTCAGGACCCTGGTTCAAGGCTTGATTCCCCAGGACCCACGTTATCCAGATGCACAAGGGGGTGCACGTGTCTGGAGTTCGTTTGCAGTGGCTGGAGGCCCTGACATACTCATTATCTCTCTCTCTCTCTGCCTCATTCTCTTTTACTCTCTCTCCAATAAATCAATAAATACGTACTAATGATCACAGAGATAATGAAGTGAATATATGTTAATTATGAACACAACCATAGATGCCCATGAGGTTTCTTTATTCTTAAGCCTTCCCTTGCCTTCTTAGACTTACCAACATCCTCTCTAGAAATCTATTTTTTGTTTCATTTCAGATTTCATTTGATTGAAAATGCCCTTCTTCTCAAATTTCTGCCCATATGCAAAGGCCGGGGTAGCAACTTCAGGGACACCTGGGTGTTTTAATGTAGCCATGTTACACCCAAGTGACATTTGGGCCACAAATTATGGACCTTTCAAAAGATATGTGGCTCACCCTTGGCCAGTCCCCCACCCCAAAGCAGGGAGTCTGTAATGGAGAGGTTGCTGATCTTTGTCCTGACTCTTCATTTGACTTAGGATGAATATCAGTGTCTCAGATTCTGAAAGCTATTTTTTTCTGCAGTCTCTCCTCCTTGGTGTGTTTTCTTTCTTTATTTATTTCTTTAAATCATTTCTGTTGGCTTCAGACCCCAGAGGGAAGATGGGTCTTATGTTGATGGACAGTAGGGGTTTTCATACCTGCCAGTTCTGCTAATGAATCTGCTAAGCCCCTAGTCATTTATCACTGGGATTTAAATAGAGTCATTTGTGATAACATAGATGGATCACTTAGAAGACCTTCAGACCTTCAGTGAAAACTTGGTTTTCAGCACTTCCCAATTCCATGATGAAAAAGTCTTAGGGCCTGTAGAAATGGTTTAGTGGTTAAGGTGCTTGCCTGCGAAGCCTAAGGACCCATGTTTGACTCTCCAGGTTCCTCGTAAGCCAGATGCACAGTGACCCATGCAAGGTTGTACATGAGCACAAGAGGGTATGCACATGTGGAGTTTCATTGCAGTGGCTGAGGCTCTGGCATGCCAGTTCTCTCTGTCTCTTCTCTCTCTCTCTCTCTGTCTCTCTCTGTCTCAGTTTCACATAAAAAGGTACTCTGTTGGGCTTGCCTCAAAAAAAAAAAAAAAAAAGAATTAGCTAGATTCTTCAGTCT
Organism: Dipus sagitta; assembly: GCA_036346955.1. Lineage (NCBI taxonomy): Eukaryota > Metazoa > Chordata > Mammalia > Rodentia > Dipodidae > Dipus > Dipus sagitta. The sequence continues at coordinate 1,931,003 of CM070776.1, forward strand.
TCTGTGGATGCCATTCTGAGGTCTTTGGTTTGGTGTCTTTGGGGATCACACCTCTCTCTCCACTTGGATAAGGTCTATGTGACCCTCTCAGGATTACAAGACCTTTCCTGGGCTCCTGATGGCTGTATGCCTCTGGATGGCTGCTGAGGACTCTGTCCACTGAAAAGTAGAAATCTCCTACTGAGGTGGGCTGGTAGCAGGCCCTCTGGTCCTTAACCTGTACATACCTACAGGGACTGAACGTGGCTTGGAAAGACCAGGGACTGCTCTATTTGGCCCCACTGTGCCATTCAGTTGAGTTTAAGGTGACTAGTTCAGGGTTGTTGGAGACTCTCTTATATCTTAGTGTGGTTCTCATTCACTCCAGACAGAGAAGACTGGACACATGTATACTACTGTTCCTTTCTCTCCCCTTTACTCCTTTCTGTCACCAGTTCTTAAGAGAGGAAAAGGGCAGGGCTGAGCTTATTCCAGTGGGCATAATACTACTGCATGAAGGAGGAATGGACCTTAGGAACTGCATCCAGAAGTTCACTGCCAAGCTGTTGAGGATGGATGGGGTCACAGCATGGAAATTGGAGAATGAGATTATGCTTTAGAGACAAATTGTTCAAACCTTAGTTCACTTCTGACCCCTCAAAATTGAGGTAGCCACAGAGGAATTCCAAGGCTTATATTGGTATATGAATGAAGCATTTAATTGGAAGAAAAGGCAAGGCAAAAACCCAAGAACATTAAAAAATTTTTCAACATTCTGACATGTTGAATGGCTCCACTTAAAAAAATATTTATTTATTTGAGAGAGAGAGAGGGAGAGAGAGGTATACAGAGAGAATGGGCATGCCAGGGCCTCTAGCCACTACAAACTCCAGACACATGCATCACCTTGTTCATCTGGGTTTACATGAGTACTGGGGAATCAAACCTGGTTCTTTTGGCTTTGACGACAAACACCTTAACCGCTAAGTAATTTCTCCAGCCCCAAATGGCCCCAGTTTGAATGGTAACACACTTAGCTCTAATGCTTCATCTAACCTTGTTCATTTATGTGGTGCATAGCTTTCCTCCAGCCTCCTTATTTTAATTGACGCATTCTATCTAAACAAAAATGTCAAAAGAAGAAAAGTCTAGGACAAAGAGCATAACTGAGATGTCTTTTACTCTGTTGCAGATGATAGTACGAATGTATTAAGGCTGAATGAAGGCTCCTTTTAGAGGTGGATGGTAAATAGTGAATGTGAGAAGTAGGGCCCGACTGACTTCCTCGTGGGTTGGTTGCCAAGGCCATTAAAAAGTCCCAGTGAGGGGGGGGGCTTGAGGGATGGCTTAATGGTTATGGCATTTGCCTGCAAAGCCAAAGGATCCAGGTTCAACTCTCCAGGACCCACATTAGCCAGATGCAGAAGGGGGGTGCATGCGTCTGGAGTTTGTTTGCAGTGGCTGGAAGCCTTGGCATGCCCATTCTCTCTCTCTCTCTCTCTTCCTCTTTCTTTGTCAAATAAATAAATAAAAATAAAATATTTTTTTTAAAAAAGGTTAGTGGTAAGACCCTACTGCCGAAGACACCATATGCTGTTGGCACGTAACATGGAGTGACATGGCTGGAAGCTGGAATAGAGTCAGTCCCCAGATAGCGCATCTAGTGCCAGAAGGTGCTACATGAGCGACTGCGGGAACATGACCAATATCTGTCTAGGCAACTCATGGTCTAAGCTACTCTGCAGCAAACAACCTGATGTGATGCACACACAAGTGCAATAGTGGCGCACATCCATGGTGGGAAACCAACTGCTTTTGATTTGGCTAATTGATCTGCTCAATGGAATGGAACCCATAGCTAGAGCTGGGAAACAAGTCAGAACCATATCCGAAAATGAGCCCATTCTCCATTATCAAGCTCCGACCAATCATGGGCTACAAGAGGGCCTAAACATATTACATTCTCTCTCTCTCTCTAAAAAAGGGGGGGTTATCCCATTTATCTGGTGCTAACTTTACTCTCTGTCAGAGAATCTGCTTCTCTTTTTTCAGATAGACGCAGATCCTAAGGAGAGAACCACCCCATCATACCTCAAAAGGGCCCCAGCTGAAACTAAGAATAATTGGCGAAACAAGCAAGGGTGCTCTTTTCTTGGTGAACCTGGTACCAGCACAAGGGTGAAGGAGATCAACACAGAGAACAATCAACTCCTACCAAATCAGATATCCAGAGACACAGAGGCTCCCAACACCTCATCACTGAAGCAGACCTAAAATGAACCCAACATGGCTCATGGAAATTTGCAGAAGAGGGGGTGGAAAGAATGCCAGAGCCACATGTTGGGTCATGATATGCAGAGACATTACCTCCTACTCATAACTGATAGCTAACCCCACAATACATGACCCATATTCCCCAACTAGGAGGGTCCCTGCTGAGGGGGGGTGGTCAGGGAGGAGGCTAACAATGGTACCAACTTGGCTGTATTCACTGAGTACAAAACTAATATAAATAAATAAATAAAAGTCCCAGTAGGTCCCAATCTCCATTGTTTTTAACCTTGGTATGCTATGAGGATAAAGGCATCTTGCTGCAGACAGCTCTTGAAGTTATTGGGTAATCCTTGTATGCTGTTTTCCATATGGTTTAGGGCACAGTAGCTTTCTGATCAGTCTTTCCTTGAGTTGATTTGCATATTCCAAACCCAACCCTCAGAAGATGACTCCAGCGAAACAGCTTCATGTTATGAAATAACAAAAACACACCACAAGCTGGGCGTGGTGGCGTGCACGCCTTTAATCCCAGCACTCGGGAGGCAGAGGTAGGAGGATCATGGCCATAAGCTCGAGGCCACCCTGAGACTCCATAGTGAATTCCAGGTCAGCCTGGGCTAGAGTGAGACCCTACCCCTCGAAAAACCAAAAATAAAAACAAACCACCACAAAAAGTTTTGAGCCTTAGTTTTATCACTCACTAGCTACCTGATCTTTGTACAACAAGACTATATTTTCCAAAGGGAGCTATAGCAATAACTTCTGTCCTATGTATTATTCTAAAATATTCCCTTCACTCTCAGAAGGTAGAATCCAGTGCCCCCCTCCCTTGTGGTTCCAGATGGGTAGATTTGTGACTGTTTTTGCAGTGTAATGTAAGGAAAATGATACTGGCATGACTTCTGCTTTTAGCTTATAAAATGATTAGGCAACGTTTGCATGGTTCTTTTGAAGTGCTCACTCATAGGCTCCATGCTGTGGCGAAGCTCAAGTAGCCTTGGAGTGTCCAAAGTGGAAAGGAACCAAGGCTACTGACCCACAAGCCCAGCTAGGCTCCTAGCCACCCAGCTGACACTAGCTTTCTAACCATGTGAGTGAATCAGCTTGGAAGCAGATTTTTCAGCATCCAGTAGAGCTGCCTGAAATGACCTACTAAACGAAGAGATGACCCATCCCTGTTGAATTGGAGTCTTGGGAATAATAAGCCTTTATTCTATAAAAGCTACTACGTTTTGGTTTATTATATCAAAATAGGTAACTGTAACATTTAGGACCCAAGAGTCACATATTGTAGAACATAACAAGTAGGTATAAAGTTACCAATATATGTTAAAATATGTTACAAGGATGCCTTGGTACCTTTTGCCGTATAGAAATATGATGAGGAAGAATGAGGGGGAGGAAGGGGATGAAACCTTGAAGCAACCAGAACACCAAATTAATGAAATGGTAATACAAATTATATATCCATGGACATCACAACATGTGAAGTTATTACGAAGAATCAACTAGATATATATTGATTAACTTAGAAAAAAAGCAAGTTTTCAAGTAATTTATAATCTGATCTAATTGTTTTAAAAATTAATATTACAGGGTTGGGGAAATGACTTAGTGGTTAAGGCATTTGCCTGTGAAGCCTAGGGACCCTGGTTCAATTCCCCAGGACCCATGTAAGCCGGTTGCACAAGGAGGCACATGTGTCTGGAGTTCGTTTGTGGTGGTTGGAGGCCCTGGAGCACCCATTCTTTCTCTCTATCTGCCTTTTCCTCTCTCTCTCAAATAACTAAATAAAAAATATTAAAAAAATAATATTACAGTAATTAATTCCTTCTACATATGTATATGTTGCTAAGAATTTGGAGAATAACATAGAAAAATAAACACAGTGGAGGTTTGGTTGTGAAATGTGCTGCACAGGCTCATATTTTTTGGATATTTGGTCCCCAGCTAGTGACAGATTGAGAAAATTGTGGAGCCTTTAGGAGGTGGAGCATTGCTGGAGGAGGTGTGTCACTGGGGGTAAACCTTGAGGTTTCTTAGTCCAGCCCACTGGGTGTTCAGAGCAGATCACTCTTACTGCTCCCTCGCAGCTGCCATGACAATGTAACCCTCTAGCTCTCCCCACCAGGCTGAAACTTTCCCTTGAACCTGTAAGCCAAAATAAACTCTTCCCTCCCATCAGCTGCTTCTGGTTGGGTGTTTTGTCCCAACAACAACATGACTGCTACACATACCATACTGATAACTCTGGATACTTTAGCAAGATGGGCATCGGGTAAGCAGAGATCATGCTCATAGCGGTGATATTAAGGAGGTGCTCTAGGTAAATATATCAACTTCAGCCTTCTTTGAGTTGTTTCACTTGGCACGGTGATCAGGTCTTTTTTTTTTATTTTATTTTTTTATTTTTTTTATTTTTTTTTATTTTTTTTAATTTTTTTTATTTATTAGTCAGTTCTGTATTCAGCAAATACAGTCAGTTTGGTACCATTATTAGGCTCATCCGTGACCTACCCCCTCCCCTTGGCCCCTCCTTGTTGAGGTATACGGGTCATGCATTGTGGAGTTAGCCCACAGTTATGGCTAAGCTAAATGTCTCTGCATATCATGACCCAACATGTGACTCTGACATTCTTTCCGCCCCCTCTTCCGCAAAATTTCCCTGAGCCATGTTGGGTTCATTTTTGGTCTGCTTCAGTGATGAGGTGTTGAGGGCCTCTGAGGCTCTGGCTCTCTGATTTGGTAGGAGTTGATTTTTCTCTATGCTGATCTCCTTCCCCCTTGTGCTGGTGTCCGGTTCATCAGGAAAACAGCCCCCTTGCTTGTTTCTCCAAGTTTTCTTAGTTTCAGCCGGGGCCCTTTTGAGGTATGATGGGGTGGCTCTCTCCTTAGGGTCTACATCTATCTGAAAAAGAGAAGCAGATTCTCCAACGGAGAGTAAGTTAGCACCAGGACAAATGATATAACCCTTACTTTTTTTTTTTTGGAATAACGTTAACCAAGGAAGTGAAAGATCTATACAATGAAAACATAAAAACACTCAAAAAAGAAATTGAGGCGGACTTGAGAAAATGGAAAGACCTCCCATGTTCCTGGATAGGCAGAATTAACATTGTGAAGATGACAATCCTACCAAAGGCAATTTACAGATTTAATGCAATACCAATTAAAATCCCCACAGTGTTCTTCACAGAGATAGAAAAAATGATCTCAAATTTCATATGGAAAGGCAGAAGGCCTCGCATTTCCAAACATATCCTCAGCAAAAGAAATACCTCTGGAGGCATCACCATACCTGATCTAAAGCTATATTACAAAGCCATAGTAATAAAAAAGCATGGTACTGGCATAAAAACAGGACTATAGATCAATGGAATAGACTTGAGGACCCGGACTTTGGGTCAAGCAACTATAGCTACTTGATATTTGATAAAGGCCCAAACAATATACGCTGGAAAAAAGACAGCATCTTCAACAAATGGTGCTGGACAAACTGGATAACCATAAGCAGGAAACTAAAACTTGACCCACACATTTCACCATGCACTACACTCAAGTCCAAATGGATCAAAGATCTCAATATAAGACCAGAAACTCGAATACTACTGGAAGAAAATTTAGGAAGTACATTCCATGATATAGGAATGGAAAAAGACTTCCTGAACAAAACCCCAGTAGCTCATGAACTTAAACCATCACTCAACCAATGGGACCACATGAAGCTGAGGAGTTTCTTTACAGACAAGCATACAATTAGCAAAGCCAATAGATTACCCACAGAATGGGAGAAAATATTTGTGGGTTATCCAACTGATAGAGGCCTAATCTCTAGAATCTACAAAGAACTCAAAAATCTAAACAGTAAGAAGTCAAACACCCCACTCACAAGATGGGGCAAAGAGCTGAACAGGCAGTTCACAGAGGAAGAAATAGAAATGGCAAACATACACTCGTGATCAGGTCTTTATAATAAAAGAAATTCCACACAAGAGATGAAATTTTCCTATGGAATTTAAGAAAGGAAGAACAGGCAGGGAACTTAGAATTTGACAGATGGAGATTTGAACCCTGGACATAGTACATACGAAGTAATCTTAAGCAAACTTCATGACTTCCTTGGGTCCTTGGTTCTTTGCCTATGAAGAAAGAATGGCCATTTCTACCTCGCAGCATGGTTGCTAGAATTAAACAAGAGTGTCATCTTCTGTGAGTAGCGCCAGGATAAAACTTAGCTTTATATGTCCAGTCTTGGTTGATGTCCTATCTGCAGAAACACAGCTTTAAAACAAAACAAAACAAAACAACACAAAATAGAAAAACTTAAATGGGTACTTCAGGCTTCTGTTTTCTTGTTCTCTCTCTCAAATGAAATTTTAGAAAACTTTGTTAAAGTCCTCTCTACTACCATTTACTACTGGTGCAGAAGCCTCCACAAGGTGGTAGCTGTGGTGATGATGGTGATAATGATTTGTGGATCCTTGACTGTGTCAGGAACTTTCTGGGATGTATGTTATTGAATTCCAGTGTCAAAAGTGGATAAGTAGCCAGGCCCAGGCGTGGTGGCGCACGCCTTTCATCCCAGCACTCGGGAGGCAGAGGTAGGAGGATCACCGTGAGTTCGAGGTCACCCTGAGACTACATAGTGAATTCCAGGTCAGCCTGGACTAAAGTGAAAAAAAAAAGTGGGGAATCAGCAGAGTGTCAGGCTTGTCTACAAAATCAACTTTGTAAAAAGCTCAAGTCTCACTATATTGTCCAGGCTGGCTTTATACCTCCTGAACTCCACAGAATCCCCCTACTTCTTTCCTGACTGATAGGACTGTATCGTTTGCAACCCTGCCCTATGCTCAAACCAGCCTTGTTTGATTATCATTTTTTGAAGTAGGGTATTATTGTAGCCCAGGCCAACCTGGAATTCATTAAGTACTTTCAGGCTGGCCTTGAACTCACAGCGATCCTCCTACCTCAGCCTCCCAAGTGCTGGGATTAAAGGTGTACGCCACCATGCCAGGGTAAAGCAGTCTTCTTAACTCTACTATTTCAAATGACAGAAAACCTGAATAATCCCTCTGGACTTACCCCCACCACACTTGCTCTTAATTAACCTCCAATCACTTTCTGCCCTGCTTCATCCATAACTGTCCTTACACCCTATCCTTTGGCCACTTCTTGAATCAACTCTTTTGTAAACCTCAGCATTTCAGTCATTGGCCACAAATGGAAAGAGCCAGTCAAAGTGTGACTTGTGGTGGTCATGGAGATGTTACCCATGTGAACAATAATAATTTTAAAAAAATCCTGGTTTAGTTTATGTGCCACACCAAATGAGCTGGACTCAATAACACTGTTTCTTGGTGGCACCTTCAAATGAAATCTTTTGCCTGCCACTCAGATCCCCAGTATATCAGTTTTCCCTTGGTCTTCTCCCATTCAGTTCTTGCTTGGCTTGAACTCTGTTAACTTCATTCAAGACTAGATGTGGTTTGTGGACTTCTCTTCCTGCTGCTTTAGTACATGCGGGTGCTCTGGTAAGACTAGAAGCTCCTTGCTGCCTCTGCCTTGCTCCCCTGGGGGGTGGCATAGGAGTCTTCAGTATGGCCGCTCTCTCATTTTGACTCTTTTTTTTCCATGTGGAATTGTTATGACAAATGGAGCAAAAAAATTTTTTGTAAGATTTTACTCTTTCTTTTTTTAAAGTTTTATTTATTTGAGAGACAGACAGAGTGAGAGAGAGTGAGAGAGAGAGAGCGAGAGAGAGAGAGAGAGAGAGAATGAGTGTGCCAGGACCTCCAGCCACTGCAAATGAACTCCAGACACATGCACCACTTTGTGCATGTGGCTTATGTGGGTCCTGGGGAATCAAATCAGGGTCCTTTGGCTTTGCAGGCAAATGCCTTAACTGCTAAGCAATCCCTCCAGCCCAAATTGAGCAAAATTTGACATTTCATGCTACAGTACATTGAGCTGTATGTGACTGGACCATACGTGATTAAACTACAGCCACAATGTCTTCTGGCCCCCGTTTGCACTCTTGATGCAGCCAATGATGACAATCATGACATAAGAAGAAACTTGACAAGTGCCTACATGATGGGATCTGCTGCTCTAACGGCACTTCACTGTATGAAGCCTAGGCTAACCCACTAGAGGACGAGATAGCATGTGGAAGAGAACCAAGATACCTCAGCTGACTGCTAGCTAGCTTCTAGTTGACCTAGCGCTACTTATGAAATGCGAGCAAGCCCATCAGTTAGCTGAACTGGACTTGGATCAGAAATGCTTGACAGCTGACTCCACATCAAACTACCATCCTTGCAATCATATGCCCAATAGTTGCTGATTTGCAGGTACCAAGCTTCGCATAGGCATATAAGGCAGAATAGGAGCTCTATAAATGTGAGTATCTATCTTCCTCTTTCCTTTGTCCCATACACAGACTCTCTCTTAATCAGCCTGTTGGAGTCCTGAGCCACAATGTAAAAAGTCTGACTGGCCTCTGGCTACCATATTGAAGATACCACATGGACAGAACACATGGAGATACCCAAGAAGCCCTCATTGTTCAACTATGAGCTGGTCACATCTTCGTAGCCCAGGCACCAGCTTTGTGAAGGAAAAAAGTGGCCAGATGACTTGAGTCCCAGCATCTTATGAGTCATAGAATGTCACCATCTCTGAAGCAACCAGCCACTTTTTTACCATAGTGTCAGACACAGTCTCCATGAAGTATGTACTTGACATTGTTTTTTTCTTACACAACCCTGGAGCTGAGAACTCAAGACAGGTGCTTGCCCCCCCCCCCCCCCGGGTGGGGAACACAGTGAACATTAGAGCTAGTCATTAGTGGACAAGAGAAGCAGGTCAGAACTCACGGAGAGAAAGGAAGAGATGCTAAATTAGTGGAAATCTGGACTGTGATTAAAAATTTTAATGAAATGTTATTTTGTACCTTCCAAATATCCATACCAGCAAAGACTGACTGCTGTCTTAAAGTACACGCTATTACATAATGGCTAATGCAAAGCAGCTACTACGTACCATGGATTGTACTAATTTTATCATCTCACCTCTATATGGAAAGTGCTATTATTACCTAATTTAAAACATGCCAAAAGTCTCACAAAGGAGTTGGAATTTGAATTTAGCAGACTGCCTCCAGGAGTCATGATTTTTTTTTTCTTTCTCTTTGAGACAAAGTCTCAATTTGTAGCCAAGACTGCCCTGGAACTAGCTATGTAGCCCAGGTTATCTTTGAATTGTTTTAAATTCTCTTGCCTCAGCCTCTTGAGTATTGGGACTGCTGGCATGAGCCACCATGCCCAATTGAGTGCGTGATTTTAATCACTAAGCTATTCCTTCACTTCCTCTCTGCCTCCTGCCCTCCTCCCTCATTCCTTTTTCCTTTTGCAGCACTAGGGATGGAAGCCAGGACCTCACGTATGCTAGGAAAACACTCTACCACTGACTTCTATCCTCAGCCCTATACTGTTTCTTGACAATTGTTCAACAAACAAATGTTTTCAAATTAACTTCAAGGAAAAAAAAGAAGTAAATGTGAATGTTTGGAGAGAGTATCATGGGGGTTTCAGTAAAAAAAAAAAAAAAAAAAAAAATCCAAAGGAGAAATGTTCTGTGAAGAAGGTTCTGCCTTAGGAGGAGAACTTATCAGTGAAAATTTTAATTGTAGTGACAAAATTATGAAATTAACAATGATAAATTAAATGCTCTATTCTACATGCAATCAGATGATATATTTATGCTCTATCCATGTTTTTAAGTGTGAGAAAGTATTCATGCACTTATTAGTAATTCACACTAAAACCTATATAAAATCTGATGCAATTGCACCATTATCTATACCATTGTGCCACATAAATATATACAATTGTTATTTGCAAACCAAAAGTATACAAGAAAACTTTAAAATGCTCCTCAATAGAATTTCTGGAGTCAGCATATAAACAGTAAAGCTATACCAGTGACCTAAAGTTTGTTAGACACATGGAACAAATAAAATTTGGTTTCAAGCCAGCATATGTATTGTAAGGAGGTTTTCCCTCTAAAGTAATTCCAGAATCTGACCACTCTATGTCCTGCTTCCACTCAGCATGCTACAGCGGATCATTCTCCCTGCAGCTGAGTGACCTTCAAAAGTGAGAATTGGACAGGGCTGTGTTCTGTATGAAACCCTCTGAGGGTTTCTTACTGCACCCAACCCACTTCCCTGTATTCCCCTCTGGCCACAATCTCCCCTTCTCAAGTGGCTCTGGCCACATTAGACTCGGTTCTGCATTGTGAAAAGTGTGTGTACTTTCGAGGTGATGACCTGCACTTTCTTTAACTTCAAGTCTCCTTCCTCTCATTTGGCTCCCAGTGAAAACATCTCTTCAGAAAAGTCTTCTCTGCCTCTTCCAAATTCGTCATCCTTCATCCTGCCCGATGACCTCGCCTTATTTGTTTCCTTTATCATGCATGTTACAGCATGGATTGCCATGGCCATTTGCTTTTCTGCTTTACTTTGTCCCCTTTAAGATCAATTAGTCTCCTCAAAACTTAGAGACCTAAACCCTAACTTGTGTAATTATTCATGATCTCATGGATTGCGCATTTGGTGTAGGCTCCACTGAGTGGGTCTGGATTGTGCTTCACATGTGGGTCACTGGTAACTGGCTTGTTTATAACGGCCATTATGGGTAAGCCTGGAGCACTGGAGCCTTCTTTCCTGTGTCCTCTCATCTTCTAGAAGCTTATCCCAGTCATGTCCACATGGAAGTTGTCATGTTCCAAGACCATGAGAAAAGAAATTATAAGGCTTCTCGATTTTCAAGTATGAAATTGTGCAGCTGTCACTTCTGTTGCAGTGCATTGGTCAAACAAGTCACAAGACCAGCTAATATTCAAGGACCTCAAATGGAAACTCTACCTCTGCATCATAAGAACTGCGAAGAATCGGTGGCCATTGTTATATTTTATCATACATACCATACCGTCACTGGATTGCAACTCTGTGGGGACAGGGCCTTGGCCCTGATCCATGGACTGTTGTTTGGAAACGACTGCTCTAAGCTCCAGGACTGCGTTACATTCTGGTCAATCTCATATCCAGTCCTCACTTTGGTTTAAGTTATTCAAGATGTGGCAATTCTGCCTTTCACATTAACCTACTCTGGAATTTAACCACCAACTGAGAAACTGTCGCTTTAGAGAAAAAATTACCCGTGCTGGAATGGCAGGAGGGGAAGGGGTAATATGAGAAACTTCAAATTAAAGAGTGAGGCCGAAAATCTGTCAAGTTCTGTAAGATAAAAATCTCCTCAAAAGGGCACATCTGCCAAGAGTGGATTTTCACAGGCATTCCTGACTGGACACGAGGTCGGGATAATGCCAGGCCTGGGGAGAGAGTGCAGGGATTTGGACAAGAACTAAATTAGATCCCATAAAGCTGGGGTCTATATCCTATCTAAAAGAAGAAGAAGGACAAGAAGGAGGAGGAAGAGAGGAAGAAAGAAGAAGACAAATTCTTAAGTTGGCGAGACATTTTGGCAAGGGTGACCTCATCCCTGCTGGGAACTTGGATTTAGGATACACGGATTGCCTTCCCTTCTTTTACCTGAACTGTCTCAAAGTCTGCTCCATTGACACTTCCATGTTTCAGAAGTAAGTTATTAAGTTAGTCCATTAACAGGCATTTAGAGCCCACCTGCTATATTTGCAATGTTGGGTTGGATGTATTAGGAATATTAAAATGTAGGAGTCTGTTGAGAACTTAGAAGTAACACGTGGTTCCCAAGGGTGCTGACGCTAAATTCTGTCTGCTGGCAGTGCTCCCTACAGCTTCACAATTTGAGGAGCACTGCTCTCCATCTATCATAACGCTCCTTTCTTTTCAAAAGATATTTTTGTTTTATTTTTATGAGAGAGTGAGAGAGACAGAAAGGGAGAGAGAGACAGAGAAAACTGGCACGCCAGGGCCTCTAGCCACTGCAATCAAACTCCAGATGGGTGTGCCGTCTTGTGTGCATGCACCACCTTGTGCGTCTGACTTTATGTTCGTCCTGGGGAATCAAACCTGGGTCCTTAGACTTCACAGACAAGTGCCTTAACAGCTAAGCCATCTCTCCAGACCAACTCTCCTGTCTTGAGCAAGGCATTCTGCTCAATAGTTTGTGGTTTTGTGTGCTCATATATATGTGTGGATTTTTTTTGGTTTTTGGTTCTGTTTCTATTTTGGGGGGTTGTGTTTTCTGAAAGAGTCTCATTATATATCCTAGGCTGGCCTCAAACTTGCAGCAATCTTCTTGCTTCTGCCTCCCAAGTGATGAAACTACAGTTGTGCACCACTAGGCCTGGATATTGTGTCATTGTGCAGTGTGGGATCTTTACTGTTGAGTAATATCAACACGGTAACATCACTATTGTATCAATGAAAACTGAAACCTAAAGTTATAGAACTCACTGGTGGCCATGTCAGGATTTCAATAAATGTGTGTATAACTCCAAGATAGAACTTTATCAAGGCTTTTCACTATCAGATTAGCATTAGTAAACAATTACTAGCATTACTTGTTTACTTATCAAGTGCCAGGGTTTACATGTGTTGTTTTGTTTAATCCTTACTATAAATTTAGATGGTTTCATTTCACATGAGGGAAAACTGAGGTAAGGGGAGAGTAAGTTCTTGTTCAAGGTCACAAGCGGGTCAGAGTGGCTTTGAATTTCTTCAGAGTTTGATGGTGAATCTCTTGTACCTTTTTGTTCTGGGTTCTGTTTTAGAGGTAGGAGGGATGCCGTTGTCCCATCCAGCCATAAGCACATCCAAGACGTATTCAAAGGAGAGTCGTGCTGTTTCTAAGAACATTTTGCACTGACCCTGACCCCATTCAGAGTAGGCCTGTCATGAATTCCATTCCTCTTACTGCCCTAAATCCCCTCCTGGCTGGAATCCTGACAAAACCTCTCTTTTGTTCTTTCCTTATTTGAGGATGGCCCTGCAGAAACCCCTTTCCTTACCTCTTTGTCTGACATAATCTCCCATCCCAAGTAGGCTGGGGGCCTAGGGCATACAGCCAAGGAGAAGGAGCGACTTTAGAATCCAAGGCTGCCTTAGGGGCTTCCTTAGAAGCTCCAGAGAAAAGAGATCCTAGGCAGCTGACATGAGGAATGTGCCCCGAATCCGGCAGCCCCCCATAAGCACTATTTAGGGCAAATTTAAGCTGACTACAGGAGAAGGTGTGTTTGTGTGTTGGGGTGGGGGGGGGAGGGAGTCAAAGAAGCCCTGCCTTCACACTTTTTTGGACACTTAACAATCAACTTCTATCTAAGCAAATTTGAGCTGAAGAGGCTCCAGAATCTTGTTCACATAGGCTAAGGCTGAATCTCAGGCAGGTCAGGGGCTAGGACAAGGACGTATTCCCCTTGAGTGCCGGATATAGGCCTAGAACAATCCTTCCTAACCACTGTATAGTAGGATTTTCAACCTTTCTTCCTTTTGAAACCATTTTCTCCATTCTTGCTACATCTTTGGGTCATCTGTGTCATGTGACATTAATTACAAAAGACTTTCCCAAAATTGATTAATATTTTCCACAAAATTGATTAAAAAATAGTAGTTTCAGGCTGGAGAGATGGCTTAATGGCTAAATGCTTGCCTGTGAAGCCTAAGGACCCTGGTTTGAGGCTCGATTCCCCAGGATCCACGTTAGCCATATGCACAAGGGGCCACACGCGTCTGGAGTTCATCTGCAGTGGCTGGAGGCCATGGCACGCCCATTCTGTCTCTCTTTCTCTCTGCCTCTCTGTCTGTCTGTCATTCTCAAATAATTAAAAATAAAAATGAAAACATATTTAAAAAAATAGTTTCATGAATCACTAGTTCATTGTAGTTTTACATTTTTTCTACTAAACATGTAAAATATAAACATATCATTTTGCACTCAACGGGCAGAATGCTTTCCACATTCTGCAAACAGGGCCTTAAGTCTAACTATGATGTGAGTATGTGATGATTAAGATTGTCACCATAGGGCTGGAGAGATGGCTTAGTGGCTAAGTGCTTGCCTGTGAAGCCTAAGGACCCCAGTTCGAGGCTCGATTCCCCAGGACCCACGGTTAGTCAGATGCACAAGGGGGCGCATGCATCTGGAGTTCGTTTGCAGTGGCTGGAGGCCCTGACGCGCCCATTCTCTCTCTCTCTCTGCCTCTTTCTATCTCTGTCAGTCTGTAACTCTCAAATAAATAATTAAAAATAAATAAACAAACAAACAAACAAAAAAAGAGATTGTCACCATGTCAGGATATGGGATCACCCAAGAGACAAACCTCTAGGCATGTGTGTAAGGGAGCTTTAGATAGGGCTAATTTAGACCCTTCCTGAATGTGGGCAGTACCACAGCACCATCCTTTGGATCAAGGTCTAGGACTGAGTAAATGAAAGAGAGTGAGCTGAACTTCACTGTTCACTTCTTTCAGCTTCCTGAGCACAGACCCAATGTGGACAGCCACCCTATCTGCCCTTCCATACTGAAAGCATCACCTTAAACCTTGAGCCAAACTAAACCCTCGTTTCCTGAAGTGGCTTCTGTATTTTCTTCTAGCAATGAGACAAGTTGTTAATGTTAATACAGGGTAGAAGGAACTCCGAGTTTATGTTTCACCTCTGGTGCTTACCTGCTGTGACGTCATAGGCGAATCCCTTCCTCTTTCTCTGATGTGCAAAAAGAAACAAATTCCCCACTCCTGCATTTCTTACAGGGTTACCATGACAATCAAACATGGGAATATGTTTGAAAGAACTTTATTCAAACACTGCAGATCAATGGATGCTTTTGCTGTTGATCCTCTTTTGAGCATTATTATATCACCATTTTTTTTTGAGGTAGGGTGTCACTCTAGCCCAGGCTAACCTGAAACTCACTATGTAGTCTCGGGGTGGCCTCGAACTCACGGTAATCTTCTACCTCTACCTCCTGAGTGCTGGGATTAATGGCGTGCGCCACCATGCCCTGCTATATCACCATCCTTAAAGAAAATATTTCTTCAGGTGCTCATCTTCTGAGAAATGTGGAAGTCCCCTGGTGCTGGTTTCAGTCCTTTCCTGATAGCGTGTCTCTGAGCAAATCCTTTATTTTCACATTCTTATCTTCAGGGGCAAGAGAATAGTGAATGGATGGCTGTTCCAGTTTGCAGACCATGTTCACAGGAAGCAGAATGTTGATGGGCTCAGAATTATGTTATGACAACCACTGTGAGGTCATGAATACACCCGCCAGTTCATGTCCTGAGGACAGTGCCCCAAAGCACTCCTTCCTACCCTGTGACTCTTGAATTCTTTCTTCCTCCTCTTCCACAGTGTTCTCTGAGCCTTGGGGTGTGTGATAGAGATGTCTTGTTTATCCCTGAGCACTCAATAGCTTCTCTTTTGCCATTTATTATTATTATTAACAACATATTTCATATGGATACATAATGTGTTGGTACCTTCTTTTTCCTTGTCCCTTCCCCCACGCTGTTGGGGATGCTCTTTAGTGGGGTTGCAGGTATTTCCCATGGGTTTGTGGGTTGCGAGTTGTGGGAACAGCAGCCAGTTATTGAGGGGAGGCAATGTCTTTGGGCATAACATCCCAACATGTGACTCTTAATCTTTCCTTCTGAAAAAGAAGAGCAAATCCTCCAATGGACAGTGACATCAGCATAGTTTAAATGGGATAAACATTATTAATTTAGGGAGAATTTTATATATGTAACCTCTCTTTTAGCCAAGGACTAGTGGGAACTTGACACTGGAGAACATAATCTTTGTCTCTATAAAATTCTGATCTGGTTCCCAATTCCAGATATGGGTTCCTTTACACTGAGCGGATCTCTTAGCCAATCAGAAAGCTATTAGTTAGTCACCAAGGCTGTGTGCCAATGGATTCTTATTTTCAGCATTTGATGAGTTTTCAGTCTCCTCAGTGTCTATCATCATCTCCATAGAGAAGGTTCTCTGACCAGTAGTGAGAGCAGCACACATTTGCTTTGTATCACTTCCTCCACAATGTCCCCTGAACCCCGCTGGATGTGATAGAGATGTCTTGTCCAGTGTTCAGCATTGGACTGTCTCTTCTTGTCATCACCTTGGTGAGTCTTGGGTCTCCCCAGGATTCACTGCTGTCTACTAAAAGAAACTTCTCTAACCAAAAACAAGAACAGCTCTAATCTATGAGAATGAACATAATCATATATAGGGCAATTTTATGGGCACTATGTATCCACTTAGCCAAAGAACAATCGTACCTTCCCCCATGACCTACAACCTTTCAAGCCATAGACTTTTGACCATGGATTGAGTTTCAAATCCAATTAGAGAGTAGTTGGTTACCCCAATAACTGACCTTCCACTATTGCACCAGGGGGGCACAATTTGCCTGGCTGGCCCATTGTGTAGGTTGGAGGATCGACTGCTGATTTAGGATGTGGATGACTTTTCTCCCCCAGTAGCCTGCACAGCACTTTCTAGCACTATGTCAGTTAGCCAGCAGGGAGTAGACTTTCCAGCTCATTTCCAGCTTGATTTTTCAATATTCTGGGACTGAAGAAACTGATGTCTTCAAGCAGTAGGATCTTATCATCTAGTTCTTGTAGAAAACCAAGAGCATTGGCCTGTATTGTTGAACCTTCCTGACCAACAACTCACTGGGGGTGGGGGACTGACCTATCCATGGCACCAGGATTTACCTGCAACAACCTAAGGCTTCTGGGCACAGCATTCTCCATCAAGAGTCAATTTTTACCAGAGCTAAATCACTTTCTACTTCTTTCCTTACCTAGTCTCTGCATTCAAAATCTGAAGGACAGCACTTGCTTGGACTTTTAGATTTATAAGTTGTTGATGACAGGCGTGTGTGTGTATGTGTATGTAGTGGGGGTATTTACCATTTATATTACTTATGTGTCAGGCACTATTCTAGAATTTTGCAAGTATTAACTCAGTCAATGCTCCACCAATCTATGAACAGATACTATTATTAGCCTTGTTTTCTAGACAAGAAAAGAAGGTAAAGTGGCTTTCTGAATATCACACACTTGTGGGTAGATGTGAGATTTAAATCCAGACATTCTAGCTCCAGAGTCCCTCGTCCTAAGCACTATACTATGTTTTGAAATAAAAATATATTGAATGTCCAAATCACATTATCTGGCAAAGGCCCAGTTTCAAAGGCTCTTGCTGCATGAGGCCTTCTCTGAGCTCATGTAAAGGAAGGCTCTTAAATTCAATTGCTTTTCTTTGTAGGCATGTACCATTTTCGAGCTGACATTGGAATATATTTGTTCATCTTATTCTTCTCAGTGTGTGTGTGTGTGTGTGTGCTTTAATAATTATTAGTACTCCTCACCAACTATTTCTGGTTCTTTACTTCCAGACATAAAATAGACTTACATTTTCTAGACTTGTTATGGTGAGGTCATGATTTGTGAGAGTAGAATGTCTGTGAGTTACCTGTGGGCCTAATCATTGAGTTTTCTGTGAAAATTTTCTAGAATTCTTTGTTTTGATATAACCACAAGGAATATTTACAACACTAGCTGGTCCATCTGCCTAGGTCCTTTGGAGACAAAGAGAATCAGAGTGCTGTAGTACCGTCTGTCCATGATGGGCACGTACTGTTAACAAAATATAAACTCTTTGTTCTGGGCATATTTTTGTTGTTGAGATGTCGGGGCTATTGTTACTATAGCAAAACCTAACCTATACTGGCTATTGTTGGTCTCTAGTGTTAGTTATCAGTGTCCAACATGAGAGATGAGTACCATCTTAATTGCAAAATTTAGATTTGCGAAAGGGAATTTATTTTACTAGGGATGGATGTAGTTGAACTTAAAATTCATATATAAGAAGCATGCCAGATTGGAAAGGAAAAAAATATTTTTTATTTAAAGAACTCATCATTTTCTATAGGGTAAATCTCCTAGAATTTAATAAGAAAATCTTAGAACTATTAAGTCTGTTTTGTAGTTTTCAGAGCATAAGACAAATACACAAGTGTTACTGTATTTCTATATACTAATTATAAACAACTGAAACAAATGAAATTTTAAAATATTTAATATCTACAATAGCACTTACAAAAGTGAAGCATTTAAGTATACGTTTAACTAAGTGTTACAGGATCTATATATTTCAAGCTATGACACATAGAAGAAGTGAATCAAGAACTAAATGGGGTAATGGGTTCGTAAGATTTCTCATTGCCATGAAAAATACCTGAGAGAAACAATTTAAAATGAGGGAAGATTTATTTGGCTCACAGTTTTAGAGTTAATGATCAAAGATCAATTGGATCCATTGCTTTGGGTTTAAGGACAGACAGAATATCATGGTGTGGTGTATGGGTTCCAGAAGCTGCTTACAACATGGCATATAGAAAGTAAAGCGAGAAGGACAGGAAGGTGTCAGGTACAAGATACCCTTCAAAGGCACACCCGAATGATCTAATTGCTCCAGTCAGGCTCTGCTTTCCAAGTTTTAATACCTCCAAATAATATCATTGATTGATCCATTCACTGGAGCCCTCATAATTTATTGATTTCTAAAAAGCCCCATAGGTTGGTAACCAATTCCTTTAGGGGCATATATCAGATTCAAAGCATGACAACAGATATGGTATGTTCATCCAATTCAGCATTGTTTTGATTCGAATTCTCTACAAATCCTATCAGAATTTCTTGGGAACAGATATTGATGAGATGACTTTGAAATTTACATGAAAAAGCAACTTGAATGCCAGTTTTATGACAAAAATAAACTCAGGGGATTCTAGTGTCCAGGTCCCCTCCTCCCACAGGGAGTCTGTGTCTCTCTGCTCATACTTTTACTTTAAATGAACTTTTCTCTGCTTTACCTTTAATTAAAAAAACCCTCATAATGGATGATAGGCATCAAGAAACACAAAGTTATAAGGCTTGTAGGCAAACATAGGAGGAAGTCTTTGTGGGTGAGAGATATTCATGACTCAAAAAATATGATCCAGAACTGGAGGGATGGCTTAGTAGTTAAGCGCTTGCCTGTGAAGCCTAAGGACCTTGGTTCAAGGCTCCATTCCCCAGGACCCACGTTAGCCAGATGCACAAGGGGTGCACGTGTCTGGAGTTAGTTTGCAGTGGCTGGAGGCCCTGGCGTGCCCATTCTCTCTCTATATATATATCTGCCTTTTTCTCTTTCTGTGTCCGTCACTTTCAAATAAATAAATAAATAAATAAATAAATAAATAAATAAATAAATATGATCCAGCCGGGCGCAGTGGCACATGCCTTAATCCCAGCACCTGGCAGGCAGAGGTAGGAGGATTGCCGAGATTTCGAGGCCAGGTTGAGACTACATGGTGAATTCCAGGTCAGCCTGAGCTAGAGTAAGACCCTAACTTGGAAAACCAAAAAAAAAAGTATGATCCATAAAAGAAAAAGTTGAATAGATTATCAAAATTAAAAGCTTATGCTTTTCAAATGACACTGTTATGAAAATGAAGGGAGGCTGGAGAGAATGCTCAGTGGTTAAAGGCACTTGCTTGCAAAGTCTATGGCCTAGGTTTGAGTCCTCAGTATCCATGTAAAGCCAAATGCACAAAGTGGCACATGCATCTGGCATTCATTTACATAAGCAGATGCAGGGGTTATAGCTCAGTGGTAGAGCATTTGACTGCATTTACAGAAGCAGGAGGCCCTAGCGTGCCCATACTCACTCTCTCTTTCTTTAAAATAAAATCTATTTTTAAAAGGACAACAGGGCTGGAGGGATGGCTTAGTGGTTAAGGCATTTGCCTGCAAAGCCAAAGAACCCAGGTTCCATTCCCCAGGGCCCACGTTAGCCAGATGCACAAGGGGGTGCATGTGTCTGGAGTTCATTTGCAGTGGCTGGAGACCCTGGCGGGCCCATTCTTATCTCTCTCTCTCCCTCTTTCTCTGTCAAATAAATAAATAAAAATTAAAAATAAACATTTTTAAAAGAGAACAAAGTGATTATCTATGGATTGGGAGAAAGCTAACAAGGATTTGGGGTCTACACGACAAAATTCAGCAACTAAAAACCTACTCCATTAAAATGGGCAAAAGAGGGCTGGGAATGTAGCTCAGTGTAGATTTTTAGCTAGGCCCTGGGTTTGATCATCAGTACAAGTAGATTGTACAAGACTCTGGGTTTGATTCCTAGGACCATGAAAAAGTTTTGTGGGGGAGCCGGGCGTGGTGGCGCACGCCTTTAATCCCAGCACTCGGGAGGCAGGGGTAGGAGGATCGCCGTGAGTTCGAGGCCACCCTGAGAATACAGAGTGAATTCCAGGTCAGCCTGGGCTAGAGTGAGACCCTACCACAAAAAAAAAAAAAAAAATCAAAGAAAAAAAAAAGTTTTGTGGGGAGATAACTTATTCTGCCAAGGGCTTGCCTTGCAGGCATTAGACCAGAGTTTAATTCCTAGGACCCATGTGAAAACAAAATGCAGGCATGATGGTGCATGCTTATCATACCAGAGCTGTGGAGGCAGAGACAGGTAGATCCCTGGGGCTCATTGACCAGCCAGTCTAGCCTAGTTGGAAAGCTCCAAGCCAATGAAAGACCTTTTCCCAACAGCAAATGGTAGTCAGCAACTGAGAGGAATGAAACATTAGGTTGTTTTCTCACCTCCACATGAATGCACATACATGTTCACATGCCACCTTTACACACAGATTCATACACACCCACACCTGCATAATTGCACACACATGAACACACATATATACACATAATATTTTGAACAGACCTCATCAAAGAAAATAAGTGGAGGGTAAGAAGAAAGAAATTAAAACCAGGGTGAGACATTACTTCCCATTTATTTTAGTGACTAATTTTTTTCCAAATAATAATATCAAATGCTGGCAAGGCTGTTGAACAATGGGAAGTCCATGCACAACCAATAAGAGTGGAAAAAAAGGTACAACATTTTAGAAAACTTTTAGTATTTTATAGAGTTAAATCTACTCTACCAATAACCTTACTTAAATGTATTTGCCCAAGAAATGAAAACATGTAGTTACCTTCTTGCTGATACAAAACAGCCAACCAAAAGCAGCTGATGGGAAGAAAGGTTCTATTTTGGCTTACGGACTCAAGGGAAAGCTTCATGATGGCAGGGGAAAGCATGGCGTGAACAGAGGCTGGAGTCATTCCTGCCACAGTAGGTAGAAAACAACAGCAAGAGAAAGAGCCAAAATCTGGCAAGGGGGAGCTGGCTATAACACCCCACAGCCTGATCCCAAAATATACTTCTTCCAGCAAGGCTTCGCCTCCAAAATTTCCATCAGCTAGGGACCAAGCATTCAAAGCACAAGTTTATGTGGGACATCTGATTCAAACCACCACACATGTACACAGAGAAACCTGTAGATGAATGTTTATAACAGCTCTATTCATAATTGCTCCAAGCTAGGAATAACTCAAACGTCCTTCTATTTGTAAATGCTTGGACAAACTACTGTAACTATGCAGAGAATACAACTCGCCAATAAAAAATGTAATATTGAGACATATAATAACATGGCTGATAATAACATTATCAAGGGCTTTATACTAAGTGAAAGAAGCTAGATCCAAAAAAAAGTACATATTGTATATTTCCATTTAGGTGATATTGTGGACAAACTATAGCAGTCATCTTCTCATTGCTGGGACAAAACACCTGACCAGAAGCAGCTGATGGAAAGAACGGGTTTATTTCAGCTTCCAGTTTTGAGGGGAAGTTCATCATGGCAAGGGAAGCATGGTGTAAGCAGGAAGCTGGCTCACGCTTTTCCATATCAGCAGGGAGGTAGTAGAGAGAGTAAGATATGTAGCGCTGGCAAGTGGTCTGGTCCATGAAATTCCAAGTCTCACCCCAGTGACACATCTCCTCCAGCAAGACTCCACCTCTCAAAAGCTCCACCAGCTAGGGATCAAGTAGGAAGCTTATTCACAAACACTTGAAGCTATGGGGGACATTTTATATCCAAATCATCACACCAGGTGAAACTGTAGGGATGGAGAACAGATTAGCAGTTTCAAGGTTCATGGAAGTGATTACAAAAGGTTAATTCAAGGAAATTTGGGCGGGGGGTGGTGGTGGAAGGATTCTGCCTCTTGATTGTGGTGGCTGCTACACAGTTATATGTACTTCTCAAGTTTATAGGATTGTATTCTATGAAGAACAGATTACACTGTATGCAAATTGGAAAATAACTAGAAACAAAACTGCATATATTATGTGGGTTTAGTATACCTGCTAATTTTTCTAAATCTCTATGTCTTGTTTTTAGTATTTAAATTACTCTGGAATCAGTGCCTGTCAGAGGTATATCTGTGTGCATGTGTGTGTGTTTCTCTCTACTGAACTCAAGTTTCCAAGGGAGCAGAAACCATCCATGCTCAAATAATCCCTTCATCTCCGCCTCAGCATGAGTCACCCTTTTGTTAACAGGAGACAGGAAAAGTCTCTGGAGGCCTTTTAGCATGAAGTGCTTATCCTGCCTCAGACTACATTGCCAATCTCTTGTCTGGTTTCTCACTAATTATGCCTACTATGGAATCAATCAAGCACCCCAAAATAATCTTCTGAGTGGAGCAGTAAGGTAGTTTTGTCATACAACCTGGTCTCCACAGATCACAGACGGGGAGGAGAATGGGAGAAATGGGTGTCCTGATTCCAAGATGAATGGGGGAACAATTTTCCTTTGTAGGTTTTTACCTGTTTTTTTTTTTTTATTGATAACCCCCACACTTATCCACAATGTACCATGATCATAATCCCTTCCCACCACCTTCCTTTATCTCTCCTCCCAATCCCTACTCCATAGAACTCCTTTCACTGAACCCCCTTCTCTCCAACGAGTGTATATTCTATTTTGTTGTCATTTTTTCTCTACCCTCTTTCATCCTCCATTACAACATGTTATGGGTCCAATATTATGCAGGTTTTGAGCAGGCAACAACAACTGCTGTGAGATTATAAATGAAAATGCTACTTTGCTTTTGTAAGACAGCATTCCAAAGCAGTCCTCCCCATCCTTTGGCTCTTATAGTCTTTCCACCATCTTTTCTGCAATCGTCTCTGAGCCTTAGAGGGTGTGATGGTGATGTTTCAGTTAGTATGGAACACTCAACTATCACTTCTTCTCAACACTTCAACAAGTTTTGAGTCTCCCCAATAGTCACTGTCTTCTGAAAAGGGAAGCTTCTCTAACCCAAAATGAGAGTAAAATTAATATATGGGCATCAACACAAATGTTTAGAGGGCAATTTGATGGGCATAATATATCCATTTGGACAAACAATAGTAATAGCTTCCTCCTAAGGCTTTTATGACCTTCCCAGCCATAGGCTTCTTACTAGGTTTTCAGTACCAGGCATGAATTCCATCCCATGGAGTGCACCTCAAATTCAATCAGAGAACAGTTGTTTACCCCCATAACAGACATGCCACTATTTCACTAGTGAGCATATCTTGCCTGGATGGCTAGTTGTGTAGCTTGCAGGGTCCACTGCTGATTAAGACTATGGATGCCTTTTCTCTCCCAGCAGACATCTTAGCACTTTCCAGCATTACGACAGCTAGTCAGCAGAGAGGAGGCTTCAAGCTCAGCTATAATGTGGTATCTCAGTATCTTGCAACCCAATCATGTGGTGTCTTCAGCAGTAGGACTTTACCATTTATTTTTTGTGGGAAATCAAGAGTCTTTGCAATAAGCCAGGCATGGTGGCACACACCTTTAATCCCAGCACTCGGGAGGCAGAGGTAGGAGGATCACCATGAGTTCGAGGCCACCCTGAGAATACAGAGTGAATTCCAGATCAGCCTGGGCTAGAGTGAGACCCTACCTCGAGAAACCAAAAAAAAAAAAAAAAAAAAAAAAGGAAAAAGAAAAAAAAAAAAGAGTCCTGGCAGTAGCCTGTATTATTTTAGGGGCCTCAGAGGCCTCCCTTACCAACATGTCATTTTTTAAGTGAGAGTTTTATCCCTACCATTTCTTAAGACAGGGCATAAAGTGTACACCTTAGTTCTTTCCTTGAGGAACTATTATCTATGTATATAACTCAATCACCAACCATATCATGGTATAGAACAACTTTCTATATTCTAGATGGTTCTGCTGCCACCTTCTGAAATTTGAATGTCCCCTTTGCTATCGCTTCTGGGACAACTTCTGATGGTTTGATGGGTTTGGAGTGAGAGTGGAAATTGTAGGTGATGAACTGGTGAATTAGTACTCTCATTAGAGAGGGCTTAGCAGTAGTTCATTGATAGAATCTCCCATATGCCTATGCTGATCCCATGGAGGAATGACTCACAATGTAGACATACTGATTCTCCAGCAGATTTTGCTTGAATTATGGACAGAATACATCTCTCCACTGGACAGATGGGCTATTTTGAAGTATTTTCTGGGACTGAGCTGCTGTGGCATTTCCATGTTTTCAGAGTGACATGTCAATGTAAATACTAATTTCCTGATAAATTTGTCAGTTGGAAGAAAATATCAGTAAAAAGGACAAGAAACAATTGCTTTTCAAGATGAGGGAACCCAAATCTCACCTTCCCTTATTTTTAAATTTAGCTTGTGGATATCCCTATAAGAATGAGTACCTCTAAAATGTATCTTGACTATAGTGGTGGATACACATGAGATAAAATTGCATAGAAAGAAATACATTCACATGAGTACAAGCAAAATTGGTGAAATCCCATTAAGAACTATATGGAGTGTTCATATCCTGGTTGTGGTATGATATTTTACCTTTACCAAATGTTGCTTTGGGGGGGGGGACTGGACAAAGGGCACATGGACTCTATTATCTCTATTTGTCTGTCTGTCTGTCTCTCTCTCACTTTGTGTGTGTGTGTGTGTGTTGTGTGTGTTTGAGTGAGTGCAGGCACTCACATGCCATGGTGTGCATATGGACGTCAGAGACAACTTTCAGGTGTTGGCCCTCATCTTCCACCTCTTTTGAGGAATGGTTTCTTTCTCTCATTTTTGAGTTTTTTTTTTAATTTTATAGAGTAAGAGAGAGACAGAGGGAGAGAGAAAATTGGCAAACCAGGGCTCAGCCACTGCAATCAAACTCCAGATTCTTGTGCCACCTAGTAGTCATGTGTGACCTTGTGCTTGCCTCACCATTGTGCATCTGGCTTCTGTGGGATCTGGAGATTCAAACATGGGTCCTTAGGCTCCACAGGCAAGGCATCTCTCCATCCCTCGTGGTTGTTTTTTATTGTACTCACTGGGTGCTTCTAAGTTTCCATGTTTCTAGGAAATTCTGACTCTGCCTCCCACTTTGCTGTCAGCATGGTAGGATTACAGAAGTACACCATGGTTTCTGGCTTCTCTTACTGTGGGGTCTTTGCAGTGAACTTGAGTATTCCACTCAGCCATTTTCCTAACCTTCTTTCTCTTATATCTTAGGATTTCACATAAATGTACAATTTTTAAAAAAAATTTCAATGAAAAATATTAGTGTTCTAAGTATAATATGTCATTATAAAAAGATTATATGAAACACTATTTAATCACAAGCTCAGTTTAAAAATTTAAAACAAAGGAGCAATGTACCACCTTATTAACTCTATTTATGGATTTCAGGATAAATTTTAACTTAAGAAATATTAAAATGGAGGTGTGGGAAGGGAGAAATAACAAGCTAAATCAAGGTAATATAGTATTTTCTATCGGTTATCTCCCTCAACTTGCATCTTCTACTTCTTTTCCTGCTTCTTACTTTCTCTTCAGATGCTCTGGTTCTCCTGAAACCTAATTCCTAAAGAAAGGGAAAATGAAGTCCCGTTAAATCATTGCTGGCTTGATTGATTCACTTATTTACTTACCACTCCTCCGTCCTCTCTGTTCACCTCCTATCCCAACCTCAAGTGTGAGCCCTAGCATAGTGATTTGCGTGGAAAGTACATCAAATATTTGAAGAAACTAATGGAAGGATTTTAAAAGAGGGTTGCTGGCTAGAGCAATTTATAACTTACAAGAATAACACTCTAATGGTGAAATGTTCAGCACTGTGAGAATCAGCAATGGGAATCCTATTGGCCCTATTCAACTAGCCCAACAAACCTTCTTGCCCATTGCAATCCACCCCACATCCAATTCCACATCCTCTCACAAATTCATGTTAAAAACTTCATAAAATTTAGCTTACAATTGTAAGTGTATACACATGATGGGAAATGAATTTGTCATTAACACAAATGGAACTCCTGGTAGGCATTTTAGATCTACCTGCTGATGGTTGACAATGAAAAGGTTGTCTTCTAAACACAGTCTTCCTTCTTCTATCTTGGGAGAGCCTCTTAAATATATCTTACCTGGAGTGGTTGAGGTAATATTTATGGAGTCCTTTCTCTAGCTTTTAAATTCCCCTATGGAGAGCAATAATTAACTTAAATTCAGATTTATGCAAAATGCAATAAAAGTAACTCTATTTTAATTATGGGCCAACCAATTGTCAATTTCTTAGAGTAGTCATTATTGAAAATATGGTGTAATATTTCACAACTTCTCATGATTTTATTCTTCAGTTTGGATTAGATAGTAAAACAACATTTTCAAACATTAATCAAGCATGGTTTCCCCTTTTGGTAAATAGCTTTACTGAAGGAGGAGGACCACCTGCATTCCTTTCACTGTTAAGATTTTGCCACAAGAGGGAGGGTTATACTGCAGGACAAACAAGCATTGCTCAGCTTTAAATTTCAACTAAATTCTTAAAAGGTCTCTTATTGTCTCTGGGTGTGGTGGTGCACACCATTCACCTCAGCATGCTGGAGGTTGAGGTAGGAGGACTGCTTGAGTTCAAGGTCAACCTGGACTACATCATAAGTTCCGGTTCACCTTAGGCTAGAATGAGACCCTGCTTCACTAAGGCAAAAACAAAACGAATTCCTTACTGCAACAACAGTCTTTAAAGACATGCTGGTAAATAAAAAGAAAAGTGTTTATTTATTTATTTTTTCGAGGTAGGGTCTCACTCTAGCCCAGGCTGACCTGGAATTCACTATGGAGTCTCAGGGTGGCCTCAAACTCATGGTGATCCTCCTACCTCTGCCTCCTGAGTGCTGGGATTAAAGGCGTGCGCCACCAGGCAGGGCACAAAAAGAGAAGCTTTTTTCCACCTTTGGACTCACAAAGTTGGACTCTTCCATAATAGAAAAGATCGTGGGTCCCTAGCTTGGGCATGGAAGCATTGAGAGGGCAAATGTATTCAAGAAGGCTGAAGAATTTGGAGCCCTCACAGTGGAAGCAAAGGCAAGGTCCATGTTTAGTAGCAGGGTCTGACAGCATAGTTCCTCAAAGACCAGCTGCACACCAGTGGAAACCAGAGAGGGATATGAAGTATTCAGATGGGCCAAGCTACCCTTCACAGAATAGCCGGAAGACCAAGCCAACTTCCCCACATTCATAAAAATGCAGGTAGACACCACATTGGGGAAAAGGAGGGGAAGAATCCCTGAGAGAGGGACAAAATCCTGAAAAACTAAGTAACCACCTGAACTTAAAGTGGAGTAGCCCAGCTGTCTACAGTTGTTGGTCCCATCAATAGGGATGTGTGGCAATCAGGTTCTCATTGCTGGGAGAAATCACCCAACCAAAGAGCAGCTTGTGGGAAAAAAAGAGGTTTATTTTGGTTTACAGACTCGAGGGGAAGCTCCACGATGGCAGGGGAAAATGGTGGCATGAGCAGAGGGTGGACATCACCCCATGGCCAACACATGGTGGACAATAGCCACAGGAGAGTGGCGAGGGGACACTGGCTATAAGACCCATAAGCCCGCCCCTACCCAACAATACACTGCCTCCAGGAGACTTTATTTCCCAAATCTCTATTACCTGGGAACCTAACATTCAGAACACCTAAGTTTATGGGGGGCACCTGAATCAAACCACCACAGGATGTGAAGTAATGAGCAAGAAATAAAGTTATCTGTCCACCCCAGTTTGTGAGTTTTAAGTTGTGATACTTGGGACACTTTTCAAAAATGTAGTTTAGGGGCTGGAGAGATCGCTCAGTGGTTCAGGTGCTTGCCTTCAAGCCTAGCGACCCAGGTTCGATTCCCCAGTACCCACTTAAAGACAGGTGCACAAAGTGGCACATGCACCTGGAGTTCATTTGCAGTGGCTAGAGGCCCTGGCAAGCCCATTCTCTCTCTCTCTCTCTCTCTCTCTCTGTTCTCTGTCTTTATAAAAAAACTATGAGCAAATAAAATGGCATGTTAAAAAATGTGGTTTATTCAAAGAAGAATGGGGCAAAGAAGTTGTGGCAAACACTGTTGCTGCTCCACCTATATCTCCCTGGCATTTAGCCCTTCTATGTTTTCTAGGCTGCCACCCAAGTGCCATCACCTGCTACTCTTTGCTTAAGGGGTGTTCTGGCGATTAGATCCTGCTCTAGGAAGGTGGGAAGTGCTGGCGATGGACACTTTCTAGGTGATGGGCTTTAGCCAATGAGTGGTGGCATTGGTGGATAAATACTTCAACGTTCCCATTTGTCTTGTGTGTGTGTTCCACACTGTCTTCTCCCACTCCCTCGGTGGGTTTGAGTGCTACTTCCCTCTGTGATAACACGTTTGCCAATACACACTTTATTACCTGCCTTCCTATTCCTTCTCTAGCTCACTCCTCTGCTTTACTCTTGATGGTCTCTGGAACCACAACTTAAATAAATGAATTACACTTGAATCTTTTCCTCAGAGCCTGTTCCTAAGGGGACCCAAACTAAGTGAGGGAAGAAAATGAATGGAAGAGTGGCTGAAGATGAGCCAGATGCGGTGCATCCTTGTAATCCCAGCACTTAGAGGTGGAGGCAGGAGGTTGCAAATTCCAAATTAGCCTTGGCTGCAGAGTGCTGTTCTGCCTCAGCAAAACAAAAGGATGAAGAGATGGCCTAGGATGGGGGTCAGAGAACTTTTCCTGTAGTCAGACAGTAAATAGTTCAGACTTTGGGGGACACAAATGGTAGCTATATAGATAATGCATGTGTATGGTCTCTGTGTATGTTGTACGGGCATGTGCATGCTGTGCCATGGCATGCATGTGGAGGTCAGAGAAAAACTACAGGGTTTTAGTCCCTGCTTTCCACCCTGTTTGAGATAGGGTTTCTTCTGTTTGCTGCTGCACAAGCCAGACTAGCTGGGCCATGCACCTCAGGGTTCTTTGGATTCCGTCTCTCATTGCTTTAGGTGCATTGGGATTAGAGGCGCGTGCTCCAGTTGCATCCAGCTTTTATGTGTGTTCTGGGATCTAAACTCCGGTCATCAGACTTGCGCAGCAAATGCTTTTAGTCACTGAGCCATCTCCCTAGCCCCCTATGTTCTCTTCTAAAATCACCTTTTAAAATTCTTCTTATCTTGAAGGGCATAGGAAAAGGGACCGTGAGCCATATTGCAGTCAGGTGACTATGAGACAGCAAGCTATTAAAGGCACACATTTTATCTTCCAAGGGAGAGATTCTTTATCTCTATGCCTAAAATTTTTCTTCTTAATATACAGGTAGTTTTGTTTTTCAATTTCCCTTTGGAAGAAACCCATTAAATGTAAGAAGACAAATAGGAACAAACTAGTGAAAAGCACTTTGAAATATTCCACTATGAGTTCAAGACTGAGTAGGTCAGGAAGGGTTAGTGACGAGAGCAGAGCTGGCACATGGATGTTTGAGGAGGCGGGACTGATACTGCTGAACTTGGAATGTGTATCAGATTCTCCAGGTCTTGGGTACTAGCTCTGCCATTTTTTTTAAAAAAAGAGCAACTTCTGGTAAATTATCTGGCCTCTCTGGGCCTCAGTTTTTTTTCACCTGCTTACTAAGAAGTATGATGCTAGTGATGACAATGATGATAGTGCTATAGACCTAATAAGGTCACTATGACACTTGTAGTGTACTTATCTCCATGGTATGTGCTTCTTAAATGATAGTTATAATTGTACTGTAGCATCACCATGGAATATAACTTAGTCATTTATTTCAGCACATCCTAAGCATCTATTAGATATATGGATATGTGTTTGGCTCTAGGTGCATACATATGGAAAACAGAGGGAAAAGGGCATTTTTAATAGAATGATCTTTAAGAGAAAAATCACTGGAATAATGTAAGCATGCAGTGGTTTCATAGAACTCTACTGTGAGCATGCTGTGTCATAAACATAGACAAACATGTTTGTGTCTTTCCACAATGTCAGAATTTATTTAATAATAATAATAAATTTATAAGGTGTGGTGGCTTCATTGGAAGCTATTTGCCAGGTACTCCTATTTCCCTTGATAGGCCTGGATGAAGCACACACGGGTTCTTGTGTTCCAACCTTAATCACTAATATTAACTGTCAGATCACACAATTCACATCACACAGAAACTATATACGTATATAGATATAGAATGACTAAAATTTGAAAGAGGAAACAAATCTGCAGGGCCACAGGTTTGAGTGGAGTGGTAGAGTTGTGTCCAGCTGCAGAAATCAGGTAAGGACTGGGTCTAGAAGAACAAACAAGTAGACAGATAGACAGTAGGTCTAGATGGGTGGACAGGTGGATAGGTAGATGAGAACTCAAGATAGCCATGTCAACAGTGAGAACCAAGCCAAGCTGACCTCCCTGGAACAGTCTTCTCTGCTGTTGATCCTTAACACACAAACACTGGGTGGTCAGAGGTCCTATTTCTGGGGGATGTTGCCATTGAGGTGTTAGGTGTCCACCTTTTTATGGGATTCAACTGAGGGAGTGACAATACGTTCTTATGACTAGATTTCTTGATATATTTTAATGCGCCTACAGTTCCAAGTGACCTAGGTAGGGTGGCACCCTTTCTGCTCACTGGAGTAAGTCATTTATCAGTGAGTGTTGCCTGGGTGGTGCTAGACAGAGGATACCGTTCATATGTCTGTCCAGGAATAGAGTTATCTTCCATTCTCAAAATGGAGTCAAGAGCTACGTGGTAAAATGGAATTTCTCAGGACAAGGCACAATTTCAAAACAATTGTTCTACATAATATAAACTGAGAGCAGGGCACAGCCTGATGTCAACAACTGACAACAGTAGAACACGACCAAATGTTAAGAGACAAGGAGGAGAGGAGGTGAGGAACTCTAGCAAATGAACTTGGGACTAAATTTTAATGAGCTCTTAATTATTTCTAAGTCTAAGAAGATTGAATGTTTCTTGTGGTTGATAGAAACTCACTGGGAGACTGTAAATAGGGAAGAGAAAAAAATAATAGTTGATTTTTGTATGTGTCAAGTACATGGATGTTGTAGTAGTGGTCATTGTTGGAGGACATAGGTGACTGTGTAAGTAGTGAAAGCCATTATCTATGTATCAGGTAGCTTTGCTGCATAGCAAATGACCTCAAAATTTCATGCTTAAAGCAACAACCATTTGTTTATATGATTCTGTATTGGCACTCTGGGCTTGCTCGGTGGTATGGTTCATTTGGTCTCAGTGGCTAGATTGGAGAATGTGTGGTCTATGATAATGTCATGTTGAATTTTTTTTAACCCACCAATACTAGCAGGTGCCATCTGGTCCTTTTTGGATCACCCTGTGGAAATTGAAAACTCAAGAAACATGAAGAACTCTGGCTACTGCTATTTTATGAGTAATAAGCTATTAATCTATTATTCAGGAGGCTCAGATGTTCTGCCAGGATACATCTGGAAATCCTTGGCAGGATAGCTTGTTAGTTTGCAAGTAGGATAAGATCTTAGGCTTCTGGAAATTCTTCAATAATTTCATACATGTAGATATTGTATTTTGGTCACATATACCCCCACTGCCTTCTCTTATCCACTCCCACTCCCCCTGAACTCCTCTTTGTCTCACCACTTACCAGTGGCTACATCACTAAAGAGAATGACTCCCCCTCTCCCAGCAACATTAACTGCCATCAGCTCCTCTGAGCCAGGTGCTTTCACATTGGTTTGCTTTGAATATAAACTATAGGCTCACATGTTTCAATGCTTGATTCTTCTTTGGGGTTCTGTTTGGGAAGATTGTGGAGCATTTAGGAGGTGGAACCATTCTGGAAGAAGTGCGTCACTGGGGGTGGACCTTGGGTAGCCATAATTCCTGTTTATCCTCTCCTTCCTGATTACAGAAAGAATAATAGAATGCATCCCCACACAACTGTATGCCAGAATGTCCTTCAGGTTGTTTCTGGTCAGGTACTGTTCACAGCAAATAGTAAAGTAACTAATATACACATACAGTCTATCTTGCCTCCATTATAACCCTGTGATGGAGGAAACAGATTCTGAGACAGACACCCGGGTAAGGAGAAGGGCTTAGATTTGAACCCATGCCAATTGGATTCCAAAACTCGGTTTCTCCATAGTTCTGCAGTAATCCTATGGCCACAGCTCCTTTTCACTGCAGGGAAAACACAAGCCCTGGTTGCTTACTGTTCAGCGTCCTAAAGATTGTCCACCTACTATAGAGGACAAAGCTATTCTAAGAATACCCTTCCACTTGGCTTGTGAAGTCTTTGGAGAATCAAGGCTATTTGAAACAAAAATCTGACTCCTCACTATATTTCATTTCTCTGTTATTACAAAACTCTATGAGGAATTCAAGATTCTGGCAGTTGGTGATTTTTCTCAAGGAAAAGAAACATTAAGATGTTTGTTCTTGGAAAAATAAATCTGTGTATGTGACATGTATGCCCACATGTATATACAATACAGCAATCTATTCAAGATTTATTTTTATAGCAAGGACTGCTGTTATGCAAATATACACAGAACCACTCCATGTTTTAAAGACATTTGTTATATAGAGAACCAGGGATAGAAGGAAGAAGGGGGCACAGAGAAAGAGACTGAGCGTAGCATAGACACATAGAATAAATCTATCTTCTCTAAGCTCTTTGGATGTCTTTGGAATAAAGGTTGTATGATGATGGAATAAAGGTTGAAAAAAGAAAACGTATTGAGTATTTTAACTTCACTTCTACAGGTAGAGACCCAAATGCTGGTGAATAGCTGCTGTGGCTGCTAAGGGCCACCTTACTATGATTCCATGAAAGCATCAGAATCCCTCAGTTTAAGAAAATGGCAGCAGGGCTGGAGAGATGGCTTAGCGGTTAATGCGTTTGCCTGCAAAGCAAAGGATCCTTGTTCAAACCCCAGGACCCACGTAAGCCAGATGCACAAGGTGGTGCATGCATCTGGAGTTCGTTTGCAGTGTGGCTGGAGGCTCTGGCATGCCCATTCTCTCTGTCTGCCTCTTTCTCTCCCTCTCTCTCAAATAAATAAATAAAATATATTAAATCAAAGAATAAAGAAAATGGCAGCAGTGCCAGAAGTCCTCTTGGGATGATTGTCCTCCAGTCATTGATGATGATAGTCAGCTTCATAGTGACAGCATAGCCTGCTCCCTACCACTACACACTCTGGGGCTTATGTGGCTTCTAAGGTCCAGGCATTAGGAACATAAAGGGAAGGGACGGTGTTAGCCTCACACTTAATCCATGAATGGAAATTAACCTCTGAAGCCTTGGTATGCGTTCCTATCCTCCCACCCCACCCCCAG
Source organism: Dipus sagitta (assembly GCA_036346955.1). Taxonomy (NCBI): domain Eukaryota; kingdom Metazoa; phylum Chordata; class Mammalia; order Rodentia; family Dipodidae; genus Dipus; species Dipus sagitta. Next base: position 1,964,826 of record CM070776.1, read on the forward strand.
CTCCCAGACTCAAGTCTGATTTTGCCATGTTCACCAGAACCCTCCCCCCCCGCACACACACCTGGTTTAATTAGCATAAACGTGGCTGTGAAAACACATGGCAAAGATTATAGTTTCCATGACCTCATGTGATTCTGGAAAATACACTGATATTTCAGAAAAAAAATAGATATCCTTTCCTTCTAGGATTAAAATCAAATCTAGCAATACATTCCGGATACTTCCTCTGAGCCCTCTCCTTTTAACTACTCCCCCATACTCCAGGTGCAGATTCCCTTATTTCTTTTCCCACAACCAAGTTCAGCAATCCATTTAAATGAATTCAGGATCAACAGGTACAGACATGGACTCCCTTATCACATTCAAATTAAGAGATATGGCTCATTTGCTCTTGGATTGCCTTTTGGAAATGACTGTGCAGGTGCCTAATCTGAAGTACATAGTACTTTCATATCCTTCTCCTAACAACCTTAACTGGACAATTAGGTAATTTTGTTTTCGCCTATGTACTTGACATCTCTACGGTGGGAAGAGAGACCTCCTTTTTGAGCTGATTCTGTTGGTATCTCTTGAACTCTACCATCTCAGACAGCATTTCTCACTATTCTCCTGCACTTTCTGGTGACATTAATTCCCAGTGATCTATTGCGAATAGATGGCTTGTTGGATACCTTCTTTTTCTGTTTCGCTTTCCCACTTTCTACTTATCTTTACAGCACCTCTCAAATAAACCAGTTGTGTTGAGTTCTTGGAGGAACCCCATCTAAGATATCTGCCAAAGGTTGTGTAAGACTGTTAAGGAAGTTTACATTGAACCATTAACTGAAACTGCAGTAAGCACAGAGAAATGATTCTGATACTCCAGAGTCAGTCTGACAGAGAAGGGAGACTGACAAATAAGTTTCATAGGAGAAAAATGCATGAATTTTGGCTTCTGTAGGACCATTATCCTTTTTTGTTGTTGCTTTTGTTTTTCAAGGTAGGGTCTCACACTAGCTCAGGCTGATCAGAAATTCATTATGTAGTCTCAGGGTCTCAGGGTGGCTTTGAACCCACGGCGATCCTCCTACCTCTGCCTCCCGAGTGCTGGGATTAAAGGCGTGCGCCACCACGCCCGGCTGTAGGACCCCAACAGCCCATGCTGAGGTGGGTGGTTTTCAAGTACTTGCTCCTCGGCCAGCTTGACTTCTTTTCCTACTTCCACCTCTCTTAGTAGCTAAAGTCAAGGCATTTTCATGATGCAAACAGTCTTGATATGTGAGGGATATGAGTTTCCATACCAATCCTTCTATTTGTGGTAGAATTGAACCCAGTGTAAAATTCTTTTGCAGTTCAGTTCACTTGTCTCTAAATTCTGGGGAAAATGCCTATTAGATAACTCATTCAACAGAGCAGTTTTTAAAAATGATTTTTAAATTTTTTATTTAGAGAGAGAGAGAGAGAGAGAGAGGAGAGAATAGGCATGCCAGGGCCTCTAGCTACTGCAAATGAACTCCAGACGCATGTGCCCCCTTGTGCATCTGGCTTATGTGAGTCCTGGGGAATAGAACCTGGGTCCTTTGGCTTTGCAGGCAAACGCCTTAACCGCTAAGCCATCTCTTCAGCCCAACTGTAAAAAAAATACCTACTATGTGGCATTTTTGTAATAGCTCCCTGGGGATGCAGTGATGTATCATTATGATTTCTTCCCTTTGGCCACTTAGAGCATAGCCGTGGGATCTGGAATCCGATAGGTTCTTTCACTAGGTCTATGAGTGCTCTAGACATCTCTTTTTCATTGTAAAAGGGGGGCCAATTTCCTTACAGAGATGTGAGAATTACTATCTATGATCGAGGTTAAGCACATAATACATAGTTCCCATACATAGAAAATGTTCAATTAGCAGGTAAGACATAAGAAGATTACAATAGTTACTATTGAATGAGTGCTTTATGGCATGCCACATGCTGCTTAAAATATTTTAATCCATTAGCTCATTTAGGCCACCTAAGAGCTCTTAGAGGTAGGTACTATTCTTTGCCATTTTCATCATCTTCATTTTCTGAATAAAGAAGTGCAAAAAGGCCAGATAACTTGACAAAGGCCTCAGGAACGGCTGATACATGGAGCCAGGATTTGAACCCAAGTGGCCCAAATGCAGAATAAATACTCTTGACCTTATACTTTCCCTTCTGTCCAAGCAAGGCTGTTGAAGGAGTTTGTTAGAAATGCAGAGGCTTGCAGAGGCCCATTTTTGGGCCTACTAAATAAGAACCTTAAATGAGATGTCCAGGTTAATCAATTATGTGCACATTACAGTTGGAGAAGCATTACTGTACCCCATGGCAGTTGTGAAATTTGACAAGTTAAAAGTTTCAGTGGAGGTGTTTTCTCTAAGGTGCTATTAGAGTAAATGTCCTGGAAAGCCTGCATCAAAGATAATTCAGTGAAATAGAATGTATTACATCTGAAAAGCAGTGATATATAGGCTCTAAATGAACACTGAAACATGCATACACAAATACATACCACAACTGTGATCAGGAGCACAGAGAAGTGACCTGTGAAGGCCTAGTTTACTCCTAATCACAGCTGCCCCAACAGATGCCACAGTGGCTTTAACAGATTCTGCATTTGTCATTGGCTGTTAGACTTTGCAGCAGACAGCTGCGGTGGTCTCTCTCACCTAGATGGCTTAGGAAGTAATTTGCATAGGCATAATTGTTTTGTTTTCCTCCTTTCTTTGTTGTCATGGTTACTCAATTCATTTGCATCTTCAAGCCTCTTCTATCATATTAACCTGAAAGCCACACACAGCATCTCCTTCTTTGAGGGGAACAAAAAATCACACATGAAGGGTGAGGGAAAGTTCTAATTTGAGTACCTGGGTGATAGTTTTCAGATGAAGCATTTCTAAAGTAGAAATAATTTATAGATTCGGCCTGAAATCACAATTCACTGGGAGGCCTCCTGCTAAGATCCTAGGTTGGAGCTGTGTATCTTGAGTATATTCATGTCCCAATGGTAGAGAATGTGTTCTGAAGGAGGAAGCAAGTCATTACTGTAATGTAACTCAGTGCAAAGTCTATAGGGAGAAAGCACATTCCTCTAGGAGATAGATCCTATTCTTCCAGTCACTCAGAAAAAACAACAACAACAGGTCACTAAGCCTTTAGTTTTGATAATGTGAGTGATAAAAGAAACCCCAAAGTTCTTTGGTCATTCTCCACTTAACATATCCTAGTCCCAAGATAACATTGTATATCCCTGTTTCCGTCATCTATACAGTACCCTCAAACTTGCACCAGTTTAAAACACCATGTTATCACTCATGATTCAGTGGGAGAATGAGTTCAGCTGGATGATGCTTTTGTTCATAATGTCAGCAGTTATTTGGATGCCCGAGTAAACCAGAAAGCCCAAGAGGATTTACATCGCTAGCAGTTGAGGCAGGCTTTTGGTAGAAAGCACCCGTGGAGAGTTGACCAGAACTTTTTGAGTACCCTCCATGTGGCCTCTCTGTATGACTTGACTCTCCCACAGCATGAAGGCTGAGTTTCAAAGGAGAACATTTCCAGGAAATGAAGACTCTATAGTCAAAGGTAAGCACTGACTGAGAGGGAGGATAGAGGCTCTCCACCTGTGAGTCTGTAAGGAGGGGCCAGGACTTGTTGGGGAATCCTTGGTGACTAGCTGATAATCCCCCATATCAGTCAAGGTCCTGGAGATAAATAGGAAGAATAGAATATACTTGTACTGATGAAGAGATTTAGCAGACTGGCTTACATGGTCAGAGGTTGAATAGCCCCATAGTGGCTGTCTGCAGGTGGGAGCTGGAAGGTCTCTGGAGAGTCATTGGTGTGAGTTCAAGATCAAAGGCTAAGGAAGCTAGGGTCTGGTGTCTTCTGTGGGTGATTGGCAGCAGCAGCAAAAAAAAAAAAAAAATGAAATAAAATAAAATTCCACTTAAGGGGAATGAGGCTGAACCAGGCAGGCCCAGCTTCACTCTTTTTCTACTTCCGTTAATCCCAGTCCCCATGTTATTGGATGGTGCTGCCCACATTCAGAACAGGTCTTCTATTGTAGTTCCTTTATGCAAATGCCAATAGTCTCTGGAAACATGCCCCCAGACACCCCTGGCAGTGTGCTTTGTCAGTTTTCAAGGCACTTATCAACCCAGTCAAGTCCATAACTGAGATTAGTTATCATACTTCCGTTCTGAACTTTTTACTTTTCTTTCCTTCTTCCTTCCTTCCTTTCTTCCTTCCTTCCTTCCTTCCTTTCTTTCTTTCTTTCTTTCTTTCTTTCTTTCTTTCTTTCTTTCTTTCTTTCCTTCCTTCCTTCCTTCCTCGCTAGCTTTTCCCAACACAAACTTTTCTACTATGCCCTTGGGAATCCTTATTCAGTCACTAACAAAAATCTCTTTAACCTAAATCTCTTCTCTGGATGTGTTTCTTTTCATCTTACTCCACATGAATCCTAATTTTCTCCTGAGCACCCAGATTTTCCTTCCATTTTCTGAGGTGCTAGCTTCCTTTTCTCCCATATTCCTCATATCCCTGGATTGATGGCTGAATGGGGTACCTTTCATGGCTCTTCATTTCCTGTTTCTAACTCCATTCTCCCACTCTCCTACTAATATCACACCTCTCCCCATCTTTGGACACTAGGTCACCCCCAGCTCTTGATAGAGTCATCTGCTAAACCTGTGCAACTCTCCCTCCTTTGTCTAAGATTGTAGATCTCCCTCACTATTGTTCTAATATTGCTCCTGTCATAATTCTTGCGGATTTCCATAGCCTTCCAGTGTTCTGCCTCTCTGCCCTTCTTCCACTCATTTTGTCTCTCTCTACTTCATTTGCACACTCCCATCCTCACACTCCAGACAAATTTATCCTTAATGCTTTTTGGACAGACACAGGATGATTTTAGGCAGTTTATTCATGAGCTTTTTAAAAATATTTTTGTTTATTTTTATTTATGTATTTGAGAGCAACAGACAGAGAGAGAAAGAGGGAGAGGGAGAATGGGTGTGCCAGGGCCTCCAGCCACTGCAAATGAACTCCAGATGCATGTACCTCCTTGTGCATCTGGCTTACGTGGGTCCTGGGGAATTGAGCCTCGAACCAGGGTCCTTAGGCTTCACAGGCAAGTGCTTAACCACTAAGCCATCTCTCCAGTCCCTATTCATGAGGTTTTGAACAGGAATTGGCAAGCATTCAGTCAATAGCATGCTTAGCTCTGAAATGAAGAAAGCAGTTAAATCCACAGATGCATAACATAGTGGGAGATAAGGTATAGTGGAGTAATGCTGCTTTTAGGACCAAAGGGGCACAGTTTGACATCTACCTTTGTTTGTTGGGCATTGTGATTTGTTGAAAAAAAATCATTTCTTTGAGCACCAGTTTACTTATACAAAACAACTAAGACATTCATCTCAGTCTACCTCAGAGGATTTAGAATATTTTTATTTTATCTTAAAAATCTATCTACTGTTTAAAGTTAACAAGCAATGTAAAGAATCTCTCTATAGCATTTTATACATATGTGCCATTATCATTGATTTTTTTGAGGATTAAATCAAGTAATATATGTGATGTTTATTTGTAAATTGTAAAGTGCTCTATTTTGGTCTGATGAGTGCCATACATAATAACCATAGTTTTAACAAAACTCCCATTCTTTAGAAGAAATAAAGGTGTAGTTGAAAGCTTTCCCAGGGACCATTGTTAAAGAGACCTCTTAGATCTGATTGATAATTTTGTACTTATAAATATTATTTATCTCAAGTGAATGTGAAGGATTATTATATACCAGAAAACTGTGCAAAGGTGCATGCAATGTCTAATGCCACAGAGCTTTTGCCTGGGTTAGTTTCCAGTCATACAACTGTAACAAGTGCTTGTGTGTGCAAGAGCATATGTGCATGTGTGCATGTATGGGTGTACCTGGGTCCCTTGCCACTGTAAATGGAATGGCATGTGTCACATTTTGGGGTCCAGCTTCATGTGGATGGCTGGGGAATTCAACCCAGGTCATTGGGCTTTGAAAACAAGCACCATTGACCACTGAATCAGCTCTCCAGCTCTAGCTCTGATAGTTTTAATACTTGTTACATATATTATTATTATTATTATTATTTTATTAAATAGAAATTTTGAATGGACACATAATATGTTGCAATACCTGGTCACAGTAAGCAATATTGATACTTTGGCTTCATTTTATGGAAAAACAGTTTTTAGAGCTTTTGAAAGCCTTGTAAATAGTCCTTTCAAGTGAATGGGAGGGGTTATTATATACCAGAACACTGTGCAAAGGTGGATGCAGTGTCTAACCTCACAGAGATTTTTGGTGGGCTAGTTTCCAGTCGCACAACTGTAACAAATGCTATAAAGATGGTGTGATTACTCAGGGAGAAACTGTACTACATAGATCTGATCTAGTCAGTAAATGGAGAAGGCCAACCAAGGAGCTCACAACTAAGGAAAGATATGAATCAATTAGATGGAGAAGACAGGTCTATTAAGTTTTGGAGCACAGCTGTAATGAATTATACAAGTATTATTACTTAATAAAACTTAATATTTCAGATCTTATAGTTGTGGAGGTCAAAAGTCCTCAAATAAAGGTGTCTGAGAGGACTGCATTCCTTCTGGAGGGTCTTTGGGTAAATTCACTTCCTTGAGTTTTCTAGCTTCTAGAAGCCACTTTGGTTCAAGGCTCTTCCTTTCATTTTCAAAGTCAGCACTACAACATTTGGAAATCTCTCTGGCTTCTTACCTCCGATGCCATTATCCCATGTCCCTCTCTGACTCACCTGTCTCTCTCTGTCTGTCCCTTGTAAGGATACTTGTGATGACAGTCAATCTGCTAGAAAGTACAGGTCTCCCCACCTCCCCATTCTTACCATAATCAAATTTACAAAAGTGTCTTTTGCAATATTAGGTAATGTATTACTGGTTTTGAATGAACATCTTCAGTGAAGGACTGTTATTCTATCTACCACTCTGGGAAATACATTTCAGGTGACAAGAACAACTCATGTAAAGACCTGGTATTCAACAGATCATCTCAAATGGAAAGAACTGAAGGTGGGTCAGAGTAGCATGGGCCCAGAAACTGTAGACATGAAGAAGCTGAAGATACAAGTGGGGACTAGATCATATAGCACTGTCACAGTCAGCTCCACATTGCTGGGATGAATCTGCAAACCAGACAAAGTTTATAAGAGGAAGGGACTTATTGCAGCTTAGAGCTCCAGTGGAAGTTCCATCATGACAGAAGAAGCTGGCCCCCTTTTCCGGATCCACACAGAGAGAAAACACCGACAGTACTACCAAAAGCAAGCAAAGAACCCTCAAGGATTCAGGCACTGTTCATTTTGCATACCTTAGGCTGGAAACAGATCCTTCCCCAGTAACACCTTTGGGCTGCCCACAGTGACATCTCTTTCAGCAAGGTGGCTGGGAATCCAAGTTATAAGTTTTGATAGAACATTTGAGTCTGTTGGGGGACATGAATTCAAACTACCACAAGGACCTTTCTAGTCATGTCAAGTAAGTGTGCCTTGGTTCCTGAAATAACCATGAGAAAACATTTGCAGGCTTAAAGCAGGGGAGCTGGTTCTGCTCATATTTATACCTCAGGAGATAATTTTGCTATTGGATGTTGAGGAACTTGTAACTGAGGTGAGCAGTGATAACTTGTACAAGGTTGAAATGGAGAGAAGATGAATAGTGGAGAGGCATGGGAGGAGACACAACAGGACTTGATAATGCTTCGCCATGAGGCTTTAATAAGTAGAGAGGGGAGTAAAGGATGCCGAGAATGACCAAGACTTTAGTCCTGCATCTCTGGGATGAATGATGGTGCAACTCACTGAACTAGAACAGATCATGAAGAAGGATCAGACTGATTTGCGAATACTCATGAGTTTGGCTTAGAATTGCTTGGTATGGGGTGCCCTTGAGCCATCCAAGAGGAAGTGTCAAAGTGGTTCATAGATAGAGCTCTAGAGGGGTCTAAGGCAGAGATAGAAATTTATATGCCATCTTTATATAAATGTATTCAGTGCAGGTGTGGTGAAATTGTTTTATGGAGAACAAGAAGGGGAGATGGTTGAGGGTAAAGGATTGAGGTACCACAAAATATCTAATACTGTGGTAAGGAGGACAAACCCACCCAGGAGACAGAGAGCCCAGAAAGGCAGAGAGGGGAAAACTCCAAGAAGGTATCATTTTCTTGAATCCAAACTAAATGAATATTCTCAAAAGTAATAAGAGGGGCTGAACAGATGACTCAGCCATTAAGAGACTTGCCTGCAAAAGCCTAACAACCCAGGTTTGATTCTCCATTAGCCATGTAGGGCCAGATGCACAAAATGGCACACACATCTGGAGTTGTTGGCAGTGGCTGGATGCCCTGGCATGCCCATTCTTTCTCTCATTCTCTCTGTCTGTCTCTCTTCTCTCTGACTCTCTCTGCTTACATAAATAAACTATTTTTAAAAAGTGGTAAGTGATCATCAGTATCAAAACCATTAAGTCAAGTAAAAGGACAACTGAAAAAGTTTCTGTTTGGTTTAATTCCATTATCAATAAATCCTTCAAAGGTATGGAACTTTCTACCTCAGCATGTTTCTCCTCATTTTATCAACTAAGCCATGCTAAGAAGAAAGTAACCAAGGCTAAATCACAGGAACATGAACTGAGTAGAGCCAGTTTCTGATGTGGGAGCTTGATCATTATTCTGTGACCTCAGGTTGAGCTCATGGTCCACACCTCTCTTTCATCGGAGTCCAAAGAGTTACAAGAAGTCCAGCACTCAGCTGGGCATGGTGGTTCATGCCTATGATCCCAACACTTTGTGGAGGCTGAGTCAGAAGGATTATTGTGTGTTTGAAGGCAGCCTGGGCTACCTAGTCAGTTATAGGTCAGTATGAGCTACAAAGTGAGACACTATCTCTAAAAAGTGAGTGTGTGTGTGTATGTGTGTGTGTTGTGTAAGAGAAAGAGAGAGAGAGAGAGAGAGCGCACTTCTACACAATTGGCACTCAAATATTTGTTGACTGATTATATAAACAGCCCATACATTTTTCCCCAGTATGTATTAATCTTGCACACAGAAATTAATAGTTCCTATGCATGTACCAACTTAAGGTAATAATCCATAATCAAACTTCTGTCCTATTTATCTATATATGCATCTATCTATCTATTATCTATCTATCCCCTTCCCCAGCTCTCATTACCCTGGGGGCCATCCTCAGGGAGGTTATCTGTGGGGTCATGAAGGCTTCAATCAATTCTCTCAATCTATAGATATTTCTTATCTATTTATCTATCTATCTATTTATCTATCTATCTATCTATCTATCTATCTATCTATCTATCACCTATTTACTATTATATATATGTACAGGACTTTAGTCCTGCATCTCTGGAATGAATGGTGGTGAAACTTCCTGAAATAAAACAGAACATGAAGAAGGAACAGATTGGTTTTGAACATTTGAACACTCATGAGTTTGGCTTAGAATTGCTTTGTTATTATACAATACATAATATAGATATAGATATATCACAATAGCCATTGTATTCTCACATACCTTAGACATTATATTTCCCATTTCCATTGTGTGTTCTTGGTCATTTCCTCCTTAGGTGGTAATGTGTTTGAGAATAGATCTTTGTTTAGACACAGTAAAAAGTGTTTTATTTGAAAAAAAGGGGGAGAGGTTGTTTTTATTGTGGGAGAAATGATAGATATGGCACAAGAAGTTAGAACTCCTAGCCCTGTCTCTGAAAAATTACCTTGAAGTTGTTAACTGACATCTTTTCTTTGGGGAAAATATAGGCCCATAGCACTTGTTGCAACTGAGGGCCACAAAGAGAAGTTATAACAAGTTTGTGTGTGACATCTGCCAGGGCCCAGGAGAAATTGAAGAGGAAGCAGTGACATGAATACTGTTCTTACTGCTAGCCTGACAACCAGTTCTAGGGTGATGGTGGCAGATAGTGATCAATGAAAACTTATCAAAGCAGAAATCCAGAGGTTATAGAGAACTCAACACTAAATTAGATTGCCAAAAAGCCTGCTATGGCTCAGGGAACATTGTATAAGAGGAGACAGAAAGATTGTAAGAGTCACAGAGTGGGTAGGAATACCCTGAGACATGGTTCCCCCACCACCACCCCACTGGAGTTGATTGAGGCCTTTGTAAATCCAAAGTGAATACTATAGCCCCACTGAGGAGGGCCCCAGGGTAACAAGCTGAGGAAGGGGATAAAAGAGTATAATCTGTTGTAATATATATGTATTTAAAAAGTTTGTGAATAATTTGGTAAATTGAGAACCCAGCAGACTTACCCTCATTTTTACTCCAGTACTCAATAGAACTGCATATACATGTGGAAAAGTTATGCCAAAGAAAATTCACAGCAGCACTACTGCCATGAGCCCCAAACTGAAAACAAGCCAAACACTTAGTACATTAGTTTCTGTTACATAACAAACAACATCTCATGCTTCTGTTGATCAGCCATGTGACCTGGGCCCAGCTGGGTGGTTCTACTGATTTGAGCTAATCCAGACTAGCTGAGTTTTGCCGAGATCAGCAGAACAGAAACTAAATATTTGTTAGTGTGGTAAGCAACCACCTCATGGAGTGATTTGCTGTCTAACAGTAGATGCCTGCAGCAAGCAAAGCCATCTCAGTTGACAGACTCAAAGGGAGCTGGTAAGGTTCTGGAATAAAAGGAGAGCCGTCATCTCCCCAACTTCCCCTTCAACTTTGTTTTAAAAATATATTTTATTTTTATTTATTTATTTGAAAGAGAGAAAGAGGGAGAGAGGGGAGAAGGGAGAGAGGGAGGGAGATAGAATGAGTGCCAGGGCCTCCAGCTGCTGCAAACAAACTCCAGATGCATGCGCCACCTTGAACATCTGGCTTATGTGGGTCCTGGGAAATCAAACCTGGGTCTTAACCGCTAAGCCATCTCTCCAGCCCCACCTTCTACTTTGCTTACAAGTTAGGCGTGTAATCTTAGAAGCAGAGAGCAATAGTGGAAACTGCTGAAGTTTTCCTCACTCAATTTGATTAAAACCTGCTTTAGGGCTGGAGGGATGGCTTAGCGGTTAAGACATTTGCCTGCAAAGTCAAAGGACCCAGGTTCGATTCCCCAGGACCCACGTTACCAGATGCACAAGGGGGACCATGTGTCTGGAGTTTGTTGCAGTGGCTGGAGGCCCGGTGCACCCATTCTCTCTCTCCCTCTCTCTCTCTCTGTCAAATAAATAAAATGAATTAAAAAAACTTGCTTTAAAATCAAATTCCTGTTTTATCAATTTGTATAAATGACTACTGAACCTTTATAGAGATGTTTAAACTGGTGTTTCTCAGCTGTAGCATGAGTGACATTTCATAATGTCTATTTCCTATCTGTTGAAGGATGTTTAGCAGCATCCCCGGTCTCTAGCCACTACATGCAAGGTCCTTCTGGTTAAGAAGATGCAACATTTCCAGATATTGCCTGTAGGACACAATTGCACATGGTTAAAACCACTGTTCTAGAAAACTGTTTAGGGAATATCAACGTGGGTATTATTATGAAAGCCAAAGAGAGCAATGGTAAATGGATGAAAGTGAAGCAAATGAAGATATAGGGAGAGAGGGGTGCTGATTTATTTGGGACCAACCATGGGCATTGCCAGTCTCAAAGCACTCTTGTGAAATAGTTAACATCATCTCCTCTTCTTCAGGAAGAACCAGAGGCTGATAATAGAAATGACACATAACCCCAGATCCATCAAAAACTATCCAACCATATAATGCATATGTATAATATGTACGGCTTGAAGATATACAGACTAAATGTAAAGGGTAAATTTTTCTTTTAATTTTCTCTCTACACCTTATTTCCTATGTCATAAGGAAACCACTCCTAATCATTTGTTCATTTATGTATCCTTTGAGAGATTTCTTACATATATTCAAGGGATATATTTAATTTTCTCCATTAACATGGCTTATATGCTAGTAAGTACCATAACTACACACACACACACATACACACATACATGCACACACACATATATGGTTATGGTACTTACTAGCATATATATATATATATATATATATATATATATAATAAGAGAATCCACGAAAGTTGTGTATACATATTTTGAATAAGTACATGAAGGTCTGCTTCTGTTCTTTCTTCTGAGACAGTTTCATGTCTAGGCTGCCCTCAAACTCATAATTCTCCAACTTCAACAATTTGTAAGTAAAGATAGACAGAAAGAAAGCAAGACAGAGTGAAAAAGAGAGAATAGGCACACCAGGGCCTCTAGCCACTGCAAACAAAATCTAGATGCATGCGCCACTTTGTGCATCTGGCTTAGGTGGGCAATGGGGAATTGAACCCAGCTCATTAGGCTTTGTAGGCAAGCACCTTAACCACTGAGCAATCTCTTGAGCCCCAAGTTTGTTCTTTTTAAATGGTTGCTTAGCATTCTATAGCAGGCCTATGGTATAATTGATAAACTAGTGAAAAGTATGTAGATTGTTCATACATGGTGGCTCTTATAAAGCCTCAATATGCAGTCTTATGAACACATTTTCTTCTACATGGTTAAATGCATCCATTTAGCTACTCTGAATTTAATTTCTTTTGGTTTCCTCTTTTATCTTGCCCTATCAGTGCTAAGCTCAGTGTAAGTTTGGAGTCTAGGAAAGGGCATAGAACATCTGAACAAAACTTCAAGTATGCAATTAACCTTAAAAGGATAGTCAAAGCTGGGCGTGGTGGTGCACGCCTTTAATCCCAGCACTCGGGAGGCAGAGGTAGGAGGATTGCCAAGAGTTCAAGGCCACCCTTGAGACTACATAGTGAATTCTAGATCAGCCCGAGCTAGAGTGAGACCCTATTTCAAAAAACAAAAAACAAAACAAAACAAAAAAAAGAGATAGTCAAAAGAATAATTATATGTGGTAAATTCATTATTGTGTCATTTGGCTTTTCAGAGTCCAGACTCAACATCTAGACACTGCTATAGCCGGATGGGATCTCAGATGTTCTTTTGGGCATACTGCCTCTGTGTTTTTCTACCTGAAGACATTGGGATCCTGAGATACTTGTAACCAGTAGACCTCAGTTAGACTGAAAATCTCTTTCAATTGCCATTTCTATGCTCTTTCCAATACACTCTCACAGTGTCTTTCCCAACCCTAATATTTTAGAGCTAAGAAAAAATATTTTAAACCCAAACTGATGGCAATCACCTATGCCCCCCAGAGAGGTGGTATAGTTCATAGCAATGGAGAACTCAGTCTCTGCTCTGTTCTCATCATAGGGACTGTGGAGTGGGGAAGGCATCGCTGCTGGAGATGTGATGGGCGTTGACACTGTTTTACAAGAGGTGATGAAGACCGCCCACATCCACCATGGCCTTGGATGTGGAATTCGTGAAGCCTCCAAAGCCTTCTGCCCATCTCTGTGTGTTAGGATCCCACTGTGGCGAGACAATGCCTGCGTCAAGTTGGTGGAGGGCCTTCGTGCTGAGCACCAAGTCAACTTCATTAAGGTTGGTGACAACAAGAAAGTAGGGAATGCACAAGCCTCTGCAAAGCTGATCGATAGGGCAAACGCTGGAAAGTGGTTGGTCGCACTTGGCACTGTGGAAAACAGTATCAGGCCTGGGATGCCTGAAATGCAAGAAATACCAGAAATGAGCAAATAAAAAAGATAGCTCATTTTCTTCAAAAACAAAAAGGAAGACAAGTATCACATATATTCCCTCATCGGTGGTGGTTTCCAGTGGGTGTGTGGGTGTGTGTGTACGCACCGGCCACAGTGCATATGTGGAGGTCAGAGGACAGCCTTCGGTGTTGACCCTTGCCTTCTATCTTGTGTGAGGCAGGGTACTTCTTTTTTACCGGGCTAGCTGCTCCATCCGCCTCCCATCTTGCTATAGGTGTGTTAGGGTTACAGACGCTTGCACTACAGCGTCAGGCTTTACGTTGATTCTGGGAATCCAGACTCAGGTTCTCAAACTTGCGTGGCAAGCACTTTATCCACTAATGTATCCCCCTAGCCATAGATTTTATCTGGATACATGAAATCATATATGTATATATTTCAGCAGAGCTCTAAGATGACAACCACCAAATTGAGTAACCAAGAAACTTTAGAAGGTGAACAGTGAGGTTAAAATAAACCAACCAAACAAACAAAACAAAACAAAACAAAACAAAACAAAAAAACAGTGAGGAGCTGAGCATGGTGGGGCACGCCTTTAATTGCAGCACTTCAAAGGCTGAGGTAGGAGGATCATAGTGAGAGCTACAGAGTAAGTTCCATGTCAACCTGGGCTGGAGTGAGACCCCACCTCAAAAGAAAAATACAAAACAAACAAAACAGAGCCGGGCGTGGTGGCGCACAGCCTTTAATCCCAGCACCCGGGAGGCAGAGGTAGGAGGATCGCCGTGAGTTCGAGGAGACCCTGAGACTACATAGTGAATCCTAGGTCAGTCTGGGCCAGAGCAAGACCCTACCTTGAAAAAAAGAAAAAAGAAAAAGAAACAGAAAAAAAAAGAAAAACTAAAAATAAAGTGGAAGGGTGGCCTACATAGAAAAATAAAATGTCTAATATTTAATTTTGAGCTGTTTGGACATGTCACATAAACTTTAAGTGAAAGAATGTCATACACAAATATCTTCAGGGAATGCAAATTTTTGGTTGATGGAAAGAGAGCAAGGGAGAGGGAGGGAGGGAAAGAAAGAGAGGGAAAGAAAGAGAGAAAGACACTGAGATTTGCACGAGTTAAGCAAGAGGTTCAAGACTAACCGTGAGGGAAGAGATAATACCAAGCTGAGTGGGACAAAAGTGGCGGGGGGGGGGTAATGTCTTTCTGCTTTTAATGAGTAAGAGGGAATCATTCATTTAGGAATGTTTGTTGTGGTGGATTGAATGGGAAATGTCCTCCATTGACTCCTGTTTGAATACTTAATCCCCAGGTGGTGATGCTGCTTGGGAATGTTGTGGAACATTTGGCAGTGAAACTTTGCTGGAGGAAGTGTGTCACTGGGGGCAGGCCTGGAGGTTTTATAGTGGAACACTGCTTCCTATTCTCTCTCTCTACTTCTTCCCTACTGGGTTACGATGGGCCACTGACTGTCTGCTCCTGCTATGTCTTCCTGCCATGGTGGATTTCCCCTAAATCTCTAAGTCAAAAGTAAAGCTGGCCCATATAAGGTGGACAACAGGAACAGGAGAGTGTGCCAAACATTGCCAAGGGGACACTGGCTATAAAACCCATATGCCCGCCCCCAACAATACTTTGCCTCCAGGAGGCTTTAATTTCCAATTGCCATCAGCTGAGGAGACTAGCATTCAGAATACCTAAGTTTATGGGGGACACCTGAATCAAACCACCACATGTATTATTATGATTATGATTATCATTATTATTTTTTTTAAATTTTTGTTTCAGGGTTTCATGTAGTCTAAGTTGACCTGGAACTTGCTATGTAGCTAAGATGGCCTAGAATTCCTGATCCTTCTGTCTCTACCCAGTAAGTACTAGTATTGTAGGTATGTTACCAAACAGCTTATTTGTTTTTTGGATTTGAGTTTTTTTACAAATGGTTTTTAAAATTTATTTATTTGGGAGAGGGGATAGACAGAGGGAGAGAATGGGTGCATCAGGGCCTCTCACTGTTGCAAAACGAATTCCAAATCCATGCACCACTTTGTGCATCTGGCTTTTTGTGGGTGCTGGGGAATCGAGTCCAGGACAGGAGACTTTACAGGCAAGTGCCTCTAACTGCTGAGCCCTTTGCCAAGCCAGGTTTTGATTTGTTTTTTGAAACAAGGTCTCATCATGTAGTCCAAGTTAGCCTGGCTTGCCTTAGTTTATTTTTTTAAAACCTTGCTGTGATGGAAAGCTATTGATTTTCCATTAATTTATTTCTTATTTATCTATTACACACAGATGGGGTGTGGAGAGGGAGAGAATGGGCGCACCAGGGCCATTGCAAACAAAGTAAAGATGTAAGTGCCACCACGTGCATCTGGCTTACATGGGCACTGGGGAATTGAACCTGGGTCCTTAGGCTTCACAGGCAAGTGTCTTAACTGCTAAGCCATCTCTACAACCCCTCCATTAATTTAATAGGAAAACCTATAATGTATTTTGTCCCTATGCAAGAAATCCAAATAGTTTTCAAAGGTAAGAAAATATATCAAATAGACAGTGAAGATAATTTTGTATAAGAAGTTAAGAACAAATTGAAAGTTAATAATACAGTTTGTGCACAAAATATAATTTGTGGGAAATAATATTGGCAGGAATGGTGAGGGTAAAGGGTCATTTTACTGGAAGGTGAATTCTTTGGTTTACACCTTTTGTTTCAACAGTTTTTCAGTTCTTGGAAGAGAGGTCTTTGGGGCTCTTAACTGCAATGAAATACAAAGTTATAACTAGAAACCACTTTTAGGATAAAAAAGAAAGCTAAACATGAGAGTGATTTGAAGTGTGTGGAATTGAAAGAGGGAGACCAAAGGAATGCAGAGGTTAGCTCTCCCCTCTCTCTTGGCTCTATATGCAAAGCAGGACACTTGGGGGTTCATTCAAACATGATGCTCAATTGAGATTTTATTCCAGATGATATGCTCTGACACATAAATGAATGTCAAGTGAAATTGGTGAGCATGACTTAGTCTCAAACTGAAATGAGGTCATATTAATTCTCATAGCCTATTTGTTTAGTGTGTTTGGAGAGTGAAAAAGTCAACATATTAGAAAGAAAAGGGAGTCATTGTTCATAAAGTAGTATACTTTTTCCAGTCGTTATGATAAAAAGTCATTAACTTTGTTGTTATATGAGGGAAATCTGTACCTGGAAAGGGGGAATGGAGTCATCTTGATGGTTTCTTCATTAATCATAGTCACCATTTGAGGCTAGGCACATTGCCAATAGAAGCTAAATTAGAAGGGGTGGGTGGGTGGCTGTATTAGGTAAGCCAGTAAGCATGTCTTCCAAATTGCTTAAAAAATGTGTATCATTTCAAGAAGTTAGCTGGGGTTGGGGGGGTTGTTAATAAGATGTACATATAATTTTAATCACAGCATTCATAGGTCACTGTGGTTTTTATAAACACTATACTGGCAAGTCACTGATGGCCAGTTGCTGGTGCAAAGACTCCTCAGCACCTCAGAGACATGCCATAGTCATCCTCCACACTGCAGAAAATAGAGTATTCAGCAGTTGCATTGAAAGTGAAGATATATTTATACCATTGTCTCTCTTAGCTATCTAATGTGATGAGCTTCACTTTGGTCAGCAGGCTTGGCAAAGGTTCTAGAGACTATCTCTCGGTATCATCCCTCATGAACTTTCTCGACAATCAAACATAGATGTTTCTTTTCCTTGGGCTTGCTGACTTTGCTACTGAGTTATAAATTCAATGGTCCTTTACTGAGTATCTAATATATGTTTGGTCTTTGCTCAGTGTTATAGAAAATTTTAATTCAAATCGCAAATGAACTTTCCCTCAAAGAGCTGACAGTCTAACAGAGGTAATACAACATAAATCACAATTCTAAAAGATTGAATGTAGTATGTGCACCATAAAAATGGAACAGATGTTTCTAGAAAAAATATGTGTTAATATCTACGAATTTTACATATCCTTTTAAAGCACCTTTATAAGAATGCTTGAGCCCCTAGATTATCCACACATTACATTCAGGTGAATTCCTTTTATGTATACACAAAAGTGTGTTTATATATTTGATATCATTATTCTTGGAAGAGATTCTACTTTTTTGTAATTCTTAAATTAAAATGTTTTTATTATAGTACTTCAATACTACAGTACTTTTATTATAGTACTACAGTACTTCCACTTCTGGAAAACTATCTCTTTTTTCTTTTTTGGAAACCTTTCTTAAGGAAATGATCAGACATGTACACAAAAATTTATTATTAAGGATGTTTATCAAAGCATTATGTACAATATAATAAACTGGAAACAACCCAAATATCAAACAATTGAGAATTAATTTTAGTAAATCTATACAACAGAATTTATATTGCCATTGAAATGAGATTTCAAAAACTCATGATATGAACATATGCTTATGATAAAATGTTAATTAAAAAGAACCCTCTATCCATTATCTCATTGGAGAGTACAAAATGGTAACAGACATGATAACGGTGATTATGTTGGTGTGTTGTGGTATTTATTTTTTTTCTAGAAAGAGTGTTTTTAAAATTTATTTTATTTTACTTATGGGAGAGAATGGGCATGGGCATGCCAGGGCCTCTTGCTGCTGCAGATGAACTCCAGACACATTTGCCACATTGTGCATCTGGCTTTATATGGGTATTGGAGAATTGAACCTGGGTCAGCACGCTTTTAATCAATGAGCCACCTCCCCAGCCTCAATAATGATTGTTCTTTCTTCTTTTGCATGTTTCTCAACATTTCTACAATGAGCAAAGATCACTTCACAACTGAGAGAGAATTGTTCAGTCCTGCAGTGAAATGCTTTTGATTTGAGAAATCAGAGGGGTCTTTATCCAGAGGTGGCTTGCAGGCATAGATTCCAATTGCAGCCAAAGCCTAACCTTCCGAAGGGACTATGAGAAGGTAATGGTTGAAAATATCAAGAGTTCAAGGAGAGAGCATCATGTAGAAGTTGAGATGTGCTTGTGACTAATTACTCTTCCCAGAAGCCTTAGTACAGGGAGTTTTGGGCCCCTTTCGAGAAAACAGCAGTCAGTATTGGCATGTGGGCCAACTCCCAGGGCCTCTAAACAACTCCTGGGATGTGGCCTGTGCAGTGTAGAGACACCTTCTTTTTCAGTGATAGAGAGTTCAACATGGGATTATACTGGATAAGTTATGTGGAAGGGTGGCGCAATCAAATGTTAAACAGATGGATTGTTTTTTTGAGAGATTAGCTGAAAATTCTGAGAGTGGGATTATAAGATTTAGGAAAAAAGGGCAAGAAAGCAAAAAAAATATTACATATTGCTTTGTGACTTAAATTGTTTTGAAGCCAGATGTCTTAGTGTGAAGCTGTAGTTTTAATCCTTTATATACCCAGAGGAAAACAAAAGCTAGTAAAGATTGATCAATGCCATATGGTGTAAACTTACACTGCATAATGTTTATTAGTACAATTTACTTTTCTACATTAGCTTTAACAAGACAATAACTTTTAAGAAACTGATTATGCATTTTGACCCATTAATTCATTTGGGGAGTAACACTTAAGAAATTCAGTTAAAAGGGGAAAAAGTAGCAATTTGCATAAAGGAACTATTTTTGTAACAGAAGAAAGATATTAAAAATCCACTTACGTAAGCCGGGCGTGGTGGCGCACGCCTTTAATCCCAGCACCTGGGAGGCAAAGGTAGGAGGATCGCCATGAGTTCGAGGCCACCCTGAGACTCCATAGTGAATTCCAGGTCAGCCTGAGCTAGAGTGAGACCCTACCTCGAAAAACAAAACTAAAACAAAACAAAACAAAACAAAAATCCACTTACGTGCTGGGTGTGGTGGTGCACGCCTTTAATCCCAGCACTCGGGAGGCAGAGGTAGGAGGATTGCCATGAGTTCGAGGCCACCTTGAGACTACAGAGTGATTCCCAGGTCAGCCTGAACTAGAGTGAGACCCAACGTCGAAAAAGCAAAAAAGAAAAAAAAAAAAAAAAGAAAAATCTACTTACATGAGAACTCAAGGGGACTTAAATATATCAAATGGAAGAAATGTCATGGAAATGATCAATTTATAGGTTTTATAGTTACATTGACATAACAGTAAATTCAAGTTAGAAAAAATCACAACACTAATGATAACTGTTAAAAATGTATTTGTATAATATTGGGCAATAATCTAAAGACAGTGGGTGCTATAAGGTTAAGAGAAGGTAGGGGAATATCTGTGCTGAGTAGTTTTATGTTAGCAACAAGTATTCAACTTCATTTCTTTTTTATCCTATTTTTAAACAATTCATATATGGATATAATGTAGTCTGATCATATTTATCCCCCATTACCATATTTTATCCCCATAACTTAGGAGGTAGACTCTTTTTCTTCCCAACTAGTTCCCTTCCCCCTTCCATGCATTTTTGTGACCCACAAAGTTAAATTGTTTTGCTTGCATGAACATGGTTTGGGGGTTATTGGGCTATTAGTGGCTATGCCACTGAAGGTCATGCCTACCCTTTCACCATTAACTGTCAATAACTATATTGGGAAGAGTGGGTGTCATGAGCCCATCCCCATATATGGTAGAATGCTGATGAGCTCAATTTTGTTCAGAAAACTATAGCTGCCGTGAATTCATGAGTCTAATGGCCATGTCATGTCCAGAAGACACTGTTCTATAGTCCTCCTCCTCATCTTCTGGCTCTTAGCATTTTTTCAGACCCCTTTTCCACAGTGTTCCCTGGGCCTTGGAGGGAGTGATATAGATGTCTTGTTTAGGGTTAAGCCCACAATATTCACTTATTCTTAGCACTTTGGCCATTAACCTCTGCCCACCCCCCATACAAAAACAAACCTGTGATCAAGGATAAGAAAAGCTCTAATCTATGGGCATGAAACAAGTGTTTAGAACAGTTTGACAACATTTAGCATAATAATATTAATGGATCCACCCCCACACCTAAGCCATTACCTCCCCAGCCATGGGCTTTTGAGCAGGTTTACAGTACCAGGCATAAATTCCCTCCTACAAACAGGCCTCAAATCCAATCAGAAAGTGGTTGGTTACCCATATAGCAACATGCCACTATTGCAACAGTGGGAACATCTTGCCTGGCAGATTGGCTATGGGAGTACACAGGGTTCATAGCTGGGTAAGACTTCAACCTCATCTCTTTATATCTGATGGGCTGGAAACCGAGGAGCTACATTTCCTAGAAACCCTTGCCAGTAGGCTTCCAGGATGGATTCCCCCAATAGGAGGCTCACTCCTCAGATTTGGAAGGAAGAAGTAGAAGGCACCATAAGAGTAACCCCAAAGTAAATGAGCTTTGTCAGACAATACCTGTGGGGTTTTTCTCAACCCTTTTTTTTTAATTTATTTGAGAGTGACAGAGAGAGAGAGAGAGAGAGAGAGAGAGAGAGAATGGGCGCGTCAGGGCCTCTATCCTAGCCACTGCAAACGAACTCCAGACGCATGCGCCCCCTTGTGCATCTGGCTAACGTGCGTCCTGGGGAATCGAGCCTTGAACTGGGGTCCTTAGGCTTCACAGTCAAGCGCTTAACCGCTAAGCCATCTCTGCAGCCCTTTCTCAACCCTTTTCATGCATCCCCTTGTAAATCACCTATTTCAGTGCTTGAAGGCAGCTGAGACCATTAATAGAAGGAAGCTTCCTACAATTCCTCTAATTTCCTGATTTTTTAAAAGCTAGACACAGCTTTTCCTGGCCTTCATTTTCTAATCCTTTTCAATGGTATTGTAAGCATGTGTTTGTCTAAATTCCTTTTCTTCTTGAAATATCTAGAGTAATTTCTCACTTCCTGGCCAAACTGTTACTGACTGATATGGCATCTTTGCAATCACCTGTTTGTTTTCCACTATAACATTGATTAAGCCGTCCTAAATCTTTAAGTACCTAAAGAGTAAACATATTAAAAAATATATGATATGGGGGCTGGAGAGATTTCTCAGTGGTTATGCCACTTGCCTGTAAAGCCTAACAATGGGGTTTAGTTCTCCACATAAATCCAGATGCACAAAGTGTAGCATGAATCTGGAGTTTGTTTTCAGTGGTGGCTAGAGGCCCTGGAAGGACAAGTCTTGATCTCTCTCTCTCTTCTTGCAAATAAATAAATAAATATTATTTAAAAATATATGATATATATAGTATTCCTAGATATCATTGTAAAAGTAAGAAAAGAAAGTCTTATCACTTCTAAATACTTGTCTAGCTTGAAAATATGAATATGCATGTGTCATAGAAAATTACATGGGAGTTGGGCGTGGCGGTGCACGCCTTTAATCCCATTACTCAGGAGGCAGATGTAGGAGTATCTCTGGGAGTTCAAGGCTAGCCTGAACTACAGAGTGGAGTGCCAGGTCTCAGCCTGAGCTAGAGTGAGACCCTACTCAAAAAAAACCCCTAAAATATGACATGGGTCATTTTATAAATTGGTGTAAATCTTTTTAGTAAGTTAAGATTTCAATTACTAACTTATTGGACCAGACATTCCAGATTGCAATAACGTTCATAATTACCAAAGGAAGACTGGATATATGTGTCTATACATAATATATATATGCATGTGTGTGATTTTGTTCCTGTAACAATATGGAAATGTAATCAAATCAATATCCTCTGAAACTTTAACACTTCACATCTTCTCCTTTGTTTCCTCCAACCATTTTATTCTGTCAGAGGAAAAACATGAAATATAGATGATTATCAGTCAGATACAAGCATCTTCCCATGGGCCATTTGTGTACAATCACCTTTCCTATATGCAAGCCCCTTTGCAATATGACTTTGCAACATTTCCCAGGTGGATGTCTAATCTATTTCACTACTTTCTTGAAACTAAGCTTGACCATGTGACTTGTTTTAACCAGTGGGTATTCACAAACACAACAGGAGGAGAAACTTGAGCTTTTCCACTGGTTTTGTCCTCTCTTGATGCTTTTGTTAGCCATGAGAACTTTATCATATTAATAACCTTCAGCCCACCTAAAATGATGTGTGGCCCAACTACCCACATTTTCCCAACTGCTGGCCAGTACAGCCTGACCACCAACACCAACCACCAAGCATGTGAGTGAATGAATCCCAGACCAACCAGACTCTTCAGGCTGACTGTAGTAATAGCCATAATTCCAGGTGAGATCACCAGAATAGCCACATAGCTGATGATTCCAGACCAATTTTGAATCATAAGATATTAAGGGATTGTTGTCTTAGCAAACCAATCTGTGGAGTAATAAGACTTAGGCCAAGTCTAAAAGTTGTGAGCCTAGGTCAGAAGCAGACACTGTGTGCCCTGCCTACCCCTCAAGTAAAATAAGAGAAAAATCAAAACCTGAAAGTGATGATGGTGAAGGCAGCTAACTGTAATTTATATTCTATGCCTTAGAGGAAAGCAAACAAGAAAAGCAATGTTGAAGAGTTCTTTTTTTTTCTCCTTACTAATTAGAAAATTCTGACAAATGAGTAGTTCATCACCTAATTACCATCAAAACTCAATGAAGCGAAAATGGTTTTGATTCACTGAGAACTTTAAGAAAATTAAAATGGACTAGAGTCTACATTCTCTTTACTTTGACACTGCTACAGTTTTGCCTTTGAAGGGTCCGTCAGTAGACCTTGACATGGGTTCTTGAAGCTTGCTTAGCTACCCTTTTCTAGTGTAGCCATTGTTGGCTTATGATAGCCCAGGATCAGGAAATCATTTTGTTTTGTTTCACTAAGTTGTGTTTCCATGCCAGTGGTAAGTTAAGCTATGTAAAAAAAAAAGGAAACTAAATACACTGTATGAAAATATCCTCTCTCCCACCCCAGTAGTTCTCCCCTCAGCTTTCATACAGCTTTTCTACAAGCTCATATTTTTCTAAGTATTTTTGTTACTTTTTCTTTTTAAAAATTTTTCCTTTTTATTATTTATTTATTTGAGAGAGAGAGAGAGAGAGCGAGAGAGAGCGAGAGCGCACCAGGGCCTCTGGCCACTGCAAACAAACTCCAGACGCATGTGTTACCTTGAGCATCTGGCTTACATGGGTCCTGGGGGAATCGAACGTGGGCCCTTAGGCATTGCAGCCAAGAACCTTAACCACTAAGCAATCTCTCCAGCCCTTTCTTTTCTTCCTTCCTTTCTTTTTTTTTTTTTTTTTTTTTGGTTTTTTGAGGTAGGGTCTCACTTTAGCTCAGGCTGACCTGGAATTCACTCTGTAGTCTCAGAGTGGCCTTGAACTCACGGCAATCCTCCTACCTCTGCCTCCCAAATGCTGGGATTAAAGGCGTGCAACACCACACCCGGCTTCTTTCTTTCTTTCTTTCTTTCTTTTTTTTTTTTTTTTTTTTTTTTTGTTTTTCAAGGTAGGGTCTCACTCTAGTCCAGGCTGACCTGGAATTCACTATGTAGTCTCAGGGTGGCCTTGAACTCATGGCGATCCTCCTACCTCTGCCTCCCAAGTGCTGGGATTAAAGGCATGCACCACCACATCTGGCTTTTTGTTACATTTTAGTTAGTTTAGTTTAGTTAGCATGCAAAGTGGTGCGTTTCATTGCTGCATTTTCATAACTATGTGTCATACTTTGTTTTTGTCCCATATTGTTCTTCTTTCTGCTTTCATGTCACATGAATTCTACCATCCTCTCTCCTCCACTTAAGATCTCTTCTTAAGCTCCCTTTTCTACTTTCATGACCTATAAACACACACATAGGTATAAATCTCTCTCTCTCTCTCTCTCTCTCTCTCTCTCTATATATATATATATATATATATATATACTCTATATTCTGCATATGAGAGAAAACATGTGGTATTTGTCCTTCTGTGTCTGGCTTTTTCCACTTAGCATAATAATCCATCCATTTTTTTATTGAGAGTTTTCCTACATAACATAGTGTGTTTTAATCATAATTGCCTGCTATTACCTTCTTTTGTCTGCCTCCCCTGCCCCATTCCATGGAACCCCCTTTTCTTTCCATTAGTCTTCTTTCTATTTTGATGTCTTTAATTGACACATTTTTAAATAACATATACAAAGTTAGGTAGCATTATGGTATTTTTCAAACATACATTGTTTTTTCATTTCTTCCCCCCTTTTCCCAAACCCCTCTCCCCTCTGCCTTCCCCTACATAGCATCTTCCTGGCTTTCCTACTCCGTGTTTCCTTTGTTGTCCTCCCACGTTCTCATCACTATTGAAGAAAATCCATTGTGTATATCACGCACTTTTTAATCCATTCATCTGTTGAAGGAACATCAAGGCTTCCCATCAGCTCGACTATATAGCTAAAAATTCAAAAAAGCAGGCTTGGGAAATGGCTCAGAAGTTAAAGGCACTTGCTTGCAAAGCCTGCCGACCTGGGTTCAAGTTCTCAGTACCCAGTGAAAGCTAGATGCACAAAATGGCACGTGTGTCTAGAATTCATTTACGGTGACAAAAGGATTCTCTCTCTCTTTCTCCCTGCAAGTAAATCATATTTTTAAAAAGGATTCAAAAATGCCTCACTCTACAACCCACTGGAGTAAGCACTACAGTCTTTCCATGTGAGGAACTAGTCAACCTGTCTCATTCAAGAAGGGTTGGAGGGGTTGGGGACTTAGCTCAGTGGTAGCGTGCTTGCCTAGCAAGTGCAAGGCTCTTGGGTCTGTCCCCAGAACGGAAAATTCCAAAATTCTCAAAAGATATCCGAGGGAAGAAAAAGGGAAGATGACTCAGTGGTTTAAAATATGACTGAAATTCAGGCTCCCAGAGCTCCTGTAAAGCCAGTGGGACACAAAGTAGTACATGTATCTGTAATTTCAACATGTCTATGCCAACGGGAGGTGCCATCAGGAGAATTCTAAAGCTTGACAGCCAATTACTTTGGCATTCATAGTGGCAAAACAGTAAGACAGACTGTGGCTCAAACATGGTAGAAGGTGAGAACGGACACCCAGAATTTTCCTCTGGCTTATACATGTGTGTTGTAGCATGAACATGCCCCTCCACATGCACGCATGGGAGGAGGAGGCTATTCAAGGTTTCAGGAGAGAGGAGGAGCCTTTGACTGGGGCCTGACTCTGCCCCTCTTCACACGATCATCAATGCAAGATCTGTGGTCAAGGTTGACAATTCACATTCTTTTTTTTTTTTTTTTTTTTACTCAGACCTTTACCAAGTGTTCTGGCAGGTAGAGGCTTAAAACTTTATCCTGAGTTCTGTAGAGCTGTTAGTAACAGTTCAACTCCAAAGGCAAAAATGAAGATGACTGTGATAATACCTAGGAGCTGAGTTGGCTCAGAGACACATTTTAAAACTGACCACCCATTCATGGTGCCATCCCCAATTTTTTTTTTTTTTCAGGATGGAGAGATGGCTTAGCAATTAATGAGCTTGCCTGCAAAGGCAAAGGACTCAGGTTCGATTTCCCCAGTACCCAAGTAAAAGCCAGGTGCACAGGGTGTCACATGCGTCTGGAGTTTGCAGTGGCTAGAGACCCTGGCATGCCCATTCTCTGTCTCTCTCCCTCTTTGTCTGTCTCTCAAATAATAAATAAAGCAATATTTTAAAAATACATTTTTCTTCTCACCTTTGAGTGGACTTGGAAATTCACCTAGAACCAAATTTGTCTTTCGAGGGATGAGTTAAATATAGACAGGAATTGGGTGAATTTATTTCAAGATACTCACCTGTTTGAAGATTACCCTCCCAAAGGTACTTGACAATGAATTAAAAAGCTGGAGAGAAGATGAGGAGTCAGCTTGCACAACGATAATGTGGGAATATAGAACTATATCACTTCATGGCATTGCTTATATTCTCTCTTGGGATTCTGACATGAGTCTTATATTTAGTTCTTACCATGCATGTATTGTATCTTGTTATAAAAGTTATGATTCATTGATGTTAGGAAAGCCAGGTTTGTTTGTTTGTTTTTGCTTCTCTGAGTCCTCCATATTGCTAAGTACAGCATAATATAGATAGGGATCTGTATAAAAACAAGTAAGCTATCTTTCTTACTGTAGTAGGTACCTAGGAAAGTATTGGATACATGGTAAGTATTGAATAAATATCGAATGGAAGAATGTTGCATCAGATACCTTATGAGAGCTGTTGAACGGAAGAGTGAACTGATGAATAAATGTGTGAGAATGGACACAGTCTTGAAACCTGGAGCTTGTCTGCTCGGAGAGATTAGAGCTATACATATGACTGCAGTGCAGTTCACAGAAGAAGTACTAAGAGGCACAGCGAGGTTTGCATCTTTCATTTCCAAAAGCAGATGCATTTGGATGCCTTCATTTTCACTGCTTGCTCAGTCTTATTCACCTGGTTATTAAAAATTGCCTCATTTATTTTCAATTCATTTCACCCTCTTTGGCTCAGTGTCTCTGCTTTTGGGTTTTGTTTCCCCCTAATGGGGCTTGCTGTCTCTTGGCTCCATGTGACACTACTCTGAAGACCTTGGAATGGTTTCCATGGTTACTTCTGGGATTTTCCCTTTGGAAACCGTGTGTTCTTTCCTTACCTTTAACTTCCATCTCAGTAATTTAAATCTAAACCTTAGGACTCTTGAGAGAGAGAGAGAGAGAGAGAGAGAGAGAGAGAGAGAGAGAGAGAGAGAGAGAGAGAGTTATCATTCCCCAGAAATACTTCAAACCACGCAGAAGAGAAATCAAGGCCTTCATATTCCTTTTCTTCTGTTGTATGTGGAATGGGGGCAGATGATTTGATGCTGAAGAAAAAAAAGATCCAGAGATTTCCCCACCCCAAACAGTCTTCCCAGATCACCAAAATCTTATTCCAGTTGTATTCATGTCACAAAAATACAAGCATTGACACTGACATTAAACCTTTTTTTTTTCCTTTTTAATGAATCCTCATGCTAAACTTATTACTGATGTGTCTTGCCTTGAAGTGCCTTAAATATGCTAGTGACTGAGAAGGAAATCAGAAAAGAGTACAGTGAGTGAAAATTGGGAGACAAAGGTAATTTTCTTTCAAAGGAACTTCAAAACTGAACTTATTTTTGAATTAAATTACTTTCTAAAATCTTCCACTCTTGCTCCTTCTGGGATTATTTTCTAATGTCTAAATAATGAGAAACTTTTAGAGAATCAAGTTCCAGATTCATGTTAGGTACACCTGGGATACAGCCAGCCCTCCCAGTGGACTCTAAGTAGATTTCCAAGCTATGCAGTCAGTAACTCAAAAATAACCTTAGGGGAGGCTTCTCCTTCCTGACTCCCCCCTGCCTGTCTATCCAATCTTGTCTCCATATCCTCATTTCTGTCCATGTAACCCATATTCTTTCTTTAATCTGATCCTAGTAACATCTCTTTCCAGCTTCCAAAGGCTCAGGCAACAAAGTCAGAGGAAGCCATGCTTTTTTTTTTCCTCCCCATGGAGAGCATATATATATATACATATACTACATATTGTTGTAGGCTGATCTTCAGGCCTTGGCCACCAGAAGTTGTGTTTGGCCCTGTAAAGAGCATAAGGCAGTCAGGTCTTGCACTAACTACTTTGGCATAAATTTCCAGAGTTCCCAGTGGATCTCCTTGCAGATTTTCCTATTTTTGTACTGGGGTCAGTTCTCACTCAAGGTTCAGCCTGGTGGCACGGGCCTATCTCTAGGCTAATTAGGAGCCCACAGGCAACAGCACATAAAATAGTGTGACCCCCATGGGTGTATTCTCTGGAGCCAGACTTGAGTGTTCTTGGGGGCATGTCCTTGTTTCTTCACTTGCTATGTTATCTGGGGCAAGTTACTTAGCTTCTCTCTTTCTTAGCTTCATCATCTATAAATTGGAGGTGATCGTAGCCATCAAGCCTGAATGTTCTGAGTACAAAATTAATCATGTAGAGCCCTTCAAATAGTGGATGGCACATAGGAAGAATCCTCAAAAGGTTGTCTAATATTATCCACATCAAAGTTTCTTAGCGTGATGAGTACTAGACTAAAAGTCATACAATTTTAGAGCAGTTCATATATTCCCAACTGTTCCCACCTCACATGACAACAACTAAAGCTGGACCTCGCTTTATCCAGGATAGTGAGGAAAGTTAAATGGGTCAATGGACATGTAAGCCCCTGAACATGAATAATGATGTGTTTTCCTTTGGCTCTTCGTGGTCAAGTCTGGGTGATGATTGCCATCTCTTCTTTCTCTTCATACTTCTTTGACTCCCTTTCTCCTTCTCTGGTGCTCAATTCCTGATGCTCTCTTACTTAATCTCTTATTTTTCCACATTATAGCAAGCATGGGAACAAAACAAGGGCCCTTTATAAACTTTCTTTAACTTTCGCTTGCCAGGCCCTCCCTCTTTTGGTGAGAGATAGAGTAGCTAAAAGGAGGAGCCTTGTAGTTTTTGTCTTTGGGGGCTCAGCTAACTCACTGAGCTAGTGAGGACCCAGTGTAGGAGTTCACTTTCCATTGTGTTCACTGGACACCCATTCTGCTCAGTCAGATCTGCTGACCACCATCTCAGGGGCTGCTATAGAGCCTTCCCATGGTCCAGAGCTGTTACAGGGATAGTATTATAGCTTCCCTGTTGTCACCCATTAGGCTTGGCCACAGTGAACACTGATACTTGTAAAGAATAGACATGCCCCTTCCTTCTGATAGCAGCTAACAAAAGTTAACTTTTGTACATATCTTGTTACATATACAATAATTGCGTAGTAAACTAGTGCAAAAAGTAATGGATTAACACAAGCCACTAATTTTGCTTATGGAGTTGGATGGGCTCAGGTGGGTAGCTCTACTGTTGCTTCATTGTGGCTCATTCATGTGCCTGCAATCAGCTACCAATTAAGAGATATGTAGCTCTGCTTCTAGATGGACTGGGTGTAGGATCAGATGGCAAGGGAACCGGATCTGTGTGCCTATATATGTGTGGGGTTGGGTAGTTTGTGAAAGTAGAAAGGGGACCATGAGAAGGGGAAAAGAGATCTGAAACTAGGGGGATAGAGTACATGTGACCTGTCTACAGCTATACCACCCTCAATGTGCCCGATCTAATCTGATCTCAGAAGGCTCAGATTGCTTTAGGAAATTAAGACTATGAAAACAACTAAGTTAGTAGTGGTTCATAGCTCCTTTTGGTGGGAGGAGAAGGGTAATCATAAATTCTTTTCAGAATCTGATGGAATATTAGTGTTTTTCTCCATAGAGATTCACATTTACACACAGACACAGTATGTTGCTTATAATTTCATGAAATTTACAGATTGAAGCCAAACCCCAATTAAAGGACTCTTTTATCAGAGTGAGAATATATGATTTTATAAAAGAAATGTTTGAACCCAGATGGATTTTCTATAGGCTTATTTAAAGAAATATTATTGTTTAATGTGATTCATAAACTACTACTACCCCAGGTCTATCCAGAACACTTTAATTTGGTTAGCTTGCTCTTAAATGAAGGAAAAAATTCAATTTCCACCCAACTTTTCAGTAATTTCATTAATTAGAGTCCAGATGGGCTCATTTAGGTAAGCTCCTGTGTCTGTTCAGACTAATTCTTGCAGAATTATATACATCATGATGCTAACGACAGAGAATGTGGACAAAGCTGGTGAAAACACATGAGTGATTAAGAACATTTGTGAGCAGGTCATCTGTACATTCAAAGCATTCTCGCATAGGTTTATTTTTTTTTAAAGCTAAGTTCCAGGGACTGGGGAGATGGCTCAGTTGGTGAGGCACTTATCACACAAATGTGAGGACCTGTGTTCAGATTTCTAGCATCCACATGAAGTGCTAGGTGGCAGGTGGTTGCATGTGGTGGTCTTTCTCTTAATTCCAGTGTTCAGGGAGCAGAGACATGGAATCCCCTGGAGGCAAGCTGGCTTAGTTAGGCCAGCAAAATCAGTGAGCTTTGAGTTCAACTGAGAGGCCCTGCCTGCCTTAGTAAACAAGGTGGAGAGTGATCAAGGGGGAACACAAGACATCAACTTCTGGCCTCCACATGCATGTACACACATGTGCACCCATACCCCCCACATTTGCTCACATGCATGTGAACATACATACACACATGTACACAATACACACATACATCTGTTAAAAAAAGCTAAGTTCCAAAGAAATTTATTATGTAATCTAAGGCTGGTGTTTTAAATTTCTTTTTGTTTATTATTATTTATTTATTTGAGAGAGACAGACAGAGAGAAAGAGGGAGGGAGAGAGAGAGAGAGAGAGAGAGAGAGAGAGGGCACTCTGGGGCCTCCAGCCACTGCAAACGAACTCCAGACGCATGCGCCACCTTGTGCATCTGGCTAACGTGGGTCCTGGGGAATGGAGCCTCGAACAGGGGTCCTTAGGCTTCACAGGCAAACACTTAACCACTAAGCCATCTCTCCAGCTCTAAGGCTGTTTTTGACTGCAAGTAACAGATGGACCACTCAGGAGGCAGAGATAGGAGCTACATAATGAGGCCATACCTTACAAACAACAACGACAACACATGCATGCACACGTGCGTGCACACACGCACACACACTAGAATAAAGCACACATAAACAATTAGGTAGGCTGACTCTAAGGTACAGTAAGTGGCTCCATACATGGTAGATATAATTCTCGTTCTCTCATCTTCTCTTACATTTCCCTGATGGTTCCAATATGATTAGAGTTATTTCCAAGTGTTACATGTAGGTAATAAGATCCAGAGGCAGAAATTTAAAAGAATTCTTTCAGTAAGTAAGGCAAATATCCCCGGAGCCCTCCATTGGACATTCACTCCATAGGTTTCATTGGCCAGAATCGCCTATCCTAACAATATCTAAATTAGGGGCTTCTAAGGGAAAAGCTAGCATTCTGATTAGCTTTAAGCATAAACTATGTCCTATGACGTTTTAGGGAGAGGTGTAGCCTCCATGGAAGGATCTGATTTTTCCCTGAGAGATTAAAAAAATATCATTGTGTTCTTGGCAAGAAAAAGAGGAGAGAATGGCTATTGGCCGGGCAATCCAGTGTCTGTCACAGTGCTCTTTAATCTCGTACTCATTTCGAATGGGCAACGTGACCTTTTATGAAGCAAGAGAGAAGACAAAGCTTTTGCTAACATACGCCATGGGCGAATTGACCCCTGCAGTATCATAAAGGCTGACTCCTGAACACCTGGGAGTGAAGTTGATGGTGGACACAAATGGGAAAATGCAGAACGCCCAGGGGAGGGAGCAGAGCCAAAGACGGCGTGTCAGAGGGTAGTAATGCAGGCTGCAGAGAAGGTGAACGTGGTGCAGGAAAGGGGAAGGACCTGATACTGGATCCCAATGTGATTGCAGAGCGGCCGGGCCCAGGCCTCGCAGACTGTGCACTAAGTCCAACAGCATGAGAGCGACTCTGAAGGGGTGTGGGAGGGGGCAGGGCACACCGAGCAGCTCTGTGCCTGGCACACACTAGCTACTTAACCCAGCGATGGTGATGTCCTGCTTATACCCCCTGGTGCCTTCAGGATGCCCAGGTGCAATTGTTACCTTCCAGTGTTGGTGGCTGTGTGCCTGAGGGCTGCTTCCAGTTCTTATAGGTATGGTGGTTCCTGCCTATAATCACCAGAACTCACACTCAGAAGGCTGAGGCAGGAGGATCATGAATTTGAGGCCAGCCTAGGCTACATAGCATGACTACATTAAAACAACACCTAACGAAACGATAACAGCAAAACTCAAAAACAAACCAAAAGAATAGATGCTCTAGTTCTTAACCCTTTTTCAGGCTAATTCTGAGCTGGGAGTTTGACCATGTTTTCCAAAGTGTTTCCTGCAAAATAAAATCAGTTGCTTGCTGTGGTAACCAGCTGAATGACCCTGGGTTTCTCCCACTTCCCCATTAATCTGCTCTCCATTTCCTAAATAAACAAGTTGAACCCAAAGCCTCATCTCTTGGTCTACATGATATACGCTTTAAAAGGTTTATTTATTTGTTTATTGGAGAGAGAGAGAGAGAGTGAGGGAGAGGCAGAGAGAGAGAATGGGCACTCCAGGGCCTCCAGCCACTACAAACAAGCTCCAGATGCATGCGTCACCTAGTTCATCTGATTTACGTGGGTCCTGATACTCCACAGGCAAGTGTCTTAACCACTAAGCCATCTCTCCAGCCCCTATATTATATACAGTTTAATTCACCACCACAAGGACTGCCGGGCTCCGCCGGCGGGGGCAGGTAGTGCCGAGGGAAGGACCAGGCCCGCTGGTTCCTCCCGAGGGGCTGAGGAGGAGATGAGCGTCCGACGACTCAGACCTCTCCTGGCCACCGGAGAAAAACCACACTGAGTCGGGAGTCTTGTCGAAGCAGGAACTCGATTTATTGCTATGAACAGTTGCCTATATAATGTTGGGGGTGAAGGCGGGGATTGTAGGATGGTGGGGAAAGGTAAGGGCCAATAGTAAACTGTGACTATTGAAATGATAATTCTAACTCCCATGTGGAGGTAGCAGGTAAGAAGCCATTAGGCGTCTTGCTGAGTCACGTCTGGCCAGAGGCAGATCACCAAACTTTAGCTAGGCTCAGGAAGTTCCACTAGGCCTCACACCTGGGCCTTTAGAGGCCAGCATCTCCCCCTTTTGTTTTTGTAAGAGCATTAGTCACCATGGCCCCTGTTTTAGGTTGTCCCCCTCTGGGGGTCTTAACCGTCATTGGGTACCAGGTGTTTAGCTCAGAGCATTCATCATGGCCCCTGTCTTAGGTTGTCCCCCTCTGGGGATCTTACCCGTCACTGGGTACCATGTGTTTAGCTCGGTGAGAACCCACCCCATGGCCTGTCTTAGGTTGTCCCCCTATGGGGATCTTACCCGTCATTGGTCACATGGAGGGCAGAGGAGGTGGCAGTAGGTCATCTGAGGAACTTAATTCCTGAGTTTCCAGCCTGTGATATTTTGACCTGATGAGGTTTTATTGCCTCTAGCCATTGGTGAATAAATTGTGTAATCTTATTCATTACACAAGGCCCGACAGTGAGGAGAAGGAGAAGGAGAAGAAGGAGGGGGAGGGACCCAAGTAGAGGCAGAAGGTAGGGTAAGAAGTCATATAAGCCCATCCACAGCAGGTTGTCCTGGAGATCCCGCTGCCACCTCTCCAAGTCTTCCTGGAGCCTCTTAATCTTGTCCTGGATGATTCCTGATTTATTGGCGTAAAAGCAGCATTTTTCCTGTAAAAACAAACATACGCCTCCTTTTTCGGCCGTTAGTAGGTTTAGTCCTCTCCTGTTTTGTGGGACTACCTCAGCCAGGGAATCTAGCTGTTGTTGAAGATAGGTCTCCCTCTGATACAGGGAGGGCCTCATTTCCAGGGATGATATCTACATCTGGGATTAAGGTGGCTGGGGCACAAAGGCCCGTCCAATTGGTGGGCAGAAAGTCATAGGCCATCCCGCCTCCACAAACATAAACCATTCCAGAAGGTGGGCAGCATTGAGCATTGGGATCAGCTGTGTTAAAAGTACAGAAGGAAGGATGAATGTATCCCACATCTATACTGGAATTATTAGGGGAAGGCGGGGCCCAAATGCAAGTTCCAGGGGAAACATTGGGAAAAGCTGGACGGGGATGGGGAAGGTGGCTGAGTAATGTTTTAAGGTCGTACAGGCAACTGTACTGCAAGCAGCCAGAGAGGCCCAGATTGGAGGCAAAGCCAGCAATCCTCCACAAGGGAGGGAATTGTTTAGTTTAGTAGGGTGAAGGACCATTTTAGGAACAGTCCTCAGGGGTGGGACACTCCCTAGAGAAGTGACTGTCAGTGTCCTCTTGTTGGGACAAATATTTTAGGTCTCTCGCTGGTACCCAAATGGGTCTTTTTTCATCTTGAGGGAAGACACATCCAAACCCTCTCCCTGCTGTGAGGAGCGGATCAGGCCCTCTCCAGGCCCCAGTCAATGGGTCCCTCCATCTTACCCAGATAGAACTGTAGGTAATGGATGAAGACCAATGTTTTTGAAAAGGGGAGAGTTGTTTATCTTTAAATGGCTCTTGAATAGTGTCCAAAGCTAGAACGACAGCAAATAGTTCTTTGAATTGTGCTGACCCCTCAACCTCATGAGAGACTGACTTAATGGGCATAGGCTCTTTTTCCTGTTTTAAGGGAGGGTAAATGACTAGGGAAGCCCCCAGGTGCCCTCCATCAGTAAACACGGTAAGAAAGTCAGGGTTAGGTTGAGACAGAAAAAGCCTGGGGGGCTTCCATTCTAATCTGGAGAAAGAACTCATCCATTTGTGGGGGCCATAATGGCAATCAATTTTACCTAGAAACCCCTCGAGAGCCGTAGCAACTCTATTATTATTTCTCTGAAGCCAGGTGAAATCTGTTATCTTAAAGGGGGTGACAATAAGGTGAGGTTCTGTGCCAAACAACCGGACAGAGGTGTCTCTGCCCTTGATAATGCAATCAGCAACCTGGTTGGTTATAGAATAAACTCTGGGGACCCCACCGATTGAGAGGTGGACCCATTGGATGGGTTCACCTTCCTGGGCCAACAGTGCAGTGCATAATGTTTCCCCAGAGAAAATGTAGAGGGAGATGGGCAAATCAGGATTGAACCTCTTTAGGGTCACAGTATTTATAGCCTGTTGTACCTTATGAAAAATTTGTTGATGACAAGGGGACAAAATTACCTGAGAGGAGAAGTTAAGGTCCTTTAGGAGGTCAAATAAAGGGGACAGCTCTTCAGTAGTTATGGGTATCCAAGGCCTCATCCAATTAATTTCTCCCAAAAGCTTCTGGAGTTGAGGCAAGGTGTAAGAATCCTGAATATAAAGTTGTGGTTTAACAGGTGAAACTGTATCTAGGGTAAGGATTGAGCCCAAGATCTTAAAGGGAGGCACAGTTTGAACTTTTTCTGGAGCTACTTTAAAGCCGTGAGTATGCAGGATAGTTAGACATTGGTGGGTAAGGTCCTGGAGTGTGGAGGAATCTAGGCACCCAAGAATAATATCATCCATGTAAATATAAAACAGAGTATCAGGGAGATTGATAAGAGAAGAGAAAATGGATGACAGGTAATATTGACAAATGGGTGGGCTATTTGCCATGCCCTGAGGTAAGACAGTCCATTCAAATCTCCTATCTGGGCCACAAAAATTAACAGCAGGTACAGAGAATGCAAATTTTTCCATGTCTCCTGGATGGAGAGGGATAGAGAAGAAGCAATCTTTAATGTCAATGATAGTAATATGGTATATATTGGGAATAGCTGGGATCCATGGGAGTCCCCTCTGGGGAGTTCCGAAGGGGATCATGCGTTCATTGATCTTTCTTAAATCATGTAAAAATCTCCAGGACCCATTAGGCTTTTTTATGACAAAGACAGGAGAGTTCCAGGGACTAGTGGAGGGACGAATATGTCCGGCCTCCAACTGTTGATCAATAAGTATGTGGAGTTGGTGTAACTTAGAAGAAGGGAGAGGCCACTGCTCAACCCATACAGGATCCCCCGGTCTCCACTGGATTTTAAATGGGGGGGGCTGGGCAGTGGCCCTTAGAATTGGGGGTGTTTATTGGAGTACTTTTGTCTGAGTTGCTCAAAGTAAGGGTCATCTCTATAATTGGGATGATATTCCCTCCCTTCCTCAGACTGTTGTTGATATTCTTTTTTATCTAACAAATCATTATAAAAGGCCTTATGGTCAGTAGTGATGAAAGCCTCAGCATCTCCAAGGATGTCTTGCCCCAGTAAGTTAGCAGTGAGCCCGGTCACCACGAGAGGGCGGACTTTTCCCCTGTCCCCACCTGGGTCAGTCCAAGGGAGCCACGTGGCAGTCTCCCAGGAGGTGGATTGCCCGCCAATTCCCAGTAGGGGAGGGCCGGGCACAAGCTGCCAGGAGGGGGGCACTTCCTCCTTTCTCAGGACCGTTCGGTCCGCTCCAGTGTCGATGAGAAGTTTGAATTTTTTATTGCCAATATTCAAAATAATTTTGGGTCTAAGGCCGGAGACCAGGGGGACGGTCCAATAGGCTTTGATGGTCTCTTTCCCCTTATTTAACGGGGCTGGGGGAAGCCCCTGGAGGAGTTTAAAGGCTTTCCCTGTATGTTAAACTTCCATTTACATTCCTTAGCTCAATGAAACCCTTTATTGCATTTAGGGCAAAGGGTGTGAGGGGCGTTGGTCGTCCCCCCAGAGCGCGGAGGAGGCTTTGTCCTGTTGGGGCACTCTTTTTTAAAGTGGCCCTCGTCCCCGCATCCAAAACATGTCAAGTTTTTAGAATTTAACTGTAATGCACAGATCGTATTGGCCAAATCTCTCTGTTTATTTTCCTGAAGGGCGGCAGCCATGGCCCTAGCCTGATGGGAGATAGTGCCAACGTCCTTGGTGGCTACAATCCATCTACTCATGGAGTTGTCCTTGAGACCCGCACAGGCGAGGCGGTGATCGGCCGTCATCCCATCCCAGACCAACATTTTAGTAAACTGATCCCATAATGCCCCTGGGGGAAATTTTCTTTGGAGACTTTTTTCCACCCTATCTATAAATGTAGCCAAATCCTCAGATGGTTTTTGAGTAATACTCATAAGGGGAGTTTCAGAGGGTCCCTCATCAAGCTTTTTCCATGCCGCCAAGCCCAGTGCCCTGACCTGGTCCCTATACGGGTCAGGTATAGCCGCCTGTTGAGTGCCTGTAGCATATTGATCAGAGATACCAGAGAGCATCCCAAAAGTTATCGGCACAGGGGGCTGTTGATTTTGGTTTCGTTCTGCCTGTGCATGGCATTCATCTCTAAAAAAGGCACACCACTTAATGTATAGGGGACCTGACAAGACAGCCCTGACTAGATTTTTCCAATCTTGGGTTGTACAAGGTTGATGGGCAAGTCCCTGTAACAGGGTCTCAGCCCAAGGAGAGTTAGGTCCATCCTCCGAGACCGCTTTTTTAAGCTCCTTAAGGTCCTGAGCTTCCCACGGATACCAGGCAGCAGGGCGATTGACCCCAGGATTTAGATTGACGGGAAATAAAAAAGTAGCTTTATTTTCTGACGGCTTGGCTGCCGAATATGGAGGGGCTGAGGGGGTCTCGGCGGCCGAATATGAAGGAGGGGCCGAGGGGGTCCAGAAAGGGTTAGTTGATGGAGGAGGTGGAGGAGGTCCCCCGGAAGGCCAGGGAGCACTCTCAAAGGGATCGAGTGAGGAGCATAAAGATGCATCCTTTTGGGGTTTTTTTAAAGCTGTATCTCCAGGAGGAGTAGCTGGATTAGGCTGTATATTATCTTTTTCTTCTGTCTTTTGTTTATGTTTGGTTGGCCTTGGAGGGAAGCAGGCCTTGAGGGCTGAGATCATAGGGAGGACCCCTGAGGGGGGTATTTGACCCTTCTCCACATGTGCCCGACAAACAAGGGCCTCTACCCTATCCCACGTGTCCCAATCAAAGAGATTTCCTTCCGGCAGCCATGGCGCCAGTTTGAGAAGGCAATCCCAGGTCTGTTGAGCCTGATTATCAGTCAAATTAAGCCCTCTACTCTTTAGGAGTGCCCTGAGAGATTCTAAGGCAGGATTGGATTTACAGTTAGACTGTCCCACATTATAAAGTTGAGAGAAAAATGTCCATAAAATTAGGGCAATAGCAACCCACATACACATGAGTACAATACAACCACAAGGATCCAAAAGATAGGTAAACATGCTGTACAAAAGCCGCAGATGTAGCTTGTCTGCGAACTAAAAGTGAAAGGAAAGAGAAAGAGAACAAAGAGATGTTGATCAACAAGTACAGGTTATAGAAGCAAAGTTTAGCACATTAAATATAAAGACTACTTATAGGGGTACGCTCACCCGCATATGTACACCGATTGACCTCCTCAACGAATGTCTCTCAGGGGGCACTAGTCTGCCGGATTCCAAGAGCCGCACGTTAGGCGCCAGATGCCGGGCTCCGCCGGCGGGGCAGGTAGTGCCGAGGGAAGGACCAGGCCCGCTGGTTCCTCCCGAGGGGCTGAGGAGGAGATGAGTGTCCGACGACTCAGACCTCTCCTGGCCACCGGAGGAAAACCACACTGAGTCGGGAGTCTTGTCGAAGCAGGAACTCGATTTATTGCTATGAACAGTTGCCTATATAATGTTGGGGGTGAAGGCGGGGATTGTAGGATGGTGGGGAAAGGTAAGGGCCAATAGTAAACTGTGACTATTGAAATGATAATTCTAACTCCCATGTGGAGGTAGCAGGTAAGAAGCCATTAGGCGTCTTGCTGAGTCACGTCTGGCCAGAGGCAGATCACCAAACTTTAGCTAGGCTCAGG
Organism: Dipus sagitta; assembly: GCA_036346955.1. NCBI lineage: Eukaryota > Metazoa > Chordata > Mammalia > Rodentia > Dipodidae > Dipus > Dipus sagitta. Next base: position 2,003,751 of record CM070776.1, read on the forward strand.
AAGTTCCACTAGGCCTCACACCTGGGCCTTTAGAGGCCAGCAAAGGACCTTAATGTACTAGGTTTTGTGAGGTCCAATTGATGGATAAGGTATCAGATTGAGGCAGATTGTTGTGTTTTGGATATGGTTTGAAGTTGTCCTCCAAAGGTTCATGTGATGGAAGCTTGGTCCTTGATGTGACAATGTTGAGAGGTTGTGGAACATTTAAGAAGTAGGGTATGTGGGGAGGTGGTGAGGTTATTGAGAGTGCAACATACAACAATAGTCACTTCTCATGAGAGCCAGCCACTATAAGAATATACTGGCTCTTTTCTGCTCTCTGGATTCTCATTCTTGTCACATGATCTTATCTCACATGCACTGCTATCATGATGCCATCTTCAATGATATAGCTTGAGCAGCACTCACTAGTGATAGTGTCATACTGTTCAGAGTTTTAAGTTTAAAAAGAGGCCAAATAACCCTCCTTTTATAACATTTTATGACAACTTCCATAAATAGAGAAACTATACCATGATCATAATCACCTCCCCATACTCCCCTTTTTCCCCCTACCAAATCTCCCCTCTACTGAACCCCTACTTTCCAACTAGTCTCTCTTCTATTTTGATGTCATCATTTTTTCCTCCTGTTACGCAAGTCTTGCGTAGGTAGTGTCAGCCACTGTGAGTCATGAACATCAAAGCCACTTTGTGTCTGGAGGATAATATTGAGAGACGTTGGCCCCTTCCTTTGGCTCTTACATTCTTTCCACCACCTCTTCCACAATGGTCCCTGAGATTTGGAGGGTGTGCTAGACATGGCTAAGTTTTGAATACTTCATTGTCACTTCTCAACACTGTGGTGAGTTTTGAGTCCCTCCAGTGGTCACCGTCATCTGAAAAGAGAAGATTTTTCTAACCAAAAGTAGCATTAAAATATACACACAAGTGTTTAGAAGGTAATTGAGTGGGCATAATATATGCACTTAGCCAGATAATAGTAATAGTTTCCTCCCTAAGGCTTATGACTTCCTCATCTATAGACTTTTACCTAGGTTTTCAGTACCGGCAATGTATTCCTTCCTGTGGAGCAGGCCTTAAATCCAATTAGAAAGCAGTTGGTTTCCCCCATAAAAGACATGCCACCATTGCACCAGTTGGTATGTTCGGTCTGGCTGGCCAGCCATAAAGCTCGCAGGGTCCACTGCTGGTTAACACTGTTGATGATTTTTCTTCCCCAACACGCTGCATAGCTCTTTCCAGCATCCTGGCAGCTAGTCAACAGGCAGGGGGCTTCCAGCTCAGCTCCAGCTTGATTTCTCAGTGACCTGCAGCCCAAGCACATGGGAGTCTTCAGCAATAGGGAAATGACCCTCTTAAGTTAATTAAATAGGTAAGGAGAAGTGCTCAGATGGAGATTCTGGTCTGTCTGGTGGAATCCTGGGTTCTTTCTCTAACAACAGTTTGTAACTGAGTGATGTTGAACAAGGCACCCATGGAAAGACTGCAGGACCTAGATAAAGCTTAGATCTGTAGGGCCACTGTAGCACACGTCCACAACTTATCCCAGGCAACTGTTAATTGCTGTAGGATTCCCATCCATTAGCTGATATTTTCCAGGCTAAAGCTCAAGAAACTGGTGCAGAATATCTGCTTATGAACATGGTGAACTGAAGCAAACTCAAGTCCACAGTCACCCACAATGAATCAGGCGATCCATAGGAAAACATATACCCTGATTTCAAATTCTTGTTTGAACCAAAACTGATCCTAGAACTCAAAGACTGGTGTGTCATTGTCTAGAGCTCTGTCTGCATGGAACAACTTCTCGGGCAAGAGCCTGTCAGGTGATCTACTATGTACATGGCTGAGCTATTTAGACAGTGTGATGATGGATGACTTAGGAGACGGATTTGGGAGTTAAACATAGCAAGACCAGAGTCTTATTCTGGTAGTGTGTTTGCAGTTTTCTGTCTCAAGAGCCTGAATATCTCTGTTTCTTTCCTGAGAACATTCTCTGACAACCTTGGAGCATCCTTAGTAAATCCAAGTAGACAGAACTCAGTATTATTTGTGTGAATTAACACCCCAAACCTCCGGAATCCCTCAACCAACGAGGAATGGGAGTCGGTGGATTAAATGCTGTAGCATATGCATTCACCAATGCAATGATATTTACGTATGTCACAATGCTATCCCAGAACAGCCCTGGCTAAACTAAGCCTCAATTGCCCTGAGTTGTAACACTGATTAATGCACTCATCGGTTATTGTCTCATCCCTGTGTGGCATAGTGTCAAGTTGCTTAATTTTCTTAAGCTTCTGAAATTCAGATAATGTCTTCATAATAGAGTTTGGATGAGTAATAAGAAAACTTATACAGAGAGAGTGGACTGTACATAAGTATTCAAACGAGAACACAGTTGTTAGTACATGATCCCTTGTTTTTAGCTTTAAAGCTCGATTTCTGCAGTCCCAGTTCTTCCACTAGGTGGCAGAATATCAACATTCATCATCTACCGGAGGCATGTCTCTTAGAAAGAGTAAGTAAAGTAAGAGACCCTGAGGGACTATGGTCAGTGTGACATGAGAAGGGCAAGCCTATGATTAAAAACTAACCCAAATAAAGAAAGCAGTGCCCTGAAATTTCAGCCCCAGTCAGATCGGTGTCTGATTCAAGGCTTTGAAAAGTAGAGTCTGTTGGATGAATTCCCAAAGCAACATGGGGAACCTGTATGAGAGAAGCAGGAGGAGTCTGTTTGCAAAAAATTACTGGGTGCCATTTTCCCATGCCTGAGGTACTTCTAAGTCATAGGATTTGACTAGGGGGTGGAGGGATGGCAAACAGCCAGGGGAAACCTAAACAATCACCTGAACACAGTAGAACTAGAACTTAATCAGAGCCGGCGTGATCCGCTAGGCAGGAGCTTTGGGACAAAAATCAACCAGGATTATTTGGTATTTATTTTGCTAAGATGTTTGTGTCATTTGAAAAAAAAAAAAGCCATCTGAGGATTCATCAACTGTAAGGTTGAAAGGTGGGAAGGATGGAGTGTTCGGCTATCGACGTCTATCCCTAGTTGCTTAAAGGTTCACCTGGGATGGTAACTCAACCATATGTGCGGCAATGAGATGCAGGTGTTTCAGGTAGAAAGTCTTTGGCATTTATCAGCTTTCTCTCATGCCCACTCATGAACTCAGGTGGGTAGATGAGATATGGGATGCAGTGCTGCTGAGATTGTGTGTGTTTTTTTAAAGTTTTTCAAGGTAGGGTCCCACTCTAGCCTAGGCTGACCTGGAATTCACTATGTAGTCTCAGGATAGACTCAAACTCACAGTCATCCACCTACCTCTGCCTCCCAAGTGCTGGGATTAAAGGCGTGCGCCACCACCGCCAGGCGCTTCTGAGATTTTACAGTATATACAAACCACTGGGGCTCTTGATAAATGCAGTTCTCATTATGGAAGTCTTGGGTGGTGACTGATATTGAGCATTTAAAAATATTTTATTTATTTGTTTGAGAGAGAGAAAGAGTTGGGGAGAGAGAGAGAGAGAGAGAGAGAGAGAGAGAATGGGCATGCCAGGGCCTCTAGCCTCTGAGAACCAAATCCAGAAGCATTCACTACTTTGTGCATCTGGCATTACGTGGGTACTGGGGAATTGAACCTGGGTCCTTAGGCTTTACAGGCAAGTGCCTTAAGTGCTGAGCCATCTCTTCAGCCTGATATTGTGCATTTTTTTAAAAAAATACTTTTTGCATGTTAATATGTTTGTGCATGTGTGTACCTGGGCTCACATGTGTGAGGCCACGTGTGTGTGTGTGTGTGTGTGTTTCTGTGTGCATGCATGTGTACTCGCAGCCAGAGTTTGAAGCTGGGTGTCTCCTTGATCCCTCCCCAACTTTATTATTGAGACAGGATCTCTCACTTAATACAGTGCTCACTGATTCAGCTATACTCGCTAGCCAATAAGTGTTAGGGATCCTCCTATCTCCACCTCTCCAGCTCTGGGATTTTAAGTGCATGCCACTTTTTACATTTTACATGAATGCTGGGGATCTGAACTCAGGTCCTCATGCTTGTACAACAAGTAATTTCTCCACTAAGCCATTTCTCCAAACCTGAGTTGTTCATTTATCCTTAGGGGAGGTTTAAAAAGTTGGAGAAGGCCTGTACTTGATGAGCTGTAAGGCCTCATCCAGGGTGAGTATCTTTCCAATGCATTTTACATAAACTATATCAAAATGCTGATGCATACCTATCTTTCTTACTAGCCTAGAAGCTTCTCTCAGCAGGTATCCATTTTAATGTCTCTCACACACTGTAGTACGTGCTTAATGAATTCTTGGCTGTGTGAACAAGCCTATGAACTTATTGCAGCTCAAAAATATTGTGACATCATGAGGTTGAGGTATAAGCCAGCTTTTTGGAAAGGGTCCTCCAAGATATATTTTGTGTGTGTGTGGTATGTGTGATGTGTAGTGCATGCACATGTGTGCAGATTGTGAGCCCTACACAAGAGCATTCAGAGGTCAGAGGAGAATGTGTGTTGGGTGTCCTATTGTTCCTTATCCACATATTTCTTTCCTTGAAATGGGGGTCTTGCCCATATGATACCATTGCTCAGTGAGCTCCAGAAATTCTGCCTTTGCCCCTCCCCTACGCAAACGGCGATCCCCGACGTGCACAATCATGCCCAGCTTTTTCTGTGGGCTCTGGGGATTCCAACTTAGTGATCCTGGCCTGAGAGGTCCTCACACTTAAGCAGCAAGTGCTCTGAACTGATGAGCCAGCTCTCCAGCCCCCTCTTCAAGATATTTTTTACTTATATGGTACTAACCCCTTTGAAGTTTTATTGTCACAGAATCCTAGCCACATACAACCTCATGTCCTGTACTTAATTAGAGATGGTCTAGAGTAAATATCATTAAGTGACATCCCGGTGACAGTTGTTTGGCAAAGGAAGTGGTTGAAAGTGGTGCTTTGGAGTAAGAAACATCTGCCCTGGTTTTGCATAGAAGACGAGTCTGTGGAGTACATTGGATGGGCTCTGCCTGATTGAGCTTGCCAGCGAGAAGCGGAGGCACCACTAATTACATGTCTTGCAGTATGGGTTGGAAATAGATACACAGAGCAAAAGCTTTGGCCCACAAAGCACCAAAATGCAATGAAAGCAAAGCAACATAGACTTCAAGCTCATTTTCAAAATTCCCAGCATAGCAGCACAGAGCTAGCCGTGCGACTCAACTGTTCCTCTTTTTGCATGTGGCGCTTAAGACCCATTCGAAAGGAACCAATGGAGTATCTGGAAGTCTACTTGCAAATGCAGGGGGAAAAAAAAAGTATCACAGTGGGAAACGCTTTAAGAAGTGCTAGTGATAACATATAGCTTTTATTGGCAGTATTAATTAATAACTCCCTTGGGTGTTGGTGTCCTTGAGAATAGGACAGCACCATTGTTTGACTTTATACAAACTACACTGCACTCAGTTACAAACTGTTCTTCTCCAGTTAGGCATTAGTTATACAATACACAAAGAAACTTTTCTAGAAGAGAAGAGAGTGGTAGAAGCAGCAGGCACAATGAGTGGGATCAAAGAGGAGCCTTGCTCTGAGGTTCAAACGATGAATTCTACAATTCATTATTCCATAATTACAGCCCATTAAGATCAAATCTAGGAGAATTTGGGCAAGCTCAAGGAAAACCAGCAATAAGATGCAGGTGTCCAACAGCTAAACATCTGTGGCAGAAATCCTTGCACCGCTTTTCCCAGCCTCCCTTGCGGTTTAGCATGAACACACCACTGAGTTGTAGCCAATAAAATGTGAGCGGAAGTGAAGTGCTCTATTTCCAGGTCTGGCCTGTAACTACTGCCAGTGCATGGTTATCTGGACTGACACAAATGAAAGAGTTAACTTTGGAAACCATTGAAGACAGCAAAGCCACCAGATGGAAGAAGCTTGTGTCACTGAATCACTGCACAGAGGCAATCCCTGCATCAATTAGAATTTTATGTGACCAAGAAGCAAACCGCTATAGGAGCTTTTATTAGTTAACTATATAGTTGTTGGTTGTGTTAATAGACAGACTGTAGGAAGGACAAAAATGTGTGCTCCTTTGCTGTTCTGTGTATTACCCTGTAGGGGGAATTTTCTCAAATTGTAACATGCGCATAAATGAAAAAGATAAGTGCTGAGGAGGGGACAAATGATATCTGAAGGAAGATATAAGTGACCTCAGCCTAAATAAGGGAAGATTTTGAATTGGAAGAGCATACAATGTCTGTCTCTTTTGTATATTATGTTTATTTATTTAGTTGAGAGGAGAGAGAGAGAGAGAGAGAGAGAGAGATTGTATGAGTGTACCAGGATCTCCAGCCACTGCAAACAAACTCCAGACACATGTGTCATTTTGTGCATCTGACTTTATATGGATAATTGTATCCAAGCCAGTAGGCTTTCCAAACAAGTGCCTTTAACAGTTGAACCATTTTCCTAGCCCATATATTTTTATTTATCTACTTTCTGTCTTTACATAATATTTATTTATTTGCACGTGTGTGCACACAGTGGGGGTCACACAAATACTATGTGTGTGGAGGTCAGAGGAACTGTTTGCGCTCCACCTTCTTTCAGACAGGGTCTCTTGCTGCTGCAAACGTGTCTGACCCACGAGCTTCTGATTCTCCTGGCTCTGTCTCCCTTGTCCTAGACATGCTGGGATCACAGACACATGTGCCATGTTGTATCTGGCTTTATGCGGGTGCTAGGGAATTGAAAGCAGGGCAGCAGGCTTTGCAAACAAGTGCCTTTAACCACTGAGCCATCTACCCAGCCCCTGCTGTTTTATTTTGGAGACAGGGTCACACGTTTCTCAGGCTGGCATCAAACTTGTTACATAGTTGAAGATGCCCTTGAACTCCTGATCTTTCTTCCTGCATATCCTGAGCGCTGCAATTAGGAGTGCGTCACAATGGCCAGTTTATTCAGTGCTGAAGATTGAACCCAACGCTTTGTGCATGCTAGACAATCATTCTGATAACTGAGTTATATACCCCCCCCCCCATATCTGCCTTTAATGTCTGAACGTAGGTTACAAAGCAGCAGAGAGGGAGAAGTCCGCTGACACAGAGGCAGCTCTGCGCGGACCGAGGTTCTCTGCTCTCTCGTGCAGCCTTCAGTTACTGGCTGGAAGCAGTTGCCTCCTTTGAATTAAACAACCCGCCTTGTATATCGTTGGGGCCATGAGATTGGCTCTTGCCAATGGAATGAGAACTATCTTTGTATAATATTGTACCTGAATTAAGAAGCTTAAGCAGTGCGCGCACCTTCATCAGCTTCACCGTCTTCCTGCTGAATGAAGAGGCTCAAAGAGAGGGTAGAGACACAACATTGAAGACATCCAGGGTACAAAGAATGATGGGGTAGGTTGATTGCCAACCAAGAAAGACCTGGGTTTAATGGTTAGATGACTGAAGTGTATATTCTCTTCTTTCTTTCTTTCTTTCTTTCTTTCTTTCTTTCTTTCTTTCTTTCTTTCTTTCTTTCTTTTACTCTATTAAACCCCGGACTTGCTTGTTACTACGGTTAGCAGCAACAATTATTGCTTTACTAACACATATTTATTTTGAATTGTCTTGGTATGAGGGCACTAGTCATATCAGCCTACTCCTAATGATCTCCCGAAAATATTCATTTCCCTACTTCTGTCTGCTCCCAGGGACAGCCAAAATTTATTTTATTTAGCATACGATGTAAGATGTTTCATCCTGGCATCCTTATATATTGATATATTATATTTATATATATTTTATATGATATGTATTATATGTATATTTATAGATCATTATGCTTTGTTCTTGTTTGTTCTTCCACTGCTTTATCTCCCTCATCACTGATCGCCTTCTTCTCCCCAAATAGACATCACTTCTCCTTTCAGATCACACATATTCCATTACCTTCCTTTTATTGACAACCTCCATAAATATAGACAATATGCCATGAACATAAACCCCTCCAAACACCTTCCCTTTTCCCCTCCCAGGTCCTCCCTCCGCTGAATCCCTTCTTTCCAACTAGTCTCTCTTCTATTTTCATGTCATGATTTCTTCCCCTCCTATTATGCAGCTCTTGAGTAGGTAGTGTCTGCCACTGTTAGGTCAGGACTACCACAGCCATGTTGTGTCTGGAAGACACTATTGTTAGCACTTCTCCCTTTCCTTGGCTCTTACATTCTTTTAATTTTCTTTTAAATTTTTTATTATTTAGTTTTGTATTCAGCAAATACAGTCAGTTTGGTACCATTATTAGGCTCATCTGTGACCTACCCCCTCCCCTTGGCCCCTCCTTGTTGAGGTATATGGGTCATGCATTATGGAGTTAGCCCACAGTTATGGGTAAGATAAATGTCTCTGCATATCATGACCCAACATGTGGCTCTGACATTCCTTCCGACCCCTCTTCCGCAAAATTTCCCTGAGCCAAGTTGGGTTCATTTTTGGTCTGCTTCAGTGATGAGGTGTTGGGGGCCTCTGGGTCTCTGGCTCTCTGATTGGGTAGGAGTTGATTTTTCTCTGTGTTGATCTCCTTCACCCTTGTGCTGGTACCTGGTTCACCAGGAAAACAGCACCCTTGCTTGTTTCGCCAATTTTTCTTAGTTTCAGCTGGGGCCCTTTTGAGGTATGATGGGGTGGCTCTCTCCTAAGGATCTACATCTATCTGAAAAAGAGAAACAGATTCTCCAACAGAGAGTAAGTTAGCACCAGGACAAATGAGATAACCTTACTTTTTTATAGTGAATTTAATAGGTGTAGGCCCTCTTGTAGCCCATGACTGATGGTAGCTTGATAATGGAGAGTGGGCTTATGTTTGGATATGGTTCTGACTTGTTTCCCAGCTCCAGCTATGGGTTCCATACCTACTGAGGGGATCAGTTAAAAAAAAAAAAACTCTCAGCCGGGCGTGGTGGTGCACACCTTTGATCCCAGCACTCGGGAGGCAGAGGTAGGAGGATTGCCATGAGTTCGAGGCCACCCTGAGACGCCATAGTGAATTCCAGGTCAGCCTGGGCTAGAGTGAGACCCTACCTCAAAAAACCAAAAAAAAAAAAAAAAAATACTCAAAAGAGAAATTGAGGAGGACTTGAGAAAATGGAAAGACCTTCCCATGCTCCTGGATAGGCAGAATTAACATTGTGAAGATGGCAATCCTACCAAAGGCAATATACAGATTTAATGCAATTAAAATCCCTACAGTGTTCTTCACAGAGATAGAAAAAATGATCTCAAATTTCATATGGAAAGGCAGAAGGTCTCGCATATCCTCAGCAAAAGAAATACCTCTGGAGGCATCACCATACCGGATCTAAAGCTATATTACAAAGCCATAGTAATAAAAACAGCATGGTACTGGCATAAAAACAGGAGTATAGACCAATGGAATAGACTTGAGGACCCGGACTTTGGGTCAAGCAACTATAGCTACTTGATATTTGACAAAGGCCCTAACAATATAGTCTGGAAAAAAAAAAAAAACAGCATCTTCGAACAAATGGTGCTGGACAAACTGGATAACCATATGCAGGAAACTGAAACTTGATCCACACATTTCGCCATGCACTACACTCAAGGCCAAATGGATCAAAGACCTCAACATAAGACCAGAAACTCGACTACTACTGGAAGAAAACATAGGAAGTACTTTCCATGATATAGGAATGGAAAAAGACTTCCTGAACAAAACCCCAGTAGCTCACAATCTTAAACAGTCACTCAACCAATGGGATCACATGATGCTGAAGAGTTTCTTTACAGACAAGCATACAATAAGCAAAGCCAATAGATTACCCACAGAATGGGAGAAAATATTTGCGGGTTATCCAACTGACAGAGGCCTAATCTCTATAATCTACAAAGAACTCAGAAATCTAAACAGTAAAAAGTCAAACACTCCCCTCACAAAATGGGGCAAAGAATACCATTGTGTAAGAAAAAATGACACAGTGAAATTTGAGGAAAAATGGTTGAACCTAGAACAGATCATTCTCAGTGAACTTACCCAATCACAGAAAAAAAAATCGCCACATGGTCTCACTCATCTACAGCACCTAACCTGAATCTACCCAAGATACCTTACATATCCAGCAAGCATCTCATGGACTAGACACTAGGATGGAAGGGGAGGGAGTAGAGGGCATCAAAGGGGTGGGAAACACAAATCTAGACCCAAACAGCAATGGTACCATAAAATTCTACTTGCTAAAAGACAGACCAAATGGATGATCCTTCACCAGTCCCTTACAGGGAACACCTGAACCACAAGACACTGGAGAGGGTAGGATCACGACTAACCTTAGTCTTCTACATCTTCCCTCCCTACTTCTCCCTCTCCCTCTCTCTTCTCTCTAACTCTTGTATATTAATTATCTTTTTCCTCATTTTCTTAGTGGGCACTGACCTGTAATTTCCAGTACCAGCATGGGGCTATCATCCACAATGAGCTTTTGATCAGAGAGACCTACAAGGTTTTCTAAAAGACAGATTTCTGTCCGAGTACTTGATGACCCACCAAAGGTTAGTGGTAAGACCCTACTGCTGAAGACACCTTATGTGGTTGGCATGCAAAATAGAATGGCATGGCTGGAAGTTGGAAGAGAGTCAGTCCCCAGAAAGTCAGCGCATCTAGTGCCAGAAGGTGCTGCATGGGCGACTGGGGGAAAATGACCAATATCTGTCCAAGCAACTCATGGTCTAACCTACTTAGCAGGAAATAACCTGTTGTGATGCCCACACAAGTGCAATAGTGGCACACAGCCATGGTGGGGAACCAACTGCTCTTAATTTGGCTAACTCATCTCCTCAGTGGTACGGGACCCATAGCTGGAGCTGGGAAACATGTCAGAACCATATCCAAACACCAGCATCTATTGTCATTAGATAGTTTTTATAACAGCCATTCTGATGGGAGTGAGATGGAAATTCAAAGTAGTTTTACTTTGCATTTCCCTGATGGCTAAGGATGAAGAACATTCTTTTAGATGTTTGTTGGTCATTTGTATTTCTTCTTTTGAGAACTCTGATCAGATCTGTAGCCCATTTTTATTTGGTTATTTAATTTTTTATTACATAGTTTTTAGTGAGTTCTTTGTATATTCTAGATACTAATCCTGTGTCAGATTTATAGCTGGCAAAGATGATCTCCCATTCTGTAGGTGGCCTCTTCTATTCATAGTAACTTTTGCTGTTCAAATGCTGTTTAATTTCAAGAGATCT